>JAJHSJ010000007.1:67424242-67506759 GCA_021015155.1 Magnolia officinalis
TATATATATTATATATATTGTATTTATATATATGGTGGACCCCACCTTGGTTTATATAAGGCCTAAGTGTTTTAGGCCCACCTGGATGAGTACTCGTGGCCGTTGTTGAGGCCCACCTGGATGTGTATTTACGGCCGTTGTTGAGGCCCACTTTGATGTGTACTTGTGGCCGTTGTTGAGGCCCACCTTGATATGTATTTATGGCCATTGTTGAGGCCCACCTGGATGATACTTGTGCCATTGTTGAGGCCCACCGGATGTGTATTTTACGGCCATTGTTGAGGCCCACCTTGATGTGTATTTGTGGCCGTTATTGAGGCCCACCTTGATGTGTATTTGTGGCCATTGTTGATGCCCCCTTGATGTACATAAGGCCCATGTGATTGGGCCCATTCGAGATATTCGTGGCCCGTTGTTAAGGCCAACTTTGATGTATATGAGACCCATATTACAAGGCCCATTGTGATGTTTTCAAAGGCCATGGGATATGGCCCATTGCAATGTACATAAGGCCCACTAATGCGCCCACTTGATTTATGAAAGGCCCATATGAGACGGCCCATTTGATGTATCTGAGACTATGGGTCGAGGCCTAATGAGATGTATATTGGTCCATTGCAATGTCGTTCCCTATGGTTTGTGTAATGGTACTTTTATAGCGGACCGTGCTTTGGGGACAATGTTGGTTTGATGTCCACATTGTACGAGTAATGTTGGTTAGATGCCCACATTATAACTCTCCCTAAGGCCACTAATAGGCCCCTATGTGTTTCATGTAGGCCATCTGGACCCATCTTCACTGAGAGGATAGCTCATTACTTTATAGCATGTTTAGTGCTGCCCCATGATTCATGATCATACACATCATATGCATGCTTGTGATGAGGGGTGACTGATCATAGCATATGCCTTCGGGCAGACTGTTACGGGCTTCCTAATAGGCAGAGTTGTCCTACATGAGTGCGTACTTCACGCGGGATGATTGCATGACTGGTAGTGTGATACATCACTTGCATTTGTGTGATTGTGATATGCCCTAACGACATCAGGGCCATAGCCTCCACAGACACACCGTGGGTGGCTGGATTGGATACCGAAATGTTGGTTCTAGCACTACGGGCGCCATAGATGTCCCTGGGTGAAAATCCCTAAACCCATGGTACCAGAGGATGACTAAAGTCGAGACCGATGGATGTACGAGCGCATGAGGGCCGAATACCAGGAGGCCGCGTCTCCCCACTGTGTCGTGGTCGGTTGGAAAGGGGTGTGACCTTACCCGCCTGAGTGAGGGAGCAATTTCTAGGTTGAGTTTGACCAGCTTGAGGAATCGGTCCCGCTATCGACGAGCCGGGCCCGATATTGGCAGGCGGATAGTGAGGTCTCTTCCACTCTCCCAGTTGTGCGTTCGGATAGGGGTGACAAGCTGGCTTGAGTGTACTAGACCCGGTGATTGTCCAGACTGAGAACCATACTGATTGACGCTCTAGTGAGGAGCTGTATTGATATGAGGGTTGACATGCTTGAGCTGCATTATGCATCGCATGGCCTTGATATGGCCGATATCATTTATATTCTGTACCGCATAGCTTTGGTACGACTGACTGCATTCATATACTCATTGGCACGATTCCGCATTACTCTGACCCTGCATTCTGAGCACGCTCATATTGTGCACACACTTACACCACCCTCTAAGCTTTCTATAAGCTTATGCACGATTGATGTGTGCAGGTGACGTCAGGATGCAGCCGTAGTCTCGCCGCAGTTGAAGCGTGCAGCCGAGCTTTTGGAGTTTTTGTCATTTTCAGTATCTTGTATTTCCTTTTATACACCTTGTACTCAAAGTTTTTGATCATAGTGGATTTTGTGATGGTGTTCTTGTGGTTATTGTTCGTGGGTTATGCTTGTCGTTATGCTCATTACGAATCAAATTGATTATTAGAAATCCTCCTTGTAGCATCCCAGGATCGGAACCTGGCGTATGAGCGCTGGGAGCCGAGAATGGGGTTCTACGGAGGCTGTCGGTGCCGGATTCGGCGATCGGGAATTTTGTGAGCCCGGTTTTCGAGTTTTCGGCGTGACAATCCTGCTCAATTTTGATGTCAAGTCCTAAAATGATCTCACAAAATGGATGGACGGGGTGGATTTCTTACCAGCATCACGTAGGCCCTACTTAAGTTTCCAGCGTAGGACCTGCTGCAAAAGGCTTTCATAGGAAATCCGCGTCGTGCCCAATCCGTTTCCTAGTTCGCTGGACGCGGATTGCGTCCTACCTCCGCCCGGACGGTAATCCGTCCGGGCAGGGCTTTGTGAGGCCCATCGTAATGTAAGTATTTTATCCACACCGTTCATCGATTTTCTCAAATCATTTTAAGCTACTACACAAAAAATGAAGTAGACACACAGATCCAGTGGACCACATCAAAGGAAGGTGCAGTGATAATGACACCCACCGTTGAAAGATTTCTAAGGGCCACCATGATGTTTTTTTACCCCCCAAACTATTAATAAGGTCATGCAAACTTGGATGAAGTGAAAACACAAATTTCATCTTGATTCGGCACTTCTCCAGCTCCTAGGAAGTTTTTAATGGTGGAAGTTTAATCCCCGCTTTGTGGTCCAGTTAATACCTGAAACTACCTTAAATTTTGGCTCACGTCTTAAAATAATAATGTAAAAACGATTAACGGTGTGGATAAAATACTTACATCACAGTGGGCCCCACAGAGCCCTGCCCGGACGGATTACCGTCCGGGCGAGGGTAGTACGCAATCCGCGTCCTAGTTCGCTCTACGTATGCGAAAGCTTTCGTAGTGAGTTCCTACGCTGGGACTGCAAGTGGGACCCACTTTGATGCTTGTGAGAAATCCTCACCGTCATTCATTTTGTGAGTCAATTTTAGTATGTAAAAATAAAAATGAACCGTATTCAATGCTCAGGTGGGCTAAAACGACAGTTAAAATATTTGTGGGCCCAGAAGTTTTGAATCATGTTAATATTTGTATTTTCAGTTAATCCCGGTAGGATGATGGGGCACGGATTAGGTACTGACAAGGTTAGTATCCGTGACGTCACCAAGCTTTGTGGACCTCACCATGATGCATGTGTTGTATCCATACGGTACATCCATTTGGAGAGATCGTTTTATGGCATATAAAAATAACAAGATAGATCTGAAGTTCAAGTGGACCCACCATAGAAAAAAGTGGGACAGTGACATCCACCGTTCAAAACTTCTCAGGGGTAATAGAAGTTTCCTATCAAGCTTATATTTTTGTTTTCACTTCATCCATCTCCATTTTAACTTATGAATAGGTTGGATCTAAAAAAGACATCATGGTGGGCCCTATAAATGTTTCAACGGTGGGTGTGACGGATCCCACGATTTTCTGTGATGGGTCCACTTGAACTTTATATGTATCTCATTCTTTTTGTTATGCCATAAAACGATCTCTACAATGGTTGAACTGTATGGATACAACACATGCATTTGGATACGGACCTAATCCACGCCCGGAATGACGTTATTAACGGCATGGATGGCATGTAAACATCACTGTTGAACCTGGGATGTTTCAACGGCAGAAAATTTTCCCTTTATTACGGCCCACTTGAGTGTTGGATCGTGCTCAATTTTTTTAGTGACTCCTAAAATGATCTAAAAACGGATGGACGGAGTGGATTCCTGAAAAACATCACGGTGGGCCCCACCTTAAGTTTACAGCGCAGGAACTCCCTGCGAAAGGCTTTCGCAGGAAATCCGCGTCCATAAATACCTCCTACTCATGGTGAAAACTGCCTGTATTCTTTTTTCGTTTTTTCTGAAATAGAAACCCTAGCCGCGCTATACCCATCTCACTCTTGTTCTCTTCCCAAGGTGTCTTCCACTTCTTCTTGATTCCCTCGCATCAAAGAAAATGGTAATCGTATGCTCTCTCTCTCTCTCTCTCTCTCTCTCTCTCTCTCTCTATATATATATATATATATATATATATATATATATATATATATATATTATATATATCCTTGAATTTAAGTATGTTTGTTTTTGGTGGTGTAGGCGCCTAAGAAGGAGAAGGCTCCCCCACCATCTTCCAAGCCCGCAAAATCCGGCGGTGGCAAACAGAAGAAAAAGGTACGTCCTCATTTCTTCTCTTTTCCTTGTTTGGATTAGGGTTTTCTAGCTTTTTGATGCTTTTCCAGATTATTTATGGTTACATTACGCTTCTCTGGCTTTTCCATACCTTCTCTGCTGCATATTAGTGTCATCGTAAGGTTTTTTCCTTTTTATTCATTCTTTCTGCTTCATATTAGGGATTTTTTTTTTTTTTTTTTTTTTTTTTTTTTTTTTTTTTTTTTTTTTTTTTTTTACTGTTTTTTTGGCTTTTTTCATTCATTCTTCTTCTTCTGCTGCTGCCGCTACTGATTAGGATTAGGGTTTTCTGACCTTTTGGTGCTCAATATACGTGTGGTCGTGAATTGGGGTTTATGGGGGGAAAAAGGGTTTTTATTGATAGAAAAGTAGGGGATGGTGTCCTGATGCTGATGCACTTATTCCATACACACGGGATCATGGTTTTTTGGAGATACGGAGGGTTGAATGATGGGGATCCCCAAAAACCCTGTTGGATGGGAATATCCTACCAACCCTCCTTTCAATATTTGGACCTCCTCTATATTGCTACACTTAATTCTACATTGTTCCCCCCCCCCCCCCCCCCCCCCAAGTATTAGATGCTCCCTCACATGTAATTCCTTTCAAAATTAAATATAATATCCCTGTAACTGCTGCAACACTGCAGATCTTTTATTTACCTAAAAATAGCTCTATTTTATTATTTAGAGGTGACAGGATTGAGTAACTGCGTATGCTGTATGCTGTATCAATTGTCTGGAACTTCAAAAAAAGAAAGAAAGAAAGAAAGAAAACAATAATCTACTGTACAAAAATCCTCATCTTGTTATATCACTTCCAAAATTAGTGTAACGGTTTCTAAGAATTAAGCTGTTCGAATTTCTTCCAATTAATAGTCTGCAGCTGCTGCAGTTGTTCCTATATGTGTAAACAAAAAAGCCTACTTGCGAAAAAATAAAGCAATTGGGTCACGGGCTTTCTAATCTGTACTGTTTGTTGTGTCACTGTGAGGGACCCACTTGCCTGGTTTTGTTCATTCTTGGCCATAATTTTGGGAGTGTGTGAAGTACTTGTTGACTTCTCTTAAGATTTTCACTGCGTCTTTGGTGTTGAATAGCAACTTTAGATGTCTTGGTCTCCTCTCTCTCTGATTGATTTTTTTGGGGATTTGATTCTAGAAATGGAGCAAAGGAAAGCAGAAGGAGAAGGTGAACAACATGGTTCTCTTCGATCAGGCTAGTTATGACAAGCTTCTTTCAGAAGTTCCGAAGTACAAGCTCATCACCCCTTCGATCTTGTCTGACAGACTGAGGGTATGATCACATCTTTGCATTCGATTTTTCTTTGTGATTTTGATTTGTGAAACTCCAATATGTTGAGACTAATTGTAGTATTGGCTAGCAAGTCTTAATGAGAACCTTCATTTTGTTATGAACCATGTTTGCAAGTTCTTGAAGAATTTTGATTTGTCAAGAAAAATCGAGGTTCTAAAGAGTTCTAACCTTTTCATGATCCATCCTTTATATTTTGAATGTGGTTGGTCATATTTTATTGTGGTTGGGATCTAGGCTTTGTTGATGTAGGCTATGATCCTTGGGCAGCCACAGTCCAACCATGACCACAATCACAAATGCGTATGTAAAAAGAGAGTGACAAATGGAAAAATAGGAATGGTTGAATTTGCAGACAGTGATCTTACTGCACATATCATAGCATTCTAACCATTTGATCAATAGATGAAAAATGGGTAGTCAAGATCAAGTGGGGAAACAATATAGGTGAACTCATCATCTTCAAACATCCATTCAATAGGAATCACCAATTCACCATGGTTTACTTATGATTTGAGTGATGGTCCTAAACATATGATCTATGGCTCGTAAAAAACTGGATGATCATAAAAAAGTATGCCGAAATCTTGAAGGGGTTGAAATTAGTTGTAGGATCCTTCTGTTCTAACTAGGTGTCATTGCTTTAAGTTGCCTTCGGACTCTTTCTCCTAAAACTAATTTTAACTAAGGAAATAAAACTAAGTTTAAAGTCATTACGTATTTTAAATAGAGTGATAGTTAGACACCACTTCCAAAAGCTTACACCTTACTCAAATATTCCATTGAATTTATAGAACCATAAAATTTCAAATTTATTCAATTTCTCAGACAGAGACCTTAATTACATAAAATTTCCAAATTCTATTAGCTCAAAACCCATCCTTTTCCCCAAATTATTCATAAATTCTCAATTTCTAAACCATAAACTTTCAATTCCCCAAATTCTAACACAAAATTTCCTAAACTCCCTGACATCCCCAAATTCCCCAACTGAAAATCATAATTTTGTTTAAGTTCCTAAAATTTCCAAACCCTAAAAAACTCAAAATTTAATATCCCCAAATCTTGTAACCTATAATTTTCTATTCCCTTACATTTCCAAAAAGAAGCCCAATGCAGTACTTGAAACACCAATAGAAGAAAGAAATCAAGAAGATTTCACGAGTTTATATATTATCTAAGAAATTTGGGAGAGGAGGTATTTTTCATAAATCAAAGCTTTGATATAATCGAAATTTGGAAAATATGTGCCAAGGGGGTTTATAAAATGTCTTTCTACTCTTAATGGGTTTCAACATACCAACATACCAAGCATTAGGTCTTTTGAGGTATCCAAAAGGGTATTTGATAACATCATGCAGGTGGCAACCGGATGCAGCCAGGCGTTAGGCACTAGGCTCACGCATGCGTATCCGTATAGCGCCTTGCCTAGGGCTCACTCATGGCGCAGGTGGCCCAAAAACGCTACTTACATGTCCAAAATGTCTTTGACCACACTGCACGTCAGTTAATGATAACTTTGGAGACAATACTAACATCCAATGGTGGGATGTTAGCAATTTCCCCTATATTTATAAATGGAGATTGGTGATGTGGTTCACATGTTACTACCTAGACAATAAGAAATTGTTGAACTAGTAGATAGTGCCAACTTGTCTACATGCCATCTTATCCATCCATCATTTGCACCCCTGTGAGGGGAATGATGCAACCATGTGACTAAACACACAAGTGGGCCAATCAAATACTTGTAGGATCCATTCACTTGATTGATGATTTGGACCAGATACATGGTTTGATGAGATCAAATGGGTGTTACGGTTAGTGAGGAGAAATGCTCTAGTATGATCATTCCTTTATTGGTTTTTTTGAAAGGTGTACGATCGGTCCATTTGGACAGTTCAATCTGATCCTTTACATGAGTTGAACCAGTTACGAGCTTCTAGCTCTTTAGTAGCATCTGTCCTCTTGACACTTATAGTTAAAAATAAGCTAGAACTTTTACGAAGAATTGTGTAGGGACCTTTGATGCCTTGAGTTGTTATATGTGG
The DNA here is from genome assembly GCA_021015155.1 of Magnolia officinalis. Taxonomy (NCBI): domain Eukaryota; kingdom Viridiplantae; phylum Streptophyta; class Magnoliopsida; order Magnoliales; family Magnoliaceae; genus Magnolia; species Magnolia officinalis. The sequence goes on from JAJHSJ010000007.1 coordinate 67,431,760, forward strand.
TTATACCACATTTTAAAGAGCGTCTTAGTGCTTAATGCCATCAATCATAGACCTAATAGGGGATAGTGACCAGGCAGATGGGAATGGACTTGGAAAAAAAACTTAAAATGTTGACTTTCGATCTCGATTACTTAGCTTGAGAAGGGAAAGTCTGAAGAAGTAAGGGACATAGAGGCTAGTTTTCATAGATTAGTGAGCAGGGTTGACTCGATTGTGAGAGTTGACTGCCTTTCTAGTCCCAGTTGTTCTAGGAATGCTTGTTGCCAATTCTTTATGAGACAAAGCGGGTTGCCAGTGGTTGTTGTGCGTTTGCTGTTTGGAAGGAAGGTTATGAAAAATAGACTTATAAAGGCATGGGACTTTTCAAGGGGAAGATGATCAAAGCCTAGTGTTTGCATGGTAGCCCATTAAATATAGGTTGGACCTGATGAACAATATAGATTGATGAATTGGAATGAATTAGACTGTTCAAGTGGACAAATGCAAGTAGGATCATTGGAACATTTCTCATGAGTCATGATTGGTTTGACAAGTTTCTCTTTAGTATCTCGTCAGTCTCTTTGGTGGGCCATTTTCCTCGTATCAAACATGACACGAAATTGACCGGTTTTGAAATCCTATTGAGTTAGCTTGAAGGTTATGCAATTCTGATACAATAAGCAATTTTGAGTAAGTTATGACCAATTTACTATAAGCATTTTGCTGATTTCCTACTGTATTAGGGTTTTTATTTCTTGTGATTTTCTTTGAAGTAGTTTGATAACCAACTGGCCACTGTCTACCCTCTTTTCCTAGTATTGGGTCCAGGACCAGGTGTGTGTGATGTTTTGTTGATAAACAAGGCTGAATTCAGTGTTTTTTTTTTTTTTTTTTTTTTTTTTTTTTTTTTTTGTTTTAAAATTGATTACCTATGGGAAAAATGGCCGTTGAAATCAATTTTTGCAATACAAGAATGGCTCATAATGGTGAGTTTTCATTGGTTTGACGAAGGAATCATACCCCTGTTGGGGATGCTGTTGAGATTTCCCAAACCGCCTAATAAATGAGATACCGTAGGCGAGGGTCTTCATTAAAGTGCTTATTCTGTTTAGGGATTGTGCTAGAAGGGCTGTTTGTTTGTCGGGTGTTGTGTCAGCTGGGGGGCTGACAGTTGTATACTTTTAGGTTTTTTAGTTTTTTTTTTTTTTAAAGTTTTTTTTTTTCCTTCTTTTCTTGTATGGTTTCTGTTTTTGGCCTTTGGCCCTAATAATTTTGTCATCTTTCAAAAAAAAGAAGAAAGAAAGAGACCATTATGCAGTGTGGAAATGAGGTACGCCAAGCATTGTTTGGAGTATCCTGGAAATTACGAAATATACCTGATATTATCCCTATATCCAGCTTGGCGATATTGATAACACTGGTAGCGATACCAATAACATTGGTAGTCTTAGAAATTCCAAGTATTGACAATTTATCGCTAAGTATTGCCAATATTTTTTTATTGTGTATCACTAAATGCATCCCCGATATTATCTGTATCTCCAGCTCGGTGATATCCATAACAACGGTAGCAATAGTGATAACATTGGTATTCTTAGAAATTCCAATTATCGACAATTTATCACTAAGTAATGCCAAATGTATCACCAATATTTTCGATTGTGTAAATTCCAAGTGTCACTTGTATCCCCAATGTATCGATATTGCTAATATTTTTAACTGTGTAAATTATAGTTGTTTGCTTGTATTGCTAGTGTATTAACGATATTTTGATAATATCTCCGATGTATCGATATCATAAAAAAATTCTATTTAGTAAAAAAATTTCCACTTCAATTTTTTTTTTTAATGGTTGCAAGGTTGTATACAATGTTCATATTGTCGATGATAATATCAATCATATCACAATAATATCATTATCCCAACATGGGTGATATTGAGACCACAATCTTTTGTTTTCTTTCCAGTTGTCAATGATTTCTTGGTGAAATATCGTGTGTTTGTCGATATTCTGAAATATCGATAGATGTTTGGATGGAAGGTTGGATGGATGGATGGATAGATGGGATGTATGTGATGGTTGGATTGGTTTCTTTCAACAACACATGCTTTTAGGCATCCATTAAATGAAAATTTATTATGTAGGCATTCTTTTTGCAAAATTTTTTATCCCTAAATATGCAAATATGTGTATTTTAGCATCTCATAAACTTTTACTAAAAAATTCCACCGCTTTCCCCATGTTTTCCTGCATTTCTTGTTATTGGCGATTATATCAGTGATATCGATATTGTTTCTACATTCCCGGCTAGCGAAACTTGTAGCGATACCAATAATTCAAACAGTGACGACAAACCCTTTCTTTTGTGTGTTAGTGTCCATCCACTTCATTTTTCATTATACTGTTTGATTCTGCTGTTAACGCACTCTTGCCAGAAGTTCCAATAGGTCTATTGTCAGGTGGCCACATTGTATGTGCCATGCCTGTCAAGTCATCAGGTGGGCCAGACTGTATGTTGGATATGGACTTTTAGGTAATCCTTTTCAACTGTCCTTTGTTTGATATGTGTGGCCTCCTGATGATCAAATGACCCTGATTCTTAGGCTACAGCAGCAGGTCATGCATTGGGACTTAGAATGGCTGGATCTCATGCATACATTTTAGACATGTGCAATAAGTTTGCAATGCTCAACATGCATTTTGTGATGTTTGTATATGTGATCTGTTGATGGGTGCCATTTTCTCTATAATTGCAGATTAATGGATCACTTGCAAGAAGGGCAATCAAAGATCTGATGGCAAGGGGTTCCATCAGGATGATTTCTGCTCACTCAAGTCAGCAGATATACACCAGAGCCACCAATACCTAGAAGCAGCTAGCGCTTCATCTCACTTCTTGCCTTAACACATTTCTTTTCTGTTATCACAAACAAAATGCCCTTGTTTCATTTTTGGATTGCATATTAACTCTATCAGTGCTCAGTTTTGGTGGTTGCTGCCATCCTAAGTAATTATTTTGCTACTTAAGTTTTCTCCATTTAGACTTATTATTGATTGTAGTGCATTAAAACAATTGAGCTTTTGTTTCTTTAACTTTGCCCTATTTGCATATCATAAAAAAAGGGGTATCGGTTGGGTGGACCTGGCAAGGACGTGGATGAAAAACTTGTGGCTCATGTCAGCTGGTTAACTGGTTTGCATGTGTTGTCTCCAACCATTCAGTGTTATGCCCCCGTATTGGCTGTTATGGCTGATACCTGTATTGGTAATGGCGGTAACCGTTAAGGCCACATTGGTTGCACCTCTATGATCTAACAAACAACAATTGTAACAGCAGTTAGTACTTGGCACCATGGTTTTAAGTCTTGGAAGAGGCTCATGTGACTCAATTTGGTCAGGACCCCAAGTTATCCCCAACTTGGGCAAGTCGGGTTGATTGACCCTGAGACCAAATGAGGCAGGCGATCAGAGTTGCGAGTCATTTGACCATGCTCTGTGCTACATATGGTGTTAGTTTCGGTCTTTTTAACTTTTTAAGAACTTTGATTTGAACTGGTGGCCATTATTCCAAATTCCTTCAATTCCTGGTGACCATGGCCTTATTGCCCTAGCATGATGTTCTCGGTAATAGACGGCCACATGGGTTCCTACCCTTCGGAATGGAATGCGTCGAGCAGTTCAGTTGGTGTCATTAGCTCTCTCAGATGTTCGCCAGGATGAGACGGAAGGCTGTCAATAGAAAAGTGGTCAGGGAGCTAGAGTGATGCCAGAAGCTGGCATTGCGCCATCTGAGTCCGTGTCCACTGTTGGTACTGGAAAGTTGTCCGCGCCAGCCCCATCATCCTTAACGACCGCTAATCCATACGTGTCATCAGATATCTCGGGAAGTGACCTTAGCGGTGTCATCCCCACCAAATTACCTTTGAAGGTGGAAATAACAAATGCAGGGGTGGAACCATCCAAAGATAATGTGCATGTGTTTTGAAGGTGGAAATAACAAATGCATGTGTTTTGGAAAGTACAAACGTTTTTTTTTTTTTTTTTTTTTTCTTTCTTTCTTTCTTAATTGTGCGTCTGTGTAATACAACAGTAATATTTGTAATTTTAGAATAATGTTAGTCAGATAATAGGATGAAGATGCAGTTGCTTCATCTATAAAAGGCTTGTAGTTTTAGAGGTATTATACTATTATGTCTTCCCCAGTTTTAGAGATACCATTACGTATTTCCCGAAACAGGGCATGTCCTCGAATGCCCATTCCCTTCAAGTGGGCCTGATGGTGGGGTAACCTAGACCCTTGATTTTGACATGCCACCTTGTTGATACATTGGAATATTTAATTTGTCCAATCTGTAGCTTTTCCGCAGTGTGTGTGATTGTTGTTTGTTATATATATATATATATATATATATATATATATATATATATATATATATATATATATATATATATATATATATAAGAAAAAGAAACAGATCAGCCCGTCAGTGAAAAATGGGGCATCCCTATCCACATTGCCGCTCAGACAGTGGCCTACCACTGAACCATGTGACCCACTTGTAGTTTGCTTTGGAGGGCAGGCGCCCCGGGCTGGGATCACCATACCCCATGATTACTCGATGGGGATTTATTTGATACTTAGGGAGAGTAATGGTTGATACTCAGGCACTCAACGAGTGTACGTGGTGTAAATCAAGTCCATAAATCAACTGGAAATAAACCGTTGGCATTGTGTGAAGAAGTTCAAAGGATAGGTTAGCATCCGACATTCAAGATTCATTGAAGGATGCTACCTCTGAGCAAGCGATGGGTATCTGTTGGCTGAAGTTGGAGCATCAGATGCTTGTAAATTTTATTGTCCACCAACAACCATTTAGGAAATTAAATCGGTTTTATCTTTATGTGGTTGATCCTTCTTAATTGAAGCCAACGATTTCGACTATTTAATTTTAACTTACTCACATCACATCCCACCTATGCAATTTTGTAGAGCCTGTGTATTAACCATTAGGGTTGCAACTTGGGCCAGATGGGTCAGCCTCAAGAGGACCCACCCGCAAGTCGACCTGACCTGAGTTTCAACACGAAGTTCTCTTTACTCCACCCAATTCGACCTCAACCCAACTTGAACCCAATCTGAGGACCTTGACAAGGTTTTACCCAAACTCAATTTTCAGCCCTATTAGAATTAAGACAAGGAAAACCTACGTGGAGGTGTGGTGCACATGAGTAACATGTTCTTGATATTCCTGCATGTGTCACGTGTGTCATCATACATCTCAAGCTCTCCACATATGCCACATGTGTCATACTCCATTTCTATTCATATTCCGATGCGTTTGACCAAAATGAGCAAAATAGCTAATTCAAGAAAGCATTTCCAATACAAAACGACCCATACAGTGCATAGACAACGACTTTTCTTTCATTCAAATGGCTCCTAATTGTGGTATCAACGGAATGAATCTTTTGGTTTGTGGTGAACACAACTTTTCTTGAGTCTAGGCAGCCCCTAGCTACAGGCTCAACTACAGTTTAGTTGGTAAGGAATGATTTTTTGGGATTTTAGTGTTTCTTTCCGTTTATATCTTGGACTTTTCTACGGCATTGAAATCCTTAATTCTATTCGGTCTATATCATGGTTTCCCTGTGGCTAATACGTAATTTGGTTGGTCACAGTGTCTCCATCGTGTTAGCCCCATTTTTCCATTTTTAATTGACCATGAATCTCAATAAGGTGACATCTGTTGTAAAAAATGGTGATGTTACAATTAATCAATATTGGAAAAATGTCACGGTTGGTACTTGGGTTTGTTTTCTGTCATGTGTAATATGTATAGGTGTGGTAGAATCAATAAAGCGGCTTGATCTAAATTAATAAACTTTGACTCCAAGTACTAAAATAAGCCGATACATCTAATATGAATGTATATGAGCAGATTATGAGAAGATCACTCGCTTACTTAGCCACTTGCAAAAATTTTTAACAATTAAGCGATAATCGGAAGGTGGGGGTCTTCTTCCGAAGATGGGTTGCTTTTTGCCTTCCGTAAGAAATGACTTTTCAGAATACCGTGTAATTAAAAAAAAATAAAAATAATAATAAAAAAATCACAATTGGTCATCAGGAAAAGCTGCAAGAATGCGTCTCTTAAAAGAATTGCATGATATTAAATAAATGACAAATCTTACATATGAGTGTATATTTGGATTATAACTAAGAATTATCGTTACTCATAGGATAAGCTTGAATAAAAGTAAATTGATAGATTGGTTGTTTTTATTGTATTGTGTTTGGATATCTTGTTGTTGATATTGTTCTATTGAATTCCTCTACTATTTATAGTGTTATGCTATGTAGCTTATTATTTCGGATCATTCTTCCATTACTACAATGGTTACAACAATAAAAAAAACCTTTCTCTAGATCCTTCTTTTTGTTATGTTTCTCTTTTGCAACTGATCCTCTTCCGTTGCCCAAGCTTTGCTCCTCTTGATTGCCTTTTGTACCTCGGACTGCTTTGACTGTGTTTCTCTCTTTTCGCTCATTAGACTTTTGAGTAACTTAACCATATCACTTTGTCGACTATCCGCTGATGTGTAAAATTAAATTTACGCCACCTATGATTATGCAAAAGCGCTCTAAGTATCTTAAAGATCTTTTAATCCATATCCTATTTCTTATACAATGCCACATGTCGCTCTCTTATTAGTTTTTTCCAGAATGGTAAGAAATAGCGTACAACATTGGCCCCACATCGTTTCACCTTTGGAGAAAGGTGAAAGCAACATTATTCCGTTGTCCAATGCAATAAATGCAATTGGCCATTGTTCCAAGTGTTGTATCCCCATTGATTCTACTTGACTGGGGCCGACCAAGGAATACATTCATCTAGCCTAGGCACTCGCTCAAGGACGTCAACTTGCTCTCACTCCTTTCGTGCTTGACCATCTTTACCCCAACATGTTTGGAGCAACCACCAAGGGATTTTACCACTCTCGCGGGCCTTTCTGGCTTGTCCAGATATGGTTTTACGAGTACTTTGGAGCAAAATTCATTAGATCTGTCATAATAGATGTAGAATTTAACTCATTTGGTCACCATGACATCCTTTGCACCAAAATCAATTATTCTTTTGCCAAGTATATGAGTTTTTTTTTTTTTCACCCTTGAGAAGTCCAACTATTCTTTCTACCCCTTTAAAGATAAAGAGTTCGGTCCGACCTGATTTATGAAGACTACGAGTTAACCGACACCGAGATGGCAAGTCTCATGGATGCAGCTTAGAAAAGGTACCTGATCTACAGAGACCTTCCATATGGCAGCACAATAGATATGAGTATTAATGCCAATGCTAGCATGGAACAGTATTGCCACAATCTTCTTGTGCGTCAATTTGGTTTGGCTCGAGATATCACTTTTTCATTTATTCACTGAACTTGCAACCAACTTCCGACTCATCGACCAGTTGCAAACTAGGTCATTAATTTTCAGACTCTCCACAGAGGTTTTTTTTTTTTTTTCCATTAGTTCTTCTTTCATACTCCCCATCTTCTCCAACTATTTGCAATAGATAGAGTCATTCCACTCATGGTTGAAAAACTACTATGAGACTTTGATTAGCGGGTCCCATAAATTGGTCATCGCCTGACTTTCTTCTTCATGTAAGATGGAGAAACCTATGGCCGAGAAGAAGAAAAATAAAGACGGAACCAAGAAATTGACTGCTCCTCAGTCGGTCGTGTCCCCTTCCTGGAGGAAGACATGATCAAAGAAGACAACCTTGGTTATATCGACTGTCCCATCCCCAATACAAATAAAGACGATCAGGCTTTCCTTCACATTAATAAGAGTAATAGAGCCAGTTCAACCTGAGTTGAAGCATCAGAAGACCACAATGGTAAGTCCAACTAAATTGGTTCCGACAACTACTTCAACTGCAACATCTACAACTCATCCAACGATTTTGAGGATTTCTTAGCTTGGGCCTCTCATAGCTCCTTGCCTTAGTCTACCTACATCGTCTGGTTGATCTATGCCAGACATTTCTTCTTTGGCCAAAGCCATCATAGAGTTTGAAAAAATTATAAAACTAAATTCTGATAGGATATTCCACCTTCAAAGTATTCATAGGAGATGGAAGAGGCATAAAGATGCTCACTTCAACATGGTCTTTGATAAATGAAAGATTAAATGATCTTAATTTTCATATTGATCGATTTCTCAACTTATATTATCTTAACCCTCCACCTTTCCCTCATTACAATCGAGGTTTGGCTTTGGTTGTCGACCCCACCAAAATTTCACCAGCGGTCAACCGATTTACCATTATTGCTGTTCGGTCAGATTTAGGTGGATGTTTCTTCAATATTTTGTTCTCTTCCTTTATAAATATATTGCAATTCTCTAGTCTTACTTTCTCTTATTTTGGTTACAGTGACTAGAGAACTTTCGGCCTCTGAGAAGTTAGTCTTTATACTAGTCTTTCAAGCTGAGGTAACTATTGCAGACACTTCGGTTGACGCTACTCAGTCTCGTACAGAAAGACTTGAAGTTTCTGACTTAGAAGAGACTACAAGCAAAATTCGTTGGTTAGAGCATCAGACAGAAGGTCAGGCTTAGAAGGTAATAATATATCAGTCTGTGGAGTCCTTCAGTCTCCTTTTGTAATATATAACTTCATCGCTCACATTTAATCAGGATCAGGGAGTTGTGGAGTTGATCGTGCCGACGACCCTCTCCTCTATTAAGCCTGCTCCATCCATAGAACCGACCAATCAAGTGGTCCTTGCCTTGGTCGATGAACACATGATGATTCCTTTAAACGAAGTAGAAGTATTAGAAGAGGAAACATCTCGGCCAGCTAAAGTTTCTTCTGGTCGAGCTGCAAAGGTTCTTGCGGTCGTTGTTCTTGCTTCTCTAGCCCCCTCAGCCAATATTTCTCATTCTTTATCTTCTTCCTCTAAGGAGTTGCTTCCCATACAAGACATCTTATCCTCATTCGATCAAACCTTCCCATCTTACATCCTTGTGGCCGAATTCCCTGCACCGTCATCAGAGATTTAGTAGCTGTAAGAGGAATTAAGAACTCTTGTTCATTCTAGTGCTATTAATATCATTGCGTCAAGATCGATTGAGAGACTTAAGTTTTTCATTTGTTGATACCAAACTCTCACTCAATCAGATGAGTTCCTATTAGCCAAACTACTTGTACTCTATGAATTTCTGATCTTGATCCATTAGCATAAGGATATAGTAACTGTGGTTGACAAACTTCAATATGAGCATTTAATTGTCTCCATCAGAATGACTAAAATTGCAATTTCTAGAGAACAACTTGTTATTGTATACAACAACTTGAAGGAGTCAGATGCAACCTTGATGGATCTGACGGCTTAAATCTCAGTCATGGAGGATAAACTGAGATTGCTGAAGGAAGAAGAAAAATCTCTTACCAAGAGTAAACCTAATCAAAATACTGAAATTAATCATTTGGGCGCTTATATGCAAGAGTACACTCCTCTGATTGGTTTAATAACACATTCTGAAGCTAAAACTAGGGCCGCTCTCCATCAATAATAAGCCAAGCGGTCAAAGCTTAAAGAAGTGATTGTCTCTTTTTGTCTTTTAAATTCTGATTGCTTTGTACTTGTCTACTATCGGTTTATAATTTTCTCTATCTTTAATACAATTGGCCAAAATATTTTCTTTCCACTTGTCTTGTATTATTTCAAGTATTAGGATTTCCTTTGCATAGAATAACTGTATTAATGATACAACACATTCATGATAATTCATGTGCCAGTTCGTTTCCTTTTCTTAGGGAACATTTCATGCAATTAATAGGGCACCTCAACCATCACAACGCCTCATCTTCAGGCATGACTATTCATTTCAAGTGCCTATATATGAAACTCTTTGGTACTTATTCCCTTATGCATTTAAATTTCCTCTCTTCCCATCTTCACAAACTTTTTTTTTTCCCAATGGCTTCTACTCCCATACCTGCTATCGATCAGGATCAGAGGTTTTTGAGGAAAATCCTTACCATGGATATTGAAGCTTTCTCTCACTTCACACTTCAATAAGACATTTATTTATTCACTCGCGACCTTCGGTTCACTATCAGTGATGATGTTCCCTTGACTGAACTTCTGGATGCTTTGACCAAATTTCAGAGCATCAGCGATGCATACTTTGTTGTCGAGAAAGACTTAAACACTTGATGCTCATGCGGATGAGTGTGCTGCCATCTACAAAGAAATGAACATACTCTTCAATCAATATGATTGAGCATTGTACAACCGCATGCACTGGACTTGACACCATCATTTCAACAAAGTGATGCTGAGAACTATATAAGTTTAGTGCATAGAAATAAATGACGATCTCCAAGAGATCGAGCGAATCTACCCTAGACGGTGCCCGCACTACTCCCAGACTCTTCTGAACTTCATCAATCCTCAGATTGATCTTTATCAGACTCGGTCGCGTGAGTGCAACGAACAGAAGAGAGAAGCTGAGCACAAAGCTGATATGATCGATTGGCATATCGACCAAGTTTTATGCTTTCTCGGACGAGTTCTGGAAAGTGGAGAGTCCTGAAAGACTCAAAGGAAAATAACTAAACTCATCAGAGAACGCATTGCTAAAGACTTTGATGAGATGAAGGGTATTTATGACTAATTCACACTCAGGCCAAGCCATTTTCTTCATTTTTTTAAAAAAATAAAAATAAAAATAAAGATGTAATCGGCCCATTGGCCGCATTTTTCTTATTCATGGCCTTATAATATAATATTTATATTTATGCTTACTTTTATCATTCGACTGATTTCGGTCTTTGCAAATCCTTTGTGATTACTCCAACCATCGCTTGGCCTGATCTTTTCATATCTCCCATAGATTGAGATGATATGCTTTTAAAAAGTGACCATATATTAGATTTTCACTATTTTTTTTTCGATATCACAAATGATATAAGCTCCTCCATGGAGAACTTTTATCACCGTATATGGTCCATTCCACATAGGTGACCATTTACGAAATTCAACATCTTTACTCCTGAGAGGAAATATAACTTTTCAAACCATATTGACTTCATCGAAAGCTTTCTTTCTCATTTTTTTTTTTTTATTATACGTTCAAGCGACTCTAGTCTTCTTTGTCATGATGGAATTTAAAGCCCCTAGCCAAATTTCATCCAAGTCCTCGAGTTCAACCAACATGCCCTCTGTGAACTCAGCCAGAGTCAAGTTAGCCTGATAGGCTACCCGTAATGATGCTACAATCACTTCCAATGGTAACACATCATCATATCCGTATACTAATCTGATGGACTCATCCTTATGCTTGTTTGAGATGAGTTACAATAAGCTCAAAGAGCTTCTAAAAACTTAAGATGCTATTGTATAGGATTTTTATCAATCATTTTCTGTAAAATATTCTTAATGACCTTATTGCTAGCCTCGGCCTGACTGTTGGCCTGAGCATAATAAGGTGATGAATGCATCAACTTGATTTTATATTGATAAACCATTGTCCTGACCTGTTTGGATCGGGCACTTTGGATGCTTAGGAATACTTTTGATATGTTCTTACTTGTTTTGCAATTGTGTGATCTTTAAAATCCATTGATCTATCATTGACTTCGGGCATGATAGATGCTTTGAAATACCAACGATCATTACATTGATGCTTTAAGATGGAACTAATTTGATGAATGTTCAGAATCTGTTTTAATATATGAATGATGTTTTAGTCGCTCTATTATCCGACTAGATAGATTAGGACTTTGATTCCAGTTGAGTTATATTGATTGAATTAAGTAAAGTAATGTTAAGATGACTATAAGTGGATCCTTAGCTCCATAGTATTTCATCTTTGATATAGTTTTACTTCACAATCATTCTCTTCAACAAATCCAGTGTTTAGATTAGTTTTTAGTTCTAGTTTTAAAGTAGTTCAGAAATGGTATAAATAGCAAGCTCTTATGGGTACGACCTTGGTTTCACTGAGATTATTATTATTACATCGCAATCCTGCACTTAGGGTTCATGAACAATCGCTAAGGATAGAGATCCAACGCGCATAAACAATTTTTTTTTTTTTTTTTTAAAATCTCCACTTTTAAATGAGGGCATTTTAAAAGCTAACAATACTTAACTTTTGTACAAATACTTAAAGATTTAAAAAATGTACTTTGTAATTGAGTATGATCTAAAGCATTTTTCTCAATTATTTTTGTGGTGATTTTTTTAATAGTTCTATATATTTTTCATTTTTTTGAAAAGTAAAATAATTATAGCATGTTTTGGATGACATGAAATATGAAAACAACTACAACACTGGAACATTCCATTAAATATGAAAATCAAAATGGCTGCCAAAATGAAATGGACAAGGTGAAAATTGTTCCTAGAATGATTCAAGTACATTTTTTTATGTCCATGCTTGTATGATTTTGAATGATCTAATAACTCTTAAGAATCAACTTTCATCGAGGGAAACCATTATTCAAGTTGACACTTTATTAATTGGATTTAGTAAAGAAAATGCATTGCGTGTTTCATTATAAGGCCCGTATCATAGTCCGTACCGTTCCGTAGGCTTTCGCGGTCATCCCAGTCGAATTCTGGCAACCCTCGACCTGTATCTAATGTTTGCGCGCGATCATAAGCCGAGTCCTACATATCGGAGTTGATTCGACTCGAAACTTATACCCTTGCGACCACGCCATCTCCGCGGTTCGGACGCAGAGTATTACACGCCGAGCGATACTCGGGCTAGGAGATGTGGGCCCGCGTTTAGTTCGAGAAAAACGCTGCACGTTACAAATACCGAGAATCTCTACGATCAGTCACATCAATCAAGTCAAGTACACCCTCCATACCCCAATGCCACCTCACCCTATCCCAAGTACATGCACCCATTCCCTCTTTTCCCTAAGTCAATACTCTCCCTCCCCACCCATTCCACCTTTACACCAAAGTCAAACCAACCCATACTTCCCATTCCCATTTCTTATAACACCCACTCCATCCATCCATCACTCCTCTCTCTCTCTCTCTCTCTCATTTCAAACTCATTCTCCCAAGCAACCATGGGAGGTGGATGTCCAAGCTCTCCATGAGAAAGAGCTAGGTGTGGCCCACATTCCTACCATCCTATCCCACCCTCCATGATCGATCTCAACCGTTGAAGTCCATCCATTGGAGCTCTAGCATGCTTTGGTGGAAGAAGGAAGAGGAGATCAAAGTGGGTGCTTTCTTAGGGTTAGATTTATATATTTTTTGCTTGGATTTGATGATTTGAGGACCCACTTGTAGTGGGACCCTTCTTGATGTACGCATTGTATGGAGGGGCCCATCGTGGCGGGGTCCCTCCACCATCCAACGTCCCTCTCTCTCTCTCTCTCTCTCTCTCTCTCTCTCTCTCTCTCTCTCTCCTTCTCTCTCCTTCTTGTGATGCCGTGTGGCCCACCTGATTTATGTGTTTCATCCAGCAGTCCAGCTGGTACGGTGGAGCCCACCTGATGTGTATTTTGCATCCACACCGTCCATTGCTAGATGGTGCAGTGAGGGACACCAAGATGTATGGGTTTTATCCTGACCGTCCAGCCTCCTGGACGTGGTCAGGGGCCACTATTGATGCACGTGTTTCATCCGTCCATCCATCTGGGTGGGACACACCCTACACGTGGGGCCTATCATGATGCGGGAAAGCAGATGGGGCCGGTGTACCTACAGTAGCTAAATAGCTGCTGTATTGACGTCATCAGGAACAGTGGGCCCCATCATGCGGTATGTATTATATCCCTACCATCCATCTATATGGACCCCACCATGATTCATATGACACTATGTGAGGTGGCCACGTGTGTGGACCCCACCACGATGCATTTGTTATATTAAGACCGTCCATCCAAACGTCCAACGTCTAGACGTTGGACAGGATCTAATATAAAAGTAAAAATAATAATGATAATAAATAAATAAATTGATAATAATATTATATCATTTGAGGAGGGCCCACGTGGGACCCACCTCCGTGGAAGTGGATTGGCCGGATGTAGGCCCACGTGGGACCCACCTCCGTGGAAGTGGATTGGCCGGATGTACCTGCCTGGTACGTGTGGTGCCCACACGTGGGGCCAGATATGATGTATGTGTTTTATCCCACCATCCAGTGGATGGGACGGTGGTGATCCAGGCCGTCCAACCTCACATGTGGTGTGGGACCCACATGACATATGTGTTTTATCAAGACCGTCCATCCAATAGCAGATAGATGCTTGACTGACGTTAGCAGTTCTGTGGGTCCCTCCTTGATGTATGCATTGTAAATCCACATCGTCCATTCCTGGATGGCGCTGGCAGGCCCGACCGTGATGTATTTGTTTCATCCACACCGTCCAAACCATCTGGACGGCGTTAGACCAGATTGGACGGTGTTGTCCAATGTTTGGACGGTGCTGGACAATGTTTGGATGGTGCTGATTTATGTGGACAATGGTTGGATGGTGCTGATTTACATGGACAATGTTTGGACATTGCTGATCATCATATTAGTGAGCCATGTGCCCCATAGAATGATAGTGTATAGTGATACACATGTTACACCTGTAACTATTGAAATGATTTTTGGTGTAACCCAAGCTCCTACTTGAGGCTCATTAGTGCGGCCCATTGATGCAGCCCACTTGATATATATGAGGTCCATTGTGATATATATATATATATATATATATATATATATATATGACCCTTGTGCGAGACCATGGGCCCACTATATGTTTGGCCCTACGAAGGCCACTGCTTGGGAGCAATGTTGGTTGAATGTCCACATTGATGGGCAATGATGGTTAAATGCCCACATTGTGACCTTCCCTTAGGCCAAATGTCGAGGCTGATTCCGACTGTCAAGGCCGATTGTTGAGGCCAATTCCGATTCCGATTGTTGAGACTGATTCTGATTCAGATTGTCGAGGCCGATTGTCGAGGCCGATTCCAATTGTCGAGTCTGATTGTTGAGGCCGATTCCGATTATTGAGGCCTATTCTGATTGTCGATACCGATTCCGATTGTCGAGGCCGATTTCGATTGTCAAGGCCTATTGTTGAGGCCGATTCTGATTCCAATTGTCGAGCCCAATTATCGACGCCAATTACGATTGTTGAGGCTGATTCTGATTGTCGATACCGATTCTGATTGTCAAGGCTGATTCCAATTATCGAGGTAAATTTTCGAGGCTGATTCCGATTGTCAAGGTCCAATGTGATCCATATGCGGCCCGTATTTGAGGCCCATTGTGATGTGCATTCGACGCGTGTTTGAGGCCCAATGTGATGTATATGCGGCCCGTATTTGAGGCCCATTGTGATGTGTATTCAGCCCGTGTTTAAGGTCTAATGTAATGTATATGAGGCCTATGTGATGAGGCCTATTGTGATGCATTTGAGGGCCAGGTGATGGAGCCCATTGTGATGTATGTTAAGCCCATGAGAAAGGCGCATCGTGATGTGTATTATGCTCTTGAGTGAGGCCCATGGTGTTGTGTATTTGGCCCTTGTGTGAGGTCATGAGTCCACTATATGTTAGGCTCTATGTGGGCCATTCCTTAGGGGACAATGTTGGTTAAATGTCCACAATGTCGAGGTCGATTGTCGACGCCGGTTATTGATATCGATTATGAGTATGTGACTGCATAGCATCATGATACATGCCCATACGCATCATTTGCATGTTTGTTATGAGACGTGGTTGACCATTGCATATGTCATTGGACAGGATGTTATGAGACTCCTTGATAGGCGGAGGTTATCTCACATGAGCGCATGGTATGTGCAGGATTGATGCATGATTGGATTGTATGACTCATGCATCTTGCATTGTGTGTTGTGATTACTATACGCCCTAGCGATATCAGGGCTTAACCTCCATAGGCACATCGTGGATGGCCAGATGGGACTCTGAAAATCTGTTATTAGCATCGGCCTACCATAGATGGCCCTGGATGAAAATTCTTAAACCTCCGAGGCCAAGAGACACCTCAACGTCAAGACCAAGTGGATACATGAGTGCCCGAATGCCGAATACCAGGAGGCCGCGTCTCTCACTGTGTCGTGGTCAGTTGGGAGGGGGTGTGGCCTTACCCGCCCGAGGGTAGGGGGCATAGCTAGGCTGAGTTTAACCAGCTCATGAATGGGTCAGCTATCGACGTACCGGGTAGATATTGGCTGACTACTGGTCAGGCGGATAGTGAGGTCTATTCCACTTGTATGGTCGCGCGTCAGTAGGCGGCTATTGCATGTAGAGTGTACTTGACCCCGGTGATGATCCCAGAGATGTACAGTACTTATATATGGACTTATTGAGCAGGAGTTGTATATTCATTCATTCATTCGTTTACTATCCACTCCGGCTGGTGGTATGCAACTATTTGTTACGTGTGCCTTCACAATGACCAGGATTTCGGTTAGGGCGCGCGACTAACATGAGATCAGGAGTTTACCACATTGAGTCTGACTATCTAAATTTAGGTATGAGACTGTTTTGGATAGAAGTCCCTTGTGGTGGACCTTGTAGCCTGCGATACTACGTACTATCATCCCGACTTCACACTCCAGCTTGGTCATTTCATTAGCATTGCATATTGCATTACATCCATAGGCATATGACATCTTGGGTGGTTTGGCCTCCATAATATTGCATTACATCCATAGGCATATGACATCGCATAGGATTTGGGTAAACTTGTGGTTATGCTTTTTACGAGATAAATGTACGTTAGAAAATCCTTCTTATAGGATCCCAGGATCGGAACTCGGCATATGGGTGCTGGGTGCCGAGAATGGGGTACTACAGACGCTTTCGAGATCACTAGACGCATTGACGTCATGGCCTATCGGCTTGCCTTGCCATCTCAGTTGTCTGGCCTCCACAACATTTTTCATGTTTTTATATTGAGGAAGTGTGGTTCAGACGTAGTTCCTGTTATCGATTGGCAGTCGTTGGATTTTTATGAGGACGCTTCTTACATTGAGCAGCCAGTTCGTATCCTTGATCGAAAGGAGCAGGTCCTCCGAACCAAGGTCATCTCCTTGATGAAGGTTCAGTGGGGTCACCATTCTGTTGATGAGGCGTCTTGGGAGCGCGAGGCTGAGATTCGAGAGCGCTATCCCCATCTCTTTGATGATTGATCATATATTGCATCTTCTATGCTGTCTCCGATTTTATATGATTATGCTTTGTTTCCTCTTCTATTGTGAGTTATGTTTACTTGCAATGATAGTGTAAATTCTGAGGACAATTTTTTTATTTGGAGGGGAGAGTTGAAAGGCCCGTATCATAGTCCATATTGTTCCATAGGTTTTTACGGTCCTCCCGTTCAAATTCCGACAACCCTCGACCTTTATCCGACGTTTACGCGCGATCCTAAGAGGAGTCTTGTATATCAGAGTCAACTCGACTCGAAACTTTTACCTTTGCGACCGCGCCGTCGCCATGGTTCCGACACCGCGTATTACCAGCAGAGGCGATACCCGGGCCAGGAGATATGGGCCCTCGTTCAGTTTGAGAAAAACGCCGCGTGTTGCAAAACCGAGAGAATCTCTACGACCCATCACATCAATCAAGTCAAATACACCCTCCATACCCCAATGCCACCTCACCCTATCCCAAGTACATGCACCCATTCCCTCTTTTCCCCAAGTCAACACTCTCTCCCCCCACCCATTCCACCTTTACACCAAAGTCAAACCATCCCATACTTCCCATTCCCATTTCTTACAACACCCACTCCATCCATCCATCACTCCTCTCTCTCTCTCTCTCATTTCAAACTCAATCTCCCAAGCAACCATGGGAGGTGGACGTCCAAGCTCTCCATGAGAAAGAGCTAGGTGTGGCCCACCTTCCTACCATCCTATCCCACCCTCCATGATCGATCTAAACCGTTGAAGTCCATCCATTGGAGCTCTAGCATGCTTTGGCGGAAGAAGGAAGAGGAGATCGAAGGTGAGTTCTTTCTTATGGTTAGATTTATATGTTTTTGCTTGGATTTGATGATTTGAGGACCCACTTGTAGTAGGACCCATCTTGATGTAGCATTGTAGGAGGGGTCCATAGTGGCGGGGTCCCTCCACCATCAAACGTCTCTCTCTCTCTCTATCTCTCTCTCTCTCTCTCTCTCTCTCTCTCTCTTTCTCCCCTTCTCTCTCCTTCTTGTGATGCCGTGTGGTCCACCTGATTTATGTGTTTCATCCAGCAGTCCAGCTGGTACGGTGGAGCCCACCTGATGTGTATTTTGCATCCACACCGTCCATTGCTGGACGGTGCTGCGAGGGACACCAAGATGTATGGGTTTTATCCTGACCGTCCAGCCCCCTGGACGTGGTCAGGGGCCACCATTGATGCACGTGTTTCATCGGTCCATCCATCTGGGTGGGACACACCCTACACGTGGGGCCTATTATGATGTGGGAAAGCAGATGGGGTCGGTGTACCTACGGCAGCTAAATAGCTGCTGTATTGACGTCATCAAGAACAGTGGGCCCCATCATGCGGTATGTATTATATCCCTACCGTCCATCTATATGGACCCCACCATGATTCATATGACACCATGTGAGGTGGCCACATGTGTGGACCCCACCACGATGCATTTGTTATAGTATGACCGTCCATCCAAACATCCAACGTCTGGACGCTGGACAAGATCTAATATAAAAGTAAAAATAATAATGATAATAAATAAATAAATTGATAATAATATTATATCATTTGAGGAGGGCCCACGTGGGACCCACCTCCGTGGAAGTGGATTGGCCGTATGTAACTGCTTGGTACGTGTGGCGCCCACACATGGGGCCAGATATGATGTATGTGTTTTATCCCACCGTCCAGTGGGTGGGACGGTGGTGATCCAGGCCGTCCAACCTCACACGTGGTGTGGGACCCACATGACATATGTGTTTTATCAAGACCGTCCATCCAGTAGTGGATAGATGCTTGACTGACGTCAGCAGTTCTGTGGGTCCCTCCTTGACGTATGCATTGTAAATCCATATCGTCCATTCTTGGACGGCGCTGGCAGGCCCGACCGTGATGTATTTGTTTCATCCACACCGTCCAAACCATCTGGACGGCGTTGGACCAGATTGGACGGTGTTGTCCAATGTTTGGACGGTGCTGGACAATGTTTGGACAGTGCTGATTTACGTGGACAATGGTTGGATGATGCTGATTTACATGGACAATGTTTGGACATTGCTGATCATCATATTAGTGAGCCATGTGCCCCATAGAATGATAGTGTATAGTGATACACATGTTACACCTGTAACTATTGAAATGATTTTTGGTGTAACCCAAGCTCCTACTTGAGGCCCATTAGTGTGGCCCATTGATGCAGTCCACTTGATGTGTATGAGGCCCATTAGTACGACCACTGATGCAAGCCACTTGATAAGTATGAGGCCCATTAGTGTGGCCCATTGATGCAGCCCACTTGATGTATATGAGGCCCGTTGTGCTATATATATATGACCCTTGTGCGAGACCATGGGCCCACTATATGTTTGGCCCTGCGAAGGCCACTGCTTGGGAGCGATGTTGGTTGAATGTCCACATTGATGGGCAATGATGGTTAAATGTCCACATTGTGACCTTCCCTTACGCCAATTGTCGAGGCCGATTGTTGATGCCGATTCCGATTATCGAGGCCTATTCGGATTGTCGATACCGATTCTGATTGTTTAGGCCGATTTCGATTTCGATTGTTGAGGCGATTATCGAGGCCGATTGTTGAAGCCGATTCCAATTCCGATTGTCGAGGCCGATTCTGATTGTCGGGGCCAATTATTGATGCCGATTTCGATTGTCGAGGCCGATTGTTGAGGCCGATTCCGATTCCGATTGTTGAGGCTGACTGTATAAGCCGATTGTCGAGGTCAATTATCGAGGCTGATTCTGATTGTCGAGGCCGTATATCGAGGCCGATTGTCGAGGTCCAATGTGATGCATATGCAACTCGTATTTGACGCCCATTGTGATGTCGGCCCGTGTTTGAGGCCCAATGTGATGTATATGCGGCCCGTATTGAGGTCCGTTTTGATGTGTATTCAGCTCGTGTTTAAAGCCCAATGTGATGTATATGAGGCTTATGTGATGAGGCCCATTGTGATGCATTTGAGGGCCAGGTGATGGAGCCCATTGTGATGTATGTTAGGCCCATGAGAAAGGCCCATCGTGACGTGTATTAAGCTCTTGAGTGAGGCCCATGGTGTTGTATATTTGGCCCTTGTGTGAGGCCATGGGTGCACTATATGTTAGGCTCTATGTGGGCCATTCCTTGGGGGACAATGTTGGTTAAATGTCCACAATGTCGAGGTCGATTGTCGATGCCGGTTATTGATACCGATTATGAGTATGTGACTGCATAGCATCATGATACATGCCCATATGCATCATCTGCATGTTTGTTATGAGATGTGGTTAACCATTGCATATGTCATTGGACAGGTTGTTATGAGACTCCCTAATAGGCGGAGGTTATCTCACATGAGCGCACGGTATGCGCAGGATTGATGCATGACTGGATTGTATGACTCATGCATCTTGCATTGTGTGTTGTGATTACTGTACGCCCTAGCGACATTAGGGCCGTAGACTCCACAAGCACATCGTGGATGGCCAAATGGGACACCAAAAATCTGTTATTAGCATCGGGCTGCCATAGATGACCCTGGGTGAAAATTCTTAAACCTCCGAGGCCAGGAGACGCCTAGTGTCGAGACCGAGTTGATATATGAGCGTCTAAGTGCCGAATACCAGGAGGCTGCGTCTCCCACTGTGTCGTGGTCGGTTGGGAGGGGGTGTGGCCTTACCTACCTGAGGTTAGGGGGCATACCTAGGCTGAGTTTGACCAGCTCGTGAATGGGTCCATTATCGATGTACCGGATAGATATTAGCTGACTACTGGCCAGGCGGATAGTGAGGTCTATTCCACTTGCATGGTCGCGCGTTAGTAGGCGATAATTGCATGTAGAGTGTACTAGACACCGGTGATGATCCTAGAGATGTACAGTACTCATATGTGAACTTATTGAGCAGGAGTTATATACTCATTCATTCATTCATTCACTATCCACTTGGGCTGGTGGTACGCAACTATTTGTTACGTGTGCCTTCGTAATGGCCAGGATTTTGGTTGGGGCGTGTGATTAACATGAGATCAGGAGTTTACCACATTGAGTCTTACTATCCAAATTTAGGTATGGGACTGGTTTGGATAAAAGTCCCTTGTGGTGGACCCCGTAGCCTGCGATAGTACGTAATATCATCCCGACTTCACACTCCAACTTGGTCATTTCATTCGCATCGCATATTGCATTACATCCGCAAGCATATGACGTCTTGGGTTGTTTTGTTTCTGCACTTATATGACCTAGACGGACTTAGCAGGATTTGCGCATTGCATAGCTGATCTACATTGCTCCCTTAATATATGATATTGGCTTATTATGTTTTTACATCACATAGCCTGGATAAGGTTGATGATATTTATGGACTTACCAGCATGTTTCCGCATTACTCTGATATTGTATGATTTATGGATTGTTAGTATTTCCGCTTACTCTGATATCTATATGCTTGGCCCTTACCTTGTGCACACTTACACCACCCTCTAAGCTTTTTATAAGCTTATGCATGATAGATGCATGCAGGTGATGTTAGGTTGTAGTAACGTGGAGCTTGGAGCATGTAGTTGACTTTTGTAACTTTGATTTTAACATATGTATTTTCCTTTCAACATTGTATTCAAATAATTTTATTAGTGGATATGTGATGATGATGTTGCTTTTTTTTGTGATTTGGGTAAACTTGTGGTTATACTTCTTACGAGATAAATGTACTTTGAAAAATCCTTCTTGTAGGATCGCAAGATCAGAACCTGGCTTATGGGCGCTGGGAGTTGAGAATGGGGTACAACGGAGGCTTTCGAGATCACTGTGCGCATTGGCGCCATGGCCTATCGGCTTGCCTTGCCATCTTAGAACATTCACAACATTTTTCATGTTTCTATGTTGAGGAATTGTGGGTCAGACGTAGTTCCTGTTATCGATTGACAGTCGTTGGAGGTTCGTGAGGATGCTTCTTACATTGAGCAACCAGTTCGTATACTTGATCGGAAGGAGCAGGTCCTCTGGATCAAGGTCATCCCCTTGGTGAAGGTTCAGTGGGGTCACGATTCTGTTGATGAGGCATCTTGGGAGCGCGAGGCCGAGATTTGAGAGCGCTATCCCCATCTCTTTGAAGATTGATCATATACTGTATCTTGTATGTTGTCTCCGATTTTATATGATAATACTTTGTTTCCTCTTTTATCGTGAGTTATGTTTACTTGCAATGATAGTGTAAATTTCGAGGATGAAATTTTTTATTTAGATGGGAGAGTTGTAAGGCACGTATCATAGTCCGTACCATTCCGTAGGCTTCCGCGGTCCTCACAGTCGAATTTCGGCAACCCTCGACCTGTATCCGACGTTTGCACGCGATTCTAAGCCGAGTCCTGCATATCGGAGTCGACTCGACTCGAAATTTGTACCCTTCCGAGGGAACCGTCGCCGCGATTCCAACGCTGCGTATTACGCGCCGAGGATATCCCTGGGCCAGGAGATGTGGGCCCGCGTTCAGTTCGAGGAAAATGTCGCGCGTTGCAAATACCTAGAGAATCTGTACGACCTGTCACATCAATCAAGTCAAGTACACCCTCCATACCCCAATGCCACCTCACCCTATCCAAAGTACGTGCACCCATTCCGTCTTTTCCCCAAGTTAACACACTCTCTCCCCACCCATTCCACCTTTACACCAAAGTCAAACCAACCCATACTTCCCATTCCCATTTCTTACAACAGCCACTCCATACATCCATTACTCCTCTCTCTCTCTCTCTCTCTCTCTCTCTCTCTCTCTCTCTCTTTCTCTCTCTCATTTCAAACTCATTCTCCCAAGCAACCATGGGAGGTGGATGTCCAAGCTCTCCATGAGAAAGAGCTAGGAGTGGCCCACCTTCCTACCATCCTATCCCACCCTCCATGATCGATTTCAACCGTTGAAGTCCATCCATTGGAGCTTTAACATGCTTTGGTGGGAGAAGGAAGAGGAGATCAAAGGTGGGTGCTTTCTTAGGGTTAGATTTATATGTTTTTGCTTGGATATGATGATTTGAGGACCCACTTATAATGAGACCTATCTTGATGTACGCATTGTATGGAGGGGCCCATAGTGGCGGGGTCCCTCCACCATCCAACATCCCTCTCTCTCTCTGTCTCTCTCTGTCTCTCTCTCTCTCTCTCTCTCTCTCTCTCTTTCTACCCTTCTCTCTCCTTCTTGTGATGCCGTGTGGCCCACCTGATTTATGTGTTTCATCCAGCCGTCCAGCTGGTACGGTGGAGCCCACTTGATGTGTATTTTGCATCCACACCGTCCATTGCTGGACGGTGCTGTGAGGGACACCGAGATATATGGGTTTTATCTTGACCGTCCAGCCTCCTGGACGTGATCAGGGGCCACCATTGATGCACGTGTTTCATCCATCCATCCATCTGGGTGGGACACACCCTACACGTGGGGCCTATCTTGATGTGGGAAAGCAGATGGGGCTGGTGTACCTACAGCAACTAAATAGCTGCTGTATTGACATGATCAGGAACGTGTGGGCCCCATCATGCAGTATGTATTATATCCCTACCGTCCATCTATACGGACCCACCATGATTCATGTGACGCCATATGAGGTGGCCACGTGTGTGGACCTCACCACGATGCATTTGTTATATTAAGACCGTCCATCCAAACGTCCAGCGTCTGGACGCTGGACACTGGACAGGATCTAATATAAAAGTAATAATAATAATAATAATAATGATAATAAATAAATAAATTAATAATAATATTATATCATTTGAGGAGGGCCCATGTGGGACCCACCTCTGTGGAAGTGGATTGGCCGGATGTACCTGCCTGGTACGTTTGGCACCCACACGTGGGGCCAAAATGATGTATGTGTTTTATCTCACCGTCCAGTGGGTGGGACGGTGGTGATCCAGGCCATCCAGCCTCACACGTGGTGTGGGACCCACATGACATGTGTTTTATCAATATCGTCCATCCAGTAGCAGATAGATGCTAAACTGACGTCAGCAGTTCTGTGGGTCCCTCCTTGATGTATGCATTGTAAATCCACGCCGTCCATTCCTGGACTGCGCTGGCAGGCCCGACCGTGATGTATTTGTTTCGTCCACATCGTCCAAACCATCTGGACAGCGTTGGACCAGATTGGACGATGTTGTCCAATGTTTGGACGGTGTTGGACAATGTTTGGACGGTGCTGGACAATGTTTGGACGGTGCTGATTTACGTGGACAATGGTTGGATGGTGTTGATTTACATGGACAATGTTTGGACATTGCTGATCATCATATTAGTGAGCCATGTGCCCCATAGAATGATAGTGTACAGTGATACACATGTTACACCTGCAACTATTGAAATGATTTTTGGTGTAACCCAAGCTCCTACTTGAGGCCCAATAGTGCGGCCCATTAATGCAGCCCACTTGATGTGTATGAGGCCATTAGTGCGGCCCATTGATGCAGCCTACTTGATGAGTATGAAGCCCATTAGTGCGGCCCATTGATGCAACCCACTTGATGTATATGAGGCCCGTTGCGCTATATATATGACCCTTGTGCAAGATCATGGGCCCACTATATGTTTGGCCCTACGAAGGCCACTGCTTGGGAGTGATGTTGGTTGAATGTCCACATTAATGGGCAATGATGGTTAAATGTCCACATTGTGACCTTCCCTTAGGCCAAATGTCGAGGCCGATTCCGACTGTCGAGGTCGATTGTTGAGGCCAATTCCGATTCCGATTGTCAAGGCCGATTATCGAGGCCGATTCCGATTGTTGAGGCCGATTCTGATTCTGATTGTCGAAGCCGATTGTTGAGGTCGATTCCAATTCCGATTGTCGAGGCCGATTCTGATTGTCGAGGCCAATTATTGACGCCGATTCCGATTATCGAGGCTGATTGTTGAGGCCGATTCCGATTCTGATTGTCGATACCGATTCCGATTGTCGAGGCTGATTCCGATTGTCGAGGCCGATTTCGATTGTTGAGGCTGACTGTATAGGCCAATTGTCGTGGTCAATTATCGAGGATGATTCTGATTGTCGAGGCTGGATATCGAGGCCGATTATCGAGGTCCAATGTGATGCATATACGACCCATGTTTGAGGCCTATTGTGATGTGCATTCAGCCCGTGTTTGAGGCCCAATGTGATGTATATGCGGCCCGTATTTAAGGCCCGTTTTGATGTGTATTCAGATCTATTGGGTTCAAGGCTCAACTTGAGTAGTCAATTTCTCAAGATGGATTTGTTGCCCTTTTCTGGAAGTTTCAGCAAGTGCAAACGAAGGAAATCTGCAAATTGTCTTCAGGATACAATGAACTCTCAATCTGAATTTCAACACGAAAATTTGCACATTTAAGTGTTGAATAGATCTCTAGTTTTGACACCAATATGCCTTTAAGACGTTCAGAAAAAACTTAGCAAGAAGTCAGATCGAGAGTAATTGCACAAAAGATGATATAATCTTAAGAATTTAGAGTATTCACTTTTGGATTATAGTATCTAGGATTTATATTAATTAAAAGGTTATGGATTTCTTCCTGAAGAAATGCTAATGTGTCTCTTTAAGAAATCCATACCCATTCCCAACAAACAATATCCCTTCATGAAAGGACATGACTCTTTGTCCTATGGCAATTATTTCTGTACCCATTTAGAAAGAAACAATTATCCAACAGTAAAAACTGTATCCACATAAGCGACACGTGGCATAGGTGCCACATGTACAATCATGTTACAATTACTCTTAATCAACAAAAGGTAATAAATCATCAGGGTAAACCCTAGTTCAATTCCAGTTGTACCATGACCCAAAAAGTTTGAACCATGTGCCAAAAAGACTAAGGCTCTTTTTACTCCTTGCAACACGTGCGAAGTGTTAAGTGCGCCTAATAAAGCGTCAAAAAGAGCCCAAGCAACCCTACAGCCCACGCCGAGCGCGTGGACAGTGCTTTACACCGTCCTCGAGGAGATTTGAACCCTGGTTGCATAAGCAAAAACCCTTTCTCTTACCGACTGGATATACACACTATTTATGAAAAGTTTAAATAATTAATATATTTATTTACTTTCTAAAAATAACTTTTATTTTTGAAATTTATTTTTATTCTAAAAAACACAACAATCCCCCACAATTTCAAAAATAAAATCAAATTCTAAAACGAATGACATATCAGTATAAATAGGTGCATAAGTAAAGGTATCTTTTGGATTTGAACTTTTACTTTAGTGTATACGCATTAAAGTTATGCCAGGTACTTAGTGACCCATTAGTCTTGAACTAAGGACCTTATATGACTCACCGGACACATAACACACATCTATTCATATATAACTGAAGATCTAAAAGTTTGCACATTTTTGGACTTGTGCGTATCCTTATTTCATGAGTATTTTAGAGACGATCCCAATCTCTTCAAAAGCGACCTCACTTCTTTACTCATATAGGTAGATCTATCAAAGATGATTCTGCTTCATCTCAGCAAAGTCTGCTTATAGATCTATTAAGAGTTAGTACTCAGCCTCTCATGAAATGTAGAAACAAAACACTAGAATTTTAGGAATGAGACTCAAAATTTCTTTTTCTAGTATATATTTCAGTCACATACTTGACTTGTTTATCCCTTTGAACCTAGCCTATATTTCAAAATATAGGTAGGGTTGCCATCAAGAGTGAAAGTTACATCTTTATGGATCTTAGTCCCATTCCTTTAGTGGTTTTTCTTATTTGATCTCTTGATAAACCTTTTGTCAAGGGATCTGTTAAGTTCGGAATGGATTTAACATATTCTATTGTGATTACTTCATCTCTGAGCAATCTTTTAACAAAGTTATGCCTTAAACCTACATTTCTAGACTTACCATTATAAGTCTTACTCATAACACGACAAAGAGTAGCCTGACTATCATAAAAGATAAATATGGCAGGAGTAGGTTTTGGCTAATACGGGATTTCCAACAGTAGGTATCTTAGTCATTCACCTTCTTTACAAGCAGCGCCAAATGTAATAAACTTACTTTCTATTGTAGAGTGAGATATGTTTGTTTCTTAGATGCCCATGATATTGCTCCTCCTCCAGGAGTGAATATCCAGCCACTTGTAGATTTAGATTCTATGCTATCTGCATTATAACTTGTATCGTTGTTCCCTTCAAGTATAATGGGATATGATTTATAATACAGTCCATAGTCTATAGTTCATCTTAGATACTTTAAAACTCTCGAAATCGCATTCCAGTATACTTGTCCTGGATTACTAGTATACCTACTTAGCATTCCTACTGTAAATACTATATAGGTCTAGTGCAATTCATTGCATACATTAAACTCTCAATAACACTTGCATATTCTTGTTGTGCTTTACATCTACTAGTATTTTTAACCAATTTAACACTTAAATCAAATAGGGTTGAAACTGGTTTACCATCATAATGATTAAACTTCTTTAACACTTTCTCTAGATAATGAGATTGTGTTAAGGCTATTCCATCATTAAGATTATAAATCTTAATACCTAATATTACATCGGCTTTACCCATATCCTTTATGTCGAAGTTGGTATTTAGAAACTTTTTAGTTTCTTTCACACAATCTTCATTTGGTCCAAATATTAGCATATGATCTACATATAGGTAGTTAATGATTTGATCTTTAATATATATGTACTTATCTGCTTGATTTACTCTAAAACCATTAGATTGTATTACTTGATCAAACTTCTCGTGCCATTGCTTAGGAGCTTTCTTGAGCCCATAGAGAGATTTAACCAGTTTACGCACTTTCTTCTCTTGCCCAGGTTGAACAAATCCTTTAGGTTGTTCCATATAGACTTCCTCATCTAGATCACCATTTAAGAATGCCGTTTTGACATCCATTTGATAGATTACTAGGTGGTGAATTGCTAAAAGAGCAATTAAAGTCCTAATGGTAGATATACGAGCAACAGGAGCATATATATAAAAAAAAATCGATACTTTCCTTTTGTTTAAATCCTTTGGTTACCAATCGAGCTTTAAACTTATTTATAGTTCCATCAGGATTGAACTTTCTTTTAAAAATTCACTTACATCCTATAGGCTTTGAACATGGTGGAAGATCGACCAAACACCAAATATTATTTGAGACTATGGAATCTATTTCATTGTCTATGTCATCCCTTTAAAATTGTACATTAGGAGATGAGAGAGCTTCACTAAGTGTTGATGGATCACTTTCAATACTTAGTGGTAGAGTAATCTTCTTTCTTATTTCATTTCTATCTCATTCTATAAGGAACATATAGAAATCTAGGCCAAAAGATGTTTATTTTCTTGTCCTTTTCGATCTCCTTGGTTCATTTCTTTCTGGATGAGTATTAATTTATCGTGAAAGCTGTTAGGTTCTTCGTTCATTGGTTTTATTATATTTTCAACAACTTGCCTTTTTGTATGATTATTCATATAGTCTTTGTATACTATATTTTCAAAAAATATAGCATCCCTAGACTCTATAATCATGTTTTTGTCAGTAAAAGTAGATTGTTCCAAAACTAAAAATTTATATATGGGACTATTAATCCCATAACCCACAAAGGCACACCTGATTCCTCTAGGACCTAATTTTACTCTCTTAGAATCAATAATCCTGACTTCTGTTATACTTCCTCATACTTTGTAGTAATGAATATATGGTTTCTTCTTTTTCCACAATTCATATGGGGAGATATCCAATTTTTTATGTCGGATAGCATTCAAAATACGGTTTGTTGTTAATTATGCTCCCCCCCCCCCAAAAAAAAATAAAATAAAATAATTCAGTGGTAATCCAAAATTTAATATCATACAGTTAATTATCTCAACTAATGTCCTATTTTTGCGTTCTGTTAGACCATTTTGTTGAGGTGTGTAAGGTGTCGTAAATTCATGGATTATACCATTTGATTCACAGAATTCATTAGAAGAGTACTCGCCCCCTCTATCACTTCTAAGGGCTTTAATATTCACATTCAACTGATTTTTCACTTCGGCCTTATAAAGTTTAAACTTTTCAAAGGTTTCATCTTTAGATTTTATCAAAAATACATAGGAAAATCTAGTGAAGTCATCGATAAATATGATAAAATACATTTTTCCTCCACGAGTTAAGGTATTATTTAAATCACAGATATCGGAATGAATTAACTCTAGGGGTTATGATTTTCTCATGCCAGTCCCAAATGGTTTTTTGGTTATTTTAGAATAGGCACACACATCACATTTCCCTTCTTGTTGTATTTCATATTTTGGTATAAGTCGTAGGATCATCATTCTTTTCATTGAATGATAATTAACATGACCTAGTTTAGCATGCCATAAAGATATAAAATCCACTATATAAACGGAAACATTATTATTATTATTATTATTAATATTTAGTTTAACCATACCATTACATGAATATCCTTTACCTACAAACATACCATTCTTGGTGATAACCAACTTATCAGACTCAATCATTATTTTCAATCCTCTCTTATTAAAAAGATCGCCTAGCACTAGATTTTTAGACAGGTCAGGTACATGCAATACATTTATTAGTGTCAGTCTTTTGCCTGATGTAAACTGAAGCTCGACTGTTCTTTTCCAATAACGTTCGTACGAACGTTATTACCCATCTTCATTTCTTGTCCAGTTGTAATACATTCATAAGTCTTGCAGAAGATGTTTTGGTCCTTCAATATGTGAATGGTTACAGCAATATCTAGCCACCATCCACCATCGGATATTACTGTGTTAGCTTCAGTAACCATTACTACAAGTTGGTCTTCTGCCATGTTATCTTGAGCTTTCAGTTGCTTCTTCCTGTGTTGACAGTCCTTTATGTAGTATCCTGGTTTATTGCAGAAGTGACACTTACCATTTTTCTTTCTATTTTTCTTAAACTCTGTATCTTTCTTTGGGGGAATAGATTTGGAGTTCTGAAATTTTGGCTTGTCATCTTCTACTATATTTGCTTTGGAATGATTTTTCGAAGCATTTTCTTTCTTGTCTCAGTTTCTGGACTCTTCTTCTATACGAAGATGTCATTGGAGCCCTTCAAGAGTGTACTTCCCCTCATCATGTTTTAGTTTCTTTTTATAATTAAACCATGATGAGGGTAATTTTGTAATTACTAAACCAATCAGGAATTCTTCAGGAAGATCTATACCACCAATCTTCAATTCATCAACTAAGTTCTGTAGTTCGGTTATTTGGGAGAGAATTAGCTGATCATTTTTAAACTTGAAGTGGGCATAATTGTCGATCAGAAATTTCTAAGTACTGATCTCTTCAGTTTTATATTTTTGATCTAATTTTATCCACAGATCTTTAGTAGATGATATTTTACTGTGCGAATTATATATAGAATTAGAGAGGGTGTTTAGGATATGACCTTTGAATAGAAAATCATCCTCCTTCATTTTCTTCCGTTCTGCCTTCACTTGATCTGAGTCATCTTCTTTTGGCTCGGGTAGAGAAGACAGATCATCATCTAAAATGTAGGATAACTTGAGAATAGTCAGAAAGAAAAGCATCTTTTGCTGTCGTCTTGAGAAGAATTGACCGTCGAAACGATCCAGTCGCACAAAGTCTTGGTTTATAACTTGAATGGAATGAATTGCCTCCATTGTGAAAAGATAATAAATTTGTCTTGAATGTTAGAAAAGTATGTGTTTCTTGTACACAACGTGCTGAGAAGTGTAGCCACATCTGGGGCCGCCCATGACCAGTCGAGGTTGCGCGGATTTCGTGTCGCAAGTCCTTTCGCAACTAGGATGCGAAAGGAGTTCACAGATTTCATGTCACAAGTCCTTTCGCAACTGGGATGAGAAAGGGTTTCACGGATTTCATGTCGCAAGTCCTTTAGCAACTGGGATGCGAAAGGGAAGTTGCCAAAACTATAAATTGGGGTCCCTAGGGTTATTCTAGGGTTAAGGTGAATATTGGAAAATATTTCTAAAGTGTGGGCAAGGGATTTTCTCTGTACTTCCAAGGGAGAGGTTAGTATATGCCTTGTAATCTTCGTTCTTCATAGTGGAAGTTTGCATCCGTGGTTTTTTACCCTAGATTGGGGTTTTTCCATGTATATCTTATCTTGTGGTTTATTTTTGATTACTTTAATTTGTTTCTAGTTTATATTTCTTCCTGTTTATCGTTTGTGGGTGAGGCCTGAGACTGGATCTAGGCCCACTGCGTTGTTGGCGTGCTGTGCAACAACTGATATCAGAGCTATTGGTTTAGTTCTATTGGGACCGATGGCAGAAAAAAGGAAAACTAGAATTAAGAAGTTTGATGGTTCAAACTTTACCTTCTGGAAGATGCAGATGGAGGATTATCTGTATCAGAAGGACCTCTATATTCCTCTTGGAGGAAAAGAGAAGAAACCAGAAAAGATGACAAATGATGAATGATTTTTACTGGATAGGAAGGCTTTAGGAACGATCTGACTCTCTTTGTCTAAGAGCGTCGCCTTCAATATATCCAAGGTGAAAACGACAAAAGAATTAATGGAAGCCCTAGCCACCATGTATGAAAAGCCCTCAGCATCCAACAAGGTTCATCTTATGAAACAACTATTCAACATGAAGATGTCAGATGGTGAGAGCGTGGTTGAACATCTAAACGAGTTCAATACTGTCACGAGCCAGTTAGAATCCGTTGGCATTATTTTTGAGGATGAGGTCAGAGCATTATTGATCTTATCCAGTTTACCAGATAGTTGGGATGGTTTGGTGATTGCTGTGAGCAATTCTTCAGGATCGACAAAGTTGAAATTTGATGATGTGGCCGGTCTAATTCTCAGCGAAGAATCTAGAAGGAAGGCATTAGGAGTTTCAGGGGATTCAAGGAATGCTCTAAACGTTGAAGGAAGAGGAAGATCGCTGAACAAAGGAGGAATAAACACGGGCGTTCTAAGTCGAGGAAGAAGTCCAAGGGACCGAAAGACAAAGACGGGTGTTGGCATTGCGGCAAGAAGGGGCACATGAAACGTGATTGCAGGGCGCTCAAGAAACAAGAAGGAAGCTCTCAAGGCGGGAAGGATTCAGTGAATATGTCTGAGGAGAGCGACACAGAGGTGTTGATCTTGTCTCTTGATGCGAGGAATGAGTCTTGGGTTATGGACTCGGGTGCTTCGTTTCATGCCACTTCGTGTAAGGAAGTTCTACGTGATTATGTGTCAGGTGACTTTGGGAGAGTTTACCTGGGTGATGATGAGTCGTGCAATATTGTTGAAAAGGGGGATGTTCATGTAAATCAGAAAGACGGAACGGTCTTGAAATTGAAGGATGTCAGACATGTACCGAGTTTGAAATGTAATCTGATCTCAGTGGGACAGTTGGCTGATACCGGTTATGTGACGACATTCACCAGTGACTCCTGGAAGATCACAAAAGGTGCCTTGGTAATATCTCAAGGCAAAAAGGAAGGTACTTTGTATGTGACTTCAAGATCGTATAGTTCACTCGCAGTTGCATCAACTGGAGTGAATGGGTAGTTATGACATCAGAGGCTGGGACATATGAGTGGGAAATGGATGAAAGTGCTATTATCAAAAGGGACGCTACCAGGGCTGAAGTCTATTGACTTGGAATTCTGCGAGGACTGCATGTATGGCAAGTAGAAGAGGGTAAGCTTCAAGAAGACGGGACGCGCTTCAAAGACACATCTGTTGGAGCTTGTACACACTGATGTGTGGAGACCGACACAGGTATTATCTCCTGGTGGCTCACGTTATTTTGTTACCTTTATTGATGATGCTAGTAGAAAACTGTAGGTCTACTTCTTAAAACATAAATCTGATGTATTTGATGTATTTAAGAAGTGGAAAGTTATGGTAGAAAATGAGACAGGTAAAATAGTAAAGTATCTCAGATCTGACAATGGGGGAGAGTATTGTGATAAGAGGTTTGAGGAGTATTGTGCAGCAAATGGAATCAAACATTAGAAAACGATTCCAGAGACACCACAGCAGAATGGTGTGGCTGAACGCATTAACAGGACCATCCTTGAGGTTACATGTAGGGTTGCCCAAGACCTTTTGGGCAGATGCTGTGAATACTACCGCATATCCCATCAATAGAAGTCCCTCAGCACCATTGGATGGTGGGCTACCAGAAGAAGCGTGGACTGGGAAGGAAGTGAACCTTGCACATCTTAGAGTGTTCGGTTGCACTTCATATGTTTACATTGATGCAGAGCACAGAAACAAGCTGGATGCGAAGTCCAGGAGGTGCACGTTTATAGGCTACGGGCAGCATGATTTTGGCTACATGTTCTGGGATGCAGAAAACAGGAAAATCATCAGAAGCAAGGACGTAGTCTTCAATGAAAAAGTGATGCATAAGGACAGTGTGCAGGAAAATAAGGCCGAGAAAAAGGAATTCGTAGAGTTAGAAGAGTTACCGGACATAGGTGTTACAACACAGGATGAGGCTGAACCGCATACACTAGTTGTGAGGAGGTCTACTCGGGAGAAGAGACCCACGGTCCGATACTCACCCTCCTTACATTATCTACTACTGACAGATAATGGTGAGCCAGAGTGTTTTGAAGAGGCGTCACAGTCAGATATACGGGTTAAGTGGGAGCAGGCCATGGATGATGAGATGGACTCTCTTGAGTCTAATCGTACATGGGAGCTAGTCACTTTACCCAAGGGTAAGAAAGCTCTTCATAACAAGTGGGTTTACAGACTGAAGGAGGAGCACGATGGTTCGAAAAGGTACAAGGCCAGATTGGTTGTGAAAGGGTTTCAACAAAAGGCAGGTATCGATTTTACTGAAGTATTTTCTCCGGTAGTGAAAATGTCTACGATTCGCATGGTCTTGAGTATAGTGGCTTCAGAGGACTTACATCTAGAATAGCTAGATGTTAAGACAACTTTTCTTCATGGGGACATTGAAGAAGAGATATATATGTATCAGCCGACAGGATACGTGGCACCAGGTAATGAGAACAAGGTGTGCAGACTGAAGAAGAGTCTATATGGCCTGAAGCAGGCCCCGAGGTAGTGGTACAAGAAGTTCGACAGTTTCATGTCGAGAAACAGTTTTAGGAGATGTCATGCAGACCACTGTTGTTACTTGAAGAAGTTTGATATGTCTTACATCATCCTTCTTCTGTACGTTAATGATATACTTAATTATGGCCAGTTCAAGCATAAAGGACATCTCAGATCTCAAAAGATAATTGTCTAGAGAATTTGCCATGAAGGATTTAGGAGCTGCAAAACAAATCCTAGGCATGAGGATAAAGCGTGACAGGGAAAATAAGAAATTAGTTTTGTCACAGGTAGAGTACATAGCCAAAGTACTTGATCGATTCAATATGGGAGGTGCTAAGCCGGTTAGCACTCCATTAGCCAACCAGGAGCAAGGTGCAAAGACGCAGGAGGAACAGGACTACATGGCTAAAGTCCCATACGCGTCAGCTATTGGGAGTCTCATGTATGCTATGGTGAGCACGAGGACAGACATTGCTCAAGAAGTGGGAGTTATTAGCAGGTTCATGAACAACCCCGAGAAGGAACATTGGGAAGCTCTGAAGTGGATCCTTAGGTATAAAGGACGTAGGGCTGTGTTATGGTGGATCAGAAATCACGTTACAAGGTTACGTGGATTCAGATTTGGCAGGAGATATCGACAACAGAAGAAGCACTACAGGTTATGTTCTTACTCTGGGTAGTGCTGCAATCAATTGGGTCTCCCAGTTATAAAAGATAGTATCTATCAGTATGACAGAAGCAGAATATGTTGCAGCTATGTAAGACCCTTACCCTAGTTCGTACCGTTTCGTAGGCTTCCGCGATCCTACCGCTCGAATTCCGGCAATCCTCGACCCATTTCCAACGTTGCGCGCGATCCTAAGCCGAGTCCTGCATTCCAAAGTCGGCTCGATCCGAAACTTGTATCCTAGCGATCGCGCCGTCGCCGCGGTTCCAACGCCGCGACTCACACATCGAACCGATACCTAGGTGGGAAGATGTCAGTCAGCGTTCGGTTCGAAGAAACGCCGCACGTTGCGAATCTCGAGGGAATCTCTACGAGATGTCCCATCAATCAAGTCAAGTACACCACCATACCTCCATGCCACCTCACCCAACAACAAGTACACACAACCCATCCTTCCTTTTTCAAAAGTCCACTCTCTCTCTTCCATCACCATCCCTCCTTTACCCATTTTTCAACTTAACCCATCCCCATTTATTACAACCACTCCACC
Source organism: Magnolia officinalis (assembly GCA_021015155.1). Classification (NCBI taxonomy): domain Eukaryota; kingdom Viridiplantae; phylum Streptophyta; class Magnoliopsida; order Magnoliales; family Magnoliaceae; genus Magnolia; species Magnolia officinalis. The sequence continues at coordinate 67,467,164 of JAJHSJ010000007.1, forward strand.
CATCCCTTCCATCCATATCTCCCATTACTTCTCTCTCTCTCCCTCATTTTTTCTCAAATCCCTCCAAGCAACAAAGCTCCATACATTTCAAACTCTCTCCCTCTCCAAGTGTGGCCCACTTTCCCCTACTCTCACATCTCCCATCTCAACCGTTGAATCATCATCAACCACCATTAAAAGAGGAGGCAAGGAGCTAAGGAAGCTAGGGGAGCAAGAAGAAGGAAGATAGGTGGGTGATCCACCGTTAAATTTCTTTTCTTAGGGCCACTTGTTGGTGGGACCCATTTTTTTGATGTATAAATTGTATCATGTGGGGCCCATAGTGGCGGGGCTCCACCATCACCGCCTTTTTGCCTCTTGTCTCTTTCTCTATCTCTCTCTTTCTTTCTTTTCCCCTTGAATGTTGTGGACCCAACCAAATCATGTTAAATCCACTCCATCCATCAGACGGTGTGGTCCACCGCATTTCAGGCGAAACCTACCCTTCATATATATGTATATATATATATGTAGTGGTATATATATATTATATTATATTATTATAATATATATATATATATATATATGTGCATGGTGGGCCACGTGCATGTGGGACCCACTATGAGGTCTGTGTATGTGGGACCCACCATGAGGTCTGTGTACGTGGGACCCACCATGAGGTCTGTCGTCTGTGTATAACGTCCAGCGTCTCTAGACGCTGGACGTGAAGGACGTTTATATATATAAAAAAAATTTGCTTTTGGGGTGGGTTGCTTATGCAGGCCCCACCCTGATGCATGACGCTGATCCACGCCGTCCATTCTGTTGTTCAGATCATTTTAGGCGTTGAGCTAAAATTGTAAGGTGATCTGATCACCAGGTGGGCCATACCATCTAAAACCATGTGAAAACATGCCAAAACATATAAAAGTACTTAGTGGGACCCATCTGGAGTTTGGATGCAGCTGAAGTTCGGTCTGGACGGCCAAATAAGTAAGACACACATATTGGGTGGGTTGGATTGTGAAACACATCTTGGTGGGCCCCAAAACAAAAAAAATATATTAAAAAAAAATTTAACGGCAGCAGCGCTGCTGCTGCTGCAGCGCCTGCGGCTGCTGGGCGGCGGACGGGTGGCTGGGCATCACGGCTCCAGCCGTGGGCCCCCACCGTGATGCGTTTCGAGCATCAGCACCGTGCATTGGGTGGGCCTCCCCCTGGCCATGGGCCACCCAAAAATCAGCCGTATACGGAACTTAGGTGGGCCATACCATCTAAATCATGTGAAGACATGCCTAAATCATATAAAAACACATGGTGGGGCCTACCTGAATTTTTAATGGGGCTGAAACTTGGTCTGGACCCTCAGACAGGTGGGACACACATAATGTATGGGCTGGATTTGTGAACCACCTCGCGGTGGGACCCCTGCTAACGTGACCTTGTGAACGGGTCAGTTGGCAAATAAACATTACGGTGGGCTCCCTGGCCGTGGGCCCCGGGCCAGTGTGACCTTATGAACGGTTGAATGGAAAATAAATATTTTGGTGGGCCCCTTGCCATATGGCCTTATCAATAGATTGGATAGTAAAATAAACATTATGGTGGGCTTCACATGTGGCCCACTTAGATGCATATGGGCTCATGTACTTAGGCCCATCTTGATGTATATTTTTAGGCCCGTTATTAAGGCCCACTTTGATACTTATGGGCCCATGTGTGTAGGCCATCTTGATGTGTTTATGGCCCCGTTGTTGGGGCCTACCCTGATATATATATTGGCCCACGTTATGAGGCCCATTTGAGGTATTTGTGGCCTATTGTTGAGGCCCACTTTGATATGTATATGGCCTATGTGATTAGGCCCGTTTGATTCACATAAAGCCTATGTGATTGAGCTCATTTTAATACATTCTCAGGCCCATGGATGATGGCCCATTGCAATGTACCTAAGGCCCATTGGTGAGGTTCATTGAGGTGGCCCACTTGATGAATATAAGGCCTATGAGATACGGCCCATTTGATGTATTTAGGGCCCAGTGGGATGTACCTAAGGCACATTGCAATGTGTGATTCCATCAGGATTTATTTAATGGTATTTGAGGTGAGCCGAGCCTTAGGGACAATGTTGGTTTGACGTCCACATTGTACGAGTAATGTTGGTTCGATGTCCACATTATAACTCTCCCTAAGGCCACTGATAGGCCCGTATCTGTTTCATGTAGGCCATCTAGGCCCATCTTTATTGAGAGGATAGTTTATTGCTTTATAACATGTTTAGCACAGCCCCATGATTCATGATCATACGCATCATATGTATGCTTGAGATGAGGAGTGTCTGATCATAGCATATGCTTTCGGTAGACTGTTTACGGGCTCCCTGACAGGCGGAGTTGCCCTACATGAGCACGTGCTTCACGCAGGATGGTTGCATGATTGGTAGTGTGGTTCATGCATTTGCATCTGTGTGATTGTGATATGCCCTAGCGACATCAGGGCCATAGCCTCCACAGATATATCGTGGGTGGCTGGTAGGATACCGAAAAATCTTGTTCCAAGCAATTGGGGAGCCATAGATGTCCCTGGGTGAGAGTCCCTGAACCTGATGGTACCAGAGGATGACTCCAACGTCGAGACCGAGTGGATATATGAGCGCACGAGGGTCGAATACCATGAGGCCGCGTCTCCCACTGTGTCGTGATCGGTTAGAAAGGGGTGTGGCCTTACTCGCCCGAGAGCAGGGGGCTTTACTAGGCTGAGTTTGACCAGCTCGGAAATGGGTTCGCTATCGACGTGCCGGATAGGTATTGGCTGACAATTGGCCAGGCGGATAGTGAGGTTTCTTACGCTCACTTGGACTGTGCTGCTTAGAGAGAGACAGTGCCATTTGGAGTGTACTGAACCCCGGTGATTATCCAGACTGAGAACTGTATTGACATGAGGATTTGGATGAGGATTGGCATGCTTGGGCTGCATCTTACATCGCATGGTCTTGGTATGGCCGATTGCATTCATATCTTGTACTATATAGCCTTGGTACGGCTGGTTGCATTTACGTACTCATCAGCACTATTCCGCATTACTCTGACCTTGCATTCTGAGCACGCTCATATTGCGCACACACTTACACCACCCTCTAAGCTTTCTATAAGCTTATGTACGATTGATGCGTGCAGGTGATGCCAGGACGCAGCTGTAGTCTCGCCGCCGTTGGAGCGTGCCGCCGAGCTTTTGTAGTTTTGATATTACCACTATCTTGTATTTCCCTTTATACGCACTGTACTCAAAGTTTTTATTCATAGTGGATTTTGTGATGGTGTTCTTGTGGTTATTGTTCGTGGGTTATGCTGTGGTTATGCTCATTACGAATCAAATTGATATTGAAAATCCTCCTTGTAGCATCCCAGGATCGGAACCTGGTATATAGGTGCTGGGAACCGAGAATGGGGTACTACGAAGGCTGTCGGTGCCGGATTTGGCGATCGAAAATTTTGTGAGCCCGGTCTCCGAGTTTGGGGTGTGACAGAAGCATGCAAGGAAATGGTGTGGATGCAAGGTTTTATGGAAGAGTTGGGTAAGAAGCAAACAGATTGCAAGCTGTACAGTGATAGTCAGAGTGCAATACACTTGGCTAAGAATTCAGCCTTTCATTTAAGGACCAAGCATATTGCCATCAGATATCACTTCATACGTTCGTTACTGGAAGATGGATCGATTGCTCTGGAGAAGATTCATACAAGTGAGAATCCTGCGGATATGCTGACCAAGGCAGTCAGGGAGAAGTTGAAGCTTTGTTCAGCTTTGATTGGTCTTCAGGCTTGAAGACAGGGAGGTGGTACACTCTGGATGAAGAAGACAAAGGTTTATGGCGATGTGTCTCCAAGTAGAAGATTGTTGAGAAGTGTAGCCACATCTGGGGCCGCCCACAACCAGTCGAGGTTGCGCGGATTTCGTGTCGCAAGTCCTTTCGCAACTGGCATGCGAAAGGAGTTTCGCGGATTTCGTGTTGCAAGTCCTTTCGCAACTGGGATGCGAAAGGGAAGTTGCCAAAACTATAAATTGGGGTCCCTAGGGTTATTCTAGGGTTAAGGTGAATATTGGGAAATATTTCTAAGGTGTGGGCAAGGGATTTTCTCTGTACTTCCAAGGGAGAGGTTAGTATATTGCCTTGTAATCTTCGTTCTTCATAGTGGAAGTTTGCATCCGTGGTTTTTAACCCTAGATTGTGGTTTTTCCACGTATATCTTGTCTTGTGGTTTGTTTTTGATTGCTTTGATCTGTTTCTAGTTTATATTTCTTCCTGTTTATCATTTGTGGGTGAGGCCTGAGATTGGATCTAGGCCTACTGCGTTGTTGGCGTGCTGCGCAACACAACGGAGGATAGAAAAAGATAACGAGATGATCAAATCTATCGGGTTCAAGGCTCGACTTGAAATGTTAATTTCTTAAGATAGATTTGTTGCCCTTTTTCTAAAAGTTCCAGCAAGTGCAAACGAAGAAAATCTGCAAATTGTCTTCAGGATGCAATGAACTCTCAATCCAAATTTCAACACTTAAATGTGCAAATTTTTAACACTTAAATTATCGTTCCATTCATGGACTTACCAGTATATTCCACATTACTCTGATATTGCATCCTAAGCACGCTTATACTGCGCACACACTGTCACCACCCTCTAAGCTTTCTATAAGCTTATGCACGACTGTTGCGTGCAGGTGACGCTAGGACGCCGCAACAGCATTGAGATTGGAGCGTACAACGGACTTCTGGAACTTCCGATTCTGTTATTGTATTTACCTTTATGTGCATTGTACCTCAAATTTTTTTATCATAGTGGATTTTGTGATAGTGTCTTGGTTATTGTTCGTGGGTTATGCTTATGGTTACGCTTTATTCACGTTAAAAATCCTCCTTGTAGGATCCCAGGATCGGAACCTGGTATATGGGTGTCGGGAGCCGAGAATGGGGTACTATGGAGGCTGTCGGCGCCAGATTCGGCGATTGAGAATTTTGTGAGCCCGATTTATGAGTTTGTGGCGTGACACAATGACTTGACTTTTATGTTTGGGAATGATCGTGCCCATGGATCATATGCCAGTACCGCATACTCTTCACCCCTTCCCGGATGACGCCGCTAAAGAGATGAGATCGACTCTGACGATGAGTCTGATGAGAATGGCAATGAAACTATTCGTCTTTCTTCAGATGACGACTATGAACACGGCAATGGTTCTGCCTGTTGTCTCAATGAAGGTTCACAAAAACAGTCAAGGAGGGTTAATGTAGGCCCTATGGAGACCTCGAGAGGGTCTAGAAACAGTAATAGCACTGCTATTGGCATGACCCGACAACGAAGGGATAAGCCGAGTGACCACATTGGAGATAAGATGGGTGAAATGGCTGAGGCTGTGAGGACTCTAACAATTACTATGACAACGGGAAAAACCATGACTCGACTCCAAAAACTGTTGGGAATTTTAGAGGAAGTGGATGGACTCAGCCATGAGGACTAGGTTCGGGTTGCTCGATTGCTGCAGGAAGATATTGTTAGTGCTGATTTTTTCTTGAAAATGGGGCATGAAATGAGGAAAGAGTGGGAACAGAAGCTCCTTAACCGCAATGCCGTTGTCTGAAACATTTCTGCCTTGGTTGCATTGGAACTTTTAAACTACTAAACTATTTTTATTTTTATTTTTTTGGTTTGTGTAAATTAAACATGTGGTTTTTGGAATGGATTTTTTGGGTGAGATGGATTTTTTGGGTGCTTCATGAGTACCCAACACCCTACTTTTGGGATCTTCTGGATACTAGTCTTACTAATGTGATGTTAACTGCAATTAATGTTTGATCCTTGGTAATAGGATAATTTCTGATATCTAACTTGCATGAGAGTGAAATACATCAGTGCAGATATACCAGATTATCTACTTTGAATGCACGAATAGTCGACTGATACCCCATGATATGTTCGTTTGTTGTGAATTGTTTGACAAATTATGTTGGCATGTTTGTTATTATGAGATATCTTTGATGATATATGTTGATTCTCTGTTTTGTTAGCTGATCTACGAAAATGTCATCACTTGATGATATATGTTGATTCTCTGTTTTGTTAGCTGATCTACGAAAATGTCATCACTTGATGATATATGTTGATTCTCTGTTTTGTTAGCTGATATACGAAAATGTCATCGCTTGATATATGTTGATTCTCTGTTTTGTTAGCTGATGCTTAAAAAGTCATCACTTGATCATTGATGCAATCTCATCGATAAATCTACAAACAGGGTATGTATATTTCATGTTACTGCAGGGAAATATCAAATTCCATGATTTCATGGAATTAAATGTTACTTTAACAGTGAATAGATGTAACAGCCCACGCCCACACTGTATGATATTGTCCGCTCTGGGCACAGCCCGCACGGTTTTGTTCTTGGGAGACTCCCCCAAAAGGCCTCATACAGTATAGGGTCATAACTCTACATATAACCACCACAACTTCAGACGGCACTTCTGATGTGGGACAAAGCTTCACCTTTTACTGTGTGCACAGTAGCCTGCTAGCCACACAGTAGCCTGCCAGCCATCTTGGGGCCCGCCCACATGTGTGCCCGCCCACATGTGCCCGCCCACATGTGACCACAGTGACGGGGCGTCACAATATCCCCCACCGAGGGCAGAGCCGTCCTCGGCTCTGATACCATTTGTAACAGCCCACGCCCACACTATATGATATTGTCCGCTCTGGACACAGTCCGCACGGTTTTGTTCTCGGAGAACTCCCCCAAAAGGCCTCATACAGTATAGGGTGACAACTCTACATATAACCACCACAACTTCAGACGGCACTTCCGATGTGGGACAAAGCTTCACCTTTTACTGTGTGCACAGTAGCCTGCCAGCCACAGTAGCCTGCCAGCCACACAGTAGCCTGCCAGCCATCTTGGGGCCCGCCCACGTGTGCCCGCCCACATGTGACCACAGTGACGGGGTGTCACAATAGAACCTATTGATAAGGGAAGACTTGTGCATGTCTATGGATGGAAGAATTTTCATTTATCTTCTAACTTATCATCCTAATAAACTGTAATATATGCTAACAGTTTACATTATCGCAACTACTGTCGATGCTTCATTCACTTCATATCATTAACGACTGATAATGATTTTTTTTTTCAGGAACGTATGAGGAAATATTATGTGGTCTTCGCGGGCAGACATCCAGGCTTATATTACAGGTGGGTGGATGCACGAGCACAAGTGGATCACTACAGCGGATGTAAGCACCAATTCTATAAGTCATACGAGGAGGCTGTGACAGCTTGACAGAATTATCAGGTATGGTATAAGCTTTATAAGATATTGAAAGGTGGAAGGGTCTCTAAATTCATTTTTCATAGCTATTTGTAAACCATTTCAGTCATTGCCATGTTGATTTATATATTGTTATGATGTCTGCAGGCCACAAGGTAGAATTATGAAGGACCTTCCAGGAGATTTAAGTATGATGCTCCTCCTGTTCATGGTTTGGCTCAAGTGCAAGAGGATCTTGTAGGGTTGCACTTGACGTGTGTATCGATGACAGACGTGAGAGGAGAATACGATTCTTCTGGCATGATGAATGCTCTCTTGAAAGTTGTGATTGGGGTATTGCTTATATATGTAGTAGTTGGCTGGATTGTTTCTTGTATCATATCATAAACTGTGAGTTAAGACGGCACAACAGGAGATGGAGATCTCTCTACGCAGCAGTGATGTTAATTTCCTCCTCATCCGTGTTTGCATGGAGATCTCTAACCCCTGTTGTTGGGTTATGTCGCATTTGGTTGGAATTATTTTGAAGTCAAAGTACTTATCTTATTTTAAGTGCGTTTGAATTTTTATTATGTCTCATTTTGTCAGGAATATTGATGCAGTATTATTTATTACTTCCAATATTTATATGTTTGTTTTTTAGTAATTGTGAAATTCCTGTATTTATCTAATTGCAGTACTTGCAGAAGATCTATATGCCGCCATGGTCTGTGGGCCCCACCTTGATGTATGTTTCTCATCCATTCCATTCATCCATTTTAACATGTCATTTTAAGGTTGGATACCAAGATTGTGAGGGATATAAGTCTCCAGTGGACCACACCAAGTGACGACAATAGTGATTAGATATTCACCGTTAAAATCCACTCAAAGCCCCATCAAGCTGTTTAGTTCACATCCAAACTGTTGATTATGTTATACAGGCCCAGATGAAGAGAAAAAAGTCGCTTATTAATGATGATCCATAACTGTTGTGGCCCCCAATCATTATTTAATGGTCAACCCTCGATCAACACCACTTCCTATAATGTGGTCAATCTTGTTCTTTGTATATACCTCGTTTTCGAACTGATACTGTAGATGATCTATTAAAATAGTTGAACGGCATGGATGTAACAAGAACATAATGGTGGGGCCCACATAGAGCGTGGACAATAATTATTCCATTGATGGCCCAAATCTCTGTCAAGAACTTCTAATTCACGGGCGGGTGGACGTTAATTATGAAAAGGGTGAGCTCTCAGTCCTAGTGGGGGGGGAGGGGGGGGGGGGGGAGGGTGAATAGGACTGCCAAATAAAAATAAAATGCGGAAAATAAATGCAAATAGCTGAAATAAATAGCAACCTCAAATGCACTAGTCTTGAGAGGTTGATACAAACGTTTTTCTAAGGACAACCTTACACCAAAAAACCAAGGTTTATGGTAGGACAACCTGATTTCTAGAACTTCGGTAAGTATCAAAAACTCAAACCGATACAGAGGTAAAAGAAACAAATCTAGCTATTACAACATTCAGCACAAGTACATAACAGAGATAAAAGCATTCACACACAAATATCAAATACAACATCCACCACAACTCCAAGAATTATAGTGGTTCGGTGTGTACACCAACTGTTCACAAACAGCCACACCTACTCCACTCCCAATATCCATAACCCACGTGGTATTGGCTTTTACTATGAAAGAAGGTTTTCCAAGGTTCACCTGAAAACCTTTACAGATGTGTTTTTCAATTGGGCTTACATAATTAAAAACCCCACACTGAGATTTTCCGGGTTGATCTCAGTCAAAACCAAAAGGATATTTTTCTGGCTGAATCTCTCAAACCAAATACAGAAAATTGTAAAAATACTTATCTGAAGATTCCTCTTTGATGTAGCCGGTAGAACTGCTTCTTTGTAGATGTAGATGTTCAAAGTTCTATCTCACAAATGAAAGGGTTCTAGGTCTAAATGAATTTTAAATTAAATCCAACCTTTAACTACTTGGATTCAATTTCTTGGATCTCAAAAAGGGTTAAAGCACAATTCCCCTTTTATTAAATAAGATTGAACAACAAGAGATCAAGAAATTCAAAACTAAAATGCTATATAAAAGAATCTTAAATATCGTATAATAGCTTCACAATAGCGGAGACTTAGTTCTCAAAGAGATGGCTTGAATTGGGTGAGAATGAATGAAAAAATCTGAGAAAAGTCCTCTATTTATAGGCTGCAATTCGGTTCCCTCGACTGGTCTAAGGTCTGCCTCGACTGGTCCTGGCAGTAACCAATTTTCAAAATTTTTGGTGTGACCGGATAAACCCGTCACTCGACTGGTCGAGCATGACATTAGACTAGTCGAGTGGGTAAAAATCTCCTTGCTGGAGTTTGAATCAAGCCCTGCTCGACTGGTCGAGCCAGTCTTCACGACCGGTCGAGCAGGGTGCTCGACTGGTCGAAGAACCACCAGAGTTATCCGAAAATTTGAGTAAATTTCTGGACTGGTCGAGAAAAACCTTGAACTGGTCGAGCCAGTGCCTGGACTAGTCGAACCATGACTAGGACTAGTAGAAGCAAAGCCTAAAATAAGTACATTGACTCAATTTAAATATGCAACATTAATGACGTAAGCCTAAGGTCTTTCTAGGGTCATGTATACCTTAAATGCGAGCATAAAACTTGTAACATCGGTCGCTTCGGTAGATAGTATACTTGAGGTACTTTGAAGCTTTATCTTGTACACTTTGAAGCTTGAAACTTGTGTACTAGATCTTGAGCTTGTAAACTTGAACTTGAGCTTGTGTACTTGATCATGAACTTGATCATGTAATGCACTTGGACTTGAACTAGTATTTGAAGTCGTACTTGCACTCGGTCTTGTGTATGAACTTGATTTTGTATTTGCAATTGAACATGCACTTTGATTTGAAGTAGTAGTAGTACTTTGATGTTGATGTAGATGACCTGAAACTTATCTTCGAATGAAGGTGAACTTTCCATCTATCAAACAAGTCAATCACTCTCAAGTGGTTTGTCACTACAAAATTTGACAACACAGGGTGCTAGATCTAAAACATAGCACTTACAAATTACACCACACTTGATTGCCATACTTCATGACTACAGTCAATGCAGCACGAAGAAGACTCCACTCCCAAACATTGACTTTGGAAATGCACAATGTTTACATATACAAGTGTACTCTAACCCAAACAGTGTGAGTGGTAATCACAATACAGACGCTATCGTGCTACAGTGGCAGGAATACTGTGATGGGACAGTTTTACATTGTATTACAATACTATACGTGAATCTAAACAGGCCCTAAGGGTTCCACGTTAATGAGTGATAGAGATAATAACTATCCCGGAGGACTGAATGTACAACGGTGTATTGAAATTGATTTGTTTTAACTAATAGTTATTTTATTTTTATTTTTATTTTATTGATTCAAGAATCATTTGCTTCGAATCTCTTATAGCTTTACTAACAAAGTTGTGAGAATAACCGCATATATGGCTGTATCATTTAGTGTCAGATGTAAACTCACGGTTACTTTAAATCATAATCTTTTTCCCAATAATATAGTCCTAACAGTTACTAATTTTTATTCAGAAATTACACGAGCATCCCAACTTTTAAAAGATTTAGTCATTAATGAACTGTACATTATATATAGTGTGCGCCTCACGAAAATACCGCGCTTGGCACATGATTACATTTACCCGTTGCCGTCGGATCTTGCCTAAAACATCCGACCACACGCACCACGAGCCACAACCTCCAACGGAGAACAACTGAACTTGTCACATAATCTACCTTAGCACGTGTAAAGAGATTGGTTTGTATGGGAGCGTGCGCCGCCTGAAAAGTGGGAGCGGGAGACAAAGCGCGTAGATTTTATATTCTAGAAGTACCGCTACCACCTTCCAATATTAATTCTCGACCTTAAAAAAAAAAAAAAAAAGTTCTTCTTCTTCTTTTTTATCTCTTCGCAGAAACCTCATTCTAGAAGTACCGCTACCACCTTCCAATATTAATTCTCGACCTTTAAAAAAAAAAAAAAAAAGTTCTTCTTCTTCTTTTTTATCTCTTCGCAGAAACCTCTCTCTCTCTCTCTCTCTCTCTCAGATTCCGATGCCACAGGTCGATTTTGACCATAAGATCATCTGCGAAACAACCCTGAATGATGACGGCCATGAGAGACCAGATATCCCGGATCCACCGCCTGATATTCCTGTTGATTCATTTCGACTCCCAATCGAAGACGAGCTCGATTGGGTTGACAGAAACGCATACTACGAACGGAAACTATCAACCAAAGGGAATTCAAATTCTGGTAATCTCAAGCCAATACCAATCAATTTGAAATCAAAAGCATCATCCATCATCGGACTCCCAAAGCGCCCTGATTCCTGTCAACTGTCTCACACCACGCGCCGTAACTGCCAGCCTACCACCGTCCGTTTCTTCCCGAGATCGGTACCAAAGCCAACCCTGCCGGAGAGTGAGCCTGCATCTCCAAAGGTCTCCTGCATTGGGCGGATCCGTCCAAAAGATAATAAGAGAAACGCCGCTTGCGTGAAATCGCCGCCGCGAAGGTTCGGTTTCTGGGCTAGTTTTCTGACCGTTCTCCGTTGCCATGGAAAGCCGCAGGATCGAGAGGAAGAAAATTCTTCTTCTAAGCATAACAAGAATATTCCGGCAGGTTTAGTTCAGATACAAGCAACCGTCCAGGCGCCGGGTTTGGTGGGGTTGAAGAATTTTGCGTCGGGTCGACGATCGTCGTCCTGGGGCGGCGATGCTGAGCTGGAATTGGAAATCGACTTACAAGTGGCTGAACCTCATTCGTCTAAGAAGGATACGGTCGGGAGACGCCGCGCAGTGGGCCCGCCTCAGCCCGTTGAATGCGCCCGGGATTGGGAGTGTTCGGGGCCCGCCTCAGTATGAGACAGCTGTAGTGCGCTGACGTCGTAGAGGAGGCGCCTCTTCTCATCTGCTGTTTGTTCTCTCCCCGCTATTAATTTTTTGAGGTTGTTTTTTTTTTTTTTTTTTTTTTTGGGAAATCGACCGCACTGGCCTCAACGTATGGTCAAGTTCCTTAAAGAGATTCAACCATTCAAATATTCCGGGGGTGGCCTTGTGAGAAGCTTCTGAAAATTATTTAGACCAAAATGCCCTTTGTCCTCGTCCAATAGGTGTATGGTTTTTCAATGAATAAGAAGTTAGGTCATATTTAACGACGTGTATGGAACCATTTTTTGGGCGTGGGCAAGGCCCAACTCGTGGGGCCCACACTAATATATGTGTATAATCTATTATGCACATTTTTCTTGTCATGTCATTTTAGGGCTAAGGCCCAAATATTAGCCTAATCCAGTGCTCGTTGAAAACCACGATCCATACAACATAATAACTACGACCCATATAACAGGGCAACTATGACTCATATGGGCCCACATTGATGTATATGTATAATCCATGCCACCCATCATTTTTGCCGTGTCATTTTAGGGGTAGGGCCCAAATATCAATCTGATCCAGCGCTCGTGTGGGCCATAAAATAGAAAATAATGGTGACTATTGAAACTTTTCAAGTTCACTGTGACAAGGTGGATGGATTGGATCACTCCCATTGTAGGCCTTAAGATATGGTACTAATGGTTTGGTATAAAATGAAGTGAACACGTTGAAAACCACGATTCATGCAACATGACAACCACGACTCATATAACATGGCAACTACATTGATGTATGTGTATAATCCATGCCGCATATCCTTTTTGTCTTATTATTTTAGGGTTGGGGCCCAAACATCAGTCTGATCCAGCGCTCGTGTAGACTACAAAACAGAAAATAATGGTGTTTGTTGAAACTTTTCAGGCTCACTGTGATGTTTGTTAGAAGTGGACACTGTCCAAGTTAGGACTTTTTGAGCCCATGGTAAGCTGACTGATAAGGTGGATGGATCGGATCACCTCATTGTGGGCCTTAAGCTATGGTATTAATGGTTTGGTAGAAAAGGAAGTGAACACGTTGAAAACCACGATTCATGTAATATGACAACCACAACCCATATAACATGACAACTACGACCCAAATGAGCCCACATTGATGTGTGTGTATAATCCATGCCGCCCATCCTTTTTGCCTTGTCATTTTAGGGGTAGGGCCCAAATATGAGCCTGGATCCAGCACTCGTGTGGGCCATAAAAAATAATGCTGACTGTTAAAACTTTCCAAGCTCACTGTGATGTTTGTTAGAAGTGGACACTGCCCAAGTCAGGACTTTTTGAGCCCACGACAAGCTGGATAGATCAAATCACCCCATTGCGGGCCTTAAGCTATGGTACTAATGGTTTGATAGAAAAGGAAGTGAACACGTTGAAAACCACGATCCATACAACATGACAACCATGACCCATATGACATGACAACTATGACCCATGCAAACCACGACCCAAATGGTCCCACATTGATGTATGTGTATAATCCATGCCGCCATCCTTTTTGTCGTGTCATTTTATGGTTAGGGCCCAAATATCAGCCCGATCCAGTGCTCTTGTGGCCCACGTAATAGAAAATAATGGTGACTGTTGAAACTTTTCAGGCTCACTGTGATGTTTGTTAGACGTGGACACTACCCAAGTTAGGACTTTTTGGGCCCACGGTGAACTGACCGACAAGGTGGATGGATCGGATCACCCCATTGTGGGCTTTAAGCTATGGTACCAATGGTTTGGTAGAAAAGGAAGTGAACATGTTGAAAACCACAATCCATACAACATGATAACCACGACCCATATAACATGGCATAAACAACCCATGCAAACCACGACCATTTGATTTATGTGTATAATCCATGCCACCCATCCTTTTTGCCGTGTCATTTTACGGGTAGGGCCCTAATATAAGCTTGATCCAGCGCTCGTGTGGGCCAAAAAATAGAAAATAATGGTGACTGTTGAAACTTTCCAGGCTCACTGTGATGTTTGTTAGAAATGGACATTGCCCAAGTCAGGACTTTTTAGGCCTACACGAGCTGGCTGACAAGGTGGATGGATTGGATCACCCCATGTGGGCCTTAGGCTATGGTACCAATGGTTAGGTAGTAAAGGAAGTGAACTCGTGTAAACCATGATCCATATAACATGACAACCACGACCCATATAACATGACAACTACGATCCACCATGACCCAAATGGCCGTAGTTATATGGATCTGAGCCATGGTTAGGGCCGCAGTTGTATGGATCCGCAGAAACCAAGGCTTGAAAAACCCTAAAAAGCCTGATTTGGGCAAAAACATCCCAAGATCCGAGCCATGATTAGGGCAAAAACATCACACGATCATAATACCGAAGGGGAAAACATTGCAGAGAGAACGAAATATAAATTTGAGAGACCATCATACCGCTCAGTTTTCTCGGCAAGCTTTGAGATGCGAACATTGTTCTCTCTCCTTCTCCGTCGACATTGTGACTCGAAATCCCTTTGAGAGATACTTTCTCTAAAGTGAAGAAAATGAAGGAGCAAATGTAGAGAGAGAGAATCATTTTAGGAGACGGTTTTGATAGAGAAAGATGGGTTATGGAAGGGAGTGGGAGGAATGAAAATAGGCTGGACATGGTTTGGCTAGCAACGCTGGTCAGTGCTCTGTGGCCCCTCCATGATGTATGTATTTTATCCAATCCGTCCATCCATTTTTACAGATCATTTCATGTCTTGATTTTAAAAAAAATGAGGCAGATCTAAAACTCATGTGGACCACACCATGGGAAAACAATAGTGATTGAATGTCCACCATTAAAAACCTCCTAGGGCCTAACGTAATGTTTATTTGACAAACAACTTTTAGATTAGGTCATAAAGACCTGGATTAAGGGGAAAAAGAAACATCAGCTTGATCTAAGACTTTTGTGGTCCGCAGGAAGTTTTTAATGATGGGCATTCAATCAATACTGCGTGGTCCACTTGAGATTTGTATCTACCTCATTCTTGAGATAATATCATAAAATGATCTGAAAAAATGGACGGATGGCATGGATGAAACACATACATCATGGTGAAGCCCACATAACACTGACCAGCTAGTGGCAGTGTCACTAGCCAATCCCTTTGCAAATGGGCTTTGAAAGGGAGCGTCAGTTCTAGGAGGAACGAAAAGGAGTTTTGCCAGTGGCGTCTATTTACTGGGAACTTTGGCCCTGACATCACGTTGGCCCCACATGAGGTAGAGTTAGAGCTTTCATTCTATAGGTTAGAACGATCTAAAACCGTACTCATCAGGAACGGCCTAAATCTGTTCCTAAACCAAAAACTAAACCGTTCTTAAAAAGGGATTTTGGTGTAGTGACCGACTTGGCAACTATTCGACTGCTATAACCTACGAGATAATAAAGAAGAAACATTTAAAGGGAAGTGGCAACAGATATCTATAAATAGCAGGAAGATATGCAAAGGAAGGACAACCAAATCAACAAATCCTGTTAACTTTATTTTATCTTAGAATAATCAATAACTTTAGCCCTATTTTAGGAGTCATTAATCTTTTAGCAGTCATTTTTAACTGTAATCCAAGTCAACGCTTCTACACTGGATCTATATGTTCTCAATACAAACAATTCTTCTTTGAGAAAGGCACCTTGCAGTTGCTCCCTATGACCGACTGTAAATATTTCCTTTATGTTTGGTCATTATTGGGTAGTAAAAGTCCTTTCGTACGAAAGGCAAAGCGCAATCCATCTTTGGAGGAAGAACTCCACCCTCCAATAATTGCCCGTTTACTTTGTTACAATTAATGAGTAGCTGAATAAGCTGTAGATCTTCTAAGATGTCGGTCATCTACGATCGCCATTGACATATCTACCTATATTGGTGCATGGTCAAATTGTTCAGTTGGAATCAAGCCACACAGTCAGTTCTGGCGCGTCTGCACACACCATACGTGACAAAAAAATTAAACCAGAATATAGAACCACCAACAGTTTTTGGCACACCCGATGAGACCTAAAACTACTTTGTTGTCATAAATACTGATTGTGCTAGTCACACTAGTACAATATGAGCTGAAGAATATACTCGTAATTCTTTTAGGGCTAATGAATCATCTCCTGCTCTAGAAATGGAAATGCAAGTTCAACCAGCTTTTAAGTGAATCCAGTACCCACTCCTCCAAAGCAGGATGGGGCATCCTCATTTCGAACAGATCATCTTGAGATAATGTCGGCTGGGTAACATGATACACAAATGGAGATTCAACATATTGTAGAGCAGTCATGAGTTCAGGTAGAGCATTCGCAAAATCCGACTGAAACTTTTAATAGGTGGATGGCAAGTCAGACCGAGAGTTTGAATTAGTTGATGACCATTTTTGCTAAAAAGAATGCATGTCGTGTTTTAACAAATTGTGCCTCGGCCTATTATCCCTCAACAAATATGAATCAGTTAACTGTTGACACTAGATCTATCGAAAATATGGTGATATGACTCTTGCACAGAGGAACATGCATCATGCTCCTGTTCAGTAAGTGAGGAATATTACACCTCCTATGATGCAGGAAGTGCGGAATGTTCCCCTACCTATTGAGATTAGATGACCTGAACGAGAGAACATGAATTTCATTCCTAATGCTAGTAATTTCTTTCTTGGAGTTAGGAATCAAGGAATACCTGGGGGCAACTTTTCCCCAGAAACATTCCACATAATGGAAAACGGTACTAATTAGGTCTTGAGCTACCTCCAATGACCAAACCTTGCCATGTAGATCATGAACAAATTCTACAATTAGTCCAAGAGGTGGTAGGACAGATGCTTGACTGAACCACCACTCTCGTTTATCATAAACCTTATCTTGAATGGATCGATCGATAATATCTATTACCAATAAATTACCGACTAAATTTTATTACCTTCTTTACAAGTGACACTGATCAATTGATCATAGAACATATAGGCCGATTTACCATGCAGTGTGGAGAATTGGCCAATAATGACTATTTCAAACTATAGTTATTTGGCCATTCTTTAATGATAGTGGCTTTTACCTAGCACTTTAATTTGTTGCCAAATTCTATCCAAACACGGCAAGAAATGGAGGAGAAATTCCATGCCCTGTTCTTTTATAGGGTTAGGGATAGTTCTATGGTCGACCTTGCTCATTTCCGGAAGCTACTGGGAGAGTCGATTGAAAATTATATCACCCAGTTTAAAAGAGCGAAAAGCCGATGTAAGGTGGTTATGACCAAGGTTGAATTTGTACAACTAGCCCAAGACGGTTTGGAATTTAATCTCTAATTTTTTTTTAATTGAAAAAGGTTTGTTAATCTTTACGATTTAACTAGAAATGTATCTTGGTATGAAGCTTTTCTTCAGGAGAGAACTAGGTAAAAGAATTCATTTGCCAGTACATACTATTATGATCCCAATTATGATGTGGTAGTGGCCAAACAACCGTTTGTTTGTTTTGCGTTGGTTAAAATGGAGGCGACCGCACCGACCACACAGAAACCTTAAAGGATGTATACCATTGATATCACTTGTGCTGACGAGATATTTGATATAATGTTAGCAGTGAATTTTATTTAACTCCATGTTAATCACAAAATACCTACAGTCGAAAAGTTGAAAAAGACCAATTATTGTAAATGGCATATAACTCAGTCTCATTCCACTAACAATGTGTTGTTTTCGAAAACATCATCTAGGATAACATTGATTGAAGATTGCTAAAGTTTCTTGAAAAAGAGAAAGAAGCTATGGTGATTGATATCAAATTCATTAATAGTCAAACTAACGTGAATCGTGTGCATGTTAGGTGAATTTCGTTCTCGTAGGAATTCAATTTGTATTAAAGCAAATGTCTAGATAGTAGAACAAAGTGTTTGATGCACTTAGCCGACATGTAACTTTATTAGTCACCATGAGCAATGAGGTTGTTAGGTTTGAGTGCCTCAAAGACATATATGTTGACGATGACGACTTCAAGGACGCATGGATTAAATGCCAAGAGGGTCATCCCAATGACCTACATATGCAAAACAGTTTCCATTTCAAAGGGAATCAACGCATCTCCAAAAGTTCTCTAAGTGAGTAGATTATCGAAAGCTACATGGAGGTGTCCTTAGTAGCCACCTGGAGCAAGACAAGATGCAAGCTCTTGTTGAAGAATGGTATTACTAGCCGCAATTAGTACGTGACGTGGGCAGAGCGGTGCAATGTTGTCATGTTTGCCAGACCTCCAAGGGGTGGTCTCATAATTTGGGTCTCTACACCTCATTACCTGTGCTTGATGACCCTTGGGAAGACTTATCTATAGACTTCGTGCTTGGTATCCTATGAACACAGCGCGGCATGGATTCGGTGTTCGTGGTGGTAGATCATTTTTTAAAGATGACGCACTTTATCAAGAAGACCCGCAATGCAATACACATGGCAAATCTGTTCTTTAGATAGGTCGTGCGGTTACACGGGGTTCCCAAGACTATCACGTCTGACTGTGACACGAAGCTCATTAACCACTTCTGGTAGACTTTGTGAAATCAGTTCGGTATATAACTTTCTTCAGCAGTGCCTACCACCCACAGACCGATGGGCAGGCTGAAGTTGTGAATCATACGTTGGGAAACCTTCTTCAGTATATTTTAGGTAACAAACCAAAGAAGTGGGATTTGGCTTTGTCTCAAGTGGAGTTTTATTCAACAAGGTAAATCGCTCGACAGGGAAGTTTCTGTTCCATATTGTTTATGGGTGAGTGCCCCGCCACACACTTGACTTGGTCCCTTTGCCCAAGCTCCCAGGTATGAGTATTGCAGCAGAACATATGGCAGACCGAATCATGGGCATTCATGTGGATGTGCAAGCCAAGTTGCATGCATGCCTCAAACGATATGTACAAGGATCAAACTAAAAAGCATCGAAGATAAAAGGTGTTTGAGGTGGGCGACCATGTTATGGTCCATTTACGCAATGAGAGATTTCCGACCGGGACCTACAACAAGTTGAAAAATAAGAAGATTGGACTGGTATCAATCCTCAAAAAGATCTCACGTACTTTTAACGTCGTGAACCTAACTGAGTATCATGAGTCGAAGCGGGACGAGAACTCGAGGACGAATTCTTTTAAAGTGAAGGGGAATGATGTAGAGTAGGTCGCGAATACTTTCATGGCCAAGATGGACCAGAGAAGGCCTGATCGAAGATGAAACTGATCAGGACCGTTAGAACTCTAAAGTAGGTGTATCTTGCAAACTAGAATGAGTTATTCAACGTACAATATATGATTTTGGGATAGGAGAAGCTAATTTATCCAATCAACCCACTATGTCGGGTTGCCCATGCTGAATTTGCGATATTTCATTAGATCGACGGTCAAAAATCCATTTTATTTCCATTTTTACTATTTTTAGAAGTTTTAGTTTGATCATCACTTTTGATCCATTGAGTTTTAGGAGTCGTGCCCAACATGAAAAGGGCTTAGAAAAATTAGGGGAATAACGTGGTTAGGCCAAATTAGACACTATTTTTGGCCAAAAACCATGAAGTCCAGTAGAAATCATGACCATCTATAAATAGTAAGTTTAATATTTATTGTAAGTCATGATTTTAGGGATTTCAAGTTAAAGTTCGATTCTTAAACTTCTTCCTAGGTTTGATATCACTATTTAAAGGATTCTAAACTCGTTTTTATCATCAATCAAGTTATTTTCGATTTTATTAGAATTTATTTCTTTTCTCTCGTGGATTCGAGGAATCTCTGTGAGGTGTAGAGAAGCTCCATGAATTTGGAGTAACTGTCCCCTGAGGAAGACGGTGATCGACCTTGTCACATCCTTCCCTGCGTCAACATCACCTTCCAATAATCGCCTTATCACTTTGTTATAATTTGCGAGTGGATGAATAGGCGACCGACCTTATCATATCTCGATCATATGCAATCTCCATTAACGTATCTGCCTATATTGGTGTTTGGGGTTAAATTGTTTGGTTGGAATCGAGCCGTACAATCAATTCTGACATGCATAGATGCACCACACATGACCAAAAACCAAATCAAAACATAGAATCGCTAACATTAATTTGTCCTTGGTATGTGTTGCAGAAGTTTCAATTATGTTAGCCATCATCAATCAATGGTTCATATTAAATCAATTAGACTAGCAATCATATGTTTAGTGTATGAGGATGTGGTGGCCCATTACTCGTGATCATATAAACAAGATTAGAAGGCAACATTATCATTCTTCGTCATGTACAAGTACTATAAGTGTGATGTTTATTGGAGAATGGATACTTATAGAGTTGTACACAAGTCGAGCTCGAGTCGAGCTAGGCTAAGCTCGACTCAGCTCGAGCTCAACTCAACTCGGTCTTCGAGCTCATCCCTTTAGCTCAACTCGGCTTGCTGGTTCTAGTCGAGTCGAGCTACGATCGAGTCGAGTCAAGCGAGTTATTCGAGTCAAGTCGAGTCGAGTCGAGTTAATATTATTTTATAAATTATTATAAAATAATTAAAATGATAAAAAAATTAAGATTATTAGAACGGAGATAGGTGCAATGGCAGTGCATAACAAGTTAATGCAAGCTAGCAAATAACAATATGAGAATGTATAAGAAAACCATAAACTTACTCAAAATTCATCGGCATCTTGTTAATATGGTCCATATGAGGAACACCTTCCCGACTGATGGATGAGAGAGTTATCACCTTCATATGAACCCAATCCATCAGCATCGCCTTCGTCGATAGGAAATATGTTTGCAGATCTAGATATGTTATCTTCTCCAGGGAAATTGTTTACTTCTTTTGAATCAGAAGGTGGTGAAACTTCACCATAATGTTTCTATATAGATTTAGCTAACTTTTTCAATCATTCTTTATGAGCCGATTTATAAGTTCCCAACATCTTATAGAATGATTAGATCCTAAGAGAAACTTTGATGTTTTGTGGCTCTTCTTTATTTCTATGCTCGGCCTTACCTCGATGTCCGAACATCGATAGCTAGATGCCTTCACCTCTTCCCTACTTATCTTCAAGGAAAGTTTCAGTTGTTCTTCTTCTATAGCTTTTAATCTGGCAATTTTCTCTTCTTCTTTCTTACTAATTTGTTGCACTCTCTCAATTTCTGAATCTTCATCTATTATAATAGGCTTGTTATGATATTTTTTGTGGCTAGTTGAATTTGGTGTGGAGGGGGTGGGAGTTTTCTTATTTGAGTCTAAGAGAGCTTGGAATGGAATTTGTACTTCCTGTGAGGCATTAGGACATGGTTTTGTGTCTCTTCCTCGATCAGATAAGTGTATTCTTAGCCGATTTGTTTTGTTGACGAATTTATCTCCACACAAATGACATTTAATCTTCATTCTTCCAGATGTTGGGTAGTAGACTTGGGTGCCGTAATCCCACATGTCGGCGGATGGGTCATCGGACGACATTTCTGCACAAGGATTTTTATTAATAAATGATTTTTGTTAATAAAGAATAACAGTTTTAAGGGAATATAATTTTCAAAAAATAAATTATAGCACATTCAAAATTTCAATGTCAATGACAATGTCAAGTACTCTACTCCAAAAATAATAGAAAATAAAGTCTTACAGAACAAGTAATAAGATCAAGATGTCTAAAATATTTAAAACAATGTTTAAACTTTAAACATATGAAGGTGCAGTGTCAGTCTCGTCTAGACTCTTGGTCTCGTCCTCTTCATCATTCTCTTCATCAAATGAACTGTCACCCTAAACTGGACATAACCAATCTTAGCGTACAAACGAGCGCTTCAATTGTTTTAGGTGCAAGAGAGCTTCTATACTTGTTCACCACCATACTACCAATGCTAAATGCAAACTCTGATGCCACTGTTGTTATCGCAATTGATAAAATATCTCGAGCCATTAACGACAGTGTATGGTATTTTCCTTCACAAGCTCTAGTCTTTCACCAGTCTAAAACGTCAAAGTCTTGGCTGAAGACCTTCATGACTGGCTCCTTGAGATATAGATCTAATTCTGACTCATTTGTTTGCTGACTCGCTTCATCTTGTTCTAAGGCTAAGAAGTACTCATCGAGAAAATTGTCATCACCTATAGATGAATTGGCGCTATATTCATGCATAAGTTGTGTGTCCTGACTTCTAGTAGAATTACCCACATAAGAAGAGTACAATTCTTCAATTGCCACACAAACATTAGATGTTTCAACCGCTGCCTTGTCAAACAGATAAATCTTCTTATAAACATAACTAACCAGTCCCATTTTGCAGCGAGGATCAAGTATAACAACTAAAGCCATTAATAGGTGACATTTGATCCAGTACTTTTCAAATTTCACTTACATGCTTAGCGCCATATTCTGAATATAATCTAGATTTGTTGTGACACTTCTTTGAATAACATCCTTAATCTTATAAATCTTTGGAAGAAACAAATTTGCAGTTGGATATTTATTTTCGAAAAATATCTTTGTGCAGTCTGTTAGAGCATGAAATTTGATTAAGAAAAGAAGTGAAGAAAGAAAGAAACTAAAGAGGGATTTGAAGAAAATTCGAGTTGCACAAGAAGTGGAGTTGCGCAGGACAACAAGTTACGCGAGGGGTCAAGTTGCACAAACCCATGCAACTCATCACAGTTGCGCGGACCCGCGTGACTCATCAATATGATATTTGTGTAATTACATGAAATGAATACGCAGTGGGTCACATGGCACAAGATTCGAGGGTTCACACTTGTGAAAGCCTATAAATACACCCTTCTCCCTTCATTTGGGGAATTAGATTTTCAGAAGACTGATACCTCTGACAGATATCGAAGAGAGAAGAGAGGGAGAGAGCAAGGCAGACCCGCGCAACTTCTCGACCCGTGCAACTCAGTAAGGAGTTGTGTAGATGATTTCAGAGCAGCATCTGTACATTATTTTTTGGAGTTTTCTCCAAGGCATTCCAATATTGTTTTATAATATGGAAGACATATGTATAAAAAAATATCCGCACAACTCTTCTCTCATGAAGACTCGAAGGATATGAGCCGAAATGCTGCCCGAATCAATATTGAAATTCATTAAATACTTGTATTTTTATCATAAAGACCTTATCTTGGAATTAAAGGATAAAAAAGATGTAAACGAATTTAGAATGAATAAAATGTGATGATTATTCTCTTCATCTTCTTTTTTTTGCTATTATTAAGTGAGATAATTCCCAAATCAAATACCTTTCTTTTTTGGTCGAAATAAAATGGCGACTCTACTGGGGACTTTTCTTACTCAATATTAACTTATAAACTATTTAGAGAATTTCATCATAGTTTAGCATTCTATTGATGCCAAAATGGCGACTCTCAACGGGAACATCCTCCCTTTCATCTCCAAGATAAAGTATTTCTACAATTAAATACTACTTGATATCATTTTGTATTCTCTGACAGAATTACCATACAATACACTCGTTCAAGCTGCAACCAATGGCAATCACTTAAAACAAAACAATTTTCTACTTCACTCCAACTGGATTCATAGTGGACTATGCTCATAATCATTCTCCGGGTTCAAAGAATTAGTTGATCCCAAAGATGTCAACACTGACTAAAAGCAACACTTCACGAGCTATCGCTAGAGTGATATCCGTATCACCACTCTCACAAGATAGAGGAGATGAATGGATTATCATTTCCAGTCGGAGGTCGAAGGCCCAATCTCGTACAATCGCAAAATTGATTCCCCCACAGATGATCAGAGGTCCAGTGACGAGAAACGCGGCGAGAAAGAATCCTGCGCTTGCTCCTCCAGCACTTTACCTGGGGAGATCCCCCTGTTCCCTAACATTGCGAGATTTTCCAACCTTGCCCATCACGAACGTCCGATGGACAAGAAGAGAAAATGGTAAATCGCCAGTAAAAGACTCATCGTCCTTTGTATCTTTGCAAGTAACGCCTCTACTAGCTACATCACAATCAGTCAAATCTTGTGAAAATACAAGGGAACTTAATGAGACTCCTCTCTTGTCAAGCCCTATCACCCCAATGTGCTCATATCCCACTCCAACAATAGTTTCGTCAAGAAGTGAAGAAGCTACTGTATACATGATAGAAACAAGTTAGGGTCCATTACCGAATGTTGACGAGTGTATGGCCAAAATGGCGCAAACTCAGAGGATTTTAATGGAAGAATGTCGGAGTCTTCGAGAAGCCTTGGCAACTCTCGTCCACAACGTAGCTCAAGTTGTGGCTCCACCAATGATAACTATGGTAAATGGAAATGAGCAATGGATTAAAGGATCACAACCTCCGAAGACAGGATCACATGACTCTGCGCCTGCCATGAGAGCCATAACTCAAGAGAAAATGCAACAAGTAGTTACAAAAATAGTCAGAGAACGTGAGCATATCGGAAGGTTCCGCTATAGAACGTTGTATCCGAGAGAAGTTGAGGACATACCATTTCCGGCTAATTTCAAACATTCTGACTTTCAAAAATTCAACGGGGATGGGTCTCCGGAAGAACACCTAATGCACTTCATTACCACAATGGGTAATTTCTCCACCATTTCACAATACTACTTGCGACTGTTTGGCTCTTCTTTAACAAGAAAAGCATTCCGATGGTATTTCAATTTGGCACCAGAGTCAATATGGACTTGGGAGCAGATGCAAGATGCTTTTATGTCAAACTTCTTCTCATTAAATCGCGATGTTAGTATTACAGAACTAGCTTCTGTATGGCAGAGGGAGAACGAACCCGTGGAGAAATTCATTGATAGGCGGAAAACTTTGGGAGCTTCGTGCAGAAAGTTACCTGAAGAAAAGGAACAGGTGAAGAAGTGCCTAAATTCTATGGAAACGGGAATTGCGTTTGGACTCACAAGCGGCAACATAAGAACCTTCCGCGACTTGGCTACAAAAGCACAAGCATTAGAGCTAATGGCTAGGAAAATGCCAATATTTCAAAATAGAATAGAAAGAAGAGTATCAAACAAATCAATGGTAAACGTCATTGATCGGGAAAAGAAAAGAGACACATTCCACAACAGACGACAAATAAGAAGAAGAGAAGACTTAGAACGTTATAAGGGTTGTGCAAATGATAAACTATCTTGATTATATGACTCTCACAAATGATATGCTTTTGAGAAAGAAGATGTTTTGCCAATGATGGAGCAACTATTAACGGCTGGAACTATCAAGTTACCTCAGCCCAAATATCCAGAAGAAGTTGAGATGGCGAAGGAAAAGAATTATTATCGTTATCATTGTTTCCTGGGAAATCTTACAGAAGATTATTTCACATTGAAGGATATATTACAGAAAATGATAAAGCATGGTGAAATAGTAATAAAAAATGATGAAAAAGTGAGATAAAAAAGTAACAATAAACGTGGCGTCTGTAAGGGATCCATAAAAAATATGGAAAGATAAAGGGAAAGCTGTTATGACAAGAAAAACACCATTTGCTATATCTCCTATAGCAAGTTTCATTAGAAATATTCATCATCATTATTCACAGTTTCCTGGTTCATCTACTGAAGAAATCAGTCCAAACGACTTAGCTTCTATTTGCCAAAGACAAGACGAACCGGTCAAAGAATTCATCGACCGATGGAGAATACTGGGGTCATCATGCCCACAACTGACAAAAGAAGAAAAACACAAGTCATGTATAGAATGCATAAGACCAGATATTGCAATGGGTCTTATTGGTCCGAATATACAAACCTTTCAAGATCTAATCGTAAAAGCTTGCAATCTGGAAAAGCTCAGTGGGAAAGTGTTCAATTTTTATATGAACCGGTTGTTTCATGATTCTAAAAAGACTTCGATTGGTAATGTCAAGGAAGAAAGAGAAATGGAGAACTATCAAGTTGAACAAAGAAATTTTGATGAAAGAAATATGAGCAATTCTACAGTGGAGAAAATAAAGAAAAGATTTGGACAATTCAATAACTATGAAAATATACATTTGAAGAAGATGATATACTTCCCATGATGAATCAGTTATTGATTGTAGGAAAAATCAAATTGCCATGGCCAAAATGTCCAAAAGAGATGAAGAAAATGGGTGAAAATGATTATTGCTATTATCATCATCTTCTTGGATATCGAACTGAGAATTGCTTCGTCTTGAAGAAAATTTTACAAGAAATGATGGACAATGATGAAATTGTCACATGGAAAATATATGATGTAAGAGAAAAAGTAATGGCATGCAATCCTGATTGAAGTCAGTCATGATTATTTGAAGGAAAAGTCATATTATAATATGAATACGACTGTTCATATCTTTATGATTAGAATGATGAACTACAAGTATGCATGACAATGCCCACTTCATCAAAATATATCATCCCTGAAGATCACTGCAATTTTAATTATGAAGATTATAAGTATAATACTTCTTAATCAAAAGGGGACAAGACAAGCAGAATGAAAAAAAAAAAAGCCTCATAAGGCAACGCCATGTATTCTTCTCCTTACATGAATGAATAAAAAGCATATCAAGCGTATTAAATTTATCGATGATTATTGCCAAGCGCCGATGATTATCACCAAAATTAATAATATCGCCGATTATCGTCAAGCGCCAAGGATTATCATTAAAATGATATTATCGCCATCGCTAATCACTGTTGACCATTATTACAAAAGCCATTATCGTCAAATTGATATTATTGCCAAGTGGATATACCATTTTAAACATAAATATTATCAAGAATATTATTATCAACAACGACGATATATCATTTATCGATTTATCATCTACGGTTGCGGAGTACTACACATAAGTCCTACAATAGTGATAACAATTTATCATCTACGGCAACGGAATGCTACACATAAGACCTACCACAATCGGCGATATATCAAATATTATGCGAGTAGCAGTGAGAAGCCAGTGACCCTAAAAAGCCCGCGGAGGCCATCATATGCTTAAATCCATGCGGCAACGGAGAAAGCCAACGACTAAAAGCCCTAAGCGGCCAAAAGTCCACAACGTCCAATCACACGTGAGACCAATGCCATCTGTACAACTTCCAATAGCATCACGGGGGAAGGTGAGAGAAAATGTTCTCCCGTGAATGGGTCCGACCTGGCAGACGAAGAAAAAGTGGGCTACAGTGTGCGCTCTTTGGCTCATCCATAGATAGGCCAACCATGCGTAAGACACCCTAGATTCCTGGTTTGATTTTAGTAAAAACTCATGAGGAATGATCTTTAAAATAAACTACCCCCTCATCAATGGACTGACGACCTTGGATTTGGTACCCGTAAGGTAGTCTTGCGAGCCCTGTGAACTCTAGAGAGTTACTGCGCCAATCCTGCGTGTAAAACCTACCAAGTTCACTGCCCCGGTAGCTTCACTGGGTCCCTCTGATGGATAGCGGTTTGTGAACTCCACGGCCGTGATAAGTCCAACGAACTCATGAGAGTTACAGAGACCATTCGTGTAAGACCCGACTCCAACTACTTAAGAGTCTAAAAAACTGTGATTGCTCCACTACTCAAGAGCTTAAACTATGTGTGAAAGTGTCAAGTCCAGTCAAAGTATGTTCAGTCAAAAGTATACATACTCTACTACTCGAGAGTTTAAACTGCGTATAGCATCAAAATGCTACAAATGCATATGTTCACCTATTTTATTTAGTGCTCAAATATGCAATTGCTTGATATGATGAAATAAATCATGAAAATCTCTAATACTGATTAAAAAAACATACAGAAATGCATTTCTTTTGAATCAGGTACAAATTAAAGCAATAACAAGTTTGCTCAAAATACTTGTTACTTTCTATTCTAAAGTCAAAATTCTTCAAGATCGATTACGAGTCTTCAATTTTAATATGCTTATCCTTCCGAAGAGAACGACGATGTCTTCCTGTCTCTTACTTTTCTGGTGATGAAGGAAGGTTAATTCGTAAAATTCGTAAAGGTGGAGGAGGATGAAAATGCAAAGAATTATCATTCTCTTTTGGATGATCTGAAGATTTAGATATATTCTTTGGATTCTTCAAAGGAGCACTAAAGGCTATCCATCCTTCAAGAGTATCAGTAGGTTTTACTTCACAAATATTATCGTCTGAAGAAATCTTTATACAAAACTGGCCTAGAGAGGGGGCGTGATTTATTTCTTCAAAGTAACCTATGCCTTGGTCTTTCTGGTAATTTCTTACACGAAGAGGAAGAATCCATATGGCATGATCTATTGGATAATAATTATGCACTAAACAATACTGATGAGCCCACCAATGCATCCAACAATAAGAAGCATGACCATGATAATTATAACTAAGAATTATGAAGCGTGATCTAGTATGAACATTCAAAAGCCGCTTCCATATCAAGGCCCAGTTATATAGTCTAACGCCATAACTCCTCATTGTTCTAGTAACAATATCATAGGTTTCTGGCACTATCTAATCAAAACAAAACTTACGAGCAAATCTGCTTGGATAATATGGTTTGTGCCAGAATGTGCCGCCTTCCCTCAATGGAAGAGTATTAGACTTGATGGAAACAAGGAATGAATGTTCGCCAGAAGAAATGAAATCATCGTCGATAACTTCTATGTCCTTCGGAAAACTAGTGAACAGGAATTTAAAAAAGTTGATAGGATCACTATTTTCTATTTTCCTGGTGACCTAACCATTTGATTTTTCAATCATCTTTCTCAGTTGATAATGTTAAAGTGGAAGCCGATGAGGATTTGAATAGACTCTTTCAGAATCAGCAAAGGTCTAAGGAAAGTATACTCCTAGCCAACTTATGAAGAAATGCTAAGGAGCACAAACTGGAAAAGGCTCGAAGGTAGAACTTTCAGAACCAGAAACGACTTCACCAAAAGCACAATATAATGAGCAAAGAACTGGAGGAGCTAATGAATATTTCTGACCCTCTGCCATTGCACCCGTGACCACGAAGAAAGCCGGTCTGATGATTCTCACTTGTTTTGAATTGGGAAATATCACCAAGCTTAACCAGTAAGTTAGGAAAGTGGCCAATTCGCAAGAAGAACTATATTCGACGATATTCTTAATATTCTCGCGAATAATCTTGAGATCTCGATGATTCTGGTCTGCAAAGCTGTCAAGATAACAACTTAGTTATTAAAATAAGACGATATGAATGTATGTAAGATGAAGGCTTCGAAAAGGGAAAAAATATACCTTAGTTTTCGGGAGAAATGAGCCAGCCATTCAAGGAAGTTAATTTGATTGGGCTGTGGAAAATTAGTCATTTCTCTAAAGAGTTCGAGAGTAGTCTTTGAAATCTTAGACTTATTATCTCCTGCAGAAGTGAGAGCAAACTCTTCATTTGAAGGAATATATGTATCAAAGATATTGCCCATGATAGGAAGACCTGCTATGAAAAGGCCGAGCTAAGAGTCCTAGAAAGGGGGGGGGGGGGGGGTGAATAGGACTATGCCAAATTAAAAAATTAAATGCGGAATTTAAACAAAAGGAAATAAAGATAGTACTTAAACAATCCCACAATGAAGAAATGTAAAACAACCTCAAATGTACAAGTATTAAGAGGTTGATACAGATGTTGTTCTAAGGACAACCTTACACCAAAAACCAATGGCTTATGGTAGGACAACCTGATTCCTAGAACGGTCTGTGTATCAAAAACTCAAACTGATACAGAGGAATAAAGAAATAAATAGCAAAGAAAATAACTAAGCTATTACAACATTCCCACACATACATAAAAAGATTACAACATTCTCCACAAATGCGTAAAGGAAAATTACAATATCCACACAATGAAATATTCAATCAATCACCACAAGATCAGAAATTATAGTGGTTCGCTTGTGTGTACACCAACTGTTTAGAAAAACAGCCACAAAACTACTCCAGTACTCCTAATATCCTCACACAGTGGATATTAGCGTTCACTATGAAATAGGTTTTCAAGGTTCACCTAAAACCCTCACAATTGTGTCTTTCAAGTGGCCTTACACAATTAAAAAATAACCCACATTCTGAGTTTTCTGGATCACCTCAGACATACCAAAAGAAAGAGATTTTTCTGGCACAATCTCAAAGAAACCAAAAGAATGAATTTACAAAACTGTAAAATACTTATCTGGATATTCTCCTTTGATACAGCCTAGTAGAACTAATTCGGAGTAGAAGTTCAACGTAGAAGTTAAATGTTCACACTCACTTATGAAATGGTTATAAATTCTAAATTAATTTTAGATTAAATCACCTTGGGCTAGCTTGATTTGATTTTGATTCCAAGAAAGGGGAAAACTTCAATCCCCTTTTCAAAATAAGATTGGAATATAGAATACAAAATCAAATGCAAAAAGCTAATTAAAGAGAATATAAAATGAGCACTAAATAGCTTAAGAATATCACTAACTTATCTCTCAGAGCGGTGTCTTGATTGTGCTTGAATTGGATATAAAACTTTGAAAATCATGCTCTATTTATAAGTGCAGAAATCGCTTGCTCGACTGGCCCAGAGGTCAGCTCGACTGGTCGAAGGATTAACAAACTTTTGAAAATTCAGGTGCGATAAGATAAGGTTGTTCCACGACTGGTTGAAGGACCTGCTCGACCGGTCGAGTGGCCTCCAAAACCGGTCAAGTCCTGTCCACGACTGGTCGTGTGAGACTCAATTTAGTTGCTAGACTTTGAGTCGAGCCTGCAGGACTAGTCGAGCACTGTTCACTCGACTGGTTGAGCAGTCACCGGGACTGGTCAAGGCAATAATAAAAAATTCTGAAAATTAGTAACAAACTTTGGACTGGTCGAGAATTTCTTAGACTGGTTGAGTCAGTACTAGGACTAGTCGAACTTAGTCTACGACTAGTCAAAAAACAAACTATGCACTTATAAAGTGACCCAATTAAATTATATATTCAAAATAACCTATCCTATGGTTAATCTGGGGTCATTCATACCTTATAAGCGATATATGAACATTGAATCTTCTTTTGCTTCAGATGATAGATGTTCTTTGAAGTTCATGAAGCTTGAGATCTTGACATATGATGAAGCGTGAACTTGAGACTTTTCGAAGCTTGAATTTGAAGTACTTGAGTTGTACTTCACCTTGAGCTTTGAGTACCAAAGTAAAGCCTATTGTTTTGCCTTAGATGAAGCTTTGAAACCTTGAACTTAGAAGCTTGAAGGAGTGAATTATCACATGATGTTGTACTTGAACATGTATTTGTATATCTCTTGATCTTGCATTTGAAGTACTTGATGTAAAGACCTTTGTTCTTGTACATGAGATGCACAGTCTTGAATATGTAGATGCGCTACACAAGACACAGATTCCAAGAGGTTTTGGCACTACAAATTTTGACAATCATAAGAGCTAGAAAACATAGCACTTACATGCTATGCAAAGAAGATCCCACAAAGTGATGCTGATCTCACCTAAAGGAATGTGAAATGAATTGGTAATTAGAGACCGGTGGTTGAGGAAGCCTCTAAAGATAGCTGCATCTCCACAGAAATGTTCTGACGTACCTATGATCGCGTCAAAAAGGTTAATCTGCTCCAAAACGGTAATATGTTTCCGAGCAATGGTTCAAGCCCAAGCATTATAGAAATTGTGAGGAGACAAAAAGACCCATTGCCAAGAATTGTTCTGTATTCCAAGACGATCTTTCAGTAAAGAAGTGTTGTTGAGCAGTTTCAAAATAATGAGCAGGAAAGGATTGCTGAGAGTCATAACATGGGCGTAAGAATCGCATTTTATGAATTCTACCAACTCTTTGGTGGGATATATTCTCT
Source organism: Magnolia officinalis (assembly GCA_021015155.1). NCBI lineage: Eukaryota > Viridiplantae > Streptophyta > Magnoliopsida > Magnoliales > Magnoliaceae > Magnolia > Magnolia officinalis. The sequence goes on from JAJHSJ010000007.1 coordinate 67,499,188, forward strand.
TTTAGATATCCTTCTAAAATCTTTGATTTTGTCATAATCCAGTTATCCACAGAAACTAGATTGTTTCGAGTCATTTGATTAAATAGTTCGCTGCGCAGAATTGACCAATGACATCACAAATTGATGGGGATAACAACTGTTTCGTTCTCAAAGGAGTTAGAGAATTCTAAAACTTCTTCATGAATTTCTATATGATCCCAAGTATTTTGGAAAATTTGTTTAGATTCTGAAGAAGATGAATAATTCCTCCTTAAAGATGAAGCCTTTGAGTGTTTCATATCTACGGATCAAAGATTATCAAGATTAAGGATTTTGAGAAGAAAAGAAAGAATTCAAGACTCATAAGAAAATTCGGCAGAGTTTCAGAACTTGTAGAAATTGTACTAAGTACAGGAGAGTTGCGTGGGTGATGAGTGGCGCGGACAACAAGTTGCGCGGGGAGTAAGAGTTCCATGGATAATGAGTTGCGCGAAATGTCAAGTCGCGTGACAGAGAGCTCTGTTTTGGAAGAATTTTCGAATGGAGGAAAAGGTTAAAGGTGTAGTATTTCTAGGAAGAGCGGACCCGAAAAGAATTGTGCGAGACCCGATTTAGAGGAGTTGCGCGGGTCCGTGCAACTCGATTTCTGAACAGAAGATTTTTAACCCTTCATTTAACCTGATGATCGGCCAAAAATCGGATCAAGGTAGCATCTGTTGGAGCATGAAATTTGATTAAGAAAAGAAGTGAAGAAAGAAAGAAACTAAAAAGGGATTTGAAGAAAATTCGAGTTGCACAAGAAGTGGAGTTTTGCAGGGCAACAAGTTGCGAGAGGGGTCAAGTTGCGCAGACTCTCTCAACTCATCACAATTGCGCGGATCCGCACAACTCATCAATATGATATTCGTGTAATTGCATGAAATGAATGCAAAGTGGATCGCATGGCACAAGATTCGAGGGTTCACACGTGAGAAAGCCTAAAAATACCCCCTCTCCCTTCATTTGGGGGATTGGATTTTCAGAAGACTAATACCTCTGACAGGTATCGAAGAGAGAAGAGAGGGAGAGAGCAAGGTAGACCTGCGCAACTTGCTGTGAGTTGCGTTGGTCCGCGCAACTTCTCGATCCGCGCAACTCAGTAAGGAGTTGGGCGGATGACTTCAGAATAGCATCTCTACATTATTTTTTTGAGTTTTCTCCAGGGCATTCCAATATTGTTTTATAATATGGAGACATATGTATGAAAGAAGATCCGCACAACTCTTCTCTCATGAAGACTCGAAGGATATGGGCTGAAATGCTGTCAGAATCAATATTGAAATTCATTCAATACTTGTATTTTTATCGTGAAGACCTTATCTTGGAATCAAAAGATAAAAATGATGTAAATGAATACAGAATGAATAAAATGTTATGATTATTCTTTTCATCTCTTTTTTTTTGTTATTATTAAGTGAGATAATTCCCAAATCAAATACCTTTCGTTTCCGGTCGAAACACAGTCATAGAAAATTCAAAGAAAACTACGAACATCTTCATCTCTTCTTCAATCATCTTCACTAGGTAACCAAGCATATGCTTTATCACGAACTGCAAATTCTATGAATGCAATTTTTTAACTCCACTGGCGCATCCAACATTTCATATGTTGAATTTTAATGGGTGCACACATCTAACTTCAATATTTTTTGAGTTCCAACATTTAAACGTTGGAGTTTGTCATTCTAGATACTAAGTGTCACGCCCCAAACCCGGAAATCGAATTCACAGGAATCCCGATCGCCGAATCCGGTGCCGACAGCCTCCGCAGTACCCCATTCTCGGCTCCTAGCGTCCATACACCAGATTCTGATCCTGGAATCCTACATGGAGGATTTTTTTTGTGTACATTAAACTCGTAATAAGCATAACAATAAGTATACCCAAATCACAAAGGCAACATCATCATCACATATCCACTAATATAATCATTTGATTACAATACTGAAGGGAAATACATAAATGGAAAATCAAGCTCCAGAAGACCGCTGCATGCTCCAAGTTCAACACTGCTGCAACCAAACATCACCTGCACGCATCTATCATGCATAAGCTTATAGAAAGCTTAGAGGGTGGTGTAAGTGTGTGCATAAGGTAAGTGCCAAGTATTCAATACAATGTCATCATCATACAGTATCGAAAATACTGGTAGTCCATAAATCGTACAATATCGGAATAAGCAGAATTACTAACAAGATCATGAATTACCAAAGTAAGCAGGAATACTAACAAGAACAGGAATTATCAGAGTAAACAGAAATACTGACAAGATCATAAATTATACGATAACAGATTAAGCAGAAATACGGATAAGTCCATGAGTCAATCAATATTAGAATACGCAATATAGAGCAGCTATGCAAATGAGGAGTCATAAAGAGCCAAATATCAAATGCCGAGGATGTGATGCAGTTTGTAATTCCTGATGACTCCACGGATAGCGTCAATCGTATCTAGACCATATAAATGCAGAAACACGGTAACCCAAAATACCATATGCCGTGGATGTAATGCAATATGCGGTGCGAATGGAATGACCATGCTGGAGTGTGAAGTCGGGATGATAATACGTAGTATCACAGGCTATGGGGCCCATCACAAGGGACTTCTATCCAAACCAGTCTCATACCTAAATTTGGATAGTCAGACTCGATGTGGTAAACTCCTAATCTCAGGTTAGTCGTGCGCCCAACCGAAATCCTGGCCATGCGAAGGTACACGTAACAAATAGTTGCGCGCCACCAGCCCGAGTGGATAGTGAATGAATGAATGAATGAGTATGCAACTCCTGCTCAATAAGTCCACATATCAGTACGGTTCATCTCTGGGATCATCACCGGGGTCTAGTACACCCTACATGCAATCGCCACCCACTGGACGCGCAACCATGCAAGTGAAAGATACCTCACTATTTGCCTGGCCAGTAGTCAGCCAATATCTACCCGACACGTCGATAACGGACTCATTCACGAGCTAGTCAAACTCAGCCTAGCAATGCCCCCTACCCTCGGGTGGGTAAGGCCATACCCCCTCCCAACTGACCACGACACAGTGGGAGACGCGGCCTCCTTGTATTCGGCACTCGGGCGCTCATGTATCCACTCGATCTCGACGTTGAGGCATCTCCTGACCATGGAGGTTTAGGGATTTTCACCCAGGGACATGTATGACGCCCGTATGCTAGAACCAAACATTTTCGTTGTCCCCTCTGATCATCCACGATATGCCTGTGGAGGCTACGACCCTGATGTCGCTAGGGCGTATAGTAATCACAGTACACAATGCAAGATGCATGAGTCATACAATCCAGTCATGTATCAATCCTGCGCATACCGTGCGCTCATGTGAGATAACCTCCGCCTATCAGGGAGTCTCATAACAACACGCTTAATGACATATGGAATGATCAACCACGTCTCATAACAAACATGCAGATGATGCGTATGGGCATGTATCATGATGTTATGCTGTCACATACTCATAATCGGTATCAATAACCGGCATCGACAATCGACCTCGACAATGTGGACATTTAACCAACATTGCCCTCAAGGAATGACCCTCATGGATCCTAACATATAGTGAACCCATGACCTTACACAAGCGCTAATTATACAACACCATGGGCCTCTCTCAAGAGCTTACTACACATCACGATGGGCCTCTCACACGGGCCTAATATACATCATGTAGGTCTCAACAATCGACCTTGACAATTCGAAAATCGGCCTCGACAAATCGGAATCGGCAATCGGTCACGACAAGCAGAATCGGCAACCAGACATGATCGGTAATCGGTCAATTAGCCACGACAAACAGAATCGGCATTCGACCACGATCGGTAATCAGTCACGATAATCGGCCTCGATCGGTAATCGGTCAATTGGCCACGACAAGCAGAATCGGCATTCGGCCACGATCGGTAATCAGTCACGATAATCGGCCTCGATCGATAATCGGTCACGACAAATCAGAATCGGTAATCGGCCTCGATCGATAACCGACAATTGACCACGACAAATAAGAATCGGTAATCAGCCTCGATCGATATTCGGCAGTTGGCCACGACAAATCAGAATTGGTAATTGGCCTCGATTGATAATCGGCAATCGGCCACGACAAATCAGAATCGGTAATCGGCCTCGATCGATATTCGACAGTCGGCCACGACAAATCAGAATTGGTAATTGGCCTCGATCGATAATCGGCAATCAGCCACGACAAATCAGAATCGGTAATCGGCCTCGATCGATAATCAACAATCGGCCATGACAAATAAGAATCGGTAATCGGCCTCGATCGATATTCGGCAGTCGGCCACGACAAATCAGAATCGGTAATTGGCCTCGATCGATAATCGCCAATCGACCACGATAAATGAAAATCAGTAATTGGCCTCGATCGATAATCGGTAATCAGCCTCGATTGATAATCGACAATTGGCCACGACAAATAAGAATCACTAATCGGCCTCGATCGATATTCGGTAATCGGCCACAACAAATCAGAATCGGTAATTGGACTCGATCGATATTTGGCAATCGGCCACGAAAAAATCAGAATCGGTAATCGGCCTCGATCGATAATCGGCAATCGACCACGACAAATCAGAATCGGTAATCGACCTTGATCGATATTCGGCAATCGGCCACGACAAATCAGAATCGGTAATTGGCCTCGATCAATAATCGACAATCGGCCACGACAAATAAGAATCGGTAATCTGCCTCGATCGATATTCGGCAATCGGCCACGACTAATCAGAATCAGCAAATCGGTCACGTTAATCGGAATCGGCCTCGATGATCGGTCAATCAAGGCTTAAGGGGAGGTCACAATGTGGACATTAAACCAACATTGCCCCCAAGGGACGGCCCACATAGAGCCAAACATATAATGGGCCACGACCCCACACAAAGGCCTAATATACAACACAATGGGCCTTACTCGAGGGCCACATATACACAACAGGTGGGCCCTGCTCATGAGCCTCAAATACATGACATGTGGGCCCTACACATGGGCCTCAAATACATAATTGGTGGGCCCCGTTACATGGACCTCAAATATATCACATGGGCCTCGAGCACGGGCCGCCTGAACATCACAATGAGCCTTATATATGTCAAATGGGCCGCAACAACGGGCCTCATATACATCAAGGTGGGTCAGAATTATATTACATTAAGGTGGGCCCTGTACATTCCAAATGGGCCCCCATCTGATGGGCGGTTTGGATAAAATAAATGCATCCCATCTAGAACGGACGGACGGTATGGATAAACCCATATGTCGTGGGTATCACACTGTCCTCATGGACGGTGTGAATAAAACACATACACTAAGGTGGGTCCAGACACGTGGCCCACCACTGATCTGGATTTGCCTCATTTTTAGTCTCAAGCCTTAAGTTAAGCTCACCTTTGGCTGGATGGGTTGGATGTAATACATGCATCAATGTGGCCCGACAGATGGACTGCGTGGAGATAAAATATATACATCAATGGTGGATCCCACCATCCAGCCACCTGGACGGCGTGGATAAGACCCATACACCAACAGTGGGACCCACGGATCTTACTGATGTCAACACGTCAGTTAAATAGCTGATGTGATGTACCCTAACCAATATGTCCATATTGGTTGTATTATTATATATATTACAGAAAGGGAAAAATATATAGTATATATCTGTCCATATATATACGGAAAGGGCAAACATATAATATTATATTATATTATTATTGTTATTATTTCATATGTTGTAGGGTGGGTGGACTGTGATACACAACACATATTGTATGGGTCCCATCGTCCGTGAACGGTGGAGGTCTCACACGCACGCGGTGTGGCCCACCTAATGGATGGACGGCGTGGATGGGTGTCATGGACCCCACCGCCAGTCCACACCCATGCCAGTACACACTCCAAGTCAGCCACCTTCACAGGGATCGATACCAAGACCTCTTGCGTTGAAACAAGGCATCTTTCACTCGGTCTGCCACTTGGGCTATGGACCAGGGTCCCACCATCTGGACAGTTTTGATCTCGCGTGGGACCCATGGAACTGCTGACGTCAGATGGCAGTGGGTCCCACCATCAAAATAAATGAACGGCATGTGTAAAACACATACATCATGGCTGGGATCCACCGTCCATGGGCTGGACGGTGGACGCAGCGCATCCTCAAGGTGGCCCCACCGTCAGGATGGATGGACGGCTTGGATGGTTCCCACTGACCCTGGCTGACGTCAAATGGCAGGTCAGGTATATAGCTGCTGCTTGTACCCTGCAGCATTTAAAAGCAACATGGGTGGGTCCCACGTAAAGGGCTACCCACCCTAATATATATACTATATATTATTATTTAATACTTATATGTGTTTTTTTTTTTTCCCCTTTTTTTTTTTTTTTTTTTTGCAACTGGCGAGTACACCCCACTGTCAATTAACACTTCACTGTTAACCACCTCTAATACCTGCTACGTCCAGCGTTCCTGACGGACTGTGCGGATGAATACCTCATCAAGGTGGGTCCCACATGGACGTGGCCCACCTGATCAGTTCGGTATTTGTGTTTTCTCATCATGCAGGCCCATTGGATGGCCTGGATTAAACAGATGGACGATGTCGATAAAATACATAATTCATGGTGTGTCCCACATGGATGGGGTCCACCGGTAGATGGCTTGGATGTAAACATCATGGTGGACTGCACATCTCATCATCATCACTATTTAAAAAGGAAAAGAGAGAGAGAGAGAGAGAGAGAGAGAGAGAGAGAGAGAGAGAGAGAGAGAGAGAGAGAGAGAGAGAGAGAGAGAGAGAAATCGGATGTAGGAGGGACCCCACCACTATGGGCCCCTCATATAATCACAACACATACTTGAAATGGGTCCCATTTGTCCCAAACATCAAAGGTCAAGATCTACTCTTGAACACCCACCTTTGATCTCCTCTTCCTTCTTCCGCCTATAGCCTCCCAATGCTCCAAAAGTGTTCTTTCAACGGTGGAGATGACGATCCAAGGGTGGAGATGTGAGATAGGGTGGTAGAGAGTGGGTCACACATGGCTCTTCTCATGGAGGTGGGGACGTTGGATCTCTCTTGGAAATTGTTTGGAATGAGAGAGAAATGAGAGAGATGAATGATGTAGGGAGAGAGTAATGGGTGTGTAAGAAAAAGAGATGGGTTGGGTTGAATTTTGTGTAAAGGAGGTATGGGTGAGGAGAGAGAGTTGACTTGTGAGGGGGGTGAGGTGGCATGGGGTATGGGTGACGTACTTGACTCGTGAAATGATGTGTACTTGATTGATGTGACGGGTCGTAGAGATTCTTTCGGGATTCGCAACGCGCGGCGTTTCTTCGGAATGAACGCGGTCCCACATCTCCTGGCCCGGATATTGGATCGATGCGCGAGTCGCGGCGTTGGAACCGCGGCGACAACGCGGTTGCTAGGGTACAAGTTTTGAGTTGAGCCGACTTCGGTATACAGGACTCGACTTAGGATCGCGAGCAAATGTCGGATACAGGTCGAGAGTTACCGAAATTCTACC
>JAJHSJ010000007.1:67506859-67884369 GCA_021015155.1 Magnolia officinalis
GCCCATTTCACTTCATCACGGTCATTTCCGTGCATTTCATGGTCAATTCGCGTCACTTCACGGTCATTTCCATGCTTCACATTCATCACGGTCATTCTCACCTATTTCGTGTTGATTCACGGTCATTTCAACGCATTTCATCAATCACTCACGTCATGCCCCTTCACTTCACACTTCACTGTCATTTCCGCGCATTTCACGGTCCAATCTCTACACTTCACCGTGAAATGCGTCGAAATGACCGTGAATCAACACGAAATAGGCGGTAATGACCGTGAATTGCATGGAAATGACCGTGAAGTGAAGCGAATTGACCATGTAATGCGCGGAAATGACCGTGAAGTGAAGGGGCATGACCGTGAAATGCACCGAAATGACCGTGAATCAACACGGAATAGGCGGGAATGGCCGTGAAATGCATGAAAATGACCGTGAAGTGAAGCGAATTGACCGTGAAATGCGCGAAAATGACCGTGAAGTGAAGGAGCATGACCGTGAAATGCGTCGAAATGACCGTGAATCAACACGGAATAGGCAGAAATGACTGTGATATGCATGGAAATGACCGTGAAGTGATGCGATTGGAAAGTGAAATGCGCGGAAATGACCGAAGTGAAGGGGCATGACCGTGAAATGCGCCGAAATGACTGTGAATCAACACAGAATAAGCGGGAATGACCGTGATATGCATGAAAATCACGGTCATTCCCGCCTATTCTGTGTTGATTCACGGTCATTTTGACGCATTTCACGGTCATCCCCATCAGTTTACGGTCATTTCTGCGCATTTCACAGTCAATTCGCTTCACTTCACGGTCATTTCCATGCATTTCACGGTTATTCCCGCCTATTCCGTGTTGATTCACGGTCATTTCGATGCATTTCACGGTCATTTTCGCGCATTTCACGGTCCAATCGCTACACTTCACCGTGAAATGCGTCGAAATGACCGTGAATCAACACGGAATAGAAGGGAATGACCGTGAAATGCATGAAAATGACAGTGAAGTGAAGCAAATTAACTGTGAAATGCACGAAAATGACAGTGAAGTGAAGGGGCATGACCGTGAAATGCGCCGAAATAACCGTGAATCAGCACGGAATAGGCGAGAATGACCATGATTTCCATGCATATCATGGTCATTCCCGCCTATTCCGTGTTGATTTACGGTCATTTCAACGCATTTCACGGTCATGCCCCTTCACTTCACGGTCATTTTCACGCATTTCACAGTCAATTCGCTTCACTTCACGGTCATTTCCATGCATTTCACGGTTATTCCCGCCTATTACGTGTTGATTCACAGTCATTTCGACACATTTCACGGTGAAGTGTAATGATTGGACCGTGAAATGCGTTGAAATGACCGTGAATCAACACAAAATAGGCGGGAATGACCGTGATATGTATTGAAATGACCGTGAAGTGAGGCGATTGGACCGTGAAATGCACGGAAATGACCGTGAAGTGAATGGGCATGACCGTGAAATGCGTCGAAATGACCATGAATCAACATGGAATAGGCGGGAATGACCGTGATATGCATGAAAATGACTGTGAAGTGTAGCGATTGGACCGTGAAACGGAAATGACCATGAAGTGAAGGGCCATGACCGTGAATCCCGGCGATTCCGTTTTGATTCACGGTCAATTCCCTTCACTTCACGTCATTTCCAAGCATTTCACGAGCAATTCTCTTCACTTCACGACCATTTCTATGCACTTCACGGTCATATCCGACAATTCCGTTTACGTTCATGGTCATTTCGACGCACTTCACAGTCAATTCACTTCACTTCACGACCATTTCCAAGCATTTCACGATCAATTCTCTTCACCTCACAGCCATTTCCATGCATTTCACGATCATATCCAGCAATTTCGTTTACATTAACGGTCATTTCGACGCACTTCATGGTCAATTCACTTCACTTCACGACCATTTCCAAGCACTTCACGATCAATTCTCTTCACTTCACGGCCATTTCCATGCATTTCACGGTCATATCCGTCAATTTCGTTTATGTTCACGGTCATTTCGACACACTTCACGGTCAATTCACTTCACTTCACGGCCATTTCCAAGGACTTCATGGTAAATTCTCTTCACTTTATTTCGGCGCATTTCACGATCATGCCCCTTCACTTCACGGTCATTTCCTCGCATTTCGCGGTCCAATCGCATCACTTCACACTCATTTCCATGCATATCACAGTCATTCTCGCATATTCCGTGTTGATTCACAGTCATTTCGGCGCATTTCACAGTCATGCCTCTTCACTTTACGGTCATTTCCGCACATTTTGCGATCCAATCGCTTCACTTCACGCTCATTTTCACGCATATTACGGTCATTCCTGCATATTCTGTGTTGATTCACAGTCATTTCAATGCATTTCACAGTCATGCCCCTTCACTTCACGGTCATTTCCGCGCATTTCGCAGTCCAATCACTTCACTTCACAGTCATTTCCATGCATATCACGGTCATTCCCGCCTATTCCATGTTGATTCACGGTCATTTCGGCGCATTTCACGGTTATTTCCGCACATTTCGCGGTCGAATCGCTTCACTTCACGGTCATTTCCATGCATATCACGGTCATTCCCGCCTATTCTGTGTTGATACATGGTCATTTCGGCGCATTTCACGGTCTTACCCCTTCACTTCACTGTCATTTCCACGCATTTCGCGATCCAATTGCCTCACTTCATGGTCATTTCCATGCATATCACGGTCATTTCAGTACATTTCATGGTCTTGTCCCTTCACTTCACGGTCCAATCGCCTCACTTCACGGTCATTTCCTTGCATATCGCGGTCATTCCCGCCTATTTCGTGTTGATTCATGGTCATTTCAGCGCATTTCACAGTCATGCCCCTTCACTTCTCGGTCATTTCCGCGCATTTCGCGGTTCAATCGCTTCACTTCACGGTCATTTCCATGCATATCACGGTCATTCCCGCCTATTTCGTGTTGATTCACGGTCATTTCGGCGCATTTCACGGTCTTACCCCTTCACTTCACGGTCATTTCCGCGCATTTCGCGGTCCAATTGCCTCACTTCACGGTCATTTTCATGCATATCACAGTCATTCCTGCCTATTCCGTGTTAATTCACGGTCATTTCAGCGCATTTCACGATCATGCCCCTTCACTTCACGGTCATGCCCCTTCACTTCACGGTCATTTCCGCACATTTCGCGGTCATTTCCATGCATATCACGGTCATTCCCGCCTATTCCGTGTTGATTCACGGTCATTTTGGCGCATTTCACGGTCTTGCCCCTTTACTTCACTGTCATTTCCGCGCATTTCGCGGTCCAATCGCCTCACTTCATTGTCATTTCCATGCATATCATGGTCATTCCCGCCTATTCCGTGTTGATTCACGATCATTTTGGCGCATTTCAGGATCCTGTACCTTCACTTCACGGTCATTTCCGCGCATTTCACGGTCCAATTGCCTCACTTCACGGTCATTTCCATGCATATCGCGGTCATTCCTAGCAATTATGTGTTGATTCACGGTCATTTCGACACATTCACGGTCTTGCCCCTTCACTTCACGGTCATTTTTGCGCATTTCGTGGTCTAATCGCCTCGTTGTACGGTCACTTCCATGCATATCACGGTCATTCCCGCCTATTCCGTGTTGATTCACGGTCATTTCGGCGCATTTCACGGTCATTTCGACGCATTTCACGGTCATTTCCGCGCATTTCGCGGTCCAATCGCTTCACTTTCACGGTCATTTTCATGCATATCACGGTCATTCCCGCTTATTCCGTGTTGATTCACGGTCATTTCGACGCATTTCACGGTCTTACCCCTTCACTTCACGGTCATTTCCGCGCATTTCACGGTCCAATCGCCTCACTTCACGGTCATTTCCATGCATATCACGGTCATTCCCGCCTATTTCATGTTGATTCACGGTCATTTCTGCGCTTTTCATGGTCATGCCCCTTCACTTCACGGTCATTTCCATGCATATCACGGTCATTCCCGCCTATTCCGTGTTGATTCACTGTCATTTCGGTGCATTTCACGATCTTGCCCCTTCACTTCACGGTCATTTCCGCGCATCACGGTCGTGCCCCTTCACTTCACGATCATTTCTGCGCATTTCACGGTCCAATTGCCTCACTTCACGGTCATTTCCATGCATATCGCGGTCATTCCAGGCAATTCCGTGTTGATTCACGGTCATTTCGACGCATTTCACTGTCTTGCCCATTCACTTCACGGTCATTTCCGCGCATTTCGCGGTCCAATTGCCTCGCTTCACAGTCATTTCCATGCATATCACGGTCATTCCCGCCTATTCCGTGTTGATTGACGGTCATTTCGACGCATTTGACAGTCATGCCCCTTCACTTTACAGTCATTTCCGCGCATTTCACTGTCCAATCGCTTCACTTCACAGTCATTTCCATACATTTCACAGTCATTTCCGTCGATTTCATGTTGATTCACGGTCATTTCCTTAAACCTTAACATACACCCTAACCTAAACCTATACTTATAAACTAAACCTATTCTCAAATCCCAAAACATATAACCTAAAACTAAACCTAAACCTTAACATAAACCTATAACATATAGCTTAAACTAAAACCTATAACCTAAACCCGAACCCGAACCTGAACCTGAACCCGAATTCCTAAACCTAAACCTATTCTCAAATCCCAAAACCTATAACTATAACCTATACCTTAACCTAAACCTTAAAACCTATAACCTAAACTCAATTCCCTAAACCTTAACCTACAACCTAACCTAAACCCATTCTCAAATCTAAACCTATAACCTAAACCTAAACCTAAACCTATAACATTAACCTAAACCTATAACCTAAACTTATAACCTTAACCTAAACCTATTCTCAAATCCCAAAACCTAAAAATAAAACCTATAACCTAAACCTAAACTTTTAACCTATAACCTAAACCTAAACATAAACCTAAACCTATAACCTATAACCTATAACCTAAACCTAAACCTTAAGCTATTCTCAATTCCCTAAATCTATAACCTATAATCTATAACCTAAACCTAAACCTAAACCTATAATCTAAACCTAAACCTTAACCTATAACCTATAACCTCAACCTATTCTCAAATCCCTAAACCTATAACATATAACCTAAACCCAAACCTAAACCTATAACCTTAACCTAAACCTATAACTTAAACCTAAACCTAAACCTATTCTCAAATCCCTAAACCTATAACCTAAACCTAAACCTACTCTCAAATCCTAAACCTATCACCTAAACCTAAACCTATAACCTATAACTCAAACCCAAAACTAAACCTATAACCTAAACCTTAACCTATAACCTATAACATAAAACCTAAACCTAAACCTAAACCTAAAACCTAAACGTATTCTCAAATCCCTAAACCTAAACCTACACCTAATCTTAATCTCAACTCCCTAATCTAAACCTAAACCTAAACTTGAAAACCCAAACCTAAACACGATCCAAACCCGAACCCGATTTCCTAAACCTAAACCTTAACCTATCCTCAATTCCCTAAAGTTATAACTTATGACTTAAACCTAAACCTAAACCTATAACCTTAACCTAAACTTAAAACCTAAATGTATTCTCAAATCCCTAAACCTACACCTAATCCTATTCTCAAATCCTTAAACCTAAACCTACACCTAATCCTAATTTCCATGCATTTCACGGTCATTCCTATGAAGTGAAGCGAATTGACGGTGAAATACGTGGAAATGACCGTAAAGTGAAGGGAATTGACCGTGAAATGCGTGGAAATGACCGTGAATCAACATGAAATCGCTGGGAATGACCGTGAAATGCATGGAAATGATCGTGAAGTGAAGCAAATTGACTGTGAAATACGTGGAAATGACCGTGAAGTGAAGCGAATTGACCGTGAAATGCGTGGAAATGAACGTGAAGTGAAGGGAATTGACTGTGAAGTGAAGTGAATTGACCATGAAATACATTAAAATGACCGTGAAGTGAAGGGAATTGACCATGAAATGCATAGAAATGACCGTGAATCAACACGGAATTGGTGGGGATGATCGTGAAATGCATGGAAATGACCGTAAGTGAAGCGAATTGACCGTGAAATGCGTTGAAATGACCGTGAAATGCATGACCATGAAGTGAAGCGAATTGAATGTGAAATGCGTTGAAATGACTGTGAAGTGAAGGGAATTGACCGTGAAATGCAAGGAAATGACCATGAATCAACACGGAATCGCCTAGAATGACCGTGAAATGCATGAAAATGATCGTGAAGTGTAGGGAAATGACCATGAAATGCATGAAAGTGACCGTGAAGTGAAGGGAATTGACCGTGAAATGCATGGAAATGACCGTGAATCAAAACAGAATCGTCGGGATTGATCGTGAAATGCATGGAATTGATCATGAAGTAAATGAAATGAATGAAATTGAACGCTAAGTGAATGAAATGGATTTTCGAAATTGTAGTGTGGTCAGTTGATTGATCTCTAAGATATGAATCTTTTTTTTTTTTTTTTTTTTTTTTTTTTTTCAGGATAATGCTCCCAATGATCTCAAAATATGGATGAACTTGTGGATATATAAATACATAACTGTGGAGCCCATGTAACGTTGATCACTTTTGAACCGTTCGTATAACCTGGAGTTCGAGGAGCGTCAGCGCTCGTCTTCGAGCACCAGCCGATCCGCTTGGAGGAAAAAGCACGGCATTTTCGACCTTTGGCAATGTGTCCGTACAGCCGGGGCTTATTCTCGCAAGGTAAAATGAGGTAGGCTTAGCCTCGTAAATGGGACATAAATGAGTCGTACAGTCACAAATTTATCGTAAAACAATTGATAAAACACATATCATGGTGGCACTAGCCACCTGGCTAGTGGCGGCTCACTAGCCAATGCCTTTCCGTACTTTCGCAGGAAGTTCATGGAGTGGCCGTGATGTGTTTTTGCAGTCCGGATCCTCTGTTACCCGGTTAACAGAGAATTCCTAATATCCTAAAATTCATTGATCCACGTCAACACTCACTTAAAAAATAAAAAAATAAAAAAAAGCTTCCTTTTTAGAAATGCAATGCTTTTGAGAAATCTATCTGTTCGTACGTTTCGTGAGTTTATTCCAGGACTTAGATCAAAAGTAAGGAGGGTTCAAGTCATAAGTGGGCTTACTAAAGAAAAATGTGGGCCTGGATCCTCACGTTTTCGGTCCAATTGAGTCTTGGATCCAGACAGATGGACGAGATGGATTTCTCGTAATGTATAAATATTACGGTGGGCCCACCTAAGTTTCCAGCACAGGAACTCCATGCGAAAGGCTGAAATCCGCGTCCCGTACCCGCCGCACAAATTTTAAAATCTTTCGAATTATGCCTTGAAAACGGATGCGACCCAGCACGTGGCTGCTGCGTGGGAAACGGATTGGCTACTCCTCAGCCACCAGCCAATGCTAGTGGTCCGTGCTTTGTGAGCCCCACCATGATGTATGTGTTTCATCCATGCCGTCTATCTATTTTTATAGATCATTTTATGATATGAGAATAACAATGAGGTAACCACATTCAGGAAACAGTGTTGAATGAACGTCAACCATAAAAAAAAAAAAAATTTGGGGGCATAAAAAGTTTTGGATCAAGGTGGTCTTTGGTTTTTCCCTTCATCTGGTTCTGTATGACCTAATCAACGGATTGGATGTCAAATAAACAGTACAGTGGGCCTTAGGAGGATTTTAATGGTGGATATCCAATCACTATTGTTTTCCTGTGGTGTGGTCCACCTGAGATTTTATCCATCTAATTTTTGGTACCAGGTCCTAAAATGATCTCTAAAAATGTATGAACGGCATGGATGAAACACATACATCATGGTGGGGCCCACAGAGCACCGACCATCAGCCACCGTGCTGGTGGCAGGGGGAGTAGCCAATCCGTTTCCGCTGCCTGCTAGTACGTCGCTGCTGCCCTTAACGGTCGGAAATCCGACCGTTGCAACATCCGTTCCGCCCTCCTACAGCTGATATGAGATCTGCGGAAACCTGCCGAAGACGGGGAGGAGAAGGGGAAATGTTACCAGAGGGAGCTCTCGCTGCTGGAGAAGGAGAGAGGTTACCAGAGTGAGCAATCGTAGCCGGAGGAGCCGCTGCGAGAATGGAGGAATCCGGAGTGGCTATTGCAGCAGAAAACGCCGGATCGGAGTTATCAGCACCATCTGTAACTGAAATGGCAGTAGGTGATGGGTTCGTCTTCCCCATCGCCGGTGATGGGTTGAGCAGGCGAAGGATCGAGAATGGCTCCCGCTTCAGATACTATTTCCGGGTCCTTATCCATCGGAATCAAAGACTCCACCTTCAATCGAATGGCTTGAGCCAAAATACCGACTTGGTCTGCTCTTGGGGACTTCAAAAACGCATCAATGTCAATCGAGAAGGCTCAGCTGTCGGAGATCGATGGGCCTGAACATCTTCTGAACTAGCCGAAGCTTAGCTTCCTGAATCATCTCCTTCGACAGATTAAGAGGTAGAAGAGCTTCATTGACAGATTTAATGGCATTGCGAACAACAGCTAGCCTGTTCTCGTCATCAATCGCAATAAAGATTGTAGTCTTGTAGAAGGCAGCAAGCTGCTTCTCTGTATCTGATAGCTGAGGAGGGCCCCGTTCGCCTCTGCTTGGAGATTTTTCGTCCTCGTCTCAGAGGGTTGCGGAGGGCTGTGTGCGTCCCTGTTCGGGGATTTCTTCTTCCCCTGGGAAAGCATGGAGATGGCAGCGCTGGAGGAAGATAGCAGGGGCAGGAGCAGAGATTCCAGCCGGGGAAGCGGATGTAACAGATCCTCAGGCAGGAATGGCAGGGAAGGCGGGAAGGAGCGCCACGACGGACAGAAGGTTACCGGAGGAAGCTCTTTCACCGGGCAGAATTGGGGGAGAACAGCGAAAGAATTCTCTCACAGAAGTAACATTGGGTAGAGAGGAGGAATTCGCTAGGACTTGCCGCCGACATCAAAACCTTATAAATCCAATAGCTTGGTTCCCAATCGCTTGTGTTGAAGATCCGGTTTCTCATTGAAGTACCGCGAGCGAGAGGAGGAAGATCGACGTGAATTGTCAGCTTCTCCGTCCACCTCTGTTGCCGGCGATCATGGCAGATAACCCACAGATCTCAGGTAAGGCTCGTAACCACCTTCCTTTGATGCACAACAATTTCTGCCGTTGGTACCGGTCGGTATCAGAGCTCACCTTTCTTTGTGAATCGATGGCTGTTTTGGGTTTGTTTTTGCTGCGCCCATCAGTTTCTGCCATTGGTACCGATCGGTCTCTGCTGCGCCGATCGGTTCTGTCATTGAGCTGTCATCAGTCGGCCATGATCTTCATCTCCCTCTCTCTGTGTGTGTGTTTTCTTCACGCGGTATCAACGGCATCCAGAGAGAGACGGTATTTCTTTTCAACCATGGCTACCGGCGTTGACAACAATCACCGTCTTCAAAGAGCATCTCCTTCGGTGTTAATGGCAGATATATCTGACCTATATGCCCTTTGTTGAATTCATTTGAATCAGACACAGAGAGGGTCTCCACTCATGACTCAGCGGTAGACTCTGCGAGTTTAAGCACACTGAGGTCATGGGTTCCAGTGCCTATGTGTTGTATGTAAAATGATTGATGATCTGGATCGACTGATTACCATGCCCTAATGATCTTGATCCATGAATCGGACGTCTAATATTCTATGCTTTTAACCTGTGTTTAATTTTTGTATGGAACATGTGTGGATCTTGGTTTTGTATCTTATTCTAAATAGTAAATTTGTTGTCAATTGTAGATCATTTAGGCCTAAGCACTTATCCCAGCCAATTAACATTAGACAAAATTTATGGGTCATATCCATTCGGATATTAAATAACCATTACCGGTTATAGTTGCTAGAATGTCTAGATCATGCTATACATGTTTGATTTTCCTGTGTGGACACTAAGAGATTGTAACCTATTTGGAAAAAAAAAAATAGAAAATTAGAAAATTTTCTCTAATTTTCTGCAAGTTGGCCCATTTCCCCCAAATCTTGAAATCGAAGCTCCAAATCTATAATATTTCATGCAAAACATGAAGAATCATAGATTTCTTACCATTTGAAATTAAAAAATACATACCTTTTAAAATCCGGCCCCAAGAAAATTTCGATCATGATTTTAGAGAAATTTTGAAGTTTTTTTTTTTTTCGACAAACTAAAATGGGCTGGTCAAAATCACCTTACAATGTGCTAGGAAGATTATTATTATTATTTTTAAAGAAAAGAAGAAGAAGAGATTATATATATATATATATAATATATATATATATATATATATATATATATTTTAATTTGAGAATTTTCCAGACAAAACAACAACGGTTTTCTTTTATTCCTTTTGATATTGCACTTGGTATTGATATATTAGAATTTGTAAAGGGGGAGTGGATATATTGCAGGATATTGCTATATTGTGGATATATCACACGATATTAGAAAATAGATATTAAATTGGGTTTCGTATTGCCTAGCTGGGATAAAAGATATATCGGTGAGATTGCAAGATACTGAAAACACCTGCATGTGACCAATGTTGTCAAATGCATTATCGTATCGCAAATTGTAATAGGGGTTATATCGTATTGAATTGCAAATTGTAAGATTTTTTTTTTCACGATTTTCTTAAAAATTGAAAAAATATATGAAAAATATAAATAAATTAAAAACTTTGCCATCATATGCACCAAGAGATACCGTGTCATGATAGTGTTTAAGGATTCTTATCTTTCCTTTCCTTTTTTTTTTTTTTTTTTTTTTTTTTTTTTTTTTTTTTTTTTTTTTTTGTCTTTCAAGAAATTTCCCTTAAAAAGTGTACAGGGACCCTTTAATAATTTATGTTCTTGTTACTTTTCTTGGATGTAGATTCATGTTTGAAAAGTGGCATTTGATTATGTAGACCGATGAAAAAAGATATTGATTTCTAACTATCATTCTAGAATATATGTAAGTCAACATGACTGTAACCATCCTTGAAAGCATTCCTGACTAGTCATACATCAATTTGATTTTTCGAGTAGTAAAAAAAAAAAAAAAGCTCTCTAATTTAACGTTGAAGAGATTTTTTAAAAACATTTATACATCGTTCTCTTATAAAGGAAAAATAAAATAATTTACCTTTTCTTAACGATTCTTTTTTCTTTTTGAAAGGTTTTTTCGAAACGATTTTTACAGCCCTCACCAATTTAAAAACATAAAATGAAAGCCAAGTGAAGTTGAAAAAAGAAGAGAACAAGTGTATAAATTGAGTTGTTAATCAGGATTTGAATCGTAAATCGTAGGATTAAAATCATAGAATTATAGGATTCATATAAAAAGGGATTCAAGTTACGATTCAAATTGTTTTGCTCAAGTTTGACTCAAATCGTAGGATTTGACAACACTGCATGTGACAAAAGATTAGGACCTATATAGACACAAGATCTGGAGGCGGACTAGTGATCACCTGGATTTCCAGCCCAAGTAGCATCCAAGTAGACTGTTAGGGAGAATTGTAGAGCAGGATGGAGACATGCCAAAGTGGGTAATACATTACAGAAATTGCAAAATATGCTTTAGAGCAACAATGCACATTGGTTGTTTGGTACATAAATTGGCAATACTTGATTCACGGAGTACATTGGTTGTTTGGTACATAAATTAGCAATACTTAATTCACGGAGTAAGTGATGTCGGGCCTTGTTACTGTTAGATGTTGAAGATCTCCTACAATGCTCCAGTACTTTATAATGTCAGGAAGGAGCTCACCATTAAGGAGAGAGCTTGGAGCCAATGATAACCGGGGTGCTCGAAGGCTTGGTGCCAAGAATGTTGGAGTGCTATAAAAGATCCAAGGCATACTTTGTTTGAGATGCATGGCAGATGAGGATTCATGAACTTCCATACCAAGGAAGTAGCGAAAATCATTGATTCCCTTCATATGAAAGTGAGAGCTAAGGGTAAGAATTAAGGTGTAGGGAGCTGTGGGGTCATTGCTAATGAGAATGATGTCGTCAATGTAAAGTAACGGGATGATGCACCGATGGGAGTTACATTAGACAAACGTCGAGTTAGCCTGACTATAGATGAAAATGATCTCTAATAAAAATGAACATTGTGATGAAACGTGAGGCTTGCTTTAGGTTGTAAATAGCTTTGTGGAGGTGACATACATGGGTAGGATGAGTAAGGTCCACAATGCCCGGCGGTTGGCACATATAGACTTCTTCAAAGAGAATAATACCATGAAGGAATACATACTTAATGTCAAGTTGCAAAACTGACTATCCATGACATACGACAGTGGAACGAATGGTATGAATAGTATGGTGGGTTTGACATCAGGGCTTTAGTCTTGTCAAAGTTTAGCCCTTGTCATTGATTAAAATGCTTGGCTTCCAAATGAGCTTTGTGACATTTAATGGTACCATCAACATGTTGCTTAAAAACACCCATTTATTGTCCATAATATTCAAAAAAGGATCAGCTATAACCAACAAGTTTGATTCTGCAAAGGCACATTGAAGTTATCTTCCATCCCCCCTTTGTAATGGGGTGATGGCTTGGATAAAATAAGTGGGCTCGAGAGGAAGTTGAGTAGTGAGACAAGAAGAGAGGCGAGTGAGTGTGTCAGTGGTGAAGATCTTGGGAGGTGAGGCTTGCTTTAGGCTGTAAATAGCTTTGTGGAGGTGAAATACATGGGTAGAATGAGTAAGGTCCACAATGCCTGGCGGTTGGCACATATATACTTCTTTAAAGAGAATAATACCATGAAGGAATACATACTTAATGTCAAGTTGCGGAACTGACTATCCACGACATACAACAGTGGAACGAATGGTATGAATAGTGTGGTGGGTTTGACATCAGGGCTAAAAGTCTTGTCAAAGTTTAGTCCTTGTCATTGATTAAAATGCTTGGCTTCCAAATGGGCTTTGTGACGTTTAATGGTACCATCAACATGTTGCTTAAGCTTAAACACCCATTTACTGTCCATAATATTAAAAAAAGGATCAGCTATAACCAACAAGTTTGATTGTGCATAAGCATATTGAAGTTGTCTTGCATCCCCCCTTTGTAATGGGGTGATGGCTTGGATAAAATAAGTGGGCTCGGGAGGAAATTGAGCAGTGAGACTAGAAGAGAGGCAAGTGGGGAGAGTGTGTCAGTGGTGAAGATCTTGGGGCAATGGATCCACTAAAAAAAAAAAAAAAAAAAAAAAAAAAAAAAAAAAAAAAAAACTGGTCTTTGCCAACGATTTGGGGCAACCCTTTGTCGTCGCTAGCTAAATTTGGGCCCTAGCAAAGGGTCCTTATAAATACAAAATTCACAAACCCTACGACATTTCTCTTATCGCCCCCAACTCTCTCCCTAACTCCCCACCCCTAAATCTCGCCGAACTCGTCATCTCTCTCTCTCTCTCTCTCTCTCTCTCTCTCTCTCTCTCTCTCTCTCTCTCTGTAACTCGGCATAACCCATCTTCCCCGCAGAACCACCTTTTGCTGCAACTCCAGCAACTACCACTGCGTCTCCTCTCTCTCTCTCTCTCTCTCTCTCTCTCTCTCTCTCTCTCTCGATCTAGCGCTCATTCTCTCTCTTGAGATCGAGCATCTTCAATGTTGAAACCCTAATTGGGGTTTTGCAATGGTGAATTCCTAATTAGGGATTTACAATGTTGAAACCCTAATATCGAGTAGCCCATCCATAATGAACATTGTCTTCTTAGGGCACCCAACACTAACAATATCCAGGCCGAGGCATTCATGATTATCTCTTTGCTTCTTTGTTTGTGATGTCTGACATGCTTGTTGAATTCATGTCTATTGAAGTTGTGATGGTTTTCATATAAACCTTATGGCTTCATTGGACCATGGTATATGGTGCCATTGTGTTTGCTTATTGATCATTTTTCCATCTTGTATATTGTATTTCCCTTAGTTTTGTTGGTGGGAGGTAATTTCGTGATCGGTGATGACAAAGTTGCTTTATCCTGAGGCTTAGTTTTGAAGATCAACATTTGGCATTGCTAATTACCACTAGGAAGTTGGAGGGAATGAATAATCTAACTTGGTCATAGTCAGCCAAGATGTTAATTGGTGGGCAAAAGAAGTTGGTGGGGTATATCACTAGCAAGGAGCTCGAAGAAGATGATCCCTCACAAGAAGACTGAGAAACTGAGAATTTTATAGTTGATGATTTAGCTGCTCACTCTATATAGCCGAATATTATTAGAGGCTTGATGTTGTGTAAAATGACTGAAGAAATTTGGGACACAATTGTAGATACGTTCTCTGAATAGCCACTAATGCAGCCCTTTGTTTGCAGTGAAGGAGTTACACAGTTGTATGCTAGAAGTTGCAATTGTAGACGAACTCTGCAAGTGGCTAGAGAGTGAGAGGGGATTAGAAGCATGATTCTTTAGTACATTTCTAATTGGACAATTATTGGTACTCTAGTAGAGTGATATAAATACACAGTGCTCAGAAATTGTACACGTGGCATAGATGAACTCAATTAAATAAAATAAATTGTGGAACCCATTGTCGCTAAAGCTATAGTCTCAAAATCATATTGGTGAAGGATCCTAACCTCTGACGTGGGCACTTGTTGAAATAGGACCATTGGATATTTTTCATTTTTACGATCCAAAAAATGTCCACCAATTTGATAGTTAGATAATTGAATGAATTGTATGTGTGTGTGTGTGGATACATCTAATGATACATCTTTAATAGGGGCTTGGAATTTCTACGTCCTTTCTATCATCCATTGCATTGCCAGAGTATCTAAGTTTTTCTCTTCATAATGTTGCCAGAGTATCTATGTTCTCTGAATAGCCACTTATGCAGCCCTTTGTTTGCAGTGAAGGAGTTACACAGTTGTATGCTAGAAGTTGCAATTGTAGACGAACTCTGCAAGTGGCTAGAGAGTGAGAGGGGATTAGAAGCATGATTCTTTAGTACATTTCTAATTGGACAATTATTGGTACTCTGGTAGAGTGATACTAAATACACAGTTGCTCAGAAATTGTACACGTGGCATAGATGAACTCAATTTAAATAAAATAAATTGTGGAACCCATTGTCGCTAAAGCTATAGTCTCAAAATCATATTGGTGAAGGATCCTAACCTCTGACGTGGGCACTTGTTGAAATAGGACCATTGGATATTTTTCATTTTTACGATCCAAAAAATGTCCACCAATTTGATAGTTAGATAATTGAATGAATTGTATGTGTGTGTGTGGATACATCTAATGATACATCTTTAATAGGGGCTTGGAATTTCTACGTCCTTTCTATCATCCATTGCATTGCCAGAGTATCTAAGTTTTTCTCTTCATAATGTTGCTTGTTCTAGCGAATAGCTTAGCGAAAAGGGAGATTCTTCTATTTTGTATTCCCTTTTGGTAACCTTTTTATTTATTAAACTCTCCCTATAATGACACTATTAGATCATAGTAATTTCCTCTTTTCAGTAAGACATGCCCTAACACATGTAGCAATTTCGTTTTTGTTCTATTTTATTATGTCCTTAGTTTAGTTATAATATTCAGCCACTCATAAAAAAAAGTTATAATATTTTGCTATTTGGTTTTGTCTTTCCATATTTATATCATGTATACCTCAAGCCATTGTAAAGAAGCCCGTTTTATTATGACAAGATAAGTGGGCTCATTTTGTTATCACCATTCCTTTTCCAAGTCACATATGCCAATGCCTTGATTTAAATTACTACTGTTCATAATTGCCATTTTATAGTCGTAATAGAGTAAATTTAAAGGTTTTGTGGTATTAAATGTTCTAAAGTAAAAATATGATAGGATTGAAAGATGGTACTAATGATTTTCTTGCAAGTGCTGTAGTTGTTGTCTCAAGCTTGTTGCCTTCCTTTGCTAGAACTATTGAATTCAACATATGGTCAGATGATTTTGCTAACATAACTATATGTAATTGACATAATCTTTAATTGGCATCTTAAAAGCTCAAAAATTTTGATACCCAAACTACCTTTTAGAAAAAAAAAAAAAAAAACTCAATCTGTTCAATGTAAATTAAAGTGTAATAACGGTTTTTATGTCTATTTAATGCTAATAAAAACTTTAGGTGCTAAAATATATTTATTTACTTGTACTTTGTTCTTTATAAACACGTAAGATTTTTAGTAGCACCTGTATGTTCTTCTATTTCTAAGAGAACTATACCATGTTGTGTTGACATACATTTATATATTAGTTAGCACATGCAGCAAATGTAACAAAGTTCTTCAATGAAATAAATTAGTAAATTATATACATATATATATATATATATATATATATATATATAATATATATATATATATATATATAATGCTTTAAATTATATTTACTTTGTTTTATTCTGTATATGCCCATTCAACATAAATTTAGACAGTTCTATTAGGAATGACAAGGGCTTATATTGCTCTTATGTAGAGTCAACACATTAAATATAGGACAATCAGTTACCCATTTGAGAATTTTTATGTGGCCAAGCATGTGCTTTTGGAGGCATAGAAAATTCTCAAATTGTCCCATGTTTGGATAGTTAAGGTTGGATAGATTAGAATGCTTTCGATTCTCTGATTTAAATGGACATGTTTGTTCTGTTCTGTATCTGTCCATTTCTATCTGGTTACGTTTCTTATATTTATTTCTAATGTCAAATATCCTCACATTGTGCGGATACTTGATGTGGGAATCAAATGTAAGATGTGTATCAAATGTAAGACATGGGGAGATGCTGCCGGAATTTCGGCGTGGACATTTAAATGGGAACTTGAAAGCATTTCAATCTATCCGATCTTGGATGGGTGACTGATTTAGTTAGTCACAGTTAGAGATACCATTAAGGATTCTATTGGATGCTTAAATCGTCATCGCTTGTGGGGTGATGAATATTATTTAATCTGTGATGTTATTGAACTGTCTTATGACATGTATCTTCCTTGGTGAAGAGTGGGCTGAAAGTGAGTCTTTTCATGTAGTGAAAAAAGGAATAAGAAAATGGAAATGAACTATAGTGACCTGATGGGGAGATGTTGCCGGATTTTCGGCGTGGGCATTTAAAATGGGAACATGAAAGCATTACAATCTATCCGATCTTGGATGGGTGACTGATTTATTTAGTCAGTTAGAGATACCATTAGGGATTCTATTGGATGCCTAGATCATCGTCGCTTGTGGGGTGATGAATATTATTTAATCTGCAACGATATTAACTGTCTTATGACATGTATCTTCCTTGGTGAAGAGTGGACTGAAAGTGAGTCTTTTCATGTAGTCAAGTGAGTCTTTTCATGTAGTGAAAAAAGGAATAAGAAAATGGAAATGAACTACAGTGACCTGATCATCTTCCTCTGAAAGAAAGGATGATAACGTTGCTTGTTTCATTCTAATTTGTCTCTTTAATACTCTTTCTTAAAATTTTCTTATAAGCATTCTAGTTTATCTCTCCTAAGAAGCTTTGTCGTGTATTTCATTTGTCATGGCCAAGAGACATACTGATATATAAGAGTTGGATTCATTTGTCAAGGTACCTCAGTAACTTCTCCTTCCAGTTGTTATGGCCCGATGGTTAAGATGCATTGTTTAACATGTCCTCCAATTACATTGGATGATTTAGGGTGAGTAATGCATACTTAAGTGGAGCTATGAAATTTCTAGACTTTGTATTTACAAATTCAAGTGATAGAAGGAGGATCTTATGTCCATGTAAGAATTACAATAACAACTTCTGGGTATCTTGACAAGAAGCATATGATCATATCGTGTGTGACAGATTTAATACGAATTATACTCATTGGCATTTTCATTGGGAAGCCATGTCTTCTTTTATGCCTATTACTGCAAATGTTGCAGATAATTATTTGAATCCACATGATGATATGCACGGATCGTTACACAATGCGTTCGATTTTTCGGGCCCGGATGATGAAGAGAGTGATGCAGCATATTGATCTACACAGGGGCTTAATACCAAAGCACAACAATTTTTTAAATTGGTATAAGACGCCGATCAGGAATTATACCCAGGCTGCAAGAAGTTTAGTAAACTCTCTTTTGTTATTCGACTATAACACGTAAAGTGCTTTTAGTAGATGGAGAGACAAATCATTCACGATGTTTCTTGAATTGCTGAAGGATGTACTCCCCGAAGGTGAAACCTTGCCAAGGTCTTTCTATGAAATTAAGAAGATTATTGGGGACTTGGGCCTTAAATACAATAAAATTGATGCTTGTTCCAACGATTGTATGTTGTATTGGAAGGAGAATGTCGACGAACAATCATATGGTATATGTGGTGCTTTCAGATGGAAAACAGTTGAACATCAATTAGATGATGAGGCGATTTCTTTGTCTGTAAAAGATTGAAAAAATTCAACCAAAATATTATGCCATTTTCCTTTGAATAAAAAATAACGTCCTACATGAAATGGCATTATGAGGGTCGCACCGAAGATGGGATGTTAAGGCATCTGGCTTACTTCCCAACATGGAAACCTTTAGACCACCACCATCCAAACCTTTTCGTCGGATAGTCGCAATGTTAGACTTGGGTTAGTAGCTGATGGTTTCAATCCATTTAAGACAATGAATATTGCTCATAGCACAATGCCTGTTATTCTGATACCATATAACTTGCCCCCATAGATGTGCATGAAGCAACTTTTTTTTCATGTTGTCCTTGCTTATTCCTGGTCCTTTTGAACCTGATAATGACACTAGCGTATATTTACAATATTTAATAAATGAGTTGAAGAAATTGTTGGAGGTTGGCGTAGACACTTATGATTCCTCAAGTAATGAAATATTTCAAATGCGTGTAGCGTTGTTGTATATTATTAGTGACTTCCCTGCATATGAGAACTTGTCTAGATGGAATACTAAAGGACGCCTCGCTTGTCCTTATTGTAATAAGGACACTTCGCCTAAATACTAAAACCATGGTCGAATGTTTAGTAATATGGGAGATCGTCGATTTTTTGAACTTGATCATAGGTTTAGAATTAATATCAGATCTTTTGATGGTACAGAAGAATTTAGTGAGGCACCAACTTTACTATCTGGTTTTAATGTATTGTCTCGGTTACAAAGAATTAATGTCATGTTTAGGAAGAAGACTCTTGGTAATCATTGGCGCAAGAGAAGACGAGGGGATAATGCGAAAGAGCGATATAACTAGAAGAAACAGAGTATCTTTTTAAATTTTTTTTTTTTTTTTTTATCGTATTGAGAGCATAATTTGTTGCTGCACAATCTAGATTTGATACATATTGAAAAGAATGTGTGTGATAATGTGTTTGGGATACTATTGAACATCAAAGTGAAAACAAAGGATAGTGTAAAGGCACGTCTTGACATACACAATATGGGTATAAGACAAACATTGCATCGAAGGTACCTTTCATTGAACAAAACATATTTGTCACCTACATGCTTTACTATGTCATCAAGTAAGAAGGATGATTTTTGCTAAGTCTTGATGCGAGTGAAAGTTTCAGATGGTTATGTGGTCAATATTTCACAATGTGTGCATCTCAAAGAGCGCAAAATTTCAGGACTCAAATAGTCATGACTGTATTATGATGCAGCAAGTACTGTCGTTAGCGATACAAACAACATTGCTTAGGTGTGTGAGCTAAGTCTTATGTCACATTTGGAAAGAAGATTCCTAGCAATCATGGGCACAAGAGAAGACGAGGGGATAATGTGAAAGAGCGATATAACTGAAAGACGCAGAGTATCTTTTTTGATTTATCACATTGAGAGCATAATTTGTTGCTGCACAATTTAGATGTGATACATATTGAAAAGAATGTGTGTGACAATGTGTTTGTGACACTGTTGAATATCGAAGAGAAAAACAAAGGATAGTGTACAGGCACGTTTTGACATCCAAGATATGAGTATAAGACAAACATTGCACTGAAGGCAGCTTTTATCGAACAAAATATATTTGCCACCTACATGCTTTACTATGTCATCGAGTGAGAAGGATGATTTCTACAACGTCTTGAAGCGAGTGAAAGCTTCAAATGGTTATGCGGCCAATATTTCATGATGTGTGTGCATCTCAAAGAGCGCAAAATTTCAGGGCTCAAGAGCCATGACTGTCATGTTATGATGCAATAAGTACTTTCATTAGCGATACGAACAACATTGCCTAAGTGTGTGAACTCAGTCTTGCTTGAATTGAACAGTTTCTTTAGGAAATTGTGTTCTAAAGTTGGCTGAGTAAAAGACTTTAATTGATTGAAATCTCGAATTGCACTAACACTTTACCATATAGAAAAGATTTTTCCACCGACTTTTTTTATATTATGGTGCATTTGCCTATTCATTTAGTGGGTGAGGCCAAAATAGCAGGATCGATACAATATTGATGGATGTACCCCATCGATAGGTGCATGTTAATATTTATAAATTAATTTTATTTATCATGCTATACCAGTCACGCTAATCGACCATATATTTCTAAACTTCTTAATATTTGTGACCATAGGTACTTGTTCACACTGAAGAGTCATATGTATGTAATAGAAGTCGACTCGAAGGTTCAACTGTAGAAGGGTACCTAATGGAAGAATGCTTAACATTCTACTCAAGGTACTTGCATAATGTAGAGACAAGGTTTAACTGACCAATATGGAATAACGACTACGGTAAACAATCCGCTATTTTTCCATTAATAAGTCCATGTATTAGGGAAGCTTCATGATTGTGTACTAGATAAAGTTGCATTTACACAGGCGCATCAATATGTTTTGTTTAACAGTGGCGCACTCACCCCATTTCGTGAGTAAGACAACTATAATACTTAATTTATATATGGTGGAAAATAATTTACTATTGTGTGTCTTACTAAAACAAATTCATATGCAGAGAACACATGAATGTTGTTAAGCAGAAGAATCTCCGTGCACAAACAATGGATATAGAATGATTCACAATAAAACATTTCATAAATGGTTTAGCGAATGTAAGTAGTCGATACAGTAATTTAACTGACATGTGCATGTTCATTTATTTTCATTATCCAGACATGTGCTTTTGCTTTAACATTTTCAAATAGGTTGAACAGTTTCGCCAAGTAAAGAATGAGTAGGTCTTAGAAGACCTTAGATGGCTAGATCGGGGTCCTTGTACAACAAGAAGATATAAGGATTTTTATTATAAATGGCTTTAGATTTCACACTAAATAGCGAGAGAAAAAAAGAAAAACTCAACATAGTGGAGTTGCGGTGACTGGAAAAACATCAAGCTTTAGGACTGCTAATGACAGAAACCATATTGCAGGAGATATAACTTACTATGGTGTCTTGACAGACATAATTAAACTAGAATATTGTGGTGATTGGAAGGTTATATTATTTAGGTGTGATTGGGTTGATGTTCTATCTTAGGGTAGAGATGTTAGGAAGGATGTGTTAGGTTCACGCTCGTGAATTTGAAACGGTTATGCCATTCTGGTCAACAATTGTCTGATGATCCATTTGTGTTTGCATCTCAAGCTAAGTAAGTGTTTTATATGCAAGACCTCATCGAGAAGGATTGGCATATTGTGGTGAGGATGAAACCTAAGGACTTGTTTGAGATGCATGGGGAAGAGTCTATAGATGATACTGATAAATACTTGGGGAGCTCGCCATTCAATGATTAAAGTTTGGAGAATCCGAGTGACAAATATCGATGGTACAATAATTATCACACCTTTACCTCCTACCCTGACAATTGTAGATGACTAAATAGATGATACTGATTTTTCTGATCCCGATGGAAATGACATTATGTACAATAATTGAATTCTTATGTACCAAATTGTCATAATGTATGAAAAATAAATTTAAATATATTTTTCATGTGATTATGCTATTATTATTTTTTGAGAAATTCAAATGTCTTTTACTTGCTATGATGATTTTAGAATATGTTCCATTGAGAATGTTCAATCATATCAAGTAAAAGACATTTGAATTTCTAAAAAAATAATAATAACATAAACACATGAAAAAGACATTTGAATTTCTTTTTCATATATTAGGAAAATCTGGTACATAATAAATCAATTATTATACATAATGTCATTTCCATCAGGATCAGAAAACTCAGTATCATCTATTTGGTCATCTACCATTGTTTGGGTGTGTGATAAAGGTGTGATAATTGTTGTACCATCTATATCTGTCCTTTCCCATCTATCAGTGTCATCACTCGGATCCCCCAACCTTTGATCATTGCATAGCGAGCTCCCAAGTATGTATCAATATCATCTGCAGACTCTTCCTCATGCATCTTAAACAAGTCCCTAGGTTTCATCCTCGCTACAATATGCCAATCCTTCTTGACGGGGTCTTGCACATAGAACACCTACTCAGCTTGAGATGCAAACATAAATGGTTCATCAGACAACTGACGAACAGAATGACATAACCGTTTCAAATTCATGAGCGTGAACCCCAACCCATCCTTCCTAACACCCCTACCCTGAGATAGAACATCAACCTAATCACACATAAATAATACAATCTTCCGATCACCACAATATTCCAGTTCAATTATGTCTGTCAAGACACCATGGTAAGTTACATCTCCTGCAATATGGTATCTGTCATTGCCAGTCCCAAAGCTTGATGTCTTTGCAGTCACTATAACTCCACTATATTGAGTTTTTCTTTTCTTTACTCGGTCTTTAGTGTGAAAGTTGAAGCTGTTTATAATAAAACCCTTATATCTTCTTGTTGTACAATGATCTCGAGCTAGTCATCTAAGGTCTTTTGAGACCTGCTCATCAACTCTTTAACCTATTTGAAAAATGTTAAAACAAAAGCACATGACTGGACAATGAAAATAAATGAACATGTACATGCCACAGTCAACTTATTGTATCAACTACTTACATGATCACTAAACCATTTATGAAATGTTTCATTATGAATGCGTTCTATATCACATGGTCGTGCGTGAAGATTCTTCTGCTTAACAACATTCATGTGCTCTCTGCACATGAGTTTGTTTCAGTATGACATACGGTAGTAAGTTATTTTCTACCATGTATAAATTAAGTGTTATAGTTATCTTACTCAATAAATGGGAAGAGTGTGCCACTGTTAAACAAAACATATTGATGTGCATGTGTAAAATGTAACTTTATCTAGTAGACAATCCCCAGACTTCCTTAATGCACGACCTATTCGTGGGAAAATAGCGGATTGTTTACCATAGTCGTCATTCCGTATCGCTCGGTTGAACCTTGTCTTTATGTAAGTACCTTGAGCAGAAAGTTAAGCATTCTTTCGCCATGTACCCTTTTGCAATTGAACCCATGGGACGACTTTTATTACTTATGTACATATGACTACAGTGTGAGTAAGTACCTATGGTCACCAATATTAAGAAGTTTAGAAATATATGGCCGGATAGCAAGATTGGTATAACATGACAAATAAAATTAATTTATAAATATTAACATGCACATCTCAATATAGTACATCCATCGGTATTGTACCGGTCTTGCTATTTTGGCCTCGTTCGCTAAATGAATGGTCAAATGCACCATAATATATAAAAAATGGTGGAAAAATTTTTTCTAGATGGCAAAGTGTTACTGCAATTCGAAATTCCAGTCAATCAAAGTCTTTTACTCGGCCAACT
Organism: Magnolia officinalis; assembly: GCA_021015155.1. Classification (NCBI taxonomy): domain Eukaryota; kingdom Viridiplantae; phylum Streptophyta; class Magnoliopsida; order Magnoliales; family Magnoliaceae; genus Magnolia; species Magnolia officinalis. Next base: position 67,530,580 of record JAJHSJ010000007.1, read on the forward strand.
TTGGAACACAATTTCCTAAAGAAACTGTTCAATTTAAGTAAGACTGAGGTCACACACTTAGGTAATGGTGTCTGTATCGCTAATAGAAATAGTTGATGCATCATAACATGACAGTCATGACTCTTGAGTCCTGAAATTTTGCGCTCTTTGAGATGCACACATTGTGAAATATTGGCTGCATAACCATCTGAAACTTTCACTCGCTTCAAGACTTTGCAGAAATTATCATTCTCACTCGATGTAGTAAAGCATGTAGGTGACAATTATGTTTTGTTCAATGAAAGCTACCTTCGATGCAATGTTTGTCTTATACCCATATCTTGCATGTCAAGATGTGCCTTTACACTGTCCTTTGTTTTCCTTTTAATGTTCAACAGTGTCCCAAGTACATCGTCACACACATTCTTTTCAATATGCATCACTATTAGATTGTGCAGCAACAAATTATGCTCCCAATACGATAAATCGAAAAAGATACTCTGCTTCTTCCAGTTATATTGCTCTTTCGCATTATCCCTTGTCTTCTCTTGTGCCCATGATTTTCAGGATTCGTCTTTCCAAATGTGATATAACACTTAGCTCATACACTTAGGCAATGTTGTTCGTATCGCTAAAGGGAGTACTTGCTGGATCATAACATGACAGTCATAGATCTGAAGTCCTAAAATTTTGTACTTTTTGAGATGCATATATCATGAAATATTGTTTGCTTAACCATCTGAAACTTTCATTCGCTTTAAGACTTTATATAAATCATTTTTCTCACTCGATGACATAGTAAAGCGTGTAAGTGCAAATATGTTTTGTTCAATGAAAGCTGCCTTCGGTGCAATGTTTGTCTTATAACCCATATTTTGCATGTCAAGACGTGCCTTTACATTGTCCTTTGTTTTCCCTTCGATGTTCAATAGTGTCCCAAGCACATTGTTACACACATTCTTTTCAATATTTATCACATCTAGATTGTTCCATAACAAATTATGTTCCCAATACGGCAAATCGAAAAAGATACTGTGCTTCTTCTCGTTATATCGCTCTTTCGCATTATCCTATCATCTTCTTTTGTGCCCATGATTACCAGGAGTCTTCTTCCCAAATGTGACATTAATTTCCTATAACTGAGCCAACACATCAGACCCAGATAGTGAAGTTGGTGCCTCACTAAATTCTTTTTTACCATCAAAAGATCTGCTATTAGTTCTAAACCTATGATCATGTTCTAAGAATCGATGATGGCCCTTATAACAAAACTTTTGACCCTACGTTAAGTATTTAGATGAAGTATCCTTGTTACAACATAGACAAGTAAGGCGTCCTTTAATGCTCCATCCAGACAAGTTTGCATATGCAAGGAAGTCAATGATAGTCCACAACAATACTGCATGCATTCGAAATATTTCATTGCTTGAGGCATTATAAGTGTCTACGCTAACCTCACACAATTCCTTCAACTCATCTATTAAATGTTGCAAAAATAAACGTCCATATCATTTACCATATATAGAAGGACCAGGAATAAGAAAAGACAATATGAAATAAGGTTGCTTCATACACATCCATGGTGGCAAGTTATATGGTATCAGAATAACAGGCCATATGCTATGAGTAATACTCATTGTCATTAATGGATTGAAACCATTAGCTGTTAACCTAAGTCTAACATTGTGACTATCCGACGAAAAGGTCGGATGCTATGAAGTTGGTGCCTCACTAAATTCCTTTTTACCATAAAAAAATTTTCTATTAGTTCTAAAACTATGATCATGTTCTAAGAATCGACGATGACCCTTATAACAAAACTTTTGACCATACGTTAAGTATTTAGATGAAGTATCCTTGTTACAACATAGACAAGCAAGACGTCCTTTAATGCTCCATCCATACAAGCTCGCATATGTAGGGAAGTCAATGAGAGTCCACAACAATACTGCACGCATTCGAAACATTTCATTGCTTGGGGCATTATAAGTGTCTACGCTAACCTCACACAATTCCTTAAATGTTGCAAAAATAAACGTCTATGTCATTTACCATGTATAGAAGGACCAGGAATAAGCAAGGACAATATGAAATAAGGTTGCTTCATACACATCCATGGTGGCAAGTTATATGGTATCAGAATAATAGGCCATATGCTATGAGTAATACTCATTGTCTTCAATGGATTGAAACCATCAGCTGTTAACCTAAGTCTAACATTGTGACTATCCGACAAAAAGGTCGGATGCTAGTGGTCAAAAGTTTTCCACGCCGGGGAGTCAGTCAGATGCCTTAACATTCCATATTCGGTGCGACCCTCGTAATGTCATTTCATAGAGGACATTATTTTTTTATGACATGTACGACCTCTGAAGTCTTGGTTTTAAAGGAAAATGACGTAATATTTTGGCTGAAATTTTTCAATCTTTTGTAGACGAAGAAGTCGTCTCATCATCTAATTGATGTTCAACTGTTTTCCATCTGTAAGCACCACATATACCACATGATTGCTCATTAACATCCTTCTTCTAATACAACATACGATCGTTGGAACAGGCATCAATTTTATTGTATTTGAAGCCCAAGTCCCCAATAATCTTCTTAGTTTCATAGAAAGACCTTGGAAAGGTATCATATTCGGAAAGTGCATCCCTCAACAATTCAAGGAACATCGTGAATGGTTTGTCGCTCCATCTACCAAGGCACTTTATGTGATATATTTCAACAATGAAAGAGAATTTATGTGATATATTTTTTAAATTGGCAGAAGACGCCGATCAAGAATTGTACCTAGGCTGTAAGAAGTTCGGTAAGTTCAGCGTCTTCTACCAATTTAAAAAATTGTTGTGCTTCGATATTAAGCCCATGTGTAGCTCTATATGCCGCATCACTCTCTTCATCATTCAGGCCCGAAAAATCGAACGTATCGTGTAACAAACGGTGCATATCATCTTGTGGATCTAGATAATTATCTACAACATTTGCAATAATAGGCCCCACGAAAATGTCAATGGGTAGAACTTGTATTGAATCCGTCACATACGATATGATCGTATGCTTCTTGTCGAGATACCTAGAAGTTGTTATTACAGTTCTTACATGGACATAAGATCCTCCTTCTACATTTATAAATGTAGAGTCTAGAAATTTCACAGCTCTACTTAAGTATGCATTGCTCACCTTAAATCACATCCAATGCAATTGGAAGACATTTCAAATAATTCATCTTAACCATTGGGCCATAACAACTGGAAGGAGAAGTTACTAAGGTACCTTGACAAATAAACTCAACTCATATGTTCCTTGGAGAGATAAACTAGAATGGTTATAAGAGAAATTTAAGAAAGAGTATTAAAGAGATAAACTAGAATGGTTATAAGAGAAATTTAAGAAAGAGTATTAAAGAGACAAATTAGAATGAAATAAGCACCATTATCGTCCTTTCTTTTAGATGAAGATGATCAGGTCACTGTAGTTCATTTCCATTTTCTTATCCTTTTTTTTTTTTTTTCCATTACATGAAAAGACTCACTTCCAGCCCACTCTTCACCAAGGAAGATACACGTCATAAGACAGTTCAATATCGTCGCACATTAAATAATAGTCATCACCCCACAAGCGATGACGATTTAGACATCCAATAGAATCCATCTAAGACCGGATAGATTGTAATGCTTTCATGTTCCCATTTAAGGCCCACGCCGAAATTCCGGCAGTATCTCCCCATGTCCCTCCGAATACGTTAATCTTCCATTGGATTCCCATGTCAAGTATCCGCACAATGTGAGGATATTTTACATTAGAAATAAATATAAGAAACGTAACTAGAGAGAAATGGAACAGATATAGCGGAGAACAAGCATATGCATTTAAATCAGGAAACCTAAAGCATTCTAATCTATCCAACCTTGAACTATTCAAACGTGGGGACAATTTGAGAATTTCCATGCCTTCAAAAAGCACACTATATATGTTTGGCCACATAAAAATTCTCAAATGGGCAACTGATTGTCCTATACTTAATGTGTTGACTTTACATGAGGGCAATATGAGCCCTTGTCACCCTAATAGAATCGTGTAAATTTATGTTGAATGGGTATATAACAAAATAAAATAAACTAAATATAATTTAAAACATTTTTTTATAATTTACCAATTTATTTCATTGAAGAACTTTTTTACATTTGTTGTATATGCTAACTAATATATAAATAATGTATGTCAACACAACATGGCGTAGTTCTCTTAGAAATATAGAAAAGCAAACAGGTGTTACTAAAAATCTTACTTGTTTATAAAGAACAAAGAATGAGTAAGTAAATATATTTTAGTACCTAAAGTTTTTATTAGTATTAAATAGACATAAAAACCATTATTACATTTTGATTTACATTGAATATATTGGTGTTTTTTTTTTTTTTTTTTTTTTTTTTAAATAATTTCTAAAAGGTAATTTGGGTATCAAAATTTTTTAGCTTTAAAGATGCCAATTAAAGATTATGTCAATTGCATATATAGTTATGTTAGCAAAAGCATCTGACCATATGTTGCATAGACTAATCTTGCTACTATTATTGGTAAAAATGGACTGATCAAACAACTGAACTTGTATGAAAGCAACACAAGGACAATAGCTCGAAAAAGAGGTCATGAACAAGATCGGCCTCAGATGTCGACCATGATCCTTGCGACCCATCCGAACACCAACCACAAGTAGTGATCTCGGCTCTGGCTGACATCTCACTATCTCGCGACCAACGAACGACTATGAGTACCGACCCGAGAGAAATGGACAGATACAGCGTAGTAGAACAAGCATGTGCATTTAAATCAGGAAACCTTAAAAGCATTCTAATCCATCCAACCTTGAACCGTTCAAATGTGGGGGGACAATTTGAGAATTTTCATGCCTTCTAAAGTACACTATATCTATGTTTGGCCACATAAAAATTCTCAAATGGGCAACCGATTGTCCTATACTTAATGTGTTGACTCTACATGAGAGTAATATGAGCCCTTGTCACTCCTAATAGAACTGTCTAACTTTATGTTGAATGGATATATAACAAAATAAAATAAACTAAATATAATTTAAAACATTTTTTTATAATTTACCAATTTATTTCATTGAAGAACTTTTTTTACATTTAAATCAGGAAACCTTAAAAGCATTCTAATCTATCCAACCTTGAACTGTTCAAATGTGGGGGGACAATTTGAGAATTTCCGTGCCTTCAAAAGTACACTATATCTATGTTTGGCCACATAAAAATTCTCAAATGGGCAACCGATTGTCCTATACTTAATGTGTTGACTCTACATGAGAGCAATATGAGCCCTTGTCACTCCTAATAGAACTGTCTAACTTTATGTTGAATGGATATATAACAAAATAAAATAAACTAAATATAATTTAAAACATTTTTTTATAATTTACCAATTTATTTCATTGAAAAACTTTTTTTTACATTTGTTGTATATGCTATAACTAATATATAAATGTATGTCAACACATCATGGTATAGTTCTCTTAGAAATATAGAAAAGCATACAGGTACTACTAAAAATCTTACACGTTTATAAAGAACAAGGAATGAGTAAGTAAATATATTTTAGCACCTAAAGTTTTTTATTAGTATTAAATAGACACAAAAACCATTATTACACTTTGATTTACATTGAATATATTGGTTTTTTTTTTTTAAATAAAAATAAATTCTAAAAGGTAATTTGGGTATCAAAATTTTCGAGCTTTACAGATGCCAATTAAAGATTTTGTCAATTGCATATAGTTATGTTAGCAAAAGCATCTGGCCATATGTTGCATAGACTAATCTTGGTACTATTATTGGTAAAAATGGATTGATCAGACAACTAGAATTGTCTGAAAGCAACATAAGGACAATAACTCGAAAAGGAGGTCATGAACAAGATCGGCCTCAGACGTTTAGCACGATCCTTGCGACCCATCCGAGCACCAACCACAAGTAGTGATCTCGGCTCTGGCTGACATCTCACTATTGCACGACCAACAAACGACTATGAGTACCGACTCGACCTCGAAGATAGGCACCGACCACAATCAACAGTTTAGCTCGGTCTACGAGACCCTCGGCCAACCCGACTTAGAGGTCGGTGTCGGCTGTCAACCATGACCTTGAAGCCGACCACTGGGAGGTCTCCTTTGTATACGAGGAGGACTAATTCCCTGAGATCTTCACCAAGAATCGTGCTGAGGATAATTAATGCCTTGTATCTCGGGGATGATCCCTTGCATGATAGGCGACTGTATAGCAGATTCATTGTGATAAACGTAAAAACACTTAAGGATTATAAATAAGAACCCCACCTCCGGTAGAAGGTATGCACAAAAACTCTAATTTGACTAGACCTAGAAGGTCGGTTCTTACTTTAGCATCGGAGGGTCCCCTGCTATAGCCAGGGTCTCCATTGTTGTTTGGTTTTGCAGGTACACAACAGTCTAGTAGAGACGATTAGATTTGAGCTTCAACAGTTTGGTGCCATCTATGGGAAGCGACAGTCAAGCCATTCCAAACTCGCTTGTCGTGTCCCCGTCTACTCTACAATGGCGAAAGGGAGGAAGAGAGCCTTGACTGCCATTGTCATACAAACCCCTGCACCAGAAGAGCAGCATATTGATCCCCAGGATCCTCCTTCATAACATTAAGTTGACTTTGCTCCTACAGTACCCGCACGGAGGTCTCGCAATCGGGAACGTCGACTAGTCTCCTTGAAAAATTAGATTAGCCTTAACTGACAATATGAACCACATAATGCAAGTACTGGAAAGGCAGAATCCACTTCCCAACCACGGAGTAGAAGCGGGAGCGGCGACCGAGCTATCTCGACCCCCTCAAGTACCTGTTGACTCGCACATAGTCAAACAACGACCAGAGCAACATAGCCACGCACCCACTCACACTGGGGAACCACCGCGCTTGCTGATTCCGACCTACGCCACACGTTGGAGAAGAAAAGGCGCAGGAAGGCTCCCGAGGTGATGGCTGAGAACGAGGTCCCGTGGGAGGCTGAGCTCAGGGAGATACAAAGATAGATCGGTGACATCCAACAAGCATACCGTGCTCGGGTCCCGACCTCAATTGAGGCTATGTTGGAGGAAACAGAACCACTGTTTACCGACAACATCATGAGATCTCCACTTCCGCCGAGATTTCAGATACCACAAATTACTCTCTACTCTGGAACCGAAGATCCTGCCAAGCATCTAGAGTCCTACAGGGCATGAATAGAATTACATTGTGCATCTAGTTTGGTGATGTACCGAGCATTCTCCCTGAACTTGTCAGGGGCAGCATGAAAGTAGTATAGTCAGTTGAAGCTGAGGTCCATTAGCTCCTTCGCCTAGCTTTACAATACCTTTATCACTGAGTTTATTGGAGGGAAGGATAAAAGGAAACCAGCGACCCACCTCCTCACTGTTACCCAAAGGAAGGGCGAACTATTGAAAGACTACATCATTCGCTTTAATAAGGAGGCAGTACAGGTAGATGGCTATTCAGACCAGATAGCCCTAACAGCAATGATATCCGGTCTACGAGAAGGGAAGTTCCTCTTCTTAATCGGCAAGAATCCTCCAACCACCCTGTTTGATCTCTTAATTAAGCTCAGAAATACTCTAACGCGGAGATCTTCAGCTCGTGGAAAGCTACTCGGAGTATCGAGAGCTCGGCTAAGGACATGAAGCACAAGGAGGAGCAGTCACCCACTGTCAGTAGCAGGAAGAGAAGAGACGACGACCCTAGCAGAGGTCAGCGCACGAACCGACGACCAGAGAGCAGGTTTTGTTCTTACACTCCACTGAACACGACTCCCGAGCAAGTTCTTATGAAAGTTTGCGACAAAAGGATCTTAAAATGGCTGAGCAGGATGAAGGACGATGCGGGCAAGAGAGATTAGCGGAAGTATTGCCATTTCCACCATGACCACGGCCACACCACTGCCGTTTCGATCTCTGATCTCAAGGAAGAGATCAAGTCCATTATTCGCGATGGACATCTGCGGGAGTATGTCTATAAGAGAAAGGATGAGTGACTAGACAAGAGGGACGAATAATAAGACGACAGAAACAACAATGAAGCAACGGGCTAAATTCACACAATATTTGGAGGACATACATGGCCCGCGGGACTCAAACAGAGCCCGTAGGGCTCATGCTCGGAGCATCAGTAGCAACAGCTTAGAGCATCACATTAATCTCACAAGTAACGCTGCAAAGGAGCAAAAGTTGATTCCCTGTAGCTTGACCTTTATCGAGGAGGACGTTCGAGGAATCCACCACCCCACATGATGATGCCTTAGTGGTGACCATGATAATGGCCAACTACAAAGTGCATCGTATATTGGTGGACACCCGTAGCTCGACCGACTTCCTTTTCATTGCCTCTTTCGACAAGATGGGGATAGGGAGATTCCGGCTATATCCCATCCGAACTCCCTTGCTTGGGTTTATAGGAGAGAAGGTTACTTTCGAAGGAAGTATACTACTGCCTGTGACCGCAGGAAAGGGTCACAATCAGACTATCGTGATGATTGACTTCCTCATAGTTGATTGTCCCTCTGTTTACAATATCTTTCTGGGGCAACCCTCCCTCAATGTCATGTGAGCAGCAGTGTCGGACATGTCAGAGGTGATCAACATGAAGCTTGACAGTGCTACTTAATGGCGCTAAGGGCAAAAGCACGACAATAGATGATGGAGATCATATCTCTCGACCCCCGAGAAGAATCAACTAAAAGAGGGACCTGGTGGCTATACCCTTCTGCAAGACTGACCCGACCCGCGCGATTTAGGTTGGTTCGTTGCTAGCCCTAGGTCAGCGAGAGGAGATCGTCAGCCTACTAAAGCGAAATGCCGACATCTTTGCATGGTCCCACTAAGACATGCATGACATCAAACCAAAGGTTGACGTTCACAGGTTGAACGTCAACCTCAACCACTGACCAATGAGGCAGAAATGACGAACATTCGAACCAGAACGGTATGCCATCATTAGAGAGAGGAGGTTGGCAAGCACTCCTTAAGGCTGGATTCATTAAAGAAATCTACTACCCCGACTGGATAGCAAATGGCGTGCTGGTGAAGAAGTCGAATGGAAAATGACGAGTATGCATTGACTACACGGACCTGAATAAGGCGTGCCCTAAAAACAGTTTCCCTCTTCTGAGGATCGACCAGCTGGTCGACAGCATAACAGGGCGCAAGCTCCTCAGCTTCATGGATGCCTACTAAGGTTACAACTAGATTGCCATGCATGCGCACGACAAGCAGAAAATGACTTTCGTCACTGACAAATGGATCTACTACTACAAGGTCATGTCTTTCAGATTGAAGAATGCCACAACAATGTACCAACGACTTGTCAACAAGATGTTCGCTAAACAGACAAAACACTCTGGAGGTCTATGTCGATGATGCCAGATTTGCTCAATGACCCTCAATCGAGTGGTCCTTTTCTTATATAGAAATCATTTTCCCTATTTACAATATATCCCTTAATTACAACATACAGCAACACAGCATCTATATCCCCTAATTACAGCCCTTAATTACAGCATAATAGCAGCATCTATATCCCCTAATTACAAGCCCTTAATTACAGCATAACAGCAGCATCTATATCCCCTAATTATAGCATAATATCTCCTAATTACAGCAGCAGCATCTATATCCCCTAATTACAGCATCTATATCCCCTAATTACAACCCTTAATTACAGCAGCATAACAGCATATCTATATCCCCTAATTACACAGCATAATCTCTCTAATTACAGCAACAGCAGCATCTATATCCCCTAATTACAGCATTTATATCCCCTAATTACAGCCCTTAATTAACAGCAAATATATGGTACAACAATATATGGTAGGTTTGTTGTCTATCCTACTAACATCCCCCCTCAAATTGATGTTGGTCGATCAAAAAACATCAATTTGCCAACAAGAAATTGATGACGTAGTCGTGTCATAGCTTTGGTGAAGACGTCCGCTATCTGAAGGTCGCTTGAGACATGTGGAAGAGAGATAACCCGAGTATCAACAGCTTCCCGAATAGAATGGAAGTTCACCTCGATATGTTTGGTACGCTCGTGATAGACGGGATTGGTAGCGATCTGAATAGCACTCGTATTATCAGCATGAAGAGGAGTGGGAGTAGACTGAGGAAAACCTATTTCAGCAAGTAAGCCACGGAGCCACATAATCTCCGAGCAGGCTGCCGACATGGCACGGTACTCGGACTCGGTCGAAGATTTGGAAACACGATCCTGTTTCTTACTCTTCCAAGAGATAAGTGAATCACCAAGAAACATACACCACCTGGTGATAGACCGGCGAGTATCAGGACATCCTGCCCAATCAGCATCACTAAAAGCCACAAGGCGAAGAGGAGTACCAGTAGAGAAGAACAAGCCACGGTGAGAGGAACCCCGGAGATATCGAATAATTCAGTGGACTGCGGCAAGATGAAGGTGGCGAGGAGACTGCAGAAATTGACTGACTTGCTGGACAGCAAATGAGATGTTAAGCCGTGTAATAGTGAGATAATTGAGACTACCAACTAACTGTCGAAACACCATGGGATCAGGAAGGAGATCCCCCTCCTCACGTCGATACTTGACATTCACTTCCAAAGGGGTATCCACTGAAGAGGAGTCCTGCCAACCAGACAAGGAAATCAAGTCCTCTGTGTATTTATGCTGATGCAGGAAAACCCCAGAGGAATCGGACTGAACCTCCAAACCGAGGAAATACCGGAGAGGACCAAGATCCTTCATATGGAATGAATCATGAAGATGTTGCTTGAGTTGATTAATGAGGGCAGAATCAGTCCCAATGATGACAATGTCGTCGACATAAACTAGAAGAAGAATGATACCAACAAAAGTCGTTCGAAGAAACAACGAAGAATCATACTGGCTTTGGATGAAAGAAAATCGAAGTAACGTAGCCTGGAACTTATCAAACCAAGCCCGGGGAGCCTGTTTCAAACCATACAGAGAGCGCTTCAGCTTACACACATTCGACATTGATGACGAGCAGAGGCCAGGAGGAGGTGTCATGTAAACATCTTCCTGTAAATCACCGTGAAGAAATGCGTTCTTCACATCCATCTGGCAAAGGGACCATCCCTGAGAGGCTGCGATGCGATGGCAATAATAGTACGCACAGTTGTCATTTTAGCGACAGGAGCAAAAGTCTCCTCATAGTCAACCCCATACTCCTGGCGGTTACCAAGGGCAACCAAACGAGCCTTATAACGGTCCACAGACCCATCAGGCCGAAGTTTCACAGAAAAAATCCACTTACACCCAATTAGCTTGACATGAGAAGGACAAGGGACCATGTCCCAAGTCTGATTTTCTTAAAGAGCTTGAAGTTCTTCCTGCATAGCCTTTCTCCAACACTCATGTTTATCAGCTTGTGAGTAGGAATTAGGAATCGACACAGTTGATAAGTTAGCCGTGAAGGAGGTATGAGGGAAACCATACCTATCCGGTTGATGAGAAGTACGACCAGATCATCGAGGAGGGTGCAAAATGGGATCAGGTGGCAGATCAGACTCAGGAAGGGGTAGAGTTGGTCGACGGCGTTCATACACAAAACCAGGCTTGAAGCGTTTAGGAGGGCACATCAAATCATTAAAAGTGAGGAAGAACAGAAACTGTAGGAGATGATGTAATAGAACTAGGAAAGAAATATTGATGCTCAAAGAAAACGACATTACGAGATATATGAAATTTATTGGAAGAAGCATCATAACACACAAATCCTTTTTGAGATAAGTTATATCCCATAAAGACACATTTCACAGATTGCGCAGAGAGTTTGTGACGTTGATGCGGAGGTAGATGCACAAAACAGGCACAACCAAAAGTGTGTAAGTCAAGAAAGCTAGGGTGATGTTTATGCAAACGATAGAATGGAGAGTCGAAATTTAGCACTTTAGAAGGTAACCTATTAATCAAGTGTACTGCTGTAGCTAAAGCTTCAACCCAAAATTTAGGAGGAACAGAAGATGCAAGTAACAAGGTCCTAGCAACATCTAACAAATGTCGATTTTTGCGCTCAGCCACGCCATTCTGTTGAGGCGTATAAGGACACGAGCGGTGAGAAACAATTCCTTTGTGATGAAGAAACTCAAGAAATTCATGAGACATATATTCTCCACCAGAATCAGATCGTAAAGTCTTAATGCTAGTGGTAAATTGGTTCTCAACATATGCTAGAAACGATTTGAAAACAGCAAAGACTTCAGACTTATAGCGCAGAAAATATACCCAAGTATGCCGACTATGGTCATCTATGAATGTCACAAAATATTTATAATGAGCATGAGAAATAACAGGAATAATGCCCCATACATCACTATGAACAAGGTCAAAGCAATTCTTTGCCCTACTCCTGGAAGAAGGGAAGGGAAGAATCTTACTTTTTCCGATTTTACACGTAGAACAATCAAAAGACAAAGCATGAGGCAAAGAAGAATCTTTTTTTCCCAACGAACCAGAATTCAGCAAATGAGATAAAACAACATTGTTTGGATGGCCTAAACGTTTGTGCCATACTTCACAATTATTGGAGACAGTAGTACAAGCCAAAGAAATGATACTAGGAATGGAAAAGTATAATGGAAACAGTCTTCCAACTTTAGGCCCCTTCGTTATTGTCCTCTTCGACACCGGATCCTGCACATGACAACCATCACGAGAAAACTAAACATTGTAATTATCATCCACTAATTGTCCAACCGAGATAAGACTCGTAGAAAGCCCAGGTGATACAAAAATATTAGTAAGTGATGGTGCGATATCACCAACCCTAGTAATCGGTAAACGATGGCCATTAGCAACTTGAATATTAGAAGAACCAGTGTACTTACGAACATTGTTAAGCATATCAGGAGAACTGGTCATGTGATTGGATGCGGCGGAGTCAACAAGCCAAGATTGAGAGGGTATAGTACGTATAGTACCCTTACCTTGCAGCCCTAAAGTGGAAAATGCTGATACAATCATTTGCTGCACCATTTCTGGTGTAAGGGCAGGTGTAGCAGCAGTGGAAGATGACACTGGAGCGAGATTTTGAGTGCTGGTTACCCCATCCGAAGTGTGGCCAGTAGCAGTAGCATGATAAGCATCCACGAGTCGGTTTTGAGGACGTTTTGGGCATTCTTTGATGATGTGCCCCTTCTGTTTACAGTAGTTGCAGAACTTTTTAGCACAATGGGCAGCAATATGGCCATAATCTTTGCAACTGTACCACTGAACTGTACGCATGTCTCGAACCCTCCCTTTGCCTTGAGCAGCGTATGCGACAACATTCTCTTGTGGAAGCGAAGATTGAGTAAGAAGGCGTTATTCCTCTCGAAGAAGTACTCCAAAACACACATCAAGAGATGGTGAAGGATCCCTGTGCATCAGGTTAGAGCGAATAGACTCAAATTCTGGCCTTAGTTTCATTAAAAACTGGTCTCTTTTGCTAACTTCATGGACTGCTTGAACAGCAGAGAGGGACTCGGCCGACAAGATTGATTAAGAAGTCGTTGTTCCTCTCGAAGAAGTGCTCTCTTGAACAGCAGAGAGGGACTCGGCCGACAGCATTCTCTTGTGGAAGCGAAGATTGATTAAGAAGGCGTTGTTCCTCTCGAAGAAGTGCTCCAAAACACACGTCAAGAGATGGTGAAGGATCCCTGTGCATCAGGTTGGAGCGAATAGACTCGAATTCTGGCCTTAGTTTCATTAAAAACTGGTCTCTTTTACTAACTTCATGGACTGCTTGAACAGCAGAGAGGGACTCGGCCGACACGTCGACATACACAATGTCGGAAAACTTAGCCCAAAGATTCTGAAAACCACAGAAATATTCCTGAACAGGGAGTGTACCTTGGGAATAGGCAGCAAGATCAGTTTCCAACTGAAATCGCCGGGCGGAATGATCATGATGATAGACCTTTTTCAAGTACTCCCACATCGATTTAGCCGTCTTGTGCGGTCTTAAATTGAGTATAAGCAGTGGATAAATAAACCCAAGAATCCAAGTCATCACGCGAGCATCTTTCACCTTCCATTGAACCAACGTTGTAGGATCGGTAGGCATTGGATCACTCCCATCAACATGACCCCACAACTCCTTTCCCATGACAAAAAGTTGAAACTGAAACTCCCAGGCAGCATCATTCTTCCCTGTAAACCGAGTTTGAAAGACTTCTGAGTTGGTTTTGTTAGCCATAACTAGAATCTCTCGAAATGCACCAAAAAAAAAAAAAAAAAAAATGCAAACCAAAACCCGCACCCAAGAAACCAGAAAACCAGAGCCTAGAACCACGAAGATTGGACCAAAGACAAGGTTACAGAGAGTGGCTCTGATACCATGTCAGATTTGCTCAATGACCCTCAATCGAGTGGTCCTTTTCTTATATAGAAATCATTTTCCCTACTTACAATATATCCCTTAATTACAGCATAACAGCAGCATCTATATCCCCTAATTACAGCCCTTAATTATAGCATAACAGTAGCATCTATATCCCCTAATTACAGCATAATAGCAGCATCTATATCCCCTAATTACAACATAATATCTCCTAATTACAGCAGTATCTATATCCCCTAATTACAGCATCTATATCCCCTAATTACAACCCTTAATTACAGCATAATAGCAACATCTATATCCCCTAATTACAGCATAATATCTCCTAATTACAGCAGCATCTATATCTCCTAATTACAACCCTTAATTACAACAATATATGGTACAACAATATATGGTAGGTTTGTTGTCTATCCTACTAACAGATGACATGCTAGTCAAGAGCATCAAGGTGGTTGACCACGTGGCTGACCTCGAAGAGATGTTCACCATGTTGAGAAAATACCAGATGAAGCTAAACCTGAGCAAATGTGCCTTCGGAGTAAGCTCGGGAAAGTTCCTTGGGTTCTTAGTCAACTAGAGAGAGGAATTGAAGAAAATCTCAACAAAATCCAGGCATTGCTAAACACGAGCTCGCCCAAAACAGTTTCATGGACGCCTATTAAGGTTACAACTAGATTTCCATGCATGCGCACGACAAGTAGGAAATGACTTTCGTCACCGACAAAGAGCTCTACTGCTACAAGGTCATGTCTTTCGGATTAAAGAACGCCAGAGCAATGTACCAACGACTCATCAACAAGATGTTCACTAAATAGATCAAACACTCTATGGAGGTCTATGTCGATGACATGCTAGTCAGGAGCATCAGGGTGGCTGACCTCGAAGAGATGTTCATCATGTTGAGAAAATAACAGATGAAGCTAAACCTGAGCAAATGTGCCTTCAGAGTAAGCTCAGGAAAGTTCCTCGGGTTCTTGGTCAACCAGAGAGGAATTGAAGAAAATCTCAACAAAATCCAGGCATTGCTGAACACGAGCTCGCCCAAAACAATAAAGGAAATTCAGTGTCTCACGGGTAGAGCTGGGCATCAGATCGAGTCGGATCGGATTGGGTCCAACTCGAACCGATCCGAAATCTGCATGGCCTGACCCGAACTCGATCCGATCTGGGACCGAGTCTGGGTCACCTGACTCGAACCGATATGAAATCTACATGGCTTGATCGGATCCGAGTCCGATTCGGTCAGGAAAACCGAGTCGGATCGGATTGGGCACGGTTCGGATTGGTCTAGATTTTTTTTTTTTTTTTGAAAAATTAAAAAAAAAAACAAAAAAATTCTTAAAATAGTAACAAAATTGTGGTGATTCTCAAATCATAAATAATGTATAGTTTCATGAAAATCTAACATGCACATTCTGAGATAAAATGTAAAAAGAAAATAAACCATGTCCAAAATCAAAAGTACAAATGAACCTAATAATTAACTTGATCGAATCCGAGTCCGATTCGGTCAGGAAAACCGAGTCGGATCGGATTGGGCATGGTTCGGATTGGTCTAGATTTTTTTTTTTTTTTGAAAAATTAAAAAAAAAAACAAAAAAATTCTTAAAATAGTAACAAAATTGTGGTGATTCTCAAATCATAAATAATGTATAGTTTCATGAAAATCTAACATGCACATTCTGAGATAAAATGTAAAAAGAAAATAAACCATGTCCAAAATCAAAAGTACAAATGAACCTAACAATTAACATGCATATACTGATTATTGAGTCATAGATTAGGTAAAACTTTCATACATTCAATACCCTTTATATGATGAATGCCTTTATGGCATGTAACTGTATGAACCTTGTCTGTAATAGTAACCCCCTCCACCTCCACCTTCGTTGCCAGATTCATCCTTCGGTTCTCTTTTTACTGATTCAAATGTAGGAGAAGTCTTGGTTGACTCCGAGCTGGATGTGTCCAAAAAATGGTTGTTCACCTCTGCTGAATCGGATGGTGGGGATCCCTTCCTATCGTCCTCATTAACGTATGCAAGAAGTTTTTCAGACGCTTTTTATGATATGATTTGTACAGGATTCCCCACCGCCTATAAATGTTGCAAGACTTTTAAGAAACTTTGATGGTTTACTTGTGTTGCTTCAACATCATATTGTCTCGGAGGTGGATGTTGTTGTCTGGTACTTCTTGATCTGGATGTCAATTGCAAGCTTTTTTTTCCGCCCTCTTTATAATCTCGTTCTTCTTGTTCCCTTAAAATTCTCTCTTGTTCTTCTTCTATACTAATTGTTGAAGGCCTGGTACTTCTTGATCTGGATGCCATTTGCAAGCTTTCTTTGACGGCCTCTTTATAATCCTGTTCTTCTTGTTCTCTTAAAATTCTCTCTTGTTCTTCTTCTATACTAATTGTGGAAGGCCTGGAACCAGAGCTAGAGGCAGTTCCTCTTTTTAACCCTTCTTCATTTATAATAGGCCTACTTCTATATATATTCTTTGGTTAGTTGTATTGGTTGTAGTTGTAGGGTGAGGGGTGTAGGAAGTCTTCGTATTTGAGTCGAGAATGACTCTAAATAAATCTCAGATTTCCTAAGGAGCTTTGTTACATGGTGCGGCGTCTCCTCCTCGACAAGCCAAATATAATTTGAGCCAATTTGTTTTGTTGACAAACTGTTTTCCACACAACTTACATTTCAACTTTATCTTTCCATCCTGGGAGTAGACTTGGACTCCATAATCCTAAATATCCGCCGATGCATCATCGTCCGATGACATATCTAGTGTATATCTGATTAGGTTAGGACAAAAAAAATAATAAATAAATAAATAAAAGTCATGAATGAACGCAATTACCCAACAATATGATAAGAGATTTAAACAGCATTATCTAATTGAATAGTACAAATGAAAAAAGTGAAATATTCATCCACCCCATAGCCATAATATTACAATGTAACTATTAAAACAAAATTACAAATAACATGATATAACAGAAATAGAAGGCATTAAAATCATATTGCAGCTGCAGGTACTGTCTCATCTATCTTGTTACTCTCCTCTTCATTGAACTCCTCATCAACAGATTCTCTTTCTCCCACATCGGACGCAGCCAATCCTGAGTACAAATGAGCGCTTCAACCGATTCAGGTGTAAGTAAGCTTCTATACTTGCTTACGACCCTACTCCCCGTACTAAAAGCAGATTCTGAAGCCATAGTTGAAATTGAAATTGATAATATGTCTCGTGTCATTAACGAGAGCACAGGGTAATGTAAATTACCAGATCTCGTCCTCCACCAGTCCAAAATATCAAAATCATTGCCTTTGGATTTTACAACTATAAGATCCTCCTTGAAATAGTCTTCAAGTTCTGATCTAGGCGTTTGTATTTGAGTCCCTTTCCGCTGTGCATAGTAAGACATGAAATCATCTGGCGTGTCTTCTTGCGATTCATCAACTGCAGAACTAAAACCCACATGAAGAGATTGTTCTTTTGCGGCACACACATAGAAATTGTACAATTCACTGACTGCATCAGAAATCTTTTCGACCTCAGCAGCACCCATCGCACCATACAACTTACTACATATGAAGTCAATCATAATCATCTTGTATCGGGGATCAAGAACGACCGCAACAGCCATTACCAGACTACACTCAGACCAATACTTATCAAACTTTACCTGCATACCCATGGTCATTAAGTGTAAAAAGTCTTGTCCACTACTGCTTTTGTGCAAGGCATCTTTTACCTTCCAAAGTTCAGGCAGAAATATATTTGTTGTTGGATACTTGCTGCCCGAAAATTTCTTCGTGCTGTTGTAAATAACAAAAAGGAACTTACGAACTGATTCAGCTCTTGACCAATCATCTTTAGAAGGCAGCAAACATACGCACTATCACACTTCGCATAGTGAGAGAATGCAGGTCTCAAAACTATCGCTGAATCCAACATTTCAAAAGTTGAATTCCAACGTGTCATGACGTCCAACTTCATCGTTCTCTGAGTTGACAAATTCAACCACTTTACGATCTCATTCCATGCATGTAATTGTGAAGGTGACCCCCGTATGTACTTCACACTCTCTTATGTTCTCGATCATGGGATCGATTGTTTTAAGGTCATCTTGTACAATCAAGTTTAGGATGTGGGCACAACACCTAACATGAAATATCTTTCCAGCAAAATACAGGTCACCAGTAGCCCTAAACTGGTTGCGCAAATTCGTTATCACGCTATCATTTGCAGAGGCATTGTCTAGAGTAATTGTGGAGATCTTCTTCTCAATTCCCCACTCCATAAGACATCTGTATATGCAGTTTGAAATCATCAAACCACTATGAGGAGGCGCAAGATAACGAAAGTTTATTATTCTCTTGCAAAGCCTCCATTCGGCATCAACGTAGTGAGCAGTTAGGGACATATTCCCCTTTCGTTGATTGGATGTCGTCCACAAATATGATGTCAGGCTAATTCGGGAAATCGTTTCCAACTCTCCTTTCAACTTGACCTTCTCGCTTTCATACATCTTCATACACACCCTCTTTATTGTTGTACGAGAGACCTTATCGTATCTGGGGTTAAGGCATCTGGCTAGTCCAACAAAAGCAAGACTCTCTACCATCTGAAATAGTCTTTCATCTGTAATAATTAACTTTGCCGTCAACTCATTCACCAGTTCTTTGTCATACTTGTAGATGGACACCGACGGACCCACTGTAGATTGCGAAAATGAAAGTGCTTGTTGCCCTGTCGCACTTCTCACTTTTTTATAACACTTTGAAATATGTTTCTTCAACGTTGTGGTCGAACCATCTAATTGCTTAGCATACTGAGTCTTGCAGTACTTGCATTGTATCTTCACAGAACCGTTCTTTAGGGTTACTTCTTCAGAATCGTCCCACACTGCCGACCTCTTTTTCATTTTTCCCGCAACGTGTGACTGTGTGGTACTAGTATCAACGGCATCGACGGGCACCTCTTCGTGTTCAAGACCTAATCCTTCATCTTCAACGATCATCGATAATGTAATTGACCGACCACTCGGGGTATTGGAAAGACCCTCACTTTCCATCTGATAGTTGAAATATACTAAATCATATTAGCGTTAGCAATCTAATGCTAACAGAGTTATATTAAATCCTAAATTAGTTACCCATCCAAGGTTGGATAGATTGAAATACTTTCATATTCCCATTTAAACGTCCATGCCGAAAATTCGGCATCATCTCCTCATGCCTCTCCAGAAAAGTTGATCTTACGTTACATTCCGATGCCAAATATCTAAAGCAATGTGAAGATATTTGGCATTGGATACGAAACGGAAGAAACATATCCAGAGAGAAATGAGGAGATGGACCGTGGATCAGGCATGAACATTTAAATAGATTATATGAAAGCATACTATCCATCTAACCTTAAACTGTCCAAAATGGGACAATTTGAGCGATTTCTATGCCACCAAAAACACACCATATCTATGTATGGCCACATAGAAATCCTCAAACGGGTAACTAATTATCTAACTTAGTACAAATCACAATCACAAGTCACAACTAGAAACTAACAAGTCACAATAATAATTTAAGAAAAAAAATGTAATACATATTAAGCTAAGTATATACAATGCACAATAATGAGAAAAGAGAAGAAGCAATGTAATACAATTAGTTAATTATACAATGAAAATTGCCAGCGGGCTAATACAGTGGCCGTGATCCGTTGGGCATAAATAAATAGCTTGCAGTTGCAGGGTCCGTTGGGCATAAACAAATACTTTATTTTGGATTTAGATCTATCTCAATTTTGGGCTAATAACATAAAATGATATGTAAAAAATAAATAAATGAACAATTAGCATAGATGAAACACATACATCATGGTGCACACACATAGCACTAACCAGTAGCCACTCGGTACTAGCAACATGGGTCACAGCCTCACCCAACATGGGGCCCACTTTATGTATGAATAGTATATCCACTTTGTCCATTTGTATCTTAGGCTCATTTAAGGACATGATCCTAAAAAATTAAGCATATCCAATTCTCAAGTGGACCATAACACATTGAATGCCTACCCTTAAAACTTAATGATGATTGAAAGCCGACCAAGGGCCCCAACTCACAGTAATGTTTATTTTCCATCCCAACGCTTATAAGGTTAAGCAGATCTAAATGAAGCTAAAAAGAAAAAAAAAATAAAAAAATTACCCCATTAATTAGAAAACTTTTATGGCTCACAAAAAGCTTTTAATGTTCAATAACCAATGTTTCATATTGGGTGGTCTACCTGAGATTTGGATCTCTTTCATTTTTTATCTCATATCCTAAAATAATTTGAAACTGAAAAATCAGATGAACAGTGAATTTAGTGGGCAATATGCCTAAGTTCACAGCCGCTGCACACTCTTAGCATTGGGACTGTATCAAGAATTCTATGGAATTTAGCCCATAGGATATGGATTTCATTAGAAATTCAATTAAAAAAATAAATCTATTTCAGAATTTACAACTTTAATTTTTTGCCAAACAAACTGTCCAAGTGGACCCAATTCAGATGGCTAATCTCATTTGACAAAGGAGATATGCAGCATGGCCCATCCCATAGTGGGGCTAGCAAGAACAATGGCATAGATTATCGAAAAAAAGTGTGGGCCCCACCTAATAACACTACAAGCAAGCCAGGGCTGGACGAGCAGGCAGTTGCAATTAAATATTAAATAAGGCATAAATAAATAGCTTGCAGTTGCAGGGTCCACTCGACCAGCGGGCAGCCCAGCGAGCCAGGGCTGGATGAGCTGAATATGGTTGGGCAGGCAGGGCCGCACCACCCGACCACTGTCGGACCAGTGCCAAGGCCGCACCACCCGACCACTACCGAACGTCCGTTGATCCAGTGCGGTCCACCAGCGAGCCATTGGCTTGAAACTAATTCCATAAAAATAAAAATAAAAACAATAAACTTACTGGATCGAGCTTGGAGGGCCGGATGAGCAGGTGGGTGGTTTCGTAGTTCGGATCGAGCGCGGCCGGGCTGTTAGAGAAGAGGGTTAGGGTAAAAGAAATAAAAAAATCAACATTACTTACCCGATTCGAGTTGGGCAAGCAGGGACGGCCGGACGAACAGAATACCGTCGGGCAGGCAGCAACTGGTGGGTTCGGATCGACCTTTGAAGAAGAAGAGGAGAGGATTCCGGGTAGGCAGCAGCGCTCGCTCGTTCGTTCAGGCGGAAGAGGGAGGGTAAGAAAGAGGGGTAAAAACGATTGGGTGGGTAATTTTTTAGGGTAAAAATTATATATATACTACCCGACTACCCGCTCCAGATCGGATCCATTCGGATTGGGTTTCAGATCGAATCGGTCCGGATTGACCACGATCCGAACTCAATCCAAAAATCATTCGGATCTGAATGGACCAACTCTATCCACACCGATCCAGGCCATCGATTCGGTTCGGATCGGGTCGGATCGGGTTGGATCCATCGGATCGGATGAGACATGCCCAGCTCTACTCACTGGCAGAGTTGTGGCCCTCAACAGGTTCGTCTATAGAGCTACCGACAAGTGTCTCCCGTTCTTTCAATAACTGAAGGGGAAGGCGAAGCCGCCATGGACTGACAACTACGAGCAAGCTTTTCAGCAGCTCAAGCAGTATCTGGGCTCGCCCCCACTACTTTTCAAGCCCGAGCATGAAGAGCTACTATTGCTCAGTTGTCTTAGCCGCAACGGTTAGCTTGACCTTAGTACGAGAGGTCGCAGGCAAGCAACTTCCTGTCTACTATGTCAGCAAGGCGCTGGTCCAAGCTGAGACCAGATATCCCGATATCGAGAAGCTTGTGCTAGCTCGAGAACCAGAGGTGATGGTTCACAGGTTGAACGTCAACCTTAACCACCGACCAATGAGGCAAAAATGACGAACATTCAACCTTAACAGGTTCGTCTACGGAGCTACCGACAAGTGTCTCCCGTTCTTTCAATAACTGAAGGGGAAGGCGAAGCCGACATGGACTGATAACTACGAGCAAGCTTTTCAGCAACTCAAGCAGTATCTGGGCTCGCCCCCACTACTTTTCAAGCCCAAGCATGAAGAGCTGCTACTGCTCAGCTGTCTCAGCCGCAATGGTTAGCTCAACCTTGGTACGTGAGGTCGCAGGCAAGCAGCTTCCTGTCTACTATGTCAGCAAGGCGCTGGTCCAAGCTGAGACTAGATATCCCGATATCGAGAAGCTTGTGCTAACCCGAGAACCAGAGGTGATGGTTCACAGGTTGAACGTCAACCTCAACCACCGACCAATGAGGCAAAAATGACGAACATTTGAACCAAAACAGTATGCCATCACTGGAAAGGAGGTTGGCAAGCTCCTTAAGGCTGGATTCATTGAAGAAATATAGTACCCTGACTGGATAGCAAATGGCATGCTGGTGAAGAAGTCGAATTGAAAATGACGAGTATGCATTAACTACACGGACCTGAATAAGACGTGCCCTAAAACCAGTTTCCCTCTTCTGAGGATCGACCATCTGGTTGACAGTACGACAGGACACAAGCTCCTCAGCTTCATGGATGCCTACTAAGGTTACAACTAGATTGCCATGCATGCGTACGACAAGCAGAAAATGACTTTTGTCACCGACAAAGGACTCTACTGCTACAAGGTCATGTCTTTTGGATTGAAAAACGCTAGAGCAATGTACCAACAACTCGTCAACATGACGTTCGGTAAACAGATCAAACACTCTATGGAGGTCTATGTCGATGACATGCTAGTTAAGAGCATCAGGGTGGCTGACCTTGAAGAGATGTTCACCATGTTGAGAAAGTACCAGATGAAGCTAAACCTGAGCAAATGTGACTTCAGAGTAGGCTCGGGAAAGTTCCTCGGGTTCTTGGTCAACCAGAGAGGAATTGAAGAAAATCTCAACAAAATCCAAGCATTGTTGAACATGAGCTCGCCCAAAACAACAAATGACTTTTATCACCGACAAAGGGCTCTCTACTACTACAAGGTCATGTCTTTTGGATTGAAGAACGCCAGAGCAATGTACCAACGACTCGTCAACAAGACGTTCGATAAACAGATCAAACACTCTATGGAGGTCTATGTCGATGACATGCTAGTCAAGAGCATCAGGGTGGCTGACCACGTGGCTAACCTTGAAGAGATGTTCACCATGTTGAGAGTGTACCAGAGGAAGGGCAAATGTGACTTCGGAGTAGGCTCAGGAAAGTTCCTCGAGTTCTTGGTCAACCAGAGAGGAATTGAAGAAAATCTCAACAAAATCCAGGCATTGCCGAACACGAGCTCACCCAAAACAACAAAGGAAATTCAGTGTCCCACGGGCAGAGTTGCAGCCCTCGACAGGTTCGTCTACAGAGCTACCGACAAGTGTCTTCCGTTCTTTCAATAACTGAAGGGCAAGGCAAAGCCGACATGGACTAACAACAGCGCTTTTCAGTAGCTCAAGCAGTATCTAGGCTCGCCCCCACTACTTTTCAAGCCCGAGCATGAAGAGTTGTTCCTACTCTACTTAGCTGTCTCAGCCGCAGTGGTTAGCTCGACCTTGGTACGAGAGGTCGGAGGCAAGCAGCTTCCTGTCTACTATATCAGCAAGGCAATGTTCCAAGCTGAGACCAGATACCCCGATATAGAGAAGCTTGTGCTAGCCCGAGAACCAGAGGTGATGGTTCAGAGGTTGAACGTCAACCTCAACTACCAACCAATGGGGAAGAAATGACGAACATTCGAACCAGAACGGTACGCCATCACTGGAAAGGAGGTCGGCAAGCTCCTAGGCTGGATTTATTGAAGAACTCTACTACCCCGACTGGATAGCAAATGGCGTGCTGGTGAAGAAGTCAAATGGAAAATGACGAGTATGCATTGACTACACGGACCTGAAACCAGCACGACAGGGCACAAGCTCCTCAGTTTCATGAACGCCTACTAAGGTTATAACTAGATTGCCATGCATGTGCACGACAAGCAGAAAATGACTTTCGTCACCGACAAAGGGCTCTACTGCTACAAGGTCATGTCTTTCAGATTGAAGAACGCCAGAGCAATGTACCAACAACTCATCAACGAGACGTTCGATAAACAGATCAAACACTCTGTGGAGGTCTATGTCAATGACATGCTAGTCATCAGGGTGGCTGACCACGTGGCTGACCTTGAAGAGATGTTCACCATGTTGAGAAAGTACCAAATGAAGCTAAACCTGAGCAAATGTGACTTCGGAGTAGGCTCGGGAAAGTTCCGCGGGTTCATGGTCAACCAGAGAGGAATTGAAGAAAATCTTAACAAAATCCAGGCATTGCCGAACACGAGCTCACCCAAAACAACAAAGGAAATTCAATGTCTCACGGGCAGAGTTGCAGCCCTCAACAGGTCCGTCTATAGAGCTACTGACAAGTGTCTCCCATTCTTTCAATAACTGAAGGGCAAGGCAAAGCCGATGTGGACTGACAACTGCGAGCAAGCTTTTCAGCAGCTCAAGCAGTATCTGGGCGAGCCCCCACTACTTTTTAAGCCCGAGCATGAAGAGCTGCTGCTGCTCTACTTAGTTGTCTCAGCCGCAGCAGCTAGCTCTACCTTGGTACAAGAGGTCGGAGGCAAGTAGCTTCCTGTCTACTATGTCAGCAAGGCACTGGTCCAAGTTGAGACCAGATACCCCGATATTGTGAAGCTTATGCTAGCCCAAGAACCAGAGGTGATGGTTCACCGGTTGAACGTCAACACTCAACCACCAACCAATGAGGTAGAAATGATGAACATTCGAACCGGAACATACACCATCACTGGAGAGGAGGTCGGCAAGCTCCTTAAAGCTGGATTCATTGAAGAAATCTACTACCCCGACTGGATTGCAAATGGCGTGCTTGTGAAGAAGTCGAATGGAAAATGACGAGTATGCATTGACTACACGGACCTAAATAAGGCGTGCCCTAAAACCAGTTTCCCTCTTCCGAGGATCGACCAGCTGGTCGACAGCACAACAGGGCACAAGCTCCTTAGCTTCATGGACACCTACTAAGGTTACAACTAGATTGCCATGCATGCGCACGGCAAGCGGAAAATGACTTTCGTCACCGACAAAGGGCTCTACTACTACAAGGTCATGTCTTTCAGATTGAAGAACGCCAGAGTAATGTACCAACGACTCGTCAACAAGACGTTCGCTAAACAGATCAAACACTTTATGTAGGTCTATGTCGATGACATGTTAGTCAAAAGCATCAGGGTGGCTGACCTCGAAGAGATGTTCAACATGTTTAGAAAGTACCAGATGAAGTTGACCCGAGCAAATGTTCCTTCAGAGTAAGCTCAGGAAAACAATTCAAAATAAACCATCCAAATTATGGGCATTGATTTAGATGTATCATATAAACTAAAAACTACTCTTATTTGGTTATCAAAATATTAGATTGTTGGACACTTATTGGATAGTTAGAAATGAAAAATATACGAAGGACTTATTTGAAAAAACAGGTGTCCACAAATCAATGGTTAGAGAGAGAGAAGAAGAAGAAGAAGAAAGGAAGCTTTCACAGTCAAAGGTATGGTGCCTTTTTCTTTTCCATCCTCTTCTCGATTTTTAAAGGGGAAGTGAGCATCAGGTTGGCTGACCTCAAAGAGATGTTCAGCATGTTTTGAAAGTACCAGATGAAGCTGACCCGAGCAAATATTCCTTTAGAGTAAGCTCGGGAAAGTTCCTCGGGTTCTTGGTCAACCAGAGAGGAATTGAAGAAAATCTCAACAAAATCCAGGCATTGTTGAATACGAATTTGCCCAAAACAACAAAAGAAATTTAGTGTCTCACGGGCAGAGTTGTGGCCCTTAACAGGTTCGTCTACAGAGCTACCGACAAGTGTCTCCCGTTCCTTCAATAACTGACGGCTAAGGCGAAGCCGACATGGACTAACAACTGGGAGCAAGCTTTACAGCAACTCAAGCAGTATCTAGGCTCGCCCCCACTACTTTTTAAGCCCAAGCATGAAGAGTTGCTGCTGTCTTAGCCGCAGCGGTTAGCTCAACCTTGGTATGAGAGGTTAGAGGCAAGCAGCTTCCTGTCTACTATGTCAGCAAGGCACTGGTCCAAGATGAGACCAGATACCCCGATATGGAGAAGCTTGTGCTAGCCCGAGAACGAGAGGTGATGTTCACCGGTTGAACGTCAACCTCAACCACCGAGCAATGAGGCAGAAATGACGAACATTCGAACCCGAACGGTACGCCATTATTGGAGAGGAGGTTGGCAAGCTCCTTAAGGCTGGATTCATTGAAGAAATATACTAGATTGAGTAAAGCGCTCTATGGTCTTAAACAAGCACCCCAAGCGTGGTATGAGCATTTAACGCAATTTTTGCTAGACCACCATTTTTGCAGGGAGAGTGTTGATAAAATGTTGTTTACGCAAAAGACTAGGAATGCCTTGCTAATTGCCTAGATTTATGTGGATGATATTGTTTTTGGATCCATTTGTGAAGATATGGCTCACGAGTTTGTTGAATTGATGAGCATGGTTGGCAAGTTAAATTTCTTTCTGGGACTACAAGTGAAACAAATACAAAATGGGATTTTTGTATGCCAGTCCAAGTATGCTAAAGAATTGGTAAAAAGATTTGGCCTTGAATCTAGCCATACTCATCATACTCCCATGAGCACCACACTCAAACTTTCTAGGGATGCAAATGGCAAGAGTGGAACAACGCTTGTATCGCAGCATGATAGGGGAGCTTACTATACCTAACAGCGAGCTGACCAGATATTTCCTTTAGCGTAAGTGCATGCGTTAGGTTCCAGACCGATCTTAAAAAGTCACATTTGACCACTTTTAAGAGAATTATAAGGTATGTAGCTGGGACTACCGATTTCGGCTTATGGTACCCGTTTGACACATCGACTGTTATTGCCGGGTATTGAGATGCCGATTGGGCCGGAAACATTGATGATCGCAAATCAACCAGTGGTGGTTGTTTTTACATCAAAAATTGTCTAGTGTCTTGGCATAGTAAGAAACAAAATTCAATATCTTTGTCTACTGCTGAGGCCAAATATATTGCAACCGGTAGTTGTTGCGCACAACTTCTTTGGATGAAGCAAATGTCGCTGGATTATGAGATTGATCAATCAACAATGACACTCTTTTGCGATAACACTAGTGCCATTAACATTTCAAAAAATCCAGTTCAACAATCAAGAACAAAGCACATTGATTTCATGCTGCGAAACCGTTGGATGCCAATAGATTTGGAGATCTCTAAAAACTATTGGAGTATGCATGGTCTAATCTCATTTATGCCCCATTTGCTTTAAATATTATATTTGAGGATTTTTTGCCTCATTGTTCTTTTCGAATATATGTGTTTTTATTTTTTTGTTAATTTTTATATTTTTGTAAATTTTGATTAGGTATACAAATGCTAATTTATTGGTAAATAGTAGTGTACATCTCAGTGTATAGGTCAGTGCATGCTGAACTGGTAAATTTGAACTGACTGAGTGTTTCAATGGCATCGAAGGTGTTTTGATGGGATCGAAAATCTTTCACACCTCACTAACCTAACTGGACACTTTTCAATGACATCGAAAATGGTTCAATGGCATTGAAAATCCTGCACACCTCACTAACCTAATTGGACACTTTTCGATGACATCGAAGATGGTTCGATGGCATCGAAGACCCTTCTATGGCATTGAAATGTCGGGGTCTATATAAAGTGGGTGCAGGCGGGATTTTCATTTACATTCTATTTCTTCTCTCTCTCCTCCGCGTTTGGTCGTTTCCAGCCCTTCTTAGAGCTCTAGTGGCTGTTTTTTTTTTTCGCTCTTTTTCACTCCACCGTTCTTGCTCCATTGTGGTTAGGCTTCTCATTTGTGATTCCCATTTCCATTTTCCTTCTATTGGGTTGCCTTTTTAGAGTTGTTAGAGCCGATTTGGGGTTTTTTCATTGGTTTTGTGCATTTCTTGGTTGTCCTTCTTGGCAATCTTGTTCATTTTGAGACCCTTCTATGGCATTGAAATGTCAGGGTCTATATCAAGCGGGCGCGGGCGGGATTTTCATTTTCATTCTATTTCTTCTCTCTCCTTCGCGTTCAGTCGTCTTCTAGCCCTTCTTAGAGCTCTGGTGGTTGTTTTTTTCGCTCTTTTTCTCTCCACCATTCTTGCTCCATTGTGGTTAGGCTTCTCATTTGTGATTCCCATTTCCATTTTCCTTCTATTGGGCTGCCTTTTTAGGGTTGTTAGAGCCGATTTGGAGTTTTTTCATTGGTTTTGTGCATTTCTTGGTTTTCCTTCCTAGCAATCTTGTTTATTTCGAGACTCACAATATGCCGAAAGAGAAAGGAAAAGCCCCGGTCCACAAGGAACAACCTCGATCCATGAGATTCAAACAATGCGCCCCGTGGCAAAGGGCTAAGACTACTGCGGAGTCCTCGACACCAGCGTCTCCTGCCTCACGGTAGGAAACGCCTAGTCGAGAGGCATTGCCAGTCGAGATAACCCATCCCGACGATTCCACCCCCCTAGCGACATGCTGTTGGAAAAATACAGGGGTCAGACAATCGTTCGAGAGTGCCAGGTAGACATGGCATGCATTGAACTGTTTGGGATCTAACAAATACTTGAGACTGTGGGCTGGACCAAGGTCCTTAGTTTCAGTGGGACAATATGCAATGAACAAGTATACCAATTTCTGGCATACTGGCACTCGCTTGTCTTGGACCCCCCCCCCCCCCCCCCCCCTATCTCGGTCACTATCGGACAGACCACTACGGTCTTCACCACTGCACATATCGCTCAGCTTCTTGGTGTACCGGCTTCACTCATTGGTCCCAGATCTTTACATTGATTCCCCCACTATTCACTCGTTGGTCTGGGGGATCTTGACATTGATTCCCCCACTATCCGTTCCTCGATGACCAGGGCTCTATGCAATGGCAAGGACGCTCCCTAGCGTGATGGGAATGCCCTTCAGTCCATAGACATGTCAGCACAGTACAAAGTCCTCCATGCCATTTTCTCGTTGAATGTGTACCCTAGGGGTACCAATCGTAGAGATTTGACTCCTTTCATGGCTGGTATCCTTTATTGTGTCATCACGGGTCGGCGTCTGTGTCTTCCTTTGATCTTACTTCATCAGATTGCATTCGTTGTTCTTGGCACCCATACTACAAACCTTTTGTTTCCCCATTTACTTTGCCTACTTTCTCAGGAGTGCAGACTGCTACCTACGGGAGATTGTCCTAGGTCGGCGCCAAAATTCATGAAGATCAACATCCAGCGAATGAACTTGACTGAGGTACTGGTGACCGCCACGACATTGACTCATCAGGAGGAGATGGAGACCCAAGGAGAGATAGAGGGAGCTGTCACGGACATACGCGCGGCGGATGACTCCCAATCACGACTCCCATCCTTTTACTACGGACTTGGCGCGCACGCGTAGACATCGGCGCCACCATGACCGCATTGGTACCATTCTCCGCGGTCAAGCGAGTATGGAAGAGAGGCTCGATCGGTGTGAAACATGGCTCTCTGCCATGGAGCAGATGTTGGAGTCCCTACAGCGCACGATACAACATATGGTGGAGCTGATGATGTGTCGTCACGATGATACCACTCCGAGAGAGGGTGGTCCATCCAGTTAGAGTCGAGTCTAGTCTGCACTGTTAGGATTTTTTCCTATGGCATTGGTATCTTTTTGGATGCCCAGGACCATCTGACCAATGTTATTTGTATATGTTTCTAGTCAGATGTATGGATGTCTGTGTGTTTTGTTTGTGGTTTGTGGATATTTTTGCCCTACTTGGGCTTATGATGTGTGGATGATGATTTTTCTCTTGATGTTTTGGATGATCATGCCATATTTGGACATTTTTTTTATGATATATCTATATCTTTGTGGCATGTTTTGTTCTTATCGCATAATTCCTTACACTTAATTCTTATTTTTGAATTATGTGATAGTTTGATTGTTTGCACTATCTTCCAATTATGAATAGGTAATTGATTCTCCAATTTCAGTCATGTATGGCATGTTGTTTGTGTTACTAATCCTTTGCCAATAAATGACAAAAAAAAGGGGAGAACCATACTCCCACCATTAGGTGTGAATCTGTTGTCACTTAATGGTGATGCAGGAAGATAGGGGGAGTATCAACTCAAGTTAACTCAACTCAAGAACCACAATTGAGTCTTTGTATATTCTTTGTAATTGAGATGTAATATTGAAAATTATGTAATCTTGAGTTGTACATAACATCTAGGGTTTGTTATGGTTTTGTCACGTAATTGACAAAGGGGGAGATTGAAAGTTCCCTTGCTTGTCAATCTATGTGAATGTTGAGTCCTAGTGTCAAGTGAGCCCCATATGAAGACTACAAGAGCAAAGACTCACCAAGTTGAAAACGTTCGAGTGCAATTATATAGGTATATTAAGCCTCTCTTCCCAACCAAACCCTATCAGGTAAAAGACCCACTTAAAATAAGTCTAAACTTGCCCAAAACCATGTTTGTAAAACCCTTGGTAAGCTTAGATTAGAGTTTGTTCAAAGTTTATGGAATAAAAGCAAATAGGTAAATTTCATGTTCTGTCGATTGCAATAGAGCAACTTCGATGGCATCGAACACCTGTTTGATGGCATCGAAATAGAGGCCTAACAGTCCAGCAACCAAATCATGAAAATCATGAATAAGTTCGATGGAATCGAAGGCTATTCGATGACATCAATATAAGGCCAAATATCTCCAGCAAGCTTTGAAAAATTTAAGTATACTCGATGCAATCGAATCTCTTTCAATGGCATCGAATATGGGACTAGTTTGTTCAACAAGCTTTCAAGGGAAATCCTATATTCTCGATGGCATCGAAAGTCATCTGATGACATCGAAATTCAAATTTTGATGACATCAAAAGGCTGTTCGATGGCATCAAAATATGGACCAAACAGTCTAGTGAGTTTTCATAGGAAAATCTATTTATTCTCGATGCAATCGAAATGACTTTGATGACATCGAGATTCAAATCTCGATGGCATCGAGAAAGAGCTCAATATGTCCAACAACCAAAGTGTATTCTTCAAGGAAAATCCTGATGGCATCAAGCCATCTCTCAATGACATCGAAGGGCCTCGATGGCATCGAAGGATGTTCAATGGCATCGGACAAAATCTGTTATGCACCTATTTGAAAATCTTGGTGCAGGTAGTCGATGACATCGAAGGAAACTTCGATGGCATCGACAACGGCATATTTCTACCAGTTTTTTTTACTGTTGGGATTTGACTTTATATACCACCTGGGTTGCTTCTTTGGCTTTTGAGCGAGCATGGAAGATATATTCCAGAAAGTTATTACTTGAGTTATTTCCCTTCATCTCAGGCCCTCTTTCCCATAGGAGTTCATCATTCAATCTATGGCTTAAAGGCATTTATTAATATATTCATAACTTGGATTGAAGAATGAACTCCAGCCTTCATTGATCACCCAGTAGCACTCTTTAATGGCAAATCATTGTGTTGGGATCCTTGAATGCTTAGCTTCTGGGAATCTTCTCTAACTCTTAAAGACCCATCATTAATTAGAGAAGATCGAACCAAACCCTAACCACCCAACAACCTCATACCTCGATTGGAGCATCTGCAAGTTGTTGCGGTTGAAGGGAGTTGAAGACACTTCATCAGCAAGAAGATCGTCATCATCATGTGCTAAACGAGGCTCACTCACTTACAAGTAATAGAGTTCCTTGAGTCTGAAGTCCTTTCCTTGTGTAAGATTGGGATTCAGAGTTTGGTTTACAAACTCGCTAAAACCTTTCGTAGGCCTCTGACGGGAGAATACGTGTAGCGTCCTTGTGTAGGATCTATTGCCTTGTGTAGGCATTAGAGTTTGCCTTGTGTAGGAATTGTGAGTTGCCTTGTGTAGGCACCTAGGGTTATCTTGTGTAGGCACCTTAGTTAACCTTATGTAGGTTATAAACGTTTATGGTTAACCTAATTTAAAACCATTGGATAGTGAAATCCGGTACACTCATGGGGATGAGTGCGTCAGCCGGGAATGGAGTAGGCACATAGCTAAAACATTATATATCACTGTGTTTTTGATGCATGGTTTTGTCTATGTTGTGTTGATTCATGATATGATTAATTTCTATACACTACATGTTTGATGCATTGCAACTTTTATATATTTCACTATCCTAAATTTTGAGTGTGAATAGTTTTATGTTAATCCTGATTACTTCTGTTTAGATTAGTAACATTAATTTTTAAGTAGGATTAAAGTTAGAAAAGTCCTAATTACCCCCCTATAGGACACATGTGATCAGGGTCGAATATTACATATCAGACCCCAGTAATTGCCTAAATTTACATACCTGATAAGGCTTAATGGGGTGTATTAATTGT
Organism: Magnolia officinalis; assembly: GCA_021015155.1. Taxonomy (NCBI): domain Eukaryota; kingdom Viridiplantae; phylum Streptophyta; class Magnoliopsida; order Magnoliales; family Magnoliaceae; genus Magnolia; species Magnolia officinalis. The sequence goes on from JAJHSJ010000007.1 coordinate 67,563,389, forward strand.
GTTTCTGTCACAGGATGAAATCAGGAGTGATAATTGAAAATTGATGTTAACAGCATGGATTTCATGATCCAAAGTCTCCAGAACACGGGATGGACTTCAGAGGACCAATAATGAAGATTTTTACACGCCTGGGATCAGAGGAAAGCAAGCCAAAGGGGCCCGAAAAAGGTCCAGAACGCAATCACATGGTTCCGGCCATCCGATCAACTCGAAACTTCATACATATGATGGGGACCACAAATTAACCGTACATATTAAATTTCATCTATTGAAGATCTTAGGAAGTGGGTCAACGGACAGATCAACCCATTAAATCTCCAGTTTGGGGGCCCACCTGACATCTGAAAAGGCTGCAACTAATTATTAACGGGTTAATTAATATGGGAAAAAGGATGGACGGTGCAGATTGCTCGTGAGCATTATAGTGGACCCCACACGTGATGCATGTACACCATGCCAAGGACCGTCAGCCGTGCACCGGACGGCCATGGCGGTCAGCGCACGCGCTGACCGACTCCCTCTCTCTCTCAAATTCAAATTCCGTTACAGCGTTAACGGCGTCCGGAAATGGGTTTCGGTTGTGGGTCCACACCGTCCATCAAACCGCCAATCCGGACCGTCCATCAGGTCCAAATGAAGGCCCTCTTCAATGCCTAGGTGTCCGAATCGTGAATGATCATCATGAGTGAAATCTAGCCGTTCAAACGTGGAATGGACAGTGAAACGAGATCTTCCCTGGCCGCACCAAAATGGAAAACAAAACTATGTGTTCCGACCGGTTTTTCGAGAGGGATCCAATGGACGGAGTGGATTTCTCAAAATCACATCACAGTGGACCCCACCATCTTCACAGCGGAAGCAGCCGCGTCCGTGTTCCGCGTCAGCGAAGGAACGGCGCTGGCCGTTTTTGCGGACGTCAGTGGGCCCCACACGTCATCTTTCCGGACGATCCAAGCCGTTCATCTTGTAGACGGCCGCGAGTACTACAAACTCATGCTAATATTCCACTCCCATGCGTACACACGTGCATGATACAGAGGCCACAAAAGGGCTGCCCTGCAACGTTCAAATCAGATCTTTCTGTATTTTCTTCTCTGGGCCGCGTCAATGGATGTTCAAAACCCCCCATTCTTGACTGAAATTTCGTCCTGAATCCAATGGACGGGGTGGATTCTCCAGAAAATACCTCTGTGGGGCCCACCGATCATGGCTGCGAAAATTTCCATTTCCGTGTCCTGCTACAACTCTGCCACTTACTCCAGCCTTCCAACAGCTATAAAAGAGGAGTTTTTATACATGAAAAAGCATTCAGAAATTGGAGGAGTTCCAGATTTACAGCAAGGGAGAGAAGAAAGAGAAGAAAAGAGAAGAAAGAAGAGAGAGAGAAATTGGTTTGATTTTCCTTTTATGGCTTTTTATCTTTATTTTTCCATTTGTTTAATGGACTTTATGGGTAACTAATCTCTCAGCTAGGGCTGAGATGAAACCCCTAATTTGAACACCCATTGTTTTATGTTAATTTTACTTTAATTAAATTGATTTGTTTCTTTCCTAGTGTGCTTAATTGTCTTAAATTCTATACTTCTCCATCTATGAACTTTTGAGTCTATGGATGGATGTGGTCTGGATGCTTATCCTGGGTGCTTGTATCTGATCATGAACAGGTTCCTGTAGAGGAAGAAACAGGGTGCTTTACTGAACTGCATATTCCATATGCCCGATTTGGACATGGGATATGTTATTCATGGCATTGCTTGAAGGAATTAGACAATCTGTATGCCCGATTAAGGACACAGATTGTGCTTTCTCTAGATAAGTTGATCAATCTAATTTAAGGTGAATTAACAGGCAAAACAATGGTTAGGATAATTAGGGGTGGATTCGAAAGTCCTAGTGCTCTCTCTGATTGAATTTTCTTCCTTATTCTCAATAGTTATTTTCCATAGATTTGTGTTAGCAATTTGATCCTTTATTTGTTGAATTAGTTAAGGAGAATCGTGAATTTGAATTGTGACGACCAGTCCCTGTGGATTCGACCTCGGTCTTACCGAGTTTATTACTACATCACAACCCTATACTTGGGGAGTGAACAACATGGGCATAACTCCGTACTTCACTAATAGCGGTTTACCGCAATTTCACGGCAGTCGATGATGGCATCGCAAGATCAATCCCGATTGAATTCTTACCCGAGCCCAACATCGGCCGACCTGAACCTAAGGAAGCACTTCCTGTCATCTCAACGTCGAGCTGGATGGACCCGATCATAGGCTACCTCCATCATAACAAGCTACCCGACAACAAGCCTGAAGCACAAAGGATTTGGAGCAAAGCAGCTTGGTACACCATGATAGGGGATGCCCTCTACAAAAGAGGATTCTCCTTACCATACCTGAGGTGCCTTCGACCCGACAAAGCCGAGTATATTCTGAGGGAGATCCATGAAGGGGTTTGTGGTAATCACTCGGGCGAAAGAGCACTCGCCCATAAAGTAATCTGACAAGGGTACTACTGGCCGACCATCCATGAGGATGCCAAGCAGTATATATGGAAGTGCGACAAATACCAATGATTCACCTCAATACCTCGGCAGCCATCCAAGCAGCTGACCCCTATGACTAGCCCTTGGCCATTTGCCTAGTGGGGAATTGACATCATAGGACCTCTGGCAGAGGTCAAGCTAAGTTCGCTTTTGTAGCTGTTGACTACTTCACCAAGTGGGTCGAGGTCGAGCCGGTAGCCAAAATCACTGAGCAAAAGAGAACTAACTTTGTCTAGAAGAGCATCATCTATAGATATGGGATCCCATACACTATTGTCTCGGACAATAGCAAACAGTTCGACAACATGCGATTCCGAGATCTGTGTGAATGATTTGGCATTCTCAACACCTATTAATCACCTCGGCGTCCCCAGACCAATGGACAGGTAAAGGCAGTCAACAAGATCATAAAAAAATCACCTTAAGACCAAGCTCGAGAAGTCTAAAGGGGCCTAGGCCGAGGAGCTACCTCATGTCCTCTGGGCATACCGGACATTTGCTCGGACTTCAACTGGGGAGAGTCCTTTTTCCTTGGCTTTCGATGCTGAAGCAATGGTACCAATCGAAGTGGGACTTTCATTTTCACGCATTGAATCGTTCCATGAAAGTCAGAATGTTGAGCATTGGCCTTGAGTTTGGACCTCCTCAAAGAAGAAAGGGGACTAGCACAGTTGAAGATCGCCGCCCATTAGCAACGGGTTGCCCAGTACTACAATTCCCGGGTCGAGGTGTGAAGATTTTGAGTAGGAGACCAGTCCTTCGTGAAACCTTCCAGAGCACCACGGAGCCTGGCTCGGGGACATTAGGGCCAAGCTGGGAAGGACCATACAAGAGAACGGGTATGATGCAACTGGGTGCATATCGACTCGAGAGGACATGGATGGTCACCCCTTGCCTCATCCCTTGAACGTCGAGCATCTGAAGATGTACTATTCCTGAGGATTTAAAAAGTCCTATGGGCACGTCGGTTGATTAATCTACTTGACAAAAGCTAAACCGACCAAGAGCAACCCCCCTTCTCAAAGGAAAAAAGTTGCTCGGGACATTGCTACTTTCTTTCTACTATTTTTTTGCGAATTCTACAACAAAAGAACTTCTCCAGGTCAAGGGAAGAAAATTTCTTTTAAATATTATTTATCTCGACTACCCGAGCTACGCGATCGACCATGGGGACTTCCCTTAGTTTATGGGAACAAAGTCTTTAATGCTTGGCCTACTAGTATATCTACTACTATCTGGTCGGCTAAATCGATTCTACCGTGCATGACCAACCACTACATAATCTACTTATCAATGCTACAATGCTCGGCCTACTTGCTCTACTTTGTCCGACTGACTAGATCTACTAAAGAATATCATACACAACACCCAGGATCAAATCAGAACAAAAGAATTTATCTTTTCATTGATAGAAAAGGTCATTACAGTAAGAAACTAAAATATTTTACAAGTTAGGGGGGGGCTGCTTGGCCTTGGCTTCAGCAGGGGACCGATCTTCGGAAGCCTCATCGACCAAGCAGTCAGAGTTGAGCTCCGGGTACTACTTGACGACCTCTAGGCACTGCCCGTAGTTGATGTTGTAGTATTCATCCAACTCCGTGGTCTGCTCCCCCAAGGCCTTGTACGCCTCCACTACCGCTGACGAGCCCGAACTGCAGGGACGGAGGTGTCCACCTTTGCCAACTTGGCCTCGACCTCTGCTAGCTTGGCCACGACCTCCGCTGACCTGGCCGCCAACTCAACTGGCACGGCCTCGGTCCTCAAGGATTTGGCCTCCGCTTCTACCCACCTGACCTCATAAATAAATAGGCACGACTTGAGCCCCTCCAATTCGGCCCACATTGTAGCCCTATCCCACTAGGCCTACTCCAATTAGGCCCTAAGGGTCACTCGCTCCTCCCCCGATATCCACAAGGCCCCTTAGAGAGCCTTAGCCTTAGCTATGGCCACATCCCTAGCAGCTGCAGAGACTTCAAGCTCGACATTCTTAGCCTGGAGGTCTGCCTCCATCTTTGCAAAGTTGTTTCCCACCTCTCGGAATGCTCGGTGGGCAGCTAGGAGTGCAAGAGCAGTCTGAATAAAGAAACAAAAGACTACGAATGAGAAAGAGAAAGACAAAAAGAACAACGTACTAAAATGAGAAAAATAAAGACCTACCTTAAAGAAGGAGGCCGCTAAGTCACCCAGGAGAGTCATTGGTTGGACATTCAAGTGGATGAAAATGTCCTCTCTCGGGAACATCTCGAGCCGCCCATTGGGCTTAGAAGAGACATATGATAGCCCTAAGAATAAGGGCTCGACTTGCTAGCCTAGGAAGTCTAATGCCCCGAAGTACTACCCTCCTCGGCTTGTGGGATGTGTTCAGCGGAGGGCCCCTCGACTTGGCGAGCCTCATCCTGAGTCGGGGATGGCTCAAAGTCGACTACCTCCATAGCCGTTGTCTAAGGAGGGACTTCGCATGGGGGAGCCTCCAAAGCTGCCCCACCTGCAGCTGCTAAGGTTGGCTGCTCAGCAACAAGCCCACTGAGGACAGGCTCGGGTCTGTCCTCCGCAATGATAAATGACACCCTTCAGCGAACCGAAGGGGGGATGGGTGCCTTTTTTACCGTCTTCTTCAGATGATTCAACTCGACCCCGGAAGGAAGCTTGATTTTCTTTGGAGGGCAAGGACGATCATCCATGTCTACAAAAGAGAATAACTGTTGGACACAGAGAAAAGCCGAGCACAGAAACTTAAAGAAAAATTTACTAACTACTGCGTACCTGCCGGCTTAACTAAGGACAAGCCGAATTGGTATAGAGATTGGGGGGGGATCAGACTCCTCCAATTCCTTTCGGCAACGCTCTGCTCCTTCGCGCGAGTGATTTGTTGAAGATGCTGCGGAAAAATCTTGGGCGATAGCTAAGGAAGAGCTGCAAAGAAACAAGGCTAAGATTAGCAAGATAAGCTACAAAATTATAATGGAAAATCTATGAGTCTGCAGCTCGGCAACTTCCGACCTAGGTATGCAAAGTTGGTAGGGACTTAAGAGTGACCTCCCACTCCCCTGATGCAAAAAATCATTTGTCCTTCTAGCCCTTGTTGGAGGAAGGGTTATTAATAATGAGAGATGGCCCTTTGTTTGCCCAAGTGGAGAAATAGTACTAACCCCGATGACTAGGGCTGGCCTTCGCTCTATACAAGTAGAGGAACTCTTTTGCGGAGAGCTCAGCATAACCAAGATGACGCCATAGAATGAAAGTCCCAAACAGGGCCCTCCAAGCATTCGGAATCAACTGGCCTGGAGGCCACACTGGAGGGCCACAACATATATGGCCACCTCTTCCTCACAAGGATGGATGACCTGGGACTTCCCCTAGTTCAGGATCTCAAAGCCCCACAAACTCAGGAATATGGTACTCTGACCTGATTTGAACTAGGTCAGCATCCTACAAACTCGACCCGAAGATGCCGACCTCCCGAGATAACCCCACGGCAAACTGAGCTACCGGCCTTATCAGGGCAGATGTTATCGCATCCTCCCAGCCTTCTGGCACAGGAGACGATACATCTGAAGGTGTGCCCAACTGGGAGTCCGCACTTTCTGGTATGGACTACCCATGGAACGCTCCAGAGACAGAGAGTCTATCAGAACTGTTCGACATCCCGACCAAGATAAAGAAAAAAGGAAAAGCAGAGAAGGCCAGAGAAGGAAGAAAATGTCCGGAGAAGCAAGAATGGGAAGGGTTTCTAACTTACCAGAAATCGCCTAGTCCGATAGTCAGAGAAAGCAATAGAGAGAGAGAGAAGCAAATGAAGTGATTCTAGGGCATTCCCCCATATTTATAATCTCCTTGGTTGTGGCATTGATTGCCCGCATTCAATGCCGCAATCCGAAGAGGCGCTCTACAGCTCACGCCTCCCTCCACGTGGCAGTTGCTGGTTTGCCAACCAACCCGACTAGCTAGGCAAAGACACGTGTGCACTCATTATTCACCGAGAGACTGAGCCCACTTATCTTGTCATAATAAAACGGGCTTCTTTACAATGGCTTGAGGTATACATGATATAAATATGGAAAGACAAAAACAGACATCTAAATATTATAACTTTTCTTTTGAAGGTGGCTGAGTATTATAACTAAATTAAGGACACACTAAAATAGAACAAAAACCTAATTGCTTCATGTGTTAGGACATGTCTTATAGAAAAGAGGAAATTACTATGATCTAATGTTGTCATTGTAGGGAGAGTTCAATAAATGAAAAGGTTACCAAAAATGGATACAAAATAGAAGAATCTCCCTTTTCACTAAGCTATTCCCTAAAAGAAGCAACATTACGATGAGAAAAACTTTGATACTCTGGTAGCATAATGGATGATAGACAAGTCTTAGAAATTTCATGTCCCTATTAAAGATGTATCATTAGATGTATCCACACACACAGACATACACTTCATTCAATTATCTAACTATCAAATTAGTGGACATTTTTTGGATCGTAAAAATGAAAAATATCCAATGGTCCTATTTCAACAAGTGCCCACATCAAAGGTTAGGATCCTTCACCAATTTGATTTTGAGACTATAGCTTTAGCGACAATGGGTTCCACAATTTATTTTGTTTAATTTGAGTTCATCTATGCCATGTGTACAATTTCTGAGCGACTGTGTATTTAGTATCACTCTACCAGAGTACCAATAATTGTCCAATTAGAAATGTACTAAAGAATCATGCTTCTAATCCCCTCTCACTCTCTAGCCACTTGTAGAGTTCGTCTACAATTGTAACTTCTAGTATACAACAGTGTAACTACTTCCATTGCAAACAAAGGGCTGCATAAGTGGCTATTCAAAGAACGTATCTACAATTGCGTCCCAAATTTCTTCAGTCATTTTGCACAACATCAAGCCTCTAGTAATATTCGGCTACATAAAGTGAGCATCTAAACCATCAACTATAAAATTCTCAGTTTCTTAGTCTTCTTGTGAGGGATCATCTTCTTTGGGCTCCTTGCTGGTGATATACCCCACCAACTTCTTTTGCCCACCAATTAACATCTTGGCTGACCATGACCAAGTTAGATTATTCATTCCCTCCAACTTCCTAGTGGCCAGATGTTGGTCTTCAAAACTAGGCCTCGGGATAAAGCAACTTTGTCATCACCCATCGCCAAATTACCTCCCAATCAATAAGCAAACACAATGGCACCATATACTACGGTCCAATGAAGCCATGGGGATTATATGATAACCATCATAACTTTAATAGTCTCAAATTCAACGGGCCGTCAAACATCGCAAACAAAGAAGCAAAGAGAGTTCTAATCACGAATACCTCAGCCTGGATACTGTTAGAGTTGTGTGCCCTAAGAAGACAATGTCGATTCTAACCATGGGTCTATTATCGATGGGCTATTCGGTATTAGGGTTTCAACATTGTAAATCCCTAATTAGGAATTCACCATTGTAAAACCTCAATTTTTTTCTACATTGAAGATGCTCGATCTCAAGAGAGAGAGAATGAGCGCCAGAATGAGAGAGAGAGAGAGAGAGAGAGAGAGAGAGAGAGAGAGAGAGAGAGTGCTTGCTTGGCAAAAGGAGAGAAGAAGAGTGCTTGCTTGGCAGAAGGAGAGAGAGAGAGAGAGAGAGTGTCGCGGTGGGTAGCTGTTGGAGTTGTAGCAGAAGGTGGTTCTGCAGAGAAGATGGGTTATGCGGGGTTGCAAAGAGAGAGAGATGACACTACAAGAAAAGTAAGAATTACCGGCGCACTTTTACCGACAGCCAACATAAACCATCCGTAAGAGTCTAAGATAAACACAAATTCGCAAGCTTTTCTCTCTTTTCTCTCCTCTCCAACCAAAAAAAAAAAAAGAAAAACTCTCTCTCTCTCTCTCTCTCTCTCTCTCTCTCTCTCTCTCTCTATCTCTCTTTCTTTGCAAAGATGATAACATCTCTTCCTTTTCCTTCATCTTTTTCATCACTTCTTCTAGAAGCTTCTGAAATCTCTTAATCAGGGCTGCTTTTACGATCTGCAATGCTTAGAGAGGCATTGCCGCATGCCAAAGCTCGAGCCTTTCTGTAGGAGCAAAAGTAATCGATGGGTCAAAGAGCCTTCTTTCCTCCAAAAATCAGAAAACGAGCTTGCTAGTATGATTTCCTTTTCTAGTTTTCTTTTGCAATTATTATTATTTTTTTTAATACAATTTTTTAACTAGAATCAGCATATATCTGCCATTTGCACGTTTGATGTCTCGAAAGCGAAGGAATCTGAGGCTCCTCCCCACAGGTTCGATCTCTTCCTCTATGTTGTTCTCTCGCCAAAGACCTTGTTTTCTCTGTTCTTTGTTGATATTAGGGTTCTCTCTCTCTCTCTCTCTCTCTCTCTCTCTCTCTCTCTCTCTCTCTCTCAAATTTTGTTTTGCCATTCAGATTTTTGGGCCCCTTTTCATTTTTTGGGTGCATAGACCACAATATCATCATTTTATTAGGTCACTAAACAATGGTACACTTGTAAAAACTAAAAAGGCCCTTGTGTAATATCTCTTATATTTCATGCATGCTAACTGTTTGATGAAATGGCTCAACAAGGAATGTTTTGTGTGGATATAGCTGAGCAGAGGGTTGTTCTGTTTTGATTATGTGGGTTGGAGTTTGTGTTGTAGCAGTAAGAGGTGGCTGTCATTGGCATTTGCAGATGCATGCTAACAGCATTCCTACTGTTAGATTCTCCTTCTTGTTAAAGCATTGTTGTTGCATGACATTTAAAATTTGAAACATTTACTAAATGGAGTTGAGGAGGGAAATTGGGCCCTAGAGTGTTGTTCAAAAACAGAAACATATGTACTATTAGACATTGAGTTAATGATAGCCTACAAGTGGTTGATCAACTAGGGTATAGGAAGGGTGGATAGAAGTTGGATCATGATACTATGTATGTTAAGATTAATCTTGGAGAAATCTGCATATTTTGGATGCCCATTTTGAACTGTGATACGTGTGCAGGTAGTGATGAAATCTGTCCATGACTGTTATGGTGGTGACTAGGAAGTTTGTGGGATTATCCTTTATGGTTTCATGAAAAAAGGAATGTAAGCTCATGGGCCAGCTAGCTGGATTGTCATCCCTGTTTGGTAGCATTCTCCCCTGTTTTGCTGCATCCTCTGATTGCTTCTGGTATTAGTATTTGAAGACGCCTATTCTGCCAATATATGCTATTGTGGGGCTGATTGCTTCAGGGCTGGTGGTGTAATGCAAGGGCATTTCCACACCAAGCTCAAGTGGGGCAGCCCGTGGGATGCAGGGACACACTCGGAGTGGGTGACCCATGTGATTTGGGGCCTACGGGGGAGGTCTCGTGTTCGAGACTCCTCACTGGGGGTGATTAATGCAGGGGCATTTCATACCGGGCTTGAGTGGGGTAGCCCATGGGATGCGGGGACACACTCGAGGTGGGCGGCCCATGTGATTTGGGGCCCACAAGGGGGGTTCGGCCGAGGTCCTAACCCATGAGCTCACGAGCCTACGAGCCCACGATGTAGGGCCTGGGCTATGAGATAAAGGGATTAATTCGCCATACTCTGACAGTTCGAGCTTTGCTCTCGAGGAAGCCTGGCTTTTCCTGCTTTCGGGTTTTTAGTGCAACGGAGAAGGCTTGGTTGGGAGTTGTAGCTTTTCCCAAGTGAAGTGAGCTCCTTTTAAGCCCAAGAAGAGATGGTGGAAGGGTTGTTTTTTTTTTTGGGAATTGAAAATCAGCCTGTTTAATATTAAATCTAATGACCAAAAACGTGTTAATATATGGGTCAAGAAATGTTTGGATCATGTGAAAACTATGGCAAAACTCTCATATATATGGTATAAGTTTGGCGGAAGTAATCTAAAAATCATGATAGGCTGAAACGATTTAACTGCTGGAAATGGAGACCTTACAAGCTTGTTATTATCATGGAAGAGCCTATGGTTCTGTACATTGGCTAAGTTATGAAGTCTCTAATGTATGTGGGTTTAGAGTAGTGAATTTTGAAGATATTTGATAGTATTGATACGTCAAAATGGTTTTTGTGATCTTGGACATTAAGGTGGGACTGCTTACCTCAAAGATATCTGAAAATAAAGAATAAGGATAACACTGCTCTAAGTTTAAAACTATGATAAAAGTCCAGTGGACCTATGACGAGGCTGCAATCATAAGAAAGGCATAGCGGGGCCTAAACAGTTTACCAACAAAATAGGTTTATGCCTTAGTTTGCAATGAGTATTTGTGCCATGGTGAGATCAGGTTTGTCAATAGTGGAAATAGTCTGTTTCTATATCTGCCCTCTACTCATTCGATAAAATGCCTGAAAAGGATGTTTCTTGTTAATGGTTGTTGCTAATTGAAGCCATGCATCAGTCCAACTGATGATCCCAACTAGCCTTGAACAAATATGATAAATAAATAGTTTTGTATTGGTTGGAAATGAATTTCCATTGTACTCATAAGGCTATTCAAGTGGTTTGCTCACTTGCACAAAATCGTTTACAACTTAAACCATTTACCACCATCCAAACAACCACTTAGGTATTGATTTGTTTCAAATTCAGATATTTGGCAACCTACCCGTCTTGTCAGGTTTTGTAGACGTCAGTTTGTTAGAATGCAATCCTTTATCTAGACCCCCATTGGTTCCAAAGCCTATTTTTAATTGTAGGTTTCAATATGAATCTTCATTTTTGGCTTTTGGTTATGGAAATTGTTAATACCTGTCGCTAAAACCTCAGTTTTAGAAGTCTCACAATTTCATGTCTGCATTTTGTTTGCTGATTCTCACTGTATTTTAGCTTCTCTCTTCTTCCTTTTTTCCGCTTTCGTGAGGCAGATTTCCAGATCTTGCAGACCTTGAACATGTTAGCTTACTTGGATTTCTTTTTTTTTTTTTGTTCTTTACATAGTTTCCTGTATTATTGCAGACCTTGAACATGTTAGCTTACTTGAATTTCTCTGTTTTGTTCTTTACATAGTTTCCTGTATCAGTTGTGCAAAGGAGCTGCTCATTGTCACACAGCTATGGAGTGCTACATAGGTTACCTTTTTGTTGGTTATTCACTGGTGGGTACAAGTCTTTGCTAATCTATAATGCATGTTTTGAGATTATTTGTTGAAAAGAGTTGAATTGCCTGCAGGGCAGAATCTGTGGGAATCTTGGTTTACATTGAAGATGATGTGGTTTTCACTGACTTTGTTGGTGACAGCAAGTAATCAAAAGCTATATCGCTTTTACCTTAGTTTGCTTTTCTTTTGTGGGGACCTATGATACCACCATACCCACAAGATCTGACAGTGATGTATAGCTATCTAGACCCATCCAAATTGTAGGTCCCAATTGTGGACGGAGCATATAATCACATGAATCAAACAATCCTAGCTATCCAATTACGGCTACCTAGCAATCGGCTAGAAGATAGTAAGTGGTCCAACTTCAAAAGTGAAAATCAAATGTTATTTTCTCATTGCTTTTTTTTTTTTTTTTCATTATGCTTCATCCACAATTGGGTCAGCAATTTGGACAATCTAGATTTCTGAACAGCTAAAAACTAGGTGGATGGTTGAAGAGTGACTGCCCCTTTTTAGATTATGCAATCTTAATTTAGGAGTCTAACCCCTATTACCTTGATACAGATCAGGGAAATGATCCAAGTTTTGAAATAGCCATGTGAAATCTTGTTATTATTGAATCTTATCCATGTCAAATGAAAGTGGCGAGTAGTTGGCCCTTTGTAGTGACAAGTTACAAAAGCAAAAATTCTTAAAAGGGTTGCCACGCATTAAATCTTAATAATTGGAAGAGGGTCTTGTTGTTGGTCAATTTTGGTATGGCCCAAGAGGTATGGTTTATTTCTTATATAACATCCTCCATCATTGTGGTTTCCTAAATATTTTGTAGAAGAAATGTGGCAGGTCAAGAATTTGGTGGGATGGATTGTGCAGTTTTAACTGTAAAGTAAGAGCTGGCAACTTCATTCCAAAATAAAATTTTGCAGAAGATTCAAACTTTTACATTCCCATCTCTATGCACTTTTTGTATTCCAGATCATAACTGTTTTGATAATTGCATTTTTCATATGTAGTTCATATGTAGTATCAGCTGGAATCCTTGGAATATTTGGTCAGGAGGTTGTTGAACTTCCTTTGGTCACTATAAGTAAAGAAATCCAAAGAAAGGTAAGGCATTCAACTTAAAAAAGAAAAGTTTATTACGATGCACTTAGTAAAGCCTTTAAATAAGCCGATATATCAGTAAAAAGATACACATTGTCATATAGATGATGTTTTTCTGAGGCTTGCTAAGCCCTATGTGTGTGCAGGGCATACCATGTACAAGCTACAACATCCGCCATCATGGCAGGTAGGTGGACTGTAAGAAACGGGTGGATAGCTTAGAAAAATTCTGCATTTTTTTAGCCATATATCTGTTTCATAATCTTTGGCTCACTTCTTTATTGGATTGACCTGATTCTTTGACTGTGGGCGTCAGCATAATGGGACCCTTGTGATGGATGGTCTGATCTCGTACCTTTATGCGACCATTCAGACATGTGTAGGCTTAGCGAAGCTCCTTTTTTCTTGTAATATGGCTTTTCTTTCTTTTTTTCATTCTTTTTTCTTCTTCTTCTGCCCCTCTCTCGCCCTTGTCTCCAATGATAGTCCAAGTACTGAACAATCAACTCCTTGTGTGTAACTGAAACATTTCAAGCTCTATCCTCATTTATTCAGAGTTTCTCTTCTCATTGCTTTTGACCTCATTCTATCAGATTCTTTCTGTTGTTTTGTTATCATACAACCTACTAATTGGTGGTGCATGGTATTTCAGTTGTTATATCAGTGACGAAAGAAGGCGTAAAGTTCTCAACTAGAGGTGATATTGGCAGTGCAAATATAGTATGCAGGCAGAACAACACCGTAGACAAGGTATGCAAGTGATCCCTTTGATTCAATTATTTCTATGGTGTGTAGAAGAGAGGGAGGTCATTCTTCTAGAGAAAAAATTACAAAAGGTTATTCTACCCATCACCATACGGCCAAAAAGCCTAGGAAGAGAGGGAGGTCATTGTTCTAGAGAAAAAATTACAAAAGGTTATTCTACCCATCACCAGATGGCCAAAAAGCCTCTGGTTTCTTGGAATTTGTTACTGTTGTAAATTTTGCCGAAACCTCTTGAAAAAAAAAAAAAGGAATTAAAAAGTCAATTTTGCTGAAATACACTATTTAAATGCGGCTCGATTTAGTAATCCTCGTGGAGAATGGTCCTCCCATTTGCTGCTGCAATAGAACCATTTTGACCCACCAACTTTAAGATTTGGGGCACGTGGTCCTTGCAGGAGTACAATTTCAGAGGACCACTGACCTTTTCACTTATTACATACACAGTCTATTATGTCTCGTGCATTCAAGAATTGACCATCTCCTCTTTAAGCTCTATTTTTTTTTACCCCACTATCTTTATTTATTTATTTATTTTAACATGGACATCATCGACTTCTGTTGGTTTTGCATTGTCTTAGTTGTTAAGTTTATTTTGGCAGACTTGCATTTAGCTTGTATCAATTCCCATGGCGGTGTTCTCGTTCTGGACTTTTGCATAAAATCATCTGGTTTTCATTGCGATCTTCCAGAAATCATATGACCCGGTTTCAAGTACTTTAACATATTTTCAGTAACCTGTGGATTGAGAGGCCATTCTGGAGCTCATAAAGCTGTGTGCCAGAACGTTGAAGAAACCGTTAATGGCTTTTATAGCATTCTCTCACCAGCTCCACATTGTGAGGTTTCTAATCCAGTATGTGTATAAGCAGCCCTCATTCATACCTCCATATATGCCAAAAATCCCACCTGCCCATCAGGTGGGCCCCACTTTTTTCATACAGTATGCTCCATCAAGTGACTGGATCAGGCCAATTCATGGACCATTGTATCTATACGATGCGGCCTGCCGCCTGCTTGATGACAGATGTTAAGGGGATTCAGGAGGATTAAAGCCTCTATTGAAATTGGTTGATTGCCAACCATTGAAGTCCTTATTTCACTTTTGTCAGTGTAGAATGAAGAAGGAACACTTTGGGAAGCTACTAATACTTATGTTGAGATGAGCCCCTTCATGTCAACTAACAAAATCAAGAAACCGATTTTACTTATGCATGGAGAAGAAGACAACAATCCAGGAACACTCACAATGTAGGTAAGAAAAGTTCAAACCTTTTCAGATGCTCTGCCCTCTTATAAGCAATGAACTTAATGTTTTTTTTTTTTTTTTTCTTTTTTTTGGGGGGGGGGGGGGGGGGGGGGGGGGGTGTTTCTGTTTTTAAAATTTTCTCTAGCGATTAGATTATGACCAGTTCCAGTGGTATTACTCATGGTTCAAAAACCCAAAAACTCGACTTGATGTTCAACCAGGTGGGGTCGAATCGAAAACTAGACCTGACTCAACTTAATATTTATTAATTAGAATTAAAAACACTAGGTATGCCAATATATGTCAAAAACCCTGTGCTTGGATATAATGGTATATTTAATATGTTATGTGACTTATGTCTGTAGGTCTTGGCTATAGAGGAGCTCTTCAAGCACAGGGTGACAAATGTTGTGTTCACGGGAATGGGTGAGCCAATTCTGAATCCGAAGTCAGTTTTGGAAGCACATAGGTGCTTGAATAAGGTCCGTATATGTACATTGTAGCGTTTTATACTGCTAACGTTCAAAATACACTCTTTCACTCTCCCACACCCAGGTTTGATGCTGCTTTTTTTCAAGCTTCATAACAAGAATATATGTACATTGTAGCGTTTTATACTTGCTAACGTTCAAAGTACACTCTTTCACTCTCCCACACCCAGGTTTGATGCTGCTTTTTTTCAAGCTTCATAACAAGAAATGTGATTGCTTTCAAGGTCTATGACTTTCTGTTATTTGTGGAACCTAATGCTGTGTAATGGTTTGATTGAGTTTGTATTGAAAACTTTAAATAGAGGGTTGTTTACTGTTTTGTTGGTATTGTGCTTTCATGATTGATTGTTTCATTAGTGGATTGAATAAATGGATGAGTAGTTTAGACTAATATTTAATTGTTGAATGTTGTATGTTGAATGGTCCATCTAGCCATTGATAGCTCTGTTATGTTGTTTCAACATTGCAATTAATGGCTTATTTTTTAATTCATTTATTCTATCTTCAATGCTACTTTTTTACTTTTTTTTTTTTTTTTTTAATACCGTATGTGTGCAGGATTTTGATCAATTGCACCTAAATTTAGGCCTACAACTACTTCAGCCTTTTGACGTCACTCGTGCTTAGGAGTGGACGACACATGGGAGGATTCGTTTTATTTTTTTAAAAAAAAATTATTCAAGACCATTTTCAACTTATTGTTGTAAATATTATAATTTTTTTATTGCAAGGTAATATAATTTTTGTTTAATATTCATTTTTAATTGTATTGCAACATTTTTTATATTTTAAATATTAAAAAAAATAAAAAAAAATACAAGTTTCAATTTGAATTATATATATATATATATAATATATATATTATATTATATATATATATATATATATATATAAAATTTACTGACTTGTGCTGCAATCGGGCCTCTCAAATCTATACAGCCCTATGGAAGACTTTTTACTAGCGCTTGTATAAACTTTAACCAGCGCTTTTCCGCAATTAAAAGTGTCCAAAAACCATGCTTTGGAATACTTTTACCGACACTTGGATAGACTTTTGCCGACGATTTTTTAACATTTGCAAGCGCTTCTTCGGAAATACTAGTGGCCACCAAAAGCATCGGTGAATTCAGAATGGGCTCCGGAAAAGTGTACATTACCAGCGCTCAGACAAGCTCCAATAAAAGTTGATTAGCGCTGGCAAAAGTTTTGCCGACACACCCATTTACCGGCGCTTGTCTAGCACTGGTAAAAGTAATACCGGTGGTTTTTGGGCTTTTAGCGGCGCTTTTGACCGCCGGTAAAATTCTATTTTCTTGTAGTGACAAGTTCGGTGAGATTAGGCGGCAGGGAGTTGGGGAGAGAGTCGAGCCGAGTTACAATCAATGAGCCTTCAACAGCACTAAGTACACTCATCGCATGTGTGCTACCCAATGTGTTTTTTTTATTTTTGGACCTGGGCTGCTACAATGGGCCTACTCTGGGCATGGTTGGGTTTGTACTCGAGTCTACTAGCCTAGGTCCACTTTGGACCGGTGCTGGACTTGGTTCAGGCTCCGTCCAGCATGAGCTAGCCTAGCCTGGTCCAACCTAAGCCATCGCCAGCTCTATCAGTTACTGGACTACATCCATGGATATTGGATGATGCCCATGAAGATGCATCCTTGCACATGGGTTTGTGATTGATATGCATCGCATGCCTTACAAAGTGCATCTAATATATTTGAGGATCCTAACCGTTGCAATTTTATCGAACTTCTTTATTACGGTTCTTTATTTTACGTTTTTTCAGAAATTCGATAGTTCCTGAATTGCAAACATATGGTGGGGGCCGGATGCAGTTGATCGACCTGCATGGCTTGCATGTGAGTGAAGCCATACATGTGTTGAAGCATGACCTGAAAGTCTTGAGGAGCTTGGGTAGGTCCACTAGGCAACGGCTGCAGGTCATGATATGTGTGGGGACAAGCCACCACACCAAAGCTCCCATGCAGCATCAAGGCTTCCGGTTGCCATACAGCGTTACCTGTTGGAAGAAGAGGGCCTTGACTACACAGAGCCGTAGCCGGGGATGCCATGCAAGTTGTGATACATTGACATTGTAACATATACAAAATTCCACACCTGGTTGAAAGGAAGAGGAATAGGAAGCAAATCATGGGAGAAAGTTTTTTTTTTTTTTTTTTTTTTTTTTAAAAAAAAGGTGTACCATTAATGTTAAAACAGCTGTTGCATTGACATCACGTTTTGGAATTTTTCACCGGGCTGCACTAACATTTTCTTTCTCTACACTTCTTTTGGAATTTTCTTTCTCACTAACATGTTCTTCAATACACATATAATTACTTTAAATATTCCCTTGAGCCTGAGTTTGCTATTTGTTTATCACAGGTAAGTTCATTGAGTTGGGGCCATGGTTGGTTTATCCAAACATTGATATGATGGTCCCATCATGGATGGACCATTTTCAAAAAAAAAATTTAAAAAAAAATCCCAAATCAGGAAATCCTAGCAGTCAAATCTTTGGTTTTTCCTCCATTAAATGTCGCTTGTTCAAGCATTTCTTTTTAGTAATGATTTTGCATTAAAATCCCATTAATGGGAAGGTTAGAGCTGACTGAGTTGATTTTGGGGAATGGTCCATCTAATGATGGGGCTGTTAGATGAATGGCTTGGATAGACCAACCTGAATTAAATACATCTTTTATGCACATCAACATGAATTAAAAACGTCTTATGGGTATATCAAAACTGTTGCTCCCATCTTATATTTTAGATTACAGGTGCCTATATGGGTATTCTTCAGTCAGTGGTCCACTCTTATTTAGGGGTGGTGATGGGCAGGCCATGGATAGCCCTAGCCTGATTCCTTAAGCCCTAGCCCTGACCCTAATTGAGTGGATGAGCCCTATTGTATTTGATGTCTTAAATCCAATTAGATACAGGGTTTGTCAATGCCATCGATAGTCTGTTCGATGGCATCGAACATTACACGATCCCATCAATATTTTCTAGATTTTCTTCAGTTGGTCGCTACTAGACTAACTGGGCACTTTTTCGATGTCATCGATGAGTGTTTGATGCCATCGATGAGTATTCAATGTCATAGAGAATTGTCGAAAAATCATGTTTTATCTCTGAACAGTTGAGGTGTTATTTCGATGCCATCAATGAGTATTCGATGCCATTGAAGGATTAGTTTCGATGTCATCTATGAGTGTTCGATGGCATCGACAGATTCTGCATAGATTTTTCGCAAAGCTAAGAATTTGCAGGATTTGTTTCTGATTTCGTTTGGAATTCTTTTCAAAGCTATATATATGGGTGTAAACGGGATTGGGAGGTATTCTTAGTGTTTGTAAATCGTCTTAGGGTTTCAAAGGGTGTAACAAGGGGGAGATTCGAGGTTGTTCGAATTGGGTAAGATCTTTCTCTTTGTAATTTCTGCTTTCATAGTGATTATCTGTCACTTTGTGCCGTAGTTTTTTTTCCAAAAGGGTTTATCCATGTTAAATCGTTGTGTTCTCTCTGTGTTTGCTTGGCGCTATTGAATTTCTATCCTAGATTCTTCTTTATGTGCTTTCGTGGTCCCCCAACAAGTGGTATCAGAGATAACGTTGGGGCGCAGGCTTTGAATGATTGGTATTAATGAGAAACACTAAGTATGATATCGAGAAGTACTCAGGTAAAAATTAATTGTAAGATCCCAGAGGAAGTATAGAGTAGTCATAAGATGGACTACTCAGATTTGTGCATATTTAATTGTGAGGTTTACTCTCATGTACCGTCAGTTAAGGGAAATAAGCTAGACCATAGATCCAAAAGGTACATCTTTGTTGGTTATGGTGTTGGTGTGAAAGGTTACAGGTTATTCGACAAGGTCACACGCAAGGTCATTATTAATCGTGTCGTCAGATTCGATGAAAGCTCTTTATTCCGCAAGAATGATTAAGAGGAGCAAGAAGAATTAAAAAAAAAAAGGTTAATCGTAGACATCCAGATTGACATAGATGATACTCAGGCAGAGACGAATGCACAAACAGGGGTACAAGAGTAGGTGGAGCAGGCACCTGTGAGAAGAAATCTAACGTGAGATCGCAGGTTACCGGCAAGATACAAGAACGACTCTAATATCGCATATGCCATCATTACAAATGAGAGGGACCTGTCTACTATTCAAGAAGCTCTTGATGAGCCTGATGAAGAAAAGTGGAAGGCGGCTATGGACGATGAGATGGACTCTTTGTACAAGAGCCACACATGAGAGCTAGTGGAACTTTCAAATGGCCAAAAAGCGATTGGATGCAAGTGATTATTCAAAAGGAAACATGATAAATACAAAGTAAGGCTGATGGTGAAGGGTTATGATCAAATAGAAGGAATCGACTTCATAAAAATATTCGCACCAGTAGTTAAGTAGGTGTCTATCAGATTCGTGTTGGAGATGGTTGCCTAATACAATCTCGAGCTGGAATAGATGGATGTGAAAATTACATTCCTGCACGGGGAATTGGAAGAGAATATCTACATGAAACAACCAGAGGGCTACAAAGTTAATGAGGCAAATAATAGAGTTTGCAGGTTAATGAGATCGTTGTACAGCCTGAAACAGTTGCCTAAGCAATGGTCTAAAAAAATTGATTCTTTCATGTTGAGTTAGAAATTTATTAGGAATGAATATGATAACTGTGTCTATTACAAGACACTGAGTGATGACAAGTTTATCATCCTTGTATTGTATGTTGATAATATGTCTGAAATCAGTATACTGAAAACTCAGTTATCAGGGACATTCGAGATGAAAGATCTGGGGGCTACAAAGAGGGTTATCGGCATAGATATTCATAGAGACAGGAAGAGCAGGATTTGGTTATCACAAGCAGAGTACCTTGAAAAGATGTTGATCAAGTATAGGATGGACCAGACAAAGTCAGTGAGCGTTCCCCACGCGGCTCACTTCAAGCTTTCCTCAGAACAATGTCCTAAAACAGATGAAAAAATAGGATATGTCTCATGTGCCTTATATGAATGAGGTTGACAGTTTAATATATGTCATGGTCTGTACGAGACCGGATATTTCACATGCAGTCGGTGTTGTGAGCAGATACATGTCAAACCCTGGCAAGCAACATTGGGAAGCAGTGAAATTGTTACTTCAATACATTCGAGGTATAAAAGACTACGTCTTAACTTTTGAGAAGACATGGGAAAAGTTGGTAGGGTATGTGGATTCATATTACGCAGGGAGTGTAGATTCCAGAAAGTCAACTTCAGGTTACTCATTTGTAATAGCGGGTAGAGCAATTAGTTAGATGTTGAAACTTTAATCTGTGGTGGATCTTTCCACGAACAAAGTAGAGTATATGGTAGTGACGGAAGCGTTTAAGGAAGATGTTTGGTTGAGAGGCATGATATATCAATTGAGGCTTCAGTAGGAGGTCGTGCCAGTTAATTGTGATGGCGAGAGCACTATCAATTTGGCTAAAAAATTTATTTATCACTCACGTACTAAATACATTGATGTTCATCACTACTTTATCTGACATGTGCTTGAAGAAAGAGATGTGACTCCGGAGAAGATTCACACGAGTGTGAATCCGGCGGACATGCTCACCAAGGTGGTTGCTACAGAGAAGTTCAAGTTCTGTGTAACTTTTCTAGGCTTGGTGATGGCGTAAAAGAAAGACGAAGTTTGCACGAGAAGCGTTGATGAATCTATGATGTAAGGCAGAGATAAAAGAAGAGGACAAGAAGCTTCTCATTTGATGATTGAAGACATGATGGAGATTGTTGTATTTGATGTCTTAAATTGAGTCAGATACAAGGTTTGTCGATACCATCGACAATCTGTTTAATGTCAACTTCGATGGCATCGAATAGTGCATGATCCCATCGATATTTTGTTGGATTTTCTTCAGTTGGTTGCTAGACTAACTGGGCACTTTTTTTATGTCATCGATGGGTGTTCAATGCCATCGACAAGATTAGTTCGATGTGTTCGATGCCATCGAGAATTTTCAAAAAATCATGTTTCGTCTCTGGACAGTTGAGGTGTTAGTTCGATACCATTGAAGGATTAGTTTTGATGTCATCTATAAGTGTTCGATGGCATCGAAAGATTCTGCGCAGATTTTTCGCAAAGCTGCGAATTTATGGATTTGTTTCTGATTTTTTTGAGATTCTTTCTAAAGCTATATATATAATATATATATATATATATATATATATATATATGGGTGTAAACGGGATTGGCAGTCTTAGGCCCCGTTTGTTAAATCTGAAGTCTAAACCCTGAATCTGAAATCTGAAGGTTGAATCTGAAATCTGAAATAAATAAATAAGAAAAACTCATTTGGTAATTATGGTTGAAGTTTGAAAATAAAGTATTGAATTTGAAACAACCTGTTTGTTAACAAACATCTGAAATATCTTAAATATGTTAATTTGACACATTTGTCCCTATCTCCTATTTGAAAATGTTTTTCATTATAAAAAAATTTATTTTTATTAAATGAAAATAAAATTATTCTATTTAATTCAAATAAACTAAAGTACTTAATAGAAAATTAAAATATTATTATTCATAAAAAAACAGAAAAAAATAATAATGATTTGCATGTATAAGTGTCGCGGAAATTTTTAGCTACTTAAATGACATCACCAAGTATTGCGGGTCCCACCATGATGTATGTTTTGTATCCACCCCGCCCATCTATTTGGAGAGATCATTTTAGGGCATGAGCTAAAGAATGAGTTTGATCCAAAGCTCAATTGGACCCTACCATAGAAAACAGTGGAGAGAGTGACACTCACCGTTAAAAACTTCTAAGGGCTAGAAAAGTTTTATATCAAGCTAATATCTGTGTTTTCCCTTCTTTAATGTCAATGTTAACTTATAAACAGGTTTGATCTCAAATATACATCACAGTGGACCTTAGGAAGTTTTCACTAGTGGGCGTCACTCTCTCCACTATTTTATGTGGTGGTTCCTACAACTTTAGACTACCTCAGTCTTTTTCTCATGCCCTAAAATGATCTTTACAAATGGATGGACAGTGCGGACACAACACATACGTCATGGTGGGGCCTATAGAACTTGGCGGCATCACTTCGTTGGCTTCTCTCGCTACTCAGTCTGTCAGTAGCTAATCCGCGTGGGATTGCTGGACGCGGATTTCCGGCTAAAGATTTGGCTCGCGCAAGGATGCTGGGTGGGGCTCACTGTCATGTTTGTGAGACATCTACCCGTTCATCATTTTGGCGAGCTTATTTTAGGTTATTCGACCAAAAATGACATGGATCCAAAACTCAAGTGGGCCACACGAGAGGAAAGAGTGAGGATTCAGTGAGAACCGTTGAAACATTCTTATGACCATAAAAGCTATGTCAAGCTAAATTTTTTGTATTTTCACTTCATCCGGTAATTACCTTATAAATGGTTTGGATGGCATATAATCATCATGGTGGAGCCCATGAAGGTTTCAACGGTAGTTATTTCTTTCCCCAATTTTCCCTCTCCTATAGCCCACTTGAGTTTTGGCTCCACCTTATTTTTGCTCTTTTCTCCTAAAATGAGCTCTCCAAAAGGATGAAGGAGGTAGGTTTCCAAAAACATGGCGGTGGCCCCACCCAGCATCCTTGCGCAGGAACTTCCTGCAAAAGGCTTTCGCAGGATCCGCGTCCGGCATCGCTGGAAATGAAATTGGATTGCGTACTGAGTTACTCAGTAGGCTCTTACCGTACTGAGTAAACTCAGTTAGGCCCACCTTGAATGTATGTGGTCTATCCACGCCATCCATCCATTTTTCCATCTAATTTAAGGGGTTGAGCCCAAAATTTAAGCATATCCAAAGATCAAGTGGATCATACCACTGGAAACGGTGGTGATAATGATTTCCACTGTTGAAACCTTTCTATGCCCCACAGTGATGTTTATTTGTCATCTAACCTGTTCATAGGATCATGTAGACATGGATGAAGGGAAAACACAAATATAAGCTTGATCCAAAACTTTTGTGGCCTTCAAGAATTTTTCAACTGTAGACATTCAATTCAACTGTTTCCTGTGGTGTGGTCCATTTGAATAGTGGATATGCCTCGTTTTTTGTCTCAAGCCCTAAAATTATCTGGTAAAACGGATGGACGGAGCAGATAAAATACGTAAATCATGGTGGACCTCACAGATTTTACTCAGTACGTTAAGTGAGTTACTCGATACACAATCCGCTTCTGCTGGAAACGGATTGCCCGCTCCCCTACCACCAACCCTGTGGCTGGTGGTCGGTGCTCTGAGGGCCCCACCATGATGTTTACAGATCATTATATGGCTTCACACCAAAAATGAGAGGGATATAAATCTGAGGTACACCACAAGAAAACAATAGCGATTGGATATCCACCATTAAAATCCTCGTAAGGTCTATTGTACTGTTTATTTGACATCCAATCTGTTGATTAGGTCATACAGGCCCAGATGAAGGGAAAAAAACAAAGATAAGCTTGACTAAAACTTTTATGCCCCCAAAAGGTTTTTAATGGTCAACGCTCATTTAACATTGTTTCCTGTAATGTGGTCCACTTGAGATTGGGATATACCTCATTTTTTGTCTCATACCATAAAATGATTTGGAAAAATAGATGGATGGCATGGATGAAACACATACATTATGGTGGAGCATAAAGAAGTTTCACATGGTAAAAGTTGGTTTTGTATTGTGCAAGTAATTTAAAGAGAAAAAATTTCCGTAATAACTTGAAAATGGGTAATTTTGGAAGCAAAGCAAAAAAAAATTCTTCATTGAAAATTTTATGGAGCGCATTCTGCATTCACCATTAAGTTAGACTCCTATCATGAAAAGAATTCAATGAAAGATCACTTGGCGCTTTCCTTCTTCCGCGTTAACAAACACCAATAAACATTGAACATTTTCCAAATTCCGCATTAAGTGCAAAAATTTAGCATTAACAAATAGGCCCTTAGTATTTCTAAATCATCCTAGGGTTTCAAAGGGTGTAATAAGGGAGAGATTCAAGGTTATTCGAATAAGGTATGCTCTTTCTCTTTGTAATTTCTGCTTTTACAGTGATTATCTGTCGCTTCGTGCCGTGGTTTTTTCTTGAAAGAGTTTTTCCTCGTTAAATCGTTGTGTTCTTTCTGTGTTTGTTTGGTGCTATTGGATTACTATCCTAGATTCTTCTCTGTGTGCTTCCACAGTCCCCCCAACAAGGCCTTGGCCCTACTAAGGTGGTCGACTCAATGATTAGATTGGGACAACAAATCGGGCTCGACAATTCTTCATTGGCTTTAGCACATCTTGGCCTGAGCATTGGTCCTAGATTTCATGTTGAGGCTGGGCCCTTAGCCAAGTTTGGGAGCCCAAGCCTTGGCTCTCTACTGCTGGGTTGTCGGGCGCATTGCCACCCCTACTCTTATTGGCTGGCATGGTGAGATTCTTTTGTTCCATTGTTGTAGGGTGGATCCCACGTTCAGAGCCTATGAGGACTGTGGACCTTTCTTCTTTTGGTGTCATACTATATAGATGGGAAATAACCATGATGTACATGGGATAATGCATAAACATGGTTGATTACTGCACATTTATGCATATGCAACAAGGTAGACCCTCCCAAATATGTTTGGGGTCCTATTTAAATGATCAAAACTATTTTTACAATGGCTCTACCATGCATGAAATGATTATACAATGGATCCATTTGTTCTCGATATAATGTTGTTAGATCAGACGGCTCAGAAGATGTCACGAAGCAACAATATCTCAATTAAGAAAATCATTACGGCCGTTAAAATAGTGAAACAATTATTAAAATGACAAAATTAGTTGTAAAAGCCAACTACGGACAATGGCCATGACAGCTATCAATGACTATCACAATCATTGCAGTGGAAGGAAGGAAGATCGTGAGAGGCCAGATGGATGAGAAAAGGTGGCCATCACATATAGGTGGTGAAATTAAAATTCAAATTCGAAAAGTGGAAATTGTGAAGTAAGGACTACAAAGATCTCTCCAACTGTACAATGAATGCAAATGAGCGATAAAGAAAAAGAGCAATAAATGAAAATTGATGATAAAGGTAAACTCTTTAGCAAAGTAATAAATTCATCATTCATTTCTACACGTGGTAAGATGTGAATAACCATAGTTAAGAAAATAGTCAAGGAAAGTGTGCACAAACAAATAATTTGCTGGAAAAGATATCTTCTATGACTTGAAATAGCAAACACAACCACGTAACTTGATGGAGAAAATGTTTTCTTGTGCATGTAGCAGGATGATCATACTTATGTGAAGGCTTAAAAGTCTTGCATGTGACTGTGCGACTAGCTAAGGCGGTGATCTTTTGTGACACATGGTGTAACAAGATTGGGGGAGCACAAAGATCATAAAGAATCATCTCAAGGTAGAAGTGTAATCAACCATGTTTACTAATTGACTAGTTGATTGATCTTGAATACCATGGAGATTGCACGCAAGCAATTACCTTTAAAAGCTTATAAATTCAGCAAAGAGCGAAGAGCTCAGGGCCCTATGCCAATCCAACACAACTTTCCTATACAGTGCAACGCTTCCTATCCTTAGTCCCTCATGGACGCCTATTTTAGTTTAGATTTGATTTAACTCTTCCACTGCTAGCTAGTGCAGTGCTGCAGAAAACATGGATTGATTAGATAAATCCACCATATGTCCACAAACACACCATTGGATCGATAAAAAGATTCCTAAGTTTCAAACATATGGCCAACGGGGCCTTCTCACCTATGTGCTTAGAGATACCGTTGGTTGTCTCACCTACAAAGTTCGGTTTTACAACGAACAAATTACCTTTATCCACGGTCGTCTTGCTTACAAAGCTTAATCGAGCAACGGACAATTAGTCGAATCATGACAGTCTCTCCTACGAAGGGAGGTTATGAGCAATGAAGAAATAACCATTCCTACAACTATCTTATCCACAAAGTTTAGTTCCAAGTGACAAATAGACTATCACCCCATCGAACTTCTCTCCTACGAAGTACATGGCTAGGTGAAGAACAAATTTTCATTCTTAATGACCATCTTGTATATGAAGCCCAGTTGTGCGGGGCAACGAACAAATCATCATAATTGACAATTGTCTTGTTTACAAATTCCAGTTGTGCGACAAATGGATTGTCGAAGATTTTCCCACCATTTATTATCTCATCTACGAAGCCCAGTTCACGCCATCCAAGCAACGAACAAACGACCATTCCCTCGAACTATGATTGTCTCGCATAATGAGGCTTAGCCACGTGATGAACAAATAGTTGTCTCCAAACAGCCTTCTTTCCATGAAGTAATCTGAGTAGGTGATTCAGCTTTTGTGCTCGAAGAACTTCTTGCTATAAAGCTTGGTATTTTATTAGACAACTAAAGTATTCTCATTACTTCTTTTTTTTTCCTTTTATCTTTCGGCTGATTATAGTTACAAATACGATATTAGTATTATCAGCTTTGGCCTCATTCATCTTTTATCTACATTGCCATATCATTAAATGATGTAAGCTATCACATGCTTAATTGATAGTCCTTTTGCCTAAAAGGTTGAAAAACTCATTATAATGATGGACCCTCACCTTCATAAATTGCCTGATTCTATGTAATCGATGCTTGGATGGCCAACCAATCTTTACAGATCTAGTTTTAATCAATCTATTTTGGCACATGGTGTCACAAGGCATTTGATTTTATTCAAGCCGCATTTGACTTTAGCACGCTCGACACGTCATACATGCACAAATAACACGTGCGACTAAATTTGAAACCAACACCATTTTTTACACGGCCAGTAGGATGCGTATGCTAATACTAGTTCAACAATATAACAATATGGTTAGAAGGCTAATAGGTGTGAGACCACGTTCCTTTCGTACCATTTTGTACATGTGTGCGCAATGTCCGATGCCCCTAGCCGGGCCCATACTACCTATGCATAATACACATCCAACTGACCAAAACCACGTGACTTCAAGACTCTAACTATATTGAACGTCTTATTACTGCGGTCATGGAGGTGTCATCCACACGTCCGTGCGGCACTTCTTAGTGAGATACCCTCTAAAGAACCTCTCGTCATTTATGTGCACATGGCGTCACACACAACATACTCACACCTGCCTACCACACACATCACCCACACATGCATGTCTAGCCACACATATAAAGGAATCCTATGACACCACTTACCATAATATCACTACCATATTACCCCCTCTCTCATGTATGAGCAAACGGCATTGGCACAACCCAATATAAGCTTACCTGCCTGAGGTCTCACTAGTACCTGCATCAATGATACGCCTAGTTGGTGTTATAAAACACCATCCCAGGCAGGAGTGAATAGCTAATTCAGTGGTTTCATTAGTTCTACGTTATACATGCTATCGACATAATCAGCGCAGTTAATGATAAACAAGAAATCAAACAATTCCTAAATACTCTTGTTAAATGTGCATATGAAGATATGACATGATGCATGCCCTTTCTAAACAACACTCCCTCACACGCGACTTCAACGCCTATTTCGCAAATGCCAACACTCCCTCATCAAGCGACATCAACACCAATCGCCACATCCTATCTAATGCAATGCGATTGATGCGTATGTTAGCCGAGTAATTATTAAGTTTCATTCATCTAGCATATTGGCGAAGTTAGGATACCGATGTTATATCACGAGTTCTTATCGGGATCACGTGACTCGTTGCCATACATAGCGACTCCTAACCAGTGTCCCTTTATCCAAATTTAGGTGTCACCTGTTTATCTCACAAATCAATAATTCCAAAGGTACTGTATGATACCTAAATATATGAGGATCAACCCGGTATAGGTCGTCACCCAAACCGAGTATGATCACTCAATTCTAAGATTGTAATAGCCCACAACACGATACCCTGACCGACTGGAGCGCTATTTTCAAAGGGGGTCCGTATCAAACGGCTCACCCCAACCCACGCTTGGACCACAACCCGGATGAACATTGGCTGGGACCTTATATAGAGGTGCGGTCTTATCACATAAAACCAAATTACCACAAAGAAAGGGCTTGTCACCCAATTCCATTCACGCCCGGGTTGTTCGAACGGTACTCTAGCATGAAACCATCGGCCGGGTAATTTGACAGGGGCCATTCGAACAATGACCTATCACCTCCATTAGTGCTCATTGGTCACTACGGGGAGGCTCGTCACCCCAGCATAGGCCGACAGCTCGGACACAGTGTCTCATACCACCATACCCGGCTCATGAGTCTTAGAGGAATCGTATCGTACTAACGGATATGAATGAACCATCTATTGGAAACGTGGTATCCTAGATTTAATTTAGTCATGTCATACATTGTGAACAAATATAATCAGTCGGCTAGTGGACTAATTTGATTAACCTTGGAGAACCCTGACGCAACTGACATTGGGCGCAAGCATCCCGTGTAGTCCAGCTACTATCGGTCGTTCGTGTTCACCCGGTCGATCAAGCAAGCCTAGGGTGGCCGGCCTAACTAGGGTCACCCCTTGGTTTGGGCGATTTACCAACTGACCCAACATTGTAAGCAATCTAAGCATCACTACAAATTTAGCAATTCGTCATGCCGTCAACATAGATTTAACGACACAACCACATAGGCATTTTATCAAACATGAGATCATATATAGAACACTCATCTAATCATCTAGACATTGTATCAAACATGTGAGCCTTTATGGAATAATACATTCACTAGAGCATTTAATCAAACATGTAAATATCAACAAATCAACACATCTAATCAAACATTCAACTAAACATGTGAGCGTCATTAGAATAACGCATTTAATCACCTGGGCATTTTATCAAACATGTAAGCATCCATATCCAACCAATAGCATATAATACAATCAAACATGAAATATGAACATGCTAGCTATTGCAACTCATTCAGCACAAGATATCATTAACTAAGATCTCAAGGGTTGATAAATGGAAACCTAGGCATAATGGTTTGTACCTTTTGACGATCTGCTCAACTCACGGCGCTCGTAGGGTTAGGGTGTTAGGAAAACATTGTTGAAAGGCCTTAACAAGCATAAAGGCTTGTGAGATTAGGGATAAACACATATTTAAGTCCTAAGTTATAAGTGAGATTCAACGCTTACCTCTAACCGTTGCCGGGAAAGCTCCAATGACGATTCCGGCTACGGCGAGGCGGCTAAAGTAGAGATGGGAGGGTGGAAATGCATCAACACCCACTCCCCAAGCTCTCTCTCTCCTCCTTTCTCCTCTTTTTCATCTCCCTTTCTCCATTTTTCTCTTGTTGAAATTCATATGGGAGGAGGGGGTGTTCAAATGAAGGCTTTATATAGTGCTAGATTTGGACGCGAGTTGGATTGGTTGCAACATAACCAATCGGAAGGGGATTGCGTAGTCAGTAACTTAGTACGCTAAGCTTATTGAGTAAACTTCGTGGGGTACACCGTGATTTATATATTTTATCCATTCCTTTACCGTATTATTTTAGAGCTTTAGCCCAAAAATAAAACATATACAAATCTCAAATGGACCACACCACGGGAAAAAGTGTGAATTGAACGTTTACAGTTGAAAATTTCTTGAGGGCCACTAAAGTTTTGGATCAAGCTTATATTTGTGTTTCCCTTCATCCATGTTTTTTTGATCTTATGAACAGTTTGTATGACAAATAAACTTCAATGTGGGGCCTAAAAAGGTTTCAATGGTGGAAATCATTATTCCCATTATTTCCAGTGGTATGATTTATTTGAGCTTTTTATATGCTTCAATTTTGGTTTCAACCCCTTAAATGAGCTGGAAAAACGGATGGATGGTGTGGATTAACCACACACATTCACGGTGGGCCTAACAGAGTTTACTCAATACGATAAGAGCCTACTTAGTAACTCAGTAGGCAATCCGATTTCTATCCACTCATGCACGTACACCCTTTCACATGCACACATGGAAAAAATAATAAGAAAAAGAAGAACTGACGTCCTCTCTTGACGCACGTCCAGAGAGCCGTTTGTCTCTTTTTGGGTTAAAGAATTGTGGGGCCCACTATGCCCCACCATGAAATATGTGTTTTATCCAAGCCGTTTATTCATTTCTTCAGACCATTTTACGGTAGATATCCAAAGTTGAGGCTGATCCGAGTCTTGTGTGGGCCATGGGTGGGGGTCAAACACTCACCGTTGGAAACCTTGTAAGGGCCACCGTAGTGTTGATTTTCCGTGCACCTCTTATCACATCAAACCTGTTAGAAAGGGAAAAGGTATAAAAAAATCAAAACAAATCCAAAAAAAAATACACAGGAGATGGCGCATGTATATCTGGACCACCCACCCATTTCTTCAGATCCTGTTAGGGATAGGCTTAAGTAATCAGGCTGATCCAAACCTCAGGTGGGCCACATCACCTATAAACAGTGGGAATTGAACATTTACCATTGAAAACTTCTTGTGGACCCATCATGGAATATGTATCATATCCATGCCGTTCAGCCCATTCTCCATATTATTTTGGGATATGAGCCCCAGATCAGGGCTGATCCAAATTTTAAGTGAGCCACACCAGTGGATGGAGAGGTCCATTGAATACTTACTCTTAGCCGGGTGGTAGACTCCCTGGAGTTTCAACACCGGGTCAATGGTTCGAGTATCCACGGTGGTGAAATCCCACTGTGTGCGTGTGTGGGGTGTGTGTGCATGTGGCGTGAGTAGGGGTGTACACTGGTCGGGCCGAGTCGAACTGGCCTCAGCCCGTCCAGGCCCGTTCGACAGCCACACAAGGCCCGAACCCGACCGGGCCTGGTCATCGGGCCAACATCTCCAGCCCGAACCGGGCCCGGCACGAGTTCGGGCCAGTTTTGAACCTTACAGCAAGTTCATGGGAAGGGCTTTGGTAGGTAATCCGAGTCCCATTACAAGGCCCTCGATCAACAGTTTAGATAATTGAACTATAGGCTCGACAAAAAATCTAACTAGTCAGGACATTTACATACATTTGACAAAGCATAAAATAAAATATTTTATACAAACTAAATACAGTCATACACTACTGACTGCTACTGTTGAAGAAATTCATCTGCTGAGCCCGAGCTGCTATCTAAATCTTCATATACGTACTCATTCACCTCTCCCTCTTCAGAAGGTGGAGATAGCTTTGAGAGAGTGAGATTAGAGAGGTGAGACTGTGAGAGTGTTGAGTAGGGCGCCAGACTGTGGTCGCCTGGTCGGACGAGAGAGAGAGAGAGATTAGAGATGTGAGAGAGAGAGAGAGAGAGAGATTAGAGAGATTTGGTGGGGTCAGGGAGAGAGGAGAAGGGTTTGGTGGGGACCGTGGCCGTGGGGTCGGGCGATCTCAGAAAGTGAAAGGGGAAAGGGACGGGTAGGGTTAGGTTAATACACACACACACACACACACACACACACACACACACACACACACACACTCGACCGGGCCGGGTCGGGTCGGGCCGGGGCGAGTCGGATTTCGGACCGAGTCAGGCCGAACTGGAAGGTATCCGAACTCGGCCTGAACTCACTTTCGGGCCTAGAAAATTGACTTGTCCTGACCCGAACTCAGTTCCGGGTCAGGCCGAGTCGGACTTTTTCGGGCCGGGTCGAGCGAGCTAACCGGGCTAGCCCGGTTTGTGTACACCCCTAGGCGTGGGGGGGGGGGGGGGTGTGCGTGTCTTTAAAAAAAAAAAAAAAAGGTCCATTGGATACTTCCTATGGCCACCGTAACGTTTTTATATATATATATATATATATATATATATAATATATATATATATATATATATATATATATATATATATATATAAGAGGAAAAGATGGAGCCATCATTCTTACCTTTTGAGCTACTTGACCTCAACGTGATACATGTGATTTATCCATCGCCTTCTACATTGTGGGGTCTGCTACTGGAACCCACCTTGATGCCTGCAGTGTAGGTTGAACATCCACTATGACCTTTCCTAAGGTCCACCTCGTGGCGTATGCATGTGTTTTCTCCGGGCTGTTCATCTAGCTAGTCCGGGGTCCACCATGGTGCATATATATTATCCACGCCATCCAATGGGTAGTACACACTATAATGTATGCGTCTTTCATCCGTTTTGACGCCAAGTGGGTGGGGCTACTGTGATCCACGTGTTTCATCTGAACCACCCATCTGTTTTAACAGCTCAGTTAGAACATGTGCCCATAAATGAAACTCAAATATCGGGTGGAACCTACCACTAGCAGGAGACGGTTGAAACTCTGTACGACCCGACAATCTGGACCCCCACTGAAATGTTTATTTGCCACCGATTTGGGCCTCACCTATGAGTTATATGTTTTATCAATGCCATCAACACCGTCCATGAAGTAATGCCCATTAATGAACTGAAAACGCAAAGATACCAGTCTGATTCAAACTTGTGTGGCCCCTTGAACGAGGGGCCCACTGTTCATATATTGGGGCACGTTGTCTGTTGGGCGGTAGCCCACCTTGTTGTTGTATTGAAGTCCATGTTGTTCATTGGATAGTGGGCCCACCTGACTATGGGAGATTGTGATTTCTGGTGGCCCATCTAAATTAGGTGAAATATTCCTGTCTTTTTGGGCAAATTTTACTTCTGGTGGCCCATCTCGTGGTGTAGATTTGTGGTGTTTTGGGGTGTACCAAGCTAAATGAAAATTTTGACATTTTGATGGCTGCAAATCATGGATCATGCATGATGTGGATAGCCCTAAATCATGTGGATGTGTGCGGAATATGTGGCATAAGCCATATGATAGTGTGATGTCTAGGCGACTACCAAAATATGTGAACTTGTGTGCACGCGCGCGGCCTCTGAACTATGTGAACTTGTGATATGCATGCTGCCTTAAATAGTGTGAATTGTATGTCATGTGTAGTCCACCACCATGTGATTATGTGGTGTGCGGTTGGCCATAAACTATGTGGGATTAACTTTCAACCCTTAATTAAGTAATTATATAATGTGTGGATAGCCCTTAATTACATGGAATCATGACTAGAGTGTAGCCCTAAGTAATAGGACGTGTGTTTTAACCCTTAAATATGTTTGAGTATAGCAAATGTGTAGACTCTGGTGGTGTGAGGGTGCGATATACGTGTCTAGTCCATTAATCATGTGGGCATATGATGTATGTGTGACCACCTAACCATGCACAATGGTAGTGTATTAGCTATTTAATTGTACCATTGTGAAATGCATACAATGCCACCTAACCATATGAAATCAAGTGGCATTGGTAGTCGACCACATACTTATGGACATAGGTATGGGTACCCAATTCATGTACAACTGGATTGTATGTGCCGATTATCTAGTCATATGAATTGTGGTATAAGGTCACATTGTAAAACTTGATTTTATCATGGCCCTCGATTACGTACAAAGTGACATGAATATGATCAAGGCGGAAGCAGGGGCCATTCAACTATATGCAATATGACAAGATGTAGCCCTTGGCTCCTTAACGTCGTGACGTCAAATTTAGGTCTGTTACCATGTGAAGTGTGGGCCAGTTGTAACCTAAGACTTATTGTAATGTAGTGTAACCTTGTATTCGTATGTAGGATTGTGATTTTTTAATTATGTTTGGATGTTTTGAAATGTGAACATTAAACAATGATAATAATCATATTTCCACTAAACCATGTGAAATTATGGCATTGGTCGCCTAATAATGGGGAAGTTCAATAAAGCGATTACCACCTAGATATGTGAGTTATGGCGTAGTAAGAACAAGTAATCATGTGACCCTTAATTTTTAATTATAGCGATTAGAGTGCTATTTGTGTGGCCACTCGATCATATGAACTTATGATAATTGAGCGACCACGTGACGATGTGTACTAATTATGATAATTGTGTGGTCACTTGGACTTGTGAGCTATACTAATTGCGTAGCCTCTTAGGCATGTTAACTTGAGATGATGTATTAGACCTAACTTGTTGATGTTATGAGACCACTTTGTGATCCCTAATGACGTGTTCACTATGGCATTAGAATGGTGGGCTCACTAGCCTTAAGGCCTACCTTAAGCAAATGCCTTATGGGCCCATTAGTGGCAGGTGTATTGGGCCTATGTTTGGGCCTCTTGGCAAGTGCATGAGACTCATTATGATGTGTATATGCCAAGTCGCATTTGGACCTTGTGAATGAGTTATGATTGAGTACATGAATAGATCGATTGTGGAGATCAAATGGATCAACCAACAAGCAAAAAAGGTTAGGATGTAGCGACCTACTAATCGACCCATTCAAGTATGGCGATGAACTACATGTTGAGGTGTTGGATTACAATTGAACTATGCACGTGGTGATGGCACATGTGCGGTGAATATGTGATGTGATACATTTGGTGATGATGATGTATGTGTGATTGGATGTGATGATTGTATGTGTATGGTAATGCTGGCTTATGTTCACATGCCTGGATGGTGATCAAGTGGACTTAAGGACTAAGTAGACCACCGTATGTATTACCTTGAGTCATAGAAAGTGCACCTAGCACTATATGGTGGTGCAACACTTGTGCACCCATTTACCATGGGGATGATGAGGTGGACCACTTAACCCTTAACCGTGAATGGATATGTTGGCAATACGTCCTAGCGTCCAAATGGTTATGGATTTTTACATATTTGAAACACGTTATGGTATGTGTGCATCCCTTGCACGTGTATGATATATAGCTTATTGTGGTGACATTGTATGCGGTTTCGGCCATGCAATTAGTGTTGAGTGATGGATTGATACTAGTTGTGCTATTGTGCGATTGGTGCACACTTGTGATGTGGAATGTATGGACACTCGTGTAACCCCATGATCATAAGGGAGAGTGCATATCAGACCATTGTTTTTCCTAGTTGGCACTGTGATCATTTTCACCTGATTTTTGGGATATGAGTTGCATATTGCATCTACATGCATGTATACATGTACATGCATTGTGGATGAGGAGTGCATGGCGTGATCATGCGGAGATCATATGCATGTGGGAGAGGATGTTGATGCGTGGTGCACATGATGGAGCACATGCGGATGTTATATGGTCTGAGAGACTGCGGGCTTGGTCCCTGGGTTGTAGTCCCTAAAGCGAATATATGGCTTGGTCCCTAGGTGGATGTCCCTAAGGCTTACTTGATATCGCATTGTAATTTATATTTATCATGGTGCAGATGTTACACGTATATCCTTTTCATGATGAGGGTGGATTGAGGTTAGATGTGGTTGGCAAAGGAGCCCAATTGGTATTAGGAGCTACCTCATATGTATATATGGCTTAAATGCATAACATTGCTTGAGTGCGATTATACTACATGGCGTGCTTGTGAATTATCATTGCATTTTACATAACATCTTTCTGTGATAGATTGAATACCACAACAACATCGTGGTTGTACTAATGAAACCACTACAGCGGTATCGTGGTTGGTATTATGGATACCAAAAATTTAGATTTCTTTATACTGAGTCCCAGACCCCTGGGTGAAATTTTCTAAACCTCGAGTGGTACCCTCAATCCTCATCGTCAAGACCGACCGGATACCATGGGTGGCCTGGTGCCGAAGAGCATAGTAGGCCTAACTCCCGCCAGCGTGATCGGGTGAGAAGAGGTTCGGTCATGCCTTGCTAAAGATGTGGAGCGAACGTAGTTAGGTTTGACTAGCCCCTGAAATGGGTCTGTTACCGGCGTGCCAGTGGGTATTGGCATGGTTATAGGCCTCCCACCGACGAGACGGGTATGCGAGGTCAATATTCAACAAGTTTCAGACTTGCTTTGGACACTAGGTGTTGAGGGTCAAATATTGCATATTAGACCCCAGTTATTACCGGATTTATGAACATGCCACCGTTTAAAATCCTAATTTAATCGTGTTTATGCTGCAGGTTGTATTCAGGAGCTTTGATTGTAAAAGAGCACTAAACGTGTGGATTTGACGCTCTGAAGCTACCAAGGCAAGGGACGGACTCCTAGGGATTGAGATTGATGATTTTACACGGCCGAGATCTGAGAAAATCGAGAAATTGAAGCTCAAGTGGCCTGAAAGTCAACCAGAATGCAAGATCACAGGGTTTCCACCATCTGATCGGTTCCGAATTTCATACATTGCCTGAGGACCACAAATGAACCGTACACGTCAAATTTTAGCTCCTGGATCCCTACATAAGTGGGTTAACGGATAGATCAGCCCATAAAATAGAGACTTGGGGCCCACCTGATATCTGGATATGCTTCAACTTTGAGCTCAACGTTTGAAATAAGCTGACAATATGAATGGTCGGAGCGGATTTCTATTAAACATCACGGTAGACCCCACTAGTGGGGGTGCGTGTACACAGTGCGGTGCAGTCCCGCACCGCACCAGGACGTCCAAAGTCGGTCAGCGTCTGCTGACCGACGTTTTTCTTCTAAACAGAGAAGACGCCCAGCGTCTCTCTCAGCCGACGCCGGCTTCATGCAGTGGGGCCCACCTCTCATTCAAAGAGCCGATCCAAACCGTCCATCAGTCTGACAAGGTCCATATAAGCAAGACCTAGCTGACTGAATTGTAGAAGACAACGGAGATCGGGTTTCAGCTGATTGAACGAAGAATGGACGGCAGCGAGAAATATCTTGTGGGCCACACTGAAATCAACCCAGTCTCACCCTTCCTGAACGGTTGTTCGTCCTGAAGCCAATGGACGGAGTAGATTTTTCACCTGACATTAGCCAATGGCCCACCGACCATCACGGCAGAAGGACGGAAGGCTCTGTTCGCAACAGAACTTGCGGACGAAGCTAGTGGGCCAACACTGCACTTCAAAAATCCAGATCTGGGCCGTTCATCATGAACCTACGGTCCCCCTCATCAAATCATAGGTGGCTGAATCGCAGAAATCAGTGGAGATCGGTTTCTCTTCGTCCAGATAAAGGACTGACGTCGACACGAAAAAGATGGGCGGGACACACCAATTCTGGTCTAAAAACAGTCCGTTTTTACTGAAATTTCACGGGCATTCCAATGAACGGATTGGATTTCGCAGAAAAACTCAATTCGGGGCCCCACCGTCAGATCAGCATAGGCCAATTAAACGGGGAGTGCAAACAGATTACGTACTTGTTTCCTTTGCGGAAGAGGCAACAGGGAACGGACTTCCCTACCACTTTTTCCTTTGGCTCATAAAAGGAAGTGAAAAGGAGGATCTGGAGGCAATCTACGGCTGGAGCTTGGAGCAGGAGGACGGATGGAATTCTAGAGCTTGAAGCTTGAGACGTGGAGGCTGGAGCACAGAGAGAGAGTAGAGTGATTTATTTATTTTATTTTATGTTTTTTTCTTCTTAGTATTTCTTTCAAGATGTCTAGCTCCATCATGTTGAGCTAAACCTCTTAGCTAGGGCTAAGAGGTGAAGCTTGTAGCGTGACGGGATGAGTCTATTCTTGTGCCTTTTGTTTAAACTGAATGGATTTTGATTTAATTTTATTAAGGGAATGTTTTCAGTCTTTAATGGTCTGTTGTGACTGAAATTACAATGGGTCTGCAATGGCTTTGAGCATGTTCTTTTCCTCTTTATGTTTATGACGTCAGGAAGCCCTATTGTTCACCATCGTCTCCTGGGCATGGTTGGATGTCGGTACCCTTCCTAACCTTCATGGCATGTTGATTGGTTGGTAATTAGTTTAATTCTGTTGTTTGCTTTGTCTCTTGGGCATAGTTTGGTGATGGAATCCATTCTAATTCATATACCTTTCATCTTTTCAAAACCACATCAAAAGAAGTTCAGTTGATTTTCATGAATCAAGTGTAGATCTCCCTGATCTCTACAAGTGGATCCTCTGAATCCCTAGTGTTCCTTCTCTGAATTCTTAAATTTAGATTAAATATTTCACCATTATTCTTCAAATTACACTCAATTTAGATTTCATCTCATTCTAGTTCTAGTTCTAGTTGGTTTCAGATCACGTACAGGTTTCAGTCCCTGTGGATTCGACCTCGGTCTTACCGAGATTATTACTACATCACAACCCTGCACTTGGGGAGTGAACACCAGGCCTTGATAATTTCTAGTAATGATAATTGTATTGAGAGGTGGACTTTTAGAGGAGGACTTGCATGCCTACATGTACCTTGCATACTTTTGCATTGCATCCTCCCTTCTTGGCATCATGCGACATTGCATTGTCACTATGCTTCAGTGTATATTTTGATATTTCGATTATTGCTGCATGCTTGTACACCACGCACACATGAGTGTACTCACTAGGCTTTTAGCTTAAGCCTTCCTTTTCCCCATTTTTTCTAGAGCAAGAGTAGCTTAGAGGAGTTAGCTTTTTAGATGCATGCTATCTATTTTGTGTTTTGGCAATATCTATGTTTTGTACATTTTGGAAAGCATTGTACTTGTAGCTGTCTGAATTTATAATGAAGACTGTTGCTTGGTATTGTGATCATGGATCGTCATGCTCAGGTATTATATTAAAACAAAAATCAGTATAAAAAAAAATAATAAAAAAATCCTTGTGGTGCACCGAACTTGGGACTTTGTGTATAGGAGCCAAGTGGCGGAATCGGAGCACTAAGGAAGTTTTCTGTTCCCAAATTTTGTGCGCGACAATAGGTATAGTGAAAATCTAAATAGCCGATTAGATCAAATTTTCCTTAATCGAAATTTTGCCACCTCAAGTTAGTAGCGAAAAAGGGCTAAAATGGCTGACTCACCAGTTGAAATAGTCAACCCAACGATCATTTTGACTAAAACGCCATTTATAATGAGAATCCTAAGAGGTGTGGGGGTTAGGAGGCAAGATCATATGCCTCTAGTTCTTCCATTGGTGAATCTAGCGGCTCAAGATCCATAAGTAGTTGCATAATCATATCAAATAATTGAGGCCGATAACCAGCCATCCGTGGGTAATTCTATCACGATTGATAAGCGGTTTTGAAATGAAAAACTATGAAAAGTAGTCATGAAAGTAATGGGGATCTACCATGTAGAGCCGCCAACATGATTCAACATCTCTTGACATTCTACGAATGAAAAGAGATGTGGGGGGATGCAATGTT
The DNA here is from genome assembly GCA_021015155.1 of Magnolia officinalis. NCBI lineage: Eukaryota > Viridiplantae > Streptophyta > Magnoliopsida > Magnoliales > Magnoliaceae > Magnolia > Magnolia officinalis. Next base: position 67,602,713 of record JAJHSJ010000007.1, read on the forward strand.
TACACCCGATTTGATATATTAGATCATACGACTCAGAAGATGTCATATGACAATAGTATTTCAATTAAAAAAATCATTATGATTGTTAAAATGGTGAAAATGTGTTAAAAATGGCAAAATTGATCGTGAAGGACAACGACGGACAATGACTCTACGAATGAAGGAAGGAAGATCGTGAGAAGCTAAATGTATGAGAAAAGTTAGCCACCACATACGCATGGTTAAATTAGAATTCAAATTTAAAAAATAAAACATAGTGAAGTAATGACTACAAACATATCTTCAAAGGAGTAAAAAATGCAAGGGAATAATAAAGCAAATGAGTAATAAATGAAAATGCAAAATAAATGCATTATTCCCTTCTACGCATGGTAAGATGTGAATGGCCATAGTTAAGATAATGGCATAACAAATGTGCACAAATACGTAACTTGTTAAAGAAAATAACTTTTATGGCTTGAAATAGTAAACACAACCATGTAACTTACTGAAGAAGATATTGTATCATACATGTGGTGAGATGTGAAAAGCCACACTTGCGTAAAAGCTTAAGAGTTTTGTGCATTACCGAGCAACTAGCTAAGGCGACGATCTTCCGTGACACATGGCAGAATATGATTAGGGAAGCACGAAGATCATGAAGAATCATCTTGGAATAAAAGTGTAATCGTCACACCTATTAATTGAGTAGTTGATTAATCCTAAAGAATATGAAGATTGTATGCAAGCCACCACCTCTGAAAGCCTATAAATCCAATAGAGAACAAAGAGCTCAGGGCCTCACGTCAATCCAACACAACTTTCCCATACAACTTGGGGCCTCATGGACGTTTATCTTAGTTTAGATTTGATTTAATTCTTTTAGTGCTAGTTAGTACAATGTTGCAGAAAGCATAAATTGATTAGATTACTCCATCCTATGTTCATGAACACACCATTAGACTGCTAGTAAGATCTGTAAGTTCATAATGGATGCCCAGCGGGGCCTTCTGGCCTACGTGCTTAAAGATACCATAAGTTAACTTGCCTATGAAGTTCGGTTCTATGACGAACAAATTTCCATTACCTATGGATGTCTCACCTACGGAGCCTAACCAAGAAATGAATAGTTAGTCGAATAATGACAGTCTCGCTTACAAATGGAGATTTCGAGTGACAAACAAATAGTCGTTTCTACGATTATCTTGCTTATAAAGTTTAGTTCCAAACGACAAGCAAACTGTCACCTCATTGACCTTTTTACAAAGTATGTGTCTAGTTGAAGAATAGATTGTCGTTATTTACGACTGTCTCACCTATGAAGCCTAGTTGTGCGAGGTAACTAACAAATTTTTATCATTCACAATAGTCTCGCCTGTGAAGCCTAGTCGTGCAACAAACAGATTGTCAAAGATTCTCCCATCATCAATTATCTAGCCTACGAAGCCTAATTCACATCATAATAAAGCTTAGCAACACGATAAATAGATTGTCATCTCCTGACAACCATTTTGCTATGAAGCCAGTTGAGTAGGCAATCTGGCTTTTGTACCCGACCACCCTCTTGCTACGAAGCATGGTATTTTACCAGATGACGAACAGATTGTCATTACTTATCCCCTTTTTTTGTTTCTTTATTTTACATCTACTTATAGTTACAAAAATGATATTAATATCATTAGCTTCGACTTTGTTCATCGTTTATATATATTTTTCATCATTATTCAGAGTATCCGCAATATTATCTGTATCTCCAACTCGGCGATACCGATAACACTCATAATCTCAGAATTTCTAGATATCGGTGATGTATCAGTAAGGATCACTAATGTATTGCTGATATTTTCAACTGTGTAAATTACAAGGGCCAGTTTGTGCAGCAGATTTTAGGTGGATTAGGAGGGATAGTATTGTAATATCCCTCCATCCCCATTCTTTAAGGGAGTGTTTGGGCAGACAGATTAGGATGGATTACGAGGGATGGGATCACGCGATCCCACATGCCCATCCCACGTGCGCGTTTGTTTCAGCCGTGATCCAGACAACCCGTCTTTATCCCACAATTATTACTTGCGTACGGTGGGATAAGGATGAGAAATCCCATCCCGTCTCTCTCGTCTCCTCGAGCCCACCATCCAAATCCTGTGGGATTGTTGGCTACGATCTCTTGCTGGATTTTTCGTCCATACGGAGATATGAAACGGCGACGCCGCCTGCAGCATCCCATCCCTGCTTTCAAATCCGTACAAGGCAGAGATGAATGATCTCTAGTATAGGCTTTCGTTAGTGACGACCATCTCCGGTTATATAATTATGAATGCATGTTGTGAAGCTCCATTGATCGAAGTAAGGGGAGAAGGTAAGATCCAGCCTCTCGAAGAGGGTTATTGTTCGTGATTGAGGTATGTCTCCCTATACCCTGATTTTCCCCCAATCTGTCTCCTGGATATGGATTGGTCATTTCAAGACTTTCTATTGTTATCCTGACTTGGATCGGATGCCGTCCCTTTTCAAAACTTGTAATCCTCTCATGAATTCATGTTTGGAATGAATTTTATGTGTGATTGGGAGGAGTTTAGTTCTAAAAATCCATTCGACACCCGCATGCATTGCGATGTGAAGCTACGGCCGTTGGAGCTGTAGCTTAGCATGCATGCACGTTAAAGGCCTCTTTTGGCTGAGAGGACTTGGATAGGAAATGGATTTGGGCATGGAATCCATCATAAAGGGCTTCTACACACAATTGTTCTGTCTGTTGGTATTTCATACCGTATCAGTGGGTGTTGTTAAGCTCGACTTCTTGCATGACGCAGAAATTTATGGTGTATACCTCGCCAATGGACATGGTGGTGCCTTAAAATGGATTTGGTTTAATTAGGAAGCAAAAAAGCTTTAAAAAAAAAAAAAAGAAATTACAATTAGTTTTCAAAGATTACTTGATTACTGTTAGTGTCTTCTAGTTTTGTCTTGCTGTCATATAATCGAACAATATGGTTTTCGTAAAGGGCCAAGGACATTTGTTGGAACTTAAACTCGATAGATGTTCCATAAAAGTCTTTTTTTTTTTTTTTGTCTTTGTTTTTGTGGGTGAAAATGTTCTGATAGCTGCTCTCTATTACCAGTACCAGTTATCTATTTTAATGTGTAGAATTGGATCTGGAAACGGTTTTTGTAGATGGCTTAGACTTTGAAATTTATTTGGAGGTCTCCTAGTTCTCATTATTATGATCACCAGTTGTACAGTTAGGATGTTCCTGTTTTGAAGTAGTTGAGAATAGTGAATTCTATTGCTACCATATGGGATGCACTGTCTTCATGTTTCCCTGTGTTTTAGTTGCATTGTAATAGGAAGTCATTATGGAATCTCAAATTCAAGAAAAATTGATACTGTATGAAAGATTTAATTTGCGAAATGGTTGACTGTTCAGCCAGTGGATAAAATTTGAAATATGGAATAACTATTTCAGATTCACAATTCAAGTTTCTTTCAATTGTGTTGTGGATTGTTTTAAAAAGTATACTAATACTGAACATGGCCTGAAATAGATCGGTACGGTTTTACTCTTCGCTACTTTCTACTTTTGATTTCAGGAAATCCTTTCATATAAATTAAATTGTTTTTTTATTGTATATGAAATTCAGGTGAACAGAACTTTGGAAAGATCGTTCGCAGGTACACCTGTAATATCTTCTCTTGCCTGAAGTACTCTGATAATGCGTTATATCCTGCTAACTTTAAATTGATGATTTAATTATTTTTTTTTGTGTTGCTTCACATGTGATTCCGCCTCCTACTCATTTCATTGCAATTTTCAATTTGAGATTGACTGAGACATTGATGCATATCGCTTCTTCTTATTAGTAATGTTTTTCATTTGTGTGTATTTTTTGAATTTAATGACACATTGCAACCCGCATTCGCAAACATACTTGGGTCCTTGACCGTGGAAGAGGTAATTTCTTTTATTTGTGGATTTTTGCAATGTTGTTAGAAATCTCTGAGTGTAGCTGTTTGGAAGGTTCCTCTACTAGTGTGAAGGTTCCTCTACTAGTGTGAACTCACATATATCTTCACTTCTGTTTCTCATCCACATTATACCCGTTAACTATGTGGGCCGCACTGTGATGATCCTGTGACTAGAAAACCCGGATGATCCCCTCGTTGGATGCTTTGTGTTTGTGTTGGTAAAGTGTTGATATGAATAACAAAGTGTGTTGTGATTTGTACAATCCTTAATGAGAAATTCATTTGTTAAATGATAGTTTGTAATCTACATTTGGGTGATATAGTATATTCAATTGAACATTTTCTAAATCTTCTGTCTTCTCCCAAGCTAAGGAAACAAGTTAATTGTCTTGGAGTAGCTCTTCCCCTGTTTGATGTTCTGGTGAATCAACTCAGCCAACGATATGCGGGGTCATTGTGCGTCGGCTTTCAGTTGTACAATCAGGGTCCATGCTCTGTGATCCAGATTGTTGATGTCATGAGACCCACTATGGATTGACTACTACTTGAAAACTCCTAGACAGGGAGTATCATGGCAATTAAATATGTTGAACGATTTTTTTTTTTTTTTTTTTTTTTTTTTTTTTTTTTTTTTAACGTGGATGGTCATTTGTTACTACTCTTAACCATCTATTTGCATCCACATGATGGACACTGGTGATTCATTATCTGAGATCTTCAGTGCGTTTTCATCTCAAGTGCATTGTATCTTTTTTGGTAGCATGGTCAGAAAGATCTTTAAACGGATTTGATTATTTTATCAGATTTTGAAATGATTTTCTTTATGTGGTTCTTTGACATGTTGAAAGTTGGAATTAACATGTTTTGTGCCTTAAAATCTTCTCAACAAATGGATTTGGTTTAATTAAGAAGCAAAAAAGTTTTTTTTTTTTCCAGTTAGTTTTCAAAGATTACTTGATTATTGTTAGTGTCTTCTAGTTTTGTCTTGTTGTCACATAACCGAACAATATGGTTTTCGTGAAGGGCCAAGGACATGTGTTGGAACTTAAACTCGATAGATGTTCCATAAAAGTCTTTTTTTTTTTCATGGGTGAAAATGTTCTGATAGCTGCTCTCTATTACCAACACCAGTTATCTATTTTAATGCGTAGAATTGGATCTGGAAACGGTTTTTATAGATGGCTTAGACTTTGAAATTTGTTTGGAGGTCTCCTAGTTCTCATTATTATGATCACCAGTTGTACAGGATAGCCTTCTTAATATGCATGTGGTGCATGTTTCATTTAGGATCAGGGGGTTGGAGTTGGGATGATTGGAGGCTTGAATCTTTGTTGATTACTATATTAGGACTATTTTTGAGATTCTCGTCCTTCTATGGATGGGAAGGATTTGATGTGAGTTTTAATAGTTTGCAACTCATAGTAGAGTTTGATTTATAAGTTCTTTAATTATGTCAAAAGTGGGTATTCCTCCCCTTTCGGCTCATATGAATGCAAAATAGATGTTTGTGCCAATTGGGGATTTTATTTTAACAATCTATATCATGTACGTTTCGTATGGGAACCTATATGAAAACTTGTATTGATACAGCGATCACAGAATCACCATCTGAAAGTGATTCGTTGTGTATGTTGAAGTAATTTCATCCAATCCAAAAAGTGGACCAATGAGTAGGATAAACATATTTGTATTTGATCTTGCGCTTTAAGTCAGTCAGCAATGCAGGCATGTATGCATTGACTGGGAGAATTAGTGCCACGTCTTCAAACGGATATTGTGAATGCTCTTATTTCACTTTGAGATATATTTTAATGGTTAACTGGTTTAAACACTCTTAATATTTCAATATTTTTTATTAGCTTTTTTGCAGATTACAGTGAGACATTTGCCTATAGCGACACAGCGTTCATATATAGCGACACAACATTCATATACCTGCAACATGTAGTCTCGGTATGTTTTAATACATTCTACTCAATTTGGACACTGCTAGGTTAATAATGTGCATAAGAAATATGTAAAATTCATGTGCATACTCCTTTAATACTCAATTTTTTATTTTTATTTTTTTACTTCCTCGCAATTAGAAATTTATAAACAGATGCCACCAATTACAAGTTTGTATGCATGCATCTTCTGTTGATTGGGTTTTCAAAAATAAAGTAAATGATTTTTTGAAGGTTTGGACCATGTGTTCAAATTTTAGATTTTATTTTTATGAAAATTAAAGTAATTTTAGGGTCTTAGTTGGCATGGCCACCTGAGGCCAACTTCATGTTTATATTTCGTGTTGCTTTCATTTTAAAACCGAAATTCCACACACTCTTTATTCAGACAGGTTAGCTTATTGTATCTTGAAATAAGATTAATTATAATCTGCAAGACGTTTTCATGTTTCTGCTTCTTGTGAATCGCAGGAGGCCAAGATTGAAACATATACAATGAGGCTAATATTAGTTTTTGCTATTTGTACAACCTGTTACAAAAAAATTTTCTGCAAACATCAACAACTGTTTATTTGTCTACCTATAATGTTGAGAAATCTTCTAATTGACACATACTGTATCCGCATGATTCTCTGTGTAACTGTCTTTCCATTTATACATAGGTGATATGTTGGCCAGTTTGGGAGGTTCCACTCCGACTTCGACGTAGTCGCCACTGTGTAGCCCAGTTCTATCGACACGTTGCTCACCACGTGAGAAGTCCGTAAAATCCCTGGCAGAGCCTTCCTCTCGCGCTGCCAAGATCAAATGGACTGGCACTATGGATCAAGTTTTTTTCGACACCTTGATTGAGCAAATTGGGCTAGGTCGAAAGGCAGATAATGGCTTCAAACGAGAAGCATATCAAGCGGCCGTCGACGAGGTCCATAAACGTACACAGATTCTTGTCACCTGGTAAAATGTCCAAAACAGATTGAGGTATCACAAGAGGGAGTACGGTGATGTAAAGGACATGCTGGCTGCGAGCGGCTTCGGTTGGGACAGTGAGCGCATAGTCGTGATGGCCCCAAATGATGTTTGGGAGGAGTATTTAAAGGTATCATAACCTGTAGTTTTTGTTGTATAAAAAATTGATAGTCAACTGACATTTACTGATTTTCAAAATTATCGTACGTTTGTAGTCTCTTCTGCGAGCTGAAAGGTTGCGTGACAAGCGAATTGAACGGATAGATGATTTAGCGGTAATTGTCGGGTCCGACCAGGCTACGGGCAGATATGCGCAAGGAGGTAGGAACATTGTGGCATCCTCGTCTCGTGTTTATAGAGACCTGAATGACTCGTGGAGAGAGCTGGATGATGACACGGATGCTACCATGGACCTCTCTGAGGAAAATCTCTATGAATCACCTGACAATTATGGCCAATCCACTGACTGTCAAATAAGGGAAAATAGGCCGTTTCAGGACACTTCCAATCGTAGAACCGAATCTGATAGTAGTTGTGGTGGGAGTGCGACAACAAAAAGGATACGACCTGCTCGACCCTGTGATGTCGTAGGCATGTCTCTCACGAGTGTCGCAGAGACTATGTGTAACTTCGGACTTGGAAATGAGGTCAATTGAATGAGTAAGGTCTTAGACATACTGGAAGAGGTTCAGGGGCTAACCAATGCTGAGTTTATTGAGGTTGGTCAGCTCTTGAATAAGGATGAGAAGCTTGCATCCTTTTTTGTTGCTCTACGGCCAGAACGTCGTGTTAATTGGCTTAAAAAAACTCTATCTGATTCGAAGAGTAATGATGGTGGTGGTTCTGTTTAATGGTTGCTGATCTTTAGGATTTCAAAACTTTGATAGTTGGGTACGATTTATATAGTAATTCAGGTGGTCGAACATTTGCTATAAGAAACTTTTTTTTTTTTTGCATGTAATAACTTTCACATATTTTTTGTTACGACATCTATTTTTGGATTCCTCATATCTGGTATGGACAGTGTTATACACTGGCTTTGGACCATTCCTGGGATGATATCCTTGATATGTAATTATTTAATCTAATTCTGGATCAATTGCTTTTGTTATGTAACTTTTTTTCTGATAGGACCACACACTTCATATGGTGAAAATGTACGCTCCCCAAACATATCTCAAATGGTTTTATTAGATTATATATTTTTCATACGATTGGATGTGCCTCTTTCTTTGTAAATGCATATGACTTTCAATTTGTTACTATTCATTGCGATAATGGATCTCTCTTTGCAGTTGGCGAAGGAAAAATACAATGTTGTCCTGGTTGGGCGTCGGCCAAGAATTTATCTTACATGGAATGATGCAAGAGTCGAGGTGGAGGGATACAATGGGGGCCACCATCGAGCGTTCAAGAATTGGAGAGAGACTACGACATGCTAGGTGTCACGCCCCAAATCCGGAGATCGGACTCACAGGAATCCCGATCGCCAAATCTGGTGCCGACAGCCTCCGTAGTACCCCATTCTCGGCTCTTAGCGCCCATACGCCAGATTTCGATCCTGAGATCCTACAAGGAGGATTTTCCAATGTACATTCATATCGTAAGAAGCATAACCACAAGTTTACCCAAATCATAAAGGCAACATCATCATCACATATCCACTAATATAATCATTTGAATACAATGCTGAAAGGAAAATACGTATATAAAAAATCGAAGCTCCAGAAGTTCGTTGAACGCTCCAAGCTCAACGCTGCTGCTACAACCTAACGCCACCTACACGCATCTATCGTGCATAAGCTTATAGAAAGTTTAGAGGCTTGTGAAAGTGTGTGTACAAGGTAAGTGCCAAGTAAGCAATATTAAAGTAATCTGAGTAAGCGGAAATACTGACAAGCCCATAAATCATACAATATCAGAGAAATGCGAAAACATGCTGATAAGCCCATAAATACCATCAGCCTTATCCAAATGATGCGATGCAACAATATAATAAAAACAATATCATGTACTGATGAAGCAATGTAGATCAGTTATGCAATGCAGAGACAGTAAGCCAAATATCAGATGTCGATGATGTAATGCAATATGTGATGCGAATGAAATGACTAAGCTGGAGTGAAGTCAGGATGATAGTACGTAGTATCGCAGGATATGGGGTCCATCACAAGGGGCTTCTATCCAAACCAGTCTCATACCTAAATTTGGATAGCCCGACTCAATGTAGTAGACTCCTGATCTCAGGTTAGTCGCGCGCCCAATCGAAATCCTTGCCATAACGAAGGTACACAACAATTAGTTGCGCACCACCAGCCCGAGTGGATAGTGAATGAAATGAATGTATGAGTATGCAACTCCTACTCGATAAGTCCACATATCAGTACGGTTCCTCTCTGGGAAATCACTGGGGTCTATTACACTCCAAACCAGATTGCCGCCCCATCGCGCGCAACAAAGTGAGTGGAAGAGACCTCACTATCCGCCTGCCAATATCGGGCCCGGCTCGTCGATAGCGGACCCATTCCTCGAGCTGATCAGACTCAGCCTAGCATTGCCCCTCCTCTCAGGCAGGTAAGGTTGTACCCCCTTCCAACCGACCATGACACAGTGAGAGACGCGGCCTAACGGTATATGACCCTCATGCGCTCATACATCCACTCGGTCTAGACGTTGGAGCAACCTCTGGAACCAAGAGGGTTTAGGGACTTTCACCCAGGATATCTATAACACCCCATGTAGAACATATTTTCGGTGTCCCGTCTGGCCATCCACGATATGCCTGTGGAGGCTACGGCCCTGATGTCGCTAGGACACACAATGCAAGATGCATGAGCCATACTATCCAGTCATACATCAATCATGCGCATACCGTGCGCTCATGTGAGATAACCTCTGTCTATCAGGAAGTCTCATAACAAACATGCAGATGATGCGTATGGGCATGTATCATGATGCTATGTAGTCATATACGCATAATCGGTATCAATAACCGGTATCAACAATCGGCCTCGACAATGTGAACATTTAACCAACATTGCCCCCAAGGAATGGCTCACACAAAGACAAACATATAATGGGCCTACGGCCTCACACAAAGGCTTAATATACAACACAATGGGTCTTACTTAAGGGCCATATATACATAATGGGTGGGCCCTACTCATGGGCTTTAAATACATGACATGTGGACCCTACACATGGGTCTCGAATACATCAAATGGGTCATGCATCATGGGCCTAATACATATTACAATGGGCCTTGCCCATAGGCCACGAATACATCACAGTGGGCCCCAACTACGGGTCGCATATATATCATATAGGTCTCGACAATCAGACTCGGCCTCAACAATCGAATTGACACTCGAAATCGGCCTCGATACGCGGCCTCAACAATCAGAATTAGCCTCGATACTTGGCTTTGATAATCGGAATCGGCCTATACAATCGGCCTCGACAAATCAAAATCAGCCTCGATAATCAGAATCGGAATCAGCCTCAATCGGCCTCGACAATCGGCATCGACATCAATAATCGGCCTCGATACTCGACTTCGACAATCGGAATCGACCTTGATACTCGGTCTTCGATAGATCAGAATCGGCCTCGATACTTAGCCTCAACAATCAGAATCGGCATATATAATCGGCCTCGACAAATCGAAATCATCGGAATTGGCCTTAATACTCGAAATCGATCGATAATCGGAATCGGCAAATTGGTCACGTCAATCGGAATCGGCAATCGGTCATGACAATCGCACCGATCGACAGTCAGAATTGGCAAATCGGTCACGTAAATCCGAATCGACAAGCAGTAAAGATAATCAGAATTAGCAAATCCGTCACGACAATCGCACCGATCGATAGTCGGAATCGGCAAATCGGTCACGTCAATCGGAATCGGTAATCGGTCAAGGCAATCATAATCGATCGATAATCAGCATCGGCAAATCGGTCACATTAATCGAAATCGGCAATCGGTTAAGATAATCAGAATTAGCAAATCGGTCACAACAATCGCACCGATCGATAGTCGGAATCGGTAAATCGATCACGTCAATCGAAATCGGCAATCGGTCAAGGCAATCAGAATCGATCGATAATCAGAATCGGCAAATCGGTCACGCCAATTGGAATCGATAATCGGTCAATATAATCAGAATTAGCAAATCAGTCATGACAATCGCACCGATCGATAGTCGGAAGCGATAAATCGGTCACGTCAATTGAAATCGACAATCGGTCAAGGCAATTAGAATCGATCGATAATCAGAATCAGCAAATCGGTCACGATAATAACACCGATAATCAACAGATAGACAAAACGGGGTCCATAAATGATCAGTCAATCAACCATAGTATAAAGATCGGCACTTGGCCGTGGTTATATCAAATCCGATGGTACCGGGTCATCTATATATGGCGAATGGAGCTCACTTATTTGAGTTAACCCACTAAGGGAAAGATGAGAATGGGCCTAACAAGGCCTAAGGGAAGGTCACAATGTGGACATCCAACCATCATTGCCTATCAATGTGGACATCTAACCAACATTGCTTCTAAGGAGTGACCCACATAAGGGGGTTCATACACAAGGTAATGGCCACACATACACCACATTGGGCCTCACTCATGGGCCTCACATATACCGCATCGAGCTTCATACAAGGGTCTCGAATGTATCACACTGGGCCACGCCCACGGAGCTCGAATACATCACAATGGGCCTCACCCATGGGCCTTGAATACATCATATTGGGTCTCGCCCATGGGCCTTGAATATATCATATTGGGTCTTGCCCATGGGCCTTCAACCTATCGCAATGGGCCTCGTGTATATCAAGTCGGGCCGTATCAATGGGCTTCATAAACAAAACAGGTGGGCCCCATCACATGGGTCTCAGATACAAAACAGGTGGGCTCCATCTCATGGGTCAAAAGGATAAACAGGTGGGCCCGTACATGGGTCAAAATACATCATGATGGGCCCCATGGATGAGCCGCACCAATGGGTCTCAAATGGGCTTAGACCACACCAAAAATCATTTCACTAGTTACAGGTATAACACGTGTATCACTTATTACTGTACACTATCATTCTATGGGGCACATGGCCACTAATGATGATCAACACTGTCCAACATTGGTAGTACAAATCAGCACCGTCCAACCATTATCCAGTAAATTAGCACCGTTCAAACACTGTCCACTACCGTCCAGCACCATCTGGACGGTATGGATGGCATAAGTACATCATGGTGGGGTCCCACGAAACCTGCTGATGTTAAAACAGGTGGGACTCACGTAACTTGCCGAAGTCATGACAGCAGCTATCCTGCTGGTGTGAAGTACACCAGGCAACCTGCTTCCCACCGTCCTTTCCCTGGCCAGTAAGGGTACAAACACATCCATCATGGCAGGCTCCACATCCTACACGTGCACACGTGCAGGGTGGAACAGTGAGGATATAAGATAAATACATCGGGGTGAGTCCCACGTGGGGCCACATAATATAATAATATTAATAATATATATTATATCTAATATATATACATGTAAAATATATATATATATATATATATATATATATATTATATATATATATATATATATATACATGGCCTGGATGTAAATCACATCCATCATTGGTAGGCCCAACACGAATGAACGTGTGGATGTTGCACACGTTGCCCACGTGGCGGCCCACCAGAGTTCTGGACTAGGCTAATATATGTGTTTTCTCTTCATCCACGGTTTCAGCAGCACTGCTTGCTATATATATATATAAGGTGGGTCCGCGTACAGACGGTGTGGATAAGACCCATATATCACAGGGTCCCACCGTCATGCACATGGACGGTAAGGATTCAACACTTACAACTAAGCAGGGCCCCACCGTCCCATCTGGACAGTGGGATGAAACATATACATTGAGGTGATCCAGCACCGTCCCTTGCTGGACGGTGCCGATCCAATTCATATAGCAAGGTGGGTCTCACGTGGGGCCCACCACACATACTATATGCTATTAATATAATATATGTATAAACTGGAGGGAGTGGGTCAGTGAGGAACGCCAGCCAATCAGTGTGACACACGTCCTGTATTGGATGGTGTGGACGATAACATGTCAAGGTGATGCATACCTCTGGTGGGTCCACACGTGTGGCCCACCAGTTTGTATCAAGCTGATATTTGTAGTTTCCCTTCATCCAGATTGGTCCACATGGCAGCAAGGTGCCCCGGACAGTGTGACCATGATGGATCCATCACAGTGGGTCCCACCATTTGGACGGCTTGTAGTCCCATTGAACAACATGGATCATACATCAAGGTGGGCCACACACCTCATCATCAACATAGAAATAAAAGAAAGGGAGAGAAGGAGAGAAAGAAGCGTGAGTAGCGGAGGGACCCCGCCACTATGGGTCCCTCTCTAATCAATGCATACATCAAGATGGGTCCCTCTTTAATCAATGCATACATCAAGATGGGTCCCACCATATGTGGGCCCTCTAATCGTTAAAAACACACAAAAATCACCCACCTTAATCTTCTTGGTCCTCCGCTTCCATCAACGCATTCTAAAGCTCCGAGGGACGCATTTCAACGGTGGAGATGATCATTGGAGGGTGGAGATGGGAGGTAGGAAGGTGGGCCACACTTGCTCTCCATGGAAGCCATGGACAATTGCTCCATGGGAGTTGCTTGTAAAAAAAATAAGAGAGAAATGAGAGAGAGAGAGAGAGAGAGAGAGAGAGAGAGAGAGAGAGAGAGAGGATGGGAGAGAAGCGATGGTGACTGATGTAAGTATGTACTTTGTTGTAAGAAATGTTGACTTTCAGGGAAAAGTGGTTGTACTTGGGGATGGGTGTGAGTGATGGGTACTTGATTGATGTGATTGATAGGATTGATGTGATGTTTTCTAGAGATTGCAAAGCGCGACATTTATCTTCGAACTGGACTTGGGCCCACATCTCCTGACCCGGGTATCGCTTCGGCATGCGAGTCGTGGTATCGGAACCGCGGCGACGGCGCGGTCGCTAAGGTATCAGTCTTAGGTGGAGTCGACTCGGATTGACGGCGTGTGATCAAGGTCGTGCGCAAACGCCGGTTAAGGTCGAAGGTTGCCGAAATTCGACCGAGAAGACCGCAGAAGCTTATGGAACGGTACAGTCTAGGATACGGGTCTTACACTAGGACAGGTTTGTCGGTCTGGCGAGTGCACCGCCGACACATGGACGTAGATCTCCCTCGGGAGATGTCGCCACATTAGTGGACGCGGTTTATGTCCATCATTCTGCAACATTGTTTATCCAATAGACAGCCCGGACCACTATTTCTAGGCCCACGTCTATTAATGATCTCCCCCCTTCAGCTGTGGAGAGATTTTTGGCACTCCTGATTGGAATTATGGTTGTTGTTGTTGTTTTTTTTTTTTTTTTTTTTTTTTTTTTTTTTTTTTTGCATTGTATATTATGATTAAATTATAGGTATTGTTGGGAATGTTTTACTGAAACTGATACTTTGAATAGCTTGCATAATTTGGATGATTTCAAGACATTAGTATAGTCAAGGTAGGTGCTGCAGTATTAGCTGATATCATAATCATCCATACGGATTTGATATAGTACTTCCACACGTATGCACAAATTTCATATAGAATGTTGAGTATGGATAGATCATGTGGTGTAGCCGCAAATGATCCAGTAAAACATATGGACGGTTCGGATGATACAGATATATCATTGTGGGTCCCACAGAGCACCAACCACTAGCTACGGTGGACTGGTTTGGGTGTGGTAGCCAACCCGGTTTGGACCAGTAAAAGTTGTACGTGCGAACGGCTGATCCCCCAGTCCGCATGGGACCACTCGGACGTCCAAACGTGCAGGGTGGAATTGCAGTTGGTTTCATATCCAATCCCATCTGCATCCAAACGGGATCACTCACGTGATCCCAGGATGGCTGTGACAATCCAAACAGGTGGGGGTTTTGGTCCCGGGATATAAGAATCCCATTGGACGTCCGACCGTCCACTGACACTGCCATCATTACATTAAAACCCATCCCATCCCTCCTAATCCCATGGGATCGGTCCGGCCAAACACGCCCTAAGGCGTTTGTATGGCGATGGATATCCGTCTGCATCATGGAGATGACGAATTCATTGAAAAATGGAGGGATTGCAAAATCCCTTCTTGGAATCGTCGCCCGGTCACTGCCCATCCTGCTGTCTTCCCCAATCCATCGTACGGACTGTGGGATGGGAAGTTTCAACTAGCTACGACCGACTATAATGGCAGGGAAGGAGTTCTTTAGCGTGAAAATGGGGTTTATTTAGTGGGGGTGGGTGGCCTTGTCCTAATTGGGTGGAGAAGAGAGCTAAATTGTCAGTTGTTGGTGGTAAACAAAAGAGGTAAGCCTCCTTCCTCTTTTCTGTTGAGGAATAATCTGTTTTCCCAAGAAATATAGCATCTTGTGTCCTCAGCGTCGATTTTTTGGTGTGAAACAAAAATCCCGGGATACATTTGCATTTCCAAACACTCTCCTGTGTTACGGCTGCAGGATTGTCGAATCCCATGCCCCGACCTATCCAAATAGATTTGCCAGATCGTCCCGGGATACTGCAATCCATCCAAACATATTTTCCAGATCGTCCCGGGATATTGCAATCCAATGAAACTCTTGGACATCCACCGACAACACACATCATTACCTTAAATATCATTCCATCCCTTCTAATCTACTATAATGCAATGTCACAAACTGGCCCCAAGTGTTGCTTGCATCGCCAATGTATCTATTTTATTAATAGTTTTTTTGTTATGTAAATTCCATGTGTTGCTTGTTTGCTAGTGTATCGGTGATATTTCGATAATATCACCAATGTATCGATATTGCCAAAAAAAATATATTTATTAGAACAATTCTATTTTAAAATTTTATAGGCTGATGGTTATATGTAATGTTCAAATTATCGAAGAAAATATCAATCATATCACAATAGCGCAATATGAGCAGTATTGAGACCATAGTCTTTCATTTCCTTTTTAATTGCTAACAATTTCTTAAAGAAATATTATGTTGTCGATATTCTAAAATATTGATGGATGCTTGAATAGAAGGTTACATTGATAGATGAGATGATTGGATAGATAGATAGGATTTTTAAAGATCGAATGTGCTTTTATGCCCTCATTAAATGGAAACTTATTATATATGCATTGTTTTTTTTTTTTTTTTTATTTCTTACGTAGGTAAATATGTGTATTTTAACATATCTTAAAGTTTCACTATTTTTTTAAATACTATTTTTCCTAGTTGCTCCAATGTTATTCTACATATCCAGTTATTAGTGATATTATCCGTGATATCGATATTGTTTTTGTATCTCCAGCTAGCAAAACTTGCAGTGATACTGATACTTTAAATAGTGACTATCATATCATTGAATGATGTAACTTATCACGCACTTAATTGAACGTACTTTTGCTTGAAAAACAAAAGATTTCATAAGAAGGACGAACTCCCTCTGTAAATCATCTGATTCTTTGTAAACAGTAGCTAGATAGACAAACGATCATCATATATCTAATTTGAATCAATTTATATCTGCACCTGAAGCTATAACACGTTAGATTCTATTTGAGTCGCATTCAGCTTTGGCATACCTACAAATCATAGGCAACATAACATGTGTGACCGAATTCAAAACCAACAGGACATCATCCATGCGTGCCACTTGTGCTGGCGTGCGCATGGACACTGTACCGTTGAGAGAAAATAGAAACTTATGGAAATGGAAGAAGAATAAAGGCTATTTATGGTAAGTCGTAATATAGATTGCCAGTCCCAAGATGGGAATATAGAAGAAGGTTGCGCCAGTCGGTAGCAGCCATAGGCCACGTGCCATAACTTCCACAATGAATGAGAACAATATAACATTCTAAATTCACTTTAGAGTGGTTGCCATAATCAATAATAGTTTAACTGAAAGAAGGGCCCATGATAGAGTGGATGCGTGGAATAGGGTTATGCTGCCGACCGCAATAATCTGAGATCAGGTTCAGATGATGATTGAGTAGCACTTTATGACCGGCTCACTTTAAGCTGGGTCCGTCGTGCGATGTGGAATTTGACCCGGGCCTGACTTTTGGCTTATTTTTTTTAATTGGGCTGTATCCGGGTTTCCATCTGCTTGTCTGGTGTGCCACACACCACCCACATCCCTGGTCTGTTGACGTGGCAAAATTCTGTGGGCCCACCATGATGTGTGTTATATCTACACCGTCCATCTATTTTGCAAGATCATTTTAAGGCATGACCCCAAAAATAAGGTAGATCCAAACCCCAAGCAGTGGGGACTCCCCACGGTTAAAATTTTCCTAGGGGCCACCATAATGTTTATTTGCCATCCAACTTATTCATAATGCCACACCGACTTAGATGAAGGGAAAACACAAATATCAGTTTCGTCCAAAACTTGTGACCCAGGAAGTTTTCAATGGTAAGTGTTCAATCCTTACTACAATATGTGGTGTGCTCTAATGGAGGTTTGTTTCTGCCTCATATTTAAGTTATGCACTGAAATGATATCGCAAAGTAAATGCACAGTGTGGATATAACATATACATTATATTGAGCCTACAGAAATTTGCCACGTCAATATACCACTAAGGTCAGTGGTGTATGGCACACCACGCAATCCGCTTCATATGTATGCCTGTACCAGCCGGCTAATTCAACAATGGCGGCTTAGCATTCGGATAGTAGGGCCGGTCCAGTCTAACCGTAGCCAAATTGAATGGCTTACATGCCGAGATAAGCCCGGATTCAGGTCCATAACTCCGGATTCAGGTCCATAACTCGTGGCTCATCTGATAATGGGTCAATCGGGTCCATCCATCTACCGTTTCAAGTTTCAACTATCAGATAAAAAACCAACAACCGTTCATATCAAATGGATTAAGAGCCAAAGAATGGATGGTTGGGATCTTCCACACGGAATTTTAGGGCGTGGTCCACCCGCGATTCACCCATTAGATCATTCATTAGAAACACTAAACTATAGATTCAATGTTTGTGGACACCACATGTTCGCAGGGTTTGGACATCACGAGTGGGCCCCACACAACACGAAATGGTGCATCTTTGAATTCAAGAAAGGCATATGCAGGATTCAAACGAAGCAACTTCTCCGAAATACCCAATAAAAAAGCCAAGAATCCACGTCTCCTTATAAAAATCATCAACACTAATCTGAGAGTTAACCACCATTTTAATATTATGGTGAGCACGTCGCGTTCAATGCCCATTCTTATTCGGAAGTGGATTGGCTGGTGTAACACACACCATCTTTGCATTGACTTCAGCAAGTTATGTGGATCCCATCATGAGGTATGTGTTATATTCAAACTGGCCATCCATTTTGCAAGATCTTCATAACGCTTAAGAGGAAAAATAAAACAGATCTAATGATCAAGTGGACCACACTGTAAAAAGCACCTGGGGATTGAATGTCTGCCATTGAAACCCTTTTGGGTTTACGGAAGTTTTGGATCAATATGAATTTTGTTTCCCCTCTTAATCCAGGTCTTTGTGACGTTATGAACGTATTAGATGGAAAATAAACGTTATGGTGGAGCCTACAAAAATTTTAACGGTGAAAATCATTATCTCGGCTGCTATTTATGGCGTGGTCCATTTGATCTTTGGATATGATTCATTTTTTGGATAGTGATCGAAAATGATCTCAAAAAATGGATGAACGGTGTGGATATAATAAATACATCATTGTGGGGCCCATATAACTTTGATCTCCTTTGAACCGTTCGTACAACTCGGAGATGGAGGAGCGTCAGCGCTCGCGCTTGTCTTCGCACATCACGTACTTACATAGCTATATAGCTGGTGTGTGGTACACCAGCCAATCCGCTTCTTATTCGCGGACGGGGAGTTCCTGCGCCTTTCGCAGAAAGTTCCTAGGATGCAGGGTGGGCCCACGGTGATGTTTCTTAGATATTCACTAGGCTATCTGTTTTCCAAGATTATTTTAGTACATGTGACCGAAAATGAGGTCGTTCTAAAACTCATGGGGCTGCACAAAAGGAAGTATATCAGGATAGATTTTCCTTGATTTCACTTCTCGCCAGTGGGAATGACCTTATAAACGGTTTGGATGGCATATAAACCTCAACGTGGAGGCCAAGAAAGTTTCAACAGTAGAAAACTCTTTTCACAGTTTTCCCTCTCGTGTGGCCTACATGAGTTTTAGATTTAACTAATTTTCAATCTCATGACTTAAAATAACCTAACAAAATGGATAGATAGGATGGATTTTAAAAAATATCACGGTGGGCCCCACCTAGCATTCTAGGCAGAAACTTCTGCGGAAGGCTTTCGCAGGAAATCCGCTCTCACGAACCACGGGAGCGGATTAGCTATTACGCGGGTGATACCTTAGTGGGTGTCAACCCAACCGTGTTAGGCCTACCTTGATCTACTTGTTGTATATCAACGCTGTCTATATTATTTTTCATGTCATTTTAGCATGCGATTCCAAAATTTAAGAATATCAAATTTTCAGGTGAACCATATCACTAAAACCAATGATAAATGATTATTAAAAACTTTTTATAGGCCACAAAAGTTTTGGATAAAGTTAATCTTTGTATTTTTACCTTCATTCACATCTTCCTGATATTATCAACATGTTTGATGGCAAATAAACATTATGAAAACCTTACTACGGGTCCTTTGGAATTTTTAATGGTAAACCACTCAGTCAACACTATTTCCTGTGGTGTGGTCACCTGAGACTTGGTTCTTCTTATTTTTTGGGACCACATCCTATAATAAGCTTGAGAAACAGATGACCGGCGTGGATATACAACACATCATCAAGTTGGACCCACGGTAAGGGTAACACCCACTAAAGTGTTACCCGGTAACACCTAATCGGAGGTGTGTGGGAAGCGGACTGCGTGTTGTGCCGCACACCACCGACCTCCGTCATGACCAAGTCCTGTGGGTCTCACAATGATGTATGTATAATATTCAAACCGTCCATACATTTGGCAAGAAAATTTTATGCTATGAGCCCAAAAATGATGAAGATCCAAAGCTTAGGTGGACCACACCATACAAAGAAGTGGGGACAATAATGCCTACCGTTGAAACCTACTTAAGGTTCATCATGATATTTATTTGCCGTAAAACACTGTTAATAAGGTCATGCAGAGCAAGATGAAGGGAAAACACAAATACCAGGTTAATCCAAAACTTTCGTTGCCTCGAGAAGTCTCCAATGGTAGACATCCAATTCGCAGTGCATTCTTCGGTGGGTCCAACTAATGTTTGGATGTTACTCATTTTTGGGCTCATGCCCTATAATGATCTAACAAAATGATGGATGGTTTGAATATAATAAATACATAATGATGGCCATAGAACTTGGTGATGTAAACACATGAGGAGGTTGGCACACCACGCATTTTGCGAGTAACTCACTACGCTTAGCCTACGGAAACTGGATTGTGTAGTGAGTAACTCACTACGCTTAGCCTACGGAGTAAACTCTGTGAGGTCCATCATGATTTATGTATTTTATCTACTCCGTCTATCTATTTTTACAAATAATTTTAGGACTTTGACCCAAAAATGAGGTGTATCCACTATCTAAATGGACCACATCATAAGAAGCAGTTGAATTGAATGCCTACCGTTAGCAAATGCTTGGGACCATAGAAGTTTTGGATCAAGCTTATATTTGTTTTTCCCTTCATCCATGTTTGAATGATCTTATGAAAAGGTTGGATGACAAATAAACATCACTGTGCGGCCTAGAAAGGTTTCACTGGTGGAAATCATTATCCCCTCTGTTTCTAGTGGTATGATCCACTTGATCTTTGGATATTCTTCAAGGCTCAACCCCTTATATTAGATATGGAAAAACGGATGGACGAGGATGGACGGAGTGGATAGACCACATACATTCAACGTGGGCCACCTGAGTTTGCTCAGTACGGTAAGAGCCTAATGAGTACCTCAATCCGCAATCCGATTTCCTGAAAATAGACTTTATTTCCCGAGTTCATGTGCTAGGAAGCTAAGTGGGTCCACCTTGATGTTGGTGAGAAATCCACCCCGTCCGTCCATTTTGTGAGCTCTTGACAGAAAAGTTAAGGTGATTCAAAACTCTAAGGAATAGATGAGAGGGAGGAAAAAATGAGAAAGAAATGCCTACCATTGAAACTTTCCTGTGCTTCAACTTGATGCTTATATGCCATAGACACCGTTTATAAGGTCATTCCCACTGGAATGAACTGAAAACATAAAACACTTTCCTCTCGTCCGGCCCACTTGAGATTTTTGATCAGACTGAGTTTTAATCCAATGTCCAGGGTCTATAGAAGTTTTCGATCAAGCTGATATTTGTGTTTTCCCTCAGTGTTGACTTATGAACAGGTTAGATCTCAAATAAACATCATGGTGGACCTAAGAAGGTTTCAACGGTGGGCTTCACTTTCACCTCTGTTTTCTGTGGTGGGTCCACTCGAGCTTTCGGATCTGACTCATTCTTTGACTCAATTCCTAAAATGATCTCTCTAAATGAATGGACGGTGTGGATACCATACATACATCATGAAGGGACCCACAGTACCTGGTGATGTCCCGTCAGTAGCTAATCTCGCTGCTCAACCTGTTAGTAGCTAATCCGCGTCCCATTAGATGGCCACCAGTTATTGGCGTTGCTCTTTTCATTAATGTACTCCACAACCGGACGGCCCAGATCACCGTCAATTTGTGAGACGCAAAGAGTTCATGAGTCACCACCATTTTACAAATGGTGTTAAATATCACTGTTGGCTACACTAATAAAAATATTGTAACGGAGAAACCACATCACAATTTTCAATGAGAAAATGAAAAGAGAAAGCAAGAAAGAACAGCAACAGAAACCCGTCCAGGTTCATCCCCCCGACATTTCCTTATTTCCATAATTACCCCTATCCTATTAGAATAAGACCTCCCAACTCTCCATTTTCCCATCCTATAAATATCCTTTCAATCCTCAACCCTTTCCTAACCAGATTTCCTTTCCTCCCTGACAGAAATCTTTGAACTTCAATCATTCCCAAAACATCCTACGGAAGAAGAAAAACAGTCACAAGAAGCTAAAAGAAGCTCAATTTCCACCCATTAATGGCGTCCATGGCTACCCTTTTCCTCCAATCTACAAACCCAACTCACCCATTTCACAAAACCAACAAAACCCATCTCCATTTCAATCCCAAATTCTCAGTTCCTATCCTTTCTGGGAAAAAAATAAGGAAGCATCCTCGGATTTCTTGCGGATTGATTGAACCCGACGGTGGAAAGCTCGTTGAGCTAGTCGTTCGGGAGTCACAGAGGGATGAGAAGAGGAAGGAGGCGGTGTGGGCCCCACGGATTGAGCTGTCGCGGATCGACCTTCAGTGGGTCCATGTGCTCAGTGAGGGGTGGGCCAGCCCTCTCCGCGGGTTTATGCGAGAGAACGAGTTCCTCCAAACACTTCATTTTAATTCCCTCCGGCTCGATGATGGGACGGTCGTTAATATGTCGGTGCCTATCGTGCTGGCAATCGATGATGAGCAGAAGCAGGCGATCGGGCAGTCCAGAAAGGTCGCTCTCGTGGATTCCGACGAGAATCTAGTTGCGATTTTGAACAAGTAAGCAAGTTTGTTTTTCATTTGTATGTATTTGATTTTATATCATCTTTTAAGATACTTTATTTTGTCTGAATTACATATTTGTAGTCCGTAAAGGTTGGGCACATGTTTCAGTGATCCATATTGTTCATCTGGGTGGGCCCACCATAGATGAGTAATGGACCAAAATGATCCGAAGTTGAAAGATCCCAGCCATCAGAGCAATGGGATTCTCCTGTAGCATATGGACCGTTGACTATACTTTCTTTTAGTCATGCATAGAAGATCAAATATTTATGGGTAGGATTGTCCGATGGGGTTATGGTCTTTCCAGGTTTATACATTAATGATGAATGGTCTGGATCATTGAAAGGTGGGTGGGTCCACAAACTACTTACCAAGCTGTATATCTCCTCCACTATTGGTGTGGAATTCATTTGGGTTTTTGGTTATCTTGTTTAATTTCCTATATGAGATATCCCATGAATCTTTTAATTTTTATGTTTGGGCCATTAAATTACTAATGTTGTTTCAAGAATATGTTCGGTTTAGTCCGCTGACCTCAATTTGTTGGGTTAAAGCTTAGATGATGATGATGAAGTTGTTTGGTTTAGTATGCTTTTATTTTGTGTTATTTCTATCAATTTTTAATTTTCAACTCACAGATGGATTTTCTAAGGCTTTTATATGACGTCTTGGATATATTTGGTTGGGTCTTTTCCTTTCAATTGGTTGAATTATTTTGAATTGCCTTCTCCAACAGAAATCCTTGTGATTAAAAATTTTCTTTTGAAAGTAGGGATGCAAGTTTAGCAATTTAGTATGGCTTAAAGTTGTATTTTTTTCTCTTTTATTAAAGGAAAAAAAAAAAAAAAACCCTTAGCCTCTTTGTTCTACTTGAAAATCGTTGTGTCAGATGCATCTAATTTTCTTACTGGAAACTTAACCTGAATGCCGATGCATCAACTTCGTTGTTTGGTATGCTGCACTTTAATTGTACCCATCTCACGGTTGTCTATAATCAAAACCGAACATTAGGGTGGGTCCACTGTGAATCATCAACAATGAAAAGATTGCAATGATTGGACAATCTTAAGGATCCAATCGATGACCAACAAATGGATGATTAGAAAAGTATTGCAACGGTCAGCATTGAAAGTTAACAGGTCCACCAAGTGAGTGGGTAGGATTTACAATGCATGTGATTTTGGACAGTGGTAGGACCCACCCGATGAACGGTCAGGACGATGGACATTTTGCACGAGTGTAGCACATCAGGTAAGGAAATTAATCCGCTGCTCTGGTTACATGAAACTATTGATGTTCGATAGAGAAATAACTTGTACCGGTTTGCAATTTTATTTCGTGCTGAAATGTCAACCTGTTATGTTGGATGTAGTAATTGCCCTGATTATGTAACTGTCTCAGTCTTGAATTGGTTGTGCACCTCGTATTCAAAGAATTTGGAAGTTATCTGTTGCTGGCATGTGCTTAGAGTGTCCCATCGAACATCTTGCTATATTTCTTCATCTCCCATTATTATTTCTCTAGTATCAAGTTTTTTGATCTATTTCACTGTATTTTTCCTTCCAGTTTTTTGAAGTTGCATCAATTTCCCAATTAGTCATGGAACTACTACTTGTGTAATCTCACTTATATTTGGCAGTGTTGGTAGAGTTCTAGGATTGAATTCCCAAGGTTTCTTGACAGAGTGCTTGGAAAGATCTCTGGTCTATATTATTTCATTAAATTGATCTATTTTCATTCGTTGTCACTAGTTTCCATGCTTCTCTAGCAGTTACAGGATTTAGATACTATATAACATAACTCACTCATGTAATTAGAGATTCAATGCAAAATATGTGGGATTCTCGCTAGACTAATCTTTAGGGATGCAAAATTCACTTAGATTGTTGTTGCTGAAGTAGTTGGACTGGCACTTGAAGGGATTTGATATGAGGGAGGGAGCACTTTGCAATCACTGTCGTGGATTTTGCTGCAAGTTACTGAATACCTGTATAACTTGGATGCATTTCTTGGTGTCAGACACGTGTGGCAGTGTCAAATGTCTCGATAACCCTAAAAACCAATTATTTACAAGTAAAAAAGCATAAAAAATAAATGAAACATGTGAGTAGAAAATTTTACATTTTCATATATGAGGTGCTATTCGGGAGTATCGGACACAAACATGTGTTGACAGGGCACAATTTGAAATAGTGCCATTTCCTTATTACATGGATGAAGTGCCTTGTAAAGAGGATGTATTGTATCTTTGGGCCCTGAGTTCCTACATGCGAGGCCAAGATCGGTGATCTAAACTATTGATCATATGGGCCCTGACATGGATGGACCATGCCTGAAAGAATCTCTCTGTAGGGAAAGATCCTAACCCCTTTGGTCAGCAGCCTGAAACTAAGGTCATGGAGAGAAAATAAAAAATAAAAATAATAACTCAATGGTCAACATTCAACAGAAACGCCCATTTTGAAACTCTCGACCCATAGACCAAAAATCTCAACCATCGAACTGTTGATCCCACTTGTTGGAACTTGGGGATCAAGGATGTCATCGATATGCCTTGGTAAACTATCATATAGTTTCTAATTTCGGAACCTTTAATTTCGAAGAGGAAATGACTCGACGATTCAACCAAAGAGAGACACTCCATATAATTCTGTTCGTTTCCTTAACTCGAACATTTTCCAAGTCAGTCTTCTTGCCACAAATCAAATGACATTTCAAGGCTGTGCTAGCTGCATATTACATTCCTTGCTTAGGCCATAAATCTGTAAATGATTTTCTATATGAATGGTGGCGACATTCTTGTTCTTATCAGTTGCAGGAAAGGATCTTTACAGTTGGCTTCGAATCATCATTATGGATAATCTAGTGTAAATTTCAAATTTATGTGTGACGATAGGTATACAGTATCCTATAAGCTAAATGACAAGTATTATTTTGGGAGTGTTTGGATGCACCATCAAATCTGCATGTGGTTATTAGTCCAATAGAGTGCAAACAACCAACTTGAGGGCTACTTCCTCATTATGAATACTAGGGAACATTATTAATTTTTATCAATTCCTCTTGATTAAACTCGATGGCCATAATTCAATTCATTTGTTCATCCAAGTGCAGCCTTTAGGAATTCTGTGTTCGATTGCATCTGATTCAGGCTTAGCTGCAGTTCCTTCTCTGGATACCCAACAGGCTAAAAGTGATGATTAGATCAACAAAAAAGTGATGCAGGATAATTAGTCACTTGCTAGATCAACACAGAATTCCAGAGAAGGGTGCTAGTTTGATCTAAAATAAAAGAAGAAAAAGAATTTTATTAAAGAATGGAGAAAGATTGATTAGATCAACAAAAAAGTGATGCAGGATAATTAGTCACTTGCTCTAAAAGCATCATATGGGCCCGCCTCACACGGGCCGCCCACCCCGAGTGTGTCCCGGCATCCCACAAGCTACTCCACTCGAGCTCGATGTGAAAATACCTCTGTATTAATCACCCCTAGTGAGGAGTTTCGAACATGAGACCTCCTACTCTGATACCAATTTGATGCAGGATAATTAGCCACTTGCTCTAAAAGCTTGAACGGATAGAGAGTGGTGAATCAACCCCTTTATCTCATAGCCTAGGCCACACATCTCATGGGTTAGGACGTCGGACGAACCCTCCTCGTGGGCCCCACTTCACATGGGCCTGCCTCACACCAGCCACCCGCCTAACATGGGCTGCCCACCTTGAGTGTGTCCCCACATCCCACAGACTACCCCACTCGAGCCCGGTGTGAAAATGCCCCTGCGTTACAAAGATGCTATGATACTACGTATACTCATAGATTAAAAAGAGAAGAAGATAAAGAGAAGAAAAGCGAAAGAAGAGAAAATTGGGAGGAGAAAGGAAACAGAGTTAGAGCTCTACATCCCCACTATTTCGCTCTATATTAATAATAAAAATCAAAAGGTACGAAAATATCTTCACTAATAATGTTCATATTCCAAACAGGTTCCAAACCAATGTCCTAATCTAATATAAACACTAATATAAAACAAAAATGGCTAAAGGTCTTGTGGTTTGTGGTCATTAGCGTAGAAAGGTGTGGTCCATTTGTGTGTTGTAATCAAAGCGATGTGTAAAAATTGTCCTTTAAATAGAAGTTAGATATCTTGTGTGACCCATCTCAAGCGTCCATCAAAAGAAGAAACATCAAGTTATGTCTATCAGAAACATCATTGAGTTTTTGTTATTTCTGTTTGATTAAGCTGAATGTTATTATTCCACTTCACTTGTGCATCCAAATGCAACGTAAATTGCATGAATCTGATATTGCTACATGAAATTCTACATTTCCGTAATGTGAAAGTACATGTTTTCATGCTGGCCAGTGTTGAAATGGATGTGTTGAAGTTACAAGCATCACATTTTGGTTTCATTGAAATCTCATTTCTCCTTGGTCTACTTTATGTAATTTCAGCATTGAGATCTACAAACACAATAAAGAAGAACGGATTGCAAGAACTTGGGGAACAACGGCACCTGGACTACCATATGTTGAGGAGGCCATTGCCAATGCAGGAAACTGGCTCATTGGAGGGGACTTGGAAGTTATACAGCCAGTCAGATACAATGATGGTCTTGATCAGTACCGGCTGTCTCCTGCAGAACTACGTGAAGAATTCAAGCGGCGTGACGCAGACGCCGTTTTTGCTTTTCAGCTTAGAAATCCTGTACACAATGGGCATGCTTTGCTTATGACTGATACACGCAGACGTCTACTAGAGATGGGATACAAGAATCCCGTCCTGTTACTTCATCCATTGGGAGGCTATACAAAAGCAGATGATGTACCCCTTAGTTGGAGGATGAAACAACATGAAAAGGTACTTTCACTCTCCTTGCATGACAAAAAACACGAATATTGGGTCCTACTCCCTTCACAGCCATTGTGGCATGTCTTCAAGATTCAGGCCATTTGTTAGGTGGGCCGATTATTTATGTGCCTTCATCCATGAATTTGGCTGGTTGAATCACAAGTGGATATTGAATGTGGTACGTTGGTCATTTTTTAACCATAAAATTTTCTGGTTGTCCTACTTGATGACCAATCGGCCTATTTTTGGTCCCATGACAGTTACAAGGTGGGCCCACCTGATGCACACGCTTGTAGTGTTGCCATGTATAGGAAGATTAGGATTCAACATCCTAATTTCAAGAGTAGCCATTGCATTTCTCTACTATCCTTTTTTAGGAAAGCATGCCTACAAGGTGGGGCCAACCTGATGAATGAGCCAGATCTTGTACAAAAATGCCATGTTGTCACATTAGGGGAGGGTAGGATTGAAATGCTGGTTCCCAGCATATCCTATGCATTTCTCTGTTACTGTTATGCTAATATTGAAATAGGATTTTATTCCAGCTAATTGATAATGATAACATGTCCCTAAACCATGAATTAGTTCCGATAACTAAAGAATGTATTCCACAGGTGCTTGAAGAGGGTGTTCTGAATCCAGATACAACAGTCGTTGCGATTTTCCCATCTCCCATGCATTATGCGGGCCCAACTGAGGTGCAGTGGCATGCCAAATCACGGATAAATGCAGGGGCCAACTTCTACATTGTTGGCAGGGACCCAGCTGGTATGGCCCACCCTGTCGAGAAACGGGACCTCTACGATGCTGATCATGGGAAGAAGGTTCTCAGCATGGCTCCCGGACTCGAGAGGCTCAACATTCTTCCTTTTCGTGTATGTGAACCGCTCAACTTCTTATTAGCCTCTCACTCATAGAGGTTCTCACTTGATTGTTCATTAGGCTTAAAATCTCAGACATGATACCTGTACATGTGGCATACATGTACGTCTGAGTACGGCATCAGACCTTTCATCTGGTAGGACATAATGGATGGGCCGTACCCAAAAATTCACCGATCAGACAATCATAATTATCCAATCCATGGACTTGTACAAGTGTAGGATGTCAGTCGGACTTCTTACAAATCATCCACTGGAAATCTCTTCCAATGGGATGTTTAGGATCAGCTGACCATGATGATTTTGGGTCACAGGTAATCCAGGGTGGGGCCCAGTCTTAACATACAAGATCTCATAAATGTGTGCCACATGTGGACGGTCATGTCCTGAATATCTAAGACAAGAACAAGTTTTTGACATTGTATCTGTGCTCCTTACATGAAGCTTGGTATTGATCTTTGTGAGTATAAATGCAGGTGGCTGCCTATGACAAGAAACAGAAGAAGATGGCTTTCTTCGATCCTTCCCGGCCTCAAGATTTTCTGTTCATTTCAGGCACTAAGGTAACCGTTCAGCATATAAAACATTCCGTTTATACAATTACTAAGAGTGGAAGAATCTGGCTGTTGCAAAGTCGCTAAAATTAAGCTTGTTTTGGTTCTACAGATGCGGACTCTTGCAAAGAATAGAGAAAACCCACCAGACGGATTCATGTGCCCTGGTGGATGGAAGGTGTTAGTTGAATACTACGATAGTCTGGCAGCCTCAGAGAACGAGAAGTTCCGTGAAGCCATTCCTGCCTAAAGGCCTTGTGCTTTCCATGTATTCTGGGTTGCATATGGGCCACTTGTGTATTAGTTTGGACAGTGGATTTTGCATTGATCGAGCTGTTTGCATATTTCAAAACTTTGGTTTTGATCAACATAGGTCTGGCATTATTGTTGTCTGCCTGTTTCCATGTTAATTCAGCCAAGCATGAATAAGCTCTGTAAATAGCTCAGTTTTCATTGCAATCTCAAATTGATTTGGGTATATTATTTCTCTTAACTATGATGATTCTACAAGGGACATTAATGGGGCGTTTGGGTCATAAGGTACTTTAGCTACTTATGCCTCAAGTAACTTATTTTGGTTTCTACTTATTAAGCCGAAGTGATCGAGTGACTTCTAAGTGAAAAAGTTGCATATAATTAATCATAAACCAAACTTACTCATCTCAAATAAGTTACTTGCCTACTTCTGCAAGTAGAAAAAGTAACATATTTTGTGGTCGTAAGTTGCTTAAGATAAGTTACCCATGCCACAAGTATTTAAGAAGGTAAGTATGTTTGGTAAACAACCTACTTATCAGCTACTCCTCTCTTGTCTCTCCTATGCCTCTCTTCAGCGACATATGAAAAATAGAAAGCTAAAAACAAATTTAACTGAAGTGATTAAGTACTTTTTAAGTAAAAAAGTTATGTATAACTAATCATAAGCCAAACTTACATATCTGAAATAAGGTACTTATCTACTACTGCAGATAGAAAAAGTAACTTATTTGGTGGTATCCAAACAGGCCCTAAGTTGAGCCGCTGTGGTCATTGTAAATATAAAAAACCTAGAGTGGATCTTTGCATATTTCACACCAGCAATGAATGATAAGCGTACTTGCTCATGTAAGATAACAAGGGGAACTTTCTGTTACACGTGCCAATGTGGGAACATGTGTGTGACACATGGACCATTCGTCAGGTTGGATGCACTGTGAGCATGATCCGGCCCAGAAAGAAAAATGAATGAGGAAGGCAACAATTGAATGAGAACAAATGAATGGTTAGAAAATGTGAGTGGTGGGTCCACTATGTTTTTCGTGTGACATCAGATGCATCCCCTCCATGTCACTGTATATCTCAAAAATCAGGCATATTCAAAAACTCAGTTGGGCCACGCTACCAGTAACAGTGTAACTCAAAAACTGATTAAGTTAGGCGTGGTGTGGCTGATTTTTGGAGCATCCCTTCATCCTGTTGAAAGATAAACACACCATGGTGGGCCCGGATTCAAACCTCTGGTTGGTTTCCCCTCTCCACCCACATGAGTTATGAATCAGGATGATATATTTCCTGAAGCCTTAACATCAAGAGGCACACCAGATAGATGGAGTAGATGTTACACATGGGACATGTGCGCCATATCTTGGGTGTTGCACTGACTGTACAATAGGTGTTGTGGAAGATTCTGGTTAGGGGTGTCGATGGGGCTCAGGCCTAGCCCACATCGGATGGGATTCGGCTGGAGTATCAGGCCCGAGGGCTGAGCTCGGGTTTACATTTGAAGCCCGTTTTCTAAATGGGCTGTGCTTGGACTTGGATGTCCAAGAGCCCATCAGCCTGGCTTGGCCTGTTAGGTTTTACAAAAGATGTTACTCATTTTAACGGCGGGAGTTCAATCCCTACTATATGGTCCACCTGAAATTTGAATATGCCTCATTATTGGGATCTATGTCCTAAAATGAGCTTTTAAAATGGATGGACGGCATGGATATGCAAGACATATATCAAGATGGGGTCACCCAAGACATACATCAAGGTGGGCCCACGTTGGGGCTCACCTGCTAAGTTATTAACCCGTCTCACCTAACCCGCGTTCCACTTCCAATGGGCTGGACTTCAAACGCTGGCAAAGCTCCGTGGTACCTGCCATGATGTATGTATTATATCCATACGGTATATTTATTTTTTCATGTTATTTTAAGGCATGAGACAAAAATTGAGGCAGATCCAAATTTCAAGTGGACCACACTACATGAAATAGTGGTTATTGAATGCCCAC
This sequence comes from Magnolia officinalis, assembly GCA_021015155.1. NCBI lineage: Eukaryota > Viridiplantae > Streptophyta > Magnoliopsida > Magnoliales > Magnoliaceae > Magnolia > Magnolia officinalis. The sequence continues at coordinate 67,633,844 of JAJHSJ010000007.1, forward strand.
CATTGAAAACTGGTTGGCGGACACAGAATATTTAGACCAAGCTGATATTTGTGTTTTCCATTCACCTAGGTCAGTATAACCTTACAAGCAGGTTTGATGGAAAATAAACATCATGATGGCCCTAGGAAGGTTTCAGAGCTAGGACTTATTGTCCCACTACTTTCTACGATGTGGTCTGCTTGTACTTTGGATCTACCTCTTTTTTAGGCCCATAATCTAAAATTATCTGACAATATTGATGGACGGTGTAGATATAACACACATCATAGTGAGGACATCGGAACTTTGTTACGTCAACACAAGGCATGAGACATAAATATTGATGGACGGTGTAGATATAACACACATCGTAGTGTACAGGATAATACTCACCCACCAAACTCTTTCCCATTTATACTACTCACTTAAACAACATATGTAATTGATTATTGGGCAACAGGCTTAAGTTTCGGTGTGATATTTAATGGTTGGAGTGGATTTTATATAATTATCATGGTGTCACTATAAGTATCTGGGATAAATGTCCCTCTCCTCACTGTTTCCCTTGGTATGGCCCACCTGCACTTGAAGCATAGGTAAGAATGATTTTTTTTTTTTTTTTCCATATGTTAATGTAATATTACACGATTTATAGTCGGAGTGGATCTCATGTACACATTGAAGTGGGCTTCTAAAAACTAAAGAGTGGGCTATATTTTATATAATCATTACAGTGGGCCTAGTAATAATTAAGGGTAAAAGTTTCTCTAACAATTATTTCCTTTTATGTAGCTCATTTAAATAATAATTAAACCTAATTTTTTAAATCAATAGACTAAGATAGGATTATACATCCTAATGGTTGGAGTAGATATCATATGCATATTATAGTGGCCCCTTAAAAAAACTTAGGGTGTGTATCGTTTGATTTATAAAATTCTCATAGGTTGGTCCTCTATACGAGCTGGACTTTTTTTTGGCCGGTCATGACGCAGGCCAGGTTTGGGTTTTAGCCTGACTATGCAGGCGGGTTTTAACAAAGCTTCGCCCGGCCCTAACCCAACCCGTTGTCACCACTAATTTCAGTCCTTCCTATTGTGCATGAAACTGAAACGGTCCGTATTTTAATCAATTCAGTGAATTGTAATTCAGTTGGGTTTAGCATCCAAACACAATATCCTTGGTTTCTCCAGGAAAACTCTAGTGTATACATAACTCGCCAGGGAAACAATTTAAGGTTCAGGAAATCCACCCAGTCCATGCGGTGGACCATCATCGTCTGGCCTTGATCCCAAAAAATTAGGCTGACTCAACACTCATAATAGTCTAAATTTTTAAAAAACTTTGAATGCTCGTGGTATGGCCCATCTGAGTTTTAGAATACTGGGATTTTTGGTAGTCTTTTCATCCCCTCGTTATATGAATGGATAGGATGGCCTAGACACCACAGTTGGTTCCACACAAACATGATGATGGATGTCCCAACTGTTTCTTATGGTGTGGCCTACCTGCGTTTTGAATTATCATGATTTTTGTGATCGAAGGTGAATAGGACGCAGTCTACCTGATGGACGGAGTGGATCACATGAAACTTCCACCAACATGGATCTGGTAAATTCTTAAGCAGGGTTAGTGACAGGTACCCATGGTAAGTAGGTTAGTGTTATTCTCTGAATGCAATGATATATATATATATATATATATATATATTATATATGAATGACATTTTGGCCTAAATTGACAAAACCACGAGTAATTTATCTTGGTTTTTCCTTAGAGAAGCAACTTATAAAACAAGTATTTTTCTTGGTTTTTTACTTATATAATTTTTAATACGACTCAAGTGTTACCATGAATGCTTAGCTTATCGAGCTCTTCACTTCTAGCTTGACCGTAGATATGGAAAATGGATCATCAATGAACAATCTTGAAACAATCTAACCGTTGTTCTTCAATATGATGGCTGAACTTAGAAACTAACTTATACCATACGATTAGGATCGTTTCACCAACTATTTAACCAATCACTAGGTAGGTCAGGTGATGCCAACGCCACGGAATAAATATATAATATCCCAACCCGTAATAGAATCACATACCTGACTCGAGGGCAAGAGGCATTTCCACTTAACTATCACCTAATCTCATAGGTGGGATCACTTAATTATAAAAACAAGAATCCAGTGAAATTCTTCCAGGTTAGGATAGAAGCCCAAAGAACCATCGGTAATCAAACTGTATAATGATCGGACCATCGGATCTCCGTGAATCAGTGGTAAAATCTATTCATTCGTTCTGTAACTTATCGTATAACGATCCACCACTTGTTTATGCCTATTTGTCCACCAGGATGCTAAATTAACTATTACCAAATCCCTAAAACAGTTGTTGAAACCTTTACTCCATGGATGAATAGTTTAGCACCAATCTAACCCTAGGATTATTTTGAATCAATAATTTCTTTTAAATGTTACATTGGGTGGCCCACCCGAGCTATGAATCTGCTCTATCTTTGGGCTAATACACTTTTATGAGTAGTAAGATCCGTTGGACAATGTGGATTGGATCACACTTCGCTGTGGACCCTACCTTATGTGGGTGTGTACACCAGCGGGTTTGCACCCGTGGTCTACTAGAACGGGGTCAATCGGGTTTGACCCGTAAACCCGAAGAAGAAATTCTTCTTTCTGTTACCCTCTTGCACGGTGTTTAAATGGAGGATGGCCATTTCTTCCTAGTGTGGCCCACCATAAGGGAGCAGTGAAATAATCTGAGCCGACCATCATGTTCATCTGAGCATCTCGACCAAGATCGTGTTGGTCTCACACGCGGATGCTCACGCACGTGAGCACAATTTCCAGCGCAATATCATCTGGCAATGAGAAAATTTCCAAAAAACGGAAACTGCTGTCTTGGCAGGCTGGCGATCCGTGTGCACCTCTCTCTCCATTCATCTTAGCTGTCCATTCGAATCATCCTACTCCTCTGTTCGCAACAAACTTATTAGGGTTTCCTTGCATGAAAATCGACGTCATACTGTCTTCCTCAACTTTTAGAAACCAATCACCCTAACTAAATCCAGATCATCCATTCTTCATCCGATGGTTCTATGAAATCTAGGGCTTACTATAAGAAAAGGAACATCTAACAACAGGGCCGCGGCTCCGTTCCTTGCAGCTGCTCGAGAAAACCAGCCATTTCCTTGAAATCTCGAACCCACCACCCGAACAGACTCGGAGCTTCGAAACCTCTCTCCTACTAGCTTCCCCAGACTGATCCTTGATTTCCACAAGCATCAGATCGAAGCAAATCCCATCGGATAGAGATTCGTTATTGGAGGAGCTCATCTTCCTTATCGGAAATCAGCCACCACATGATCTGTTGTAGATTCTGATTCAAGGTCCGTTTCTTCCACCAGGTAGGCCATGTATGCTACATTCAATCGTTAATTGCAGCCCTGAAATAAATTTCAAAGACGGTTCCATTTTCAGATCTAAGACAGTAAGTGAAGGTGAGTTAAGTGCGAAGCTTGCTGTCAAGTCGAGTTCGGGTCGACTCTCTGAGTCTTGTGCGCTAGTCAGAGTTGTGTCGGGCCAAGTAGAGAAGAAGAGGAAGAGAAAGGAGAAGGAAGAAAGAGTAAAGAAAGAAGAAGAGAGGAGGAAAGGGACTCGACATTTGTTGAGTCGAGTTTTGGATCTGGACTCGCTACCGAGTTGGGGGGTTGCCGACTGAGTCGTGCCGAGTCAGTACATCGAGTTTGGTCTGAGTACTCCTAGACTTCCAGAAGTAAGAGAAGGTGAGGGAGAGAGAGAGAGAGAGAGAGAGAGAGAGAGAGAGAGGAGAGAGAGAGAGAGAGAGAGAGAGAGAGAGAGAGAGAGAGAGGTGGAAGTTATTTGCTTGTTGCCGAGTCAACTTGGCTGAAACCGGTCAAGTCCAACCGAGTTTAGCTATATCAGGAGTGTTTTTGTTTAGCAGGCTGAGGTTAGAGTCGTCTTTGGACAGTTCTATGGTAGGCTCACTTAGTTTCAGGAAAAATTCAGTATAAGTTGAGTTAACTCGAAGCCAGGTCTGTTCGGGTTGCACCTTTTCATTTTTTAAGTTGACTCAGTGAGTTTCCAAAGTCCAGCAACATTTGAGATCTAATTCTGGTCCTTTCCAGTCAGCAGCTCCTTAGGTCTTACCGGATGGATCGTGAGCTCATCAGATTTCAGCGTGACTCCGTTTAGCACCAAGTCAAGTGGATTCGATCATAACTTGCCGGGTCAATTCCATAACATCATGATGTAGAACGTGTCATAGATACGTTCCTAGTATGGTTGGGCCAAAAGAAGATGGACCGTAAATTGACCATAACTTTTGATCCGGGTATCGTTACGGGGAGCACAACCTATCAATCTTTACTGAAACGGGCCATCCGAGGTGAATCGACCTACAAAGTGGGTCGCGTCTGTCCGTTTCGTCAGAAAACGCGCGCTTTCAGCTCAAAAACGAATTTTTAGGAAAATTTTACTATTTTTAGTAATTCCGAATTTTTAAAATATTTTTAGAGTTTTAGATTTTCTTTCCTTTTGGAAATAACTTTTAGTTATACTAGGACTCTTCTAGAGAAAGTTTATTTGCAATTTTTATTTTTAGAAATTAGACCTTAGAAGAGTTTTATTAGAATTAGGATTTTTATTAGAGTTAGAATTTTACTATTTTTGGTAATTACGAATTTTAGTTTATTTTTTCTTTATTAATGGTGTAAGGAGACGCATTAGAGAATTATCAATTATTAATTAAGCTATTTCGAATTTATTTAGAATTTATTTCTATTTTTCTGCTCTCTTTTCTCGTGGATTCGAGAAGTCTCTGTGAGGAGTCCAGAGAAGTTCCGTGGATTCGGAATAGTTATCCTCTTGAGGAAGACGGTGCTCGACCTCACGTCCTCCCCTGCGTCAGTTTGGTATCAAAGCGAGGTTTCTCCTCGGGTCGATGGCTTCTAATGACGGGTCGGGCAACAATCCCATGGGCGGTGCTCCAGAGAATTTACCTTTAACGGCGGCAACTTTTGAAGTAGCGCAACAAGAGAATCGGCAAGCCATGCAAGGGCTGCAGGCTTCCATCGACAGTATAGCGGATCTCTTGGCGGAAAACCTAAGGCAACTCCGTGTTCATAGTGGTGATCCACCACCAGCAATTGCTGGAATTCGTAATTATACTAATTGTAGGACGATGCTATCAATGAACCACATGATGATTCAAGAATTTAAGATGAAAGTCGATCTTCCTAATTTTAATGGCCAACTCTACTTCCAAGACTTCCTCGATTGGTTGCTTGCAGTCGAACGTTTCTTCGACTACATGAACATCGTAGAAGAGAAGAAAGTTAAACTCGTGGCCTACAAGTTGACGGGCAGAGCTTCAGATTGGTGGGAACAACTTCAACTCGAGCGAACGAGACAGATGAAGGCGCCAATTCGCACGTGGTCGCGGATGAAGAAGTTATTGTGCATGCGATTCCTCCCTCGAGATTACGATCAGGTATTATTTCAACAAAACCAAAATTATTATCAGGATAGTCGATCAGTAAAAGGTTATGCAGAAAAATCCTTTTATTGGTCCGCGAGAAACGACTTCATCAAAACAGAGTTGCAACAGACCACAGGATTCATCAGTGGCAAACATGTGACCTCTATAGGAATGGAGAACCAACCCAACACTTCTAAAGTGGAGGAACAATATCTCATCACTGAACAGGCTTTTGTTAAACAATATGAGGAAATGAGAAATATATATCCATTAGTTGAAAAGAAAAAATATGTGGAGCCTGTGAATATCTTAGAGGATTTGGAACCAGTATCGCAGGAGTTCAAGAGGGTTGTACTCGATGAACTCCCTAATAAATTACCTCCCATACGAGATATACAAAATCACGTTGATCCCATCTCAGGGGCAAGTCCACCTAATTGTCCACATTATCAGAAAAAATATGAGATCTTGAAGGCAGATGTGAAGGAACTAATCGATATTAGTCAAATCAAGGAAAGCATAAGTGCATGTATTGTGTCAACTCAAGAGCTTAATGCCAAGTACAAAAAAAGAGCTAATGAACATTGACATCGGAAGTTATCTCAGACTCATGTGCCAAGTCTCTTGCGTAACTCGAGGACGAGTTTTTTTCAAGTGGAGGAGTCTGATGTAGAACGTGTCATAGATACGTTCCTAGTATGGTTGGACCAAAAGAAGATGGACCGTAAATTGACCATAACTTTTGATCCGGGTATCGTTACGGGGGCACAACCTATCAATCTTTACTGAAACGGGCCATCCAAGGTGAATCGACCTACAAAGGGGTCGCGTTTGTCCGTTTCGTCAGAAAACGCGCGCTTTCAGCTCAAAAACGAATTTTTAGGAAAATTTTACTATTTTTAGTAATTCCGAATTTTAAAATATTTTTAGAGTTTTAGATTTTCTTTCCTTTTGAAATAACTTTTAGTTATACTAGGACTCTTCTAGAGAAAGTTTATTTGCAATTTTTATTTTTAGAAATTAGACCTTAGAAGAGTTTTATTAGAATTAGGATTTTTATTAGAGTTAGAATTTTGCTATTTTTGGTAATTACGAATTTTAGTTTATTTTTTCTTTATTAATGGTGTAAGGAGACGCATTAGAGAATTATCAATTATTAATTAAGCTATTTCGAATTTATTTAGAATTTATTTCTATTTTTCTGCTCTCTTTTCTCGTGGATTCGAGAAGTCTCTGTGAGGAGTCCAGAGAAGTTCCGTGGATTCGGAATAGTTATCCTCTTGAGGAAGACGGTGCTCGACCTCATGTCCTCCCCTGCGTCACATCATTGCGTTGAACCTGCTGGGATGGAGTTCAATTCAGCTACATCAGAATCATCATGATTTTTTTGTAAAATCATCGGCAAAGAGTTGAGGCTTTCTTTAGTTTAAGTCCAAGTTGAGTTGAATCAGGTGAGCAAGAAATTGTAAGTTTACAATCACCTCAATTGGATTCCTAGATTGAAGTCGATTTAAATTGAAAATTGGGTCAATCAAGGTATGTATTATCTCAACCCTTCTTTTGACTTCAAATTAGAGGCTAATCTAATTTTATTAAATGCCAATTTGGATGGTTAAATGTACGACTTGCGCTTTCTCAAAACTCCTTGAAGTGTATTTTAGTCATTGAAATTTTACCAAAAGGTGAGGATTCCCTTTAAGCTTTCTATTTAAATTCGTTAATCTTGATATGGATGATGTTTTAATCTCTTATATTTAGAATATCTTGAGTTACTTGATTAATCTATTTGTCTTACTATATGAATATGTTAATATGTTGCACAATTGACTCTTGAATTGAATAATTGACATGTCTCTTTAATTTTAGTAAGAATGAATGGTTTGATTGCTATATGTTATCTCAAGTTGAGAATTGACTAATCAATTAGATGTTTGCCATTTGTGATTACTTGATGATATTTTTAAAGGTCCTCGAACTAGTGGACATTTTTGTCTGATGGATTGAATGAAATTTTGTTGTATACTTACCATCTTGTGGATCATTCGTGCCTACGTGGCTTTTGGAAATAACCCATTTTATCGCATCATTTGATGGATTATTTGCCCTATAGGTGTCTTTTGGAAATAACCCATTTTATCGCATCATTTGATGGATTATTTGCCCTATGTGGCTTTATTGAATATTTGTCATTTGGGTCTTTGATAGAATAATTGTCCTTTTATAGTTTTGATGGTTTAATTTGTATAAACTTGTTAATTTTCGGGTCATTATGCAGAGTTCGATATGATTTTCGGGTGAAGCTGAAGTTCATTTATTGATTTTTTTAGTCACCTTGTGGAGTTCCATAAGGTTTCCGAATGACGTCAGAGTTCACATGTTGATTTTCTATTCACTTTACGGAGTTCACTTGTATTGTGATTTGTGGGTTAAGTTGAAGATCACTTGTTGATTTTCTAGTCACCTTGTGGAGTTCTATATAATTTTCGAGTGAAGTTGAAGTTCATTTATTGATTTTCTAGTCAGCTTGCAGAGTTCCATATGATTTCCGAGTAAAATTGAAGTTCACTTGTTTATTTTCTAGTCATCTTTTGGAGTTCACGTACAATGTGATTTCTGGGTGAAGTAAAAGTTCACATGTTTATTATCTAATTATCTTGATATGTTCACTCGTATTGTGGTTCATATCACATTCTATTAAAGATGAAATCATGTTAATTGTTTACTCTTTGTGTATTTGATAATGATTTAGAATTTCATTGCTGAATGTATTTCTTTCTATGTCTTGCGAACTATACTTGATTATGAATGTTAGGTGTGCAATCTTATTCCTCACTATGATAGACATTGATGCTATCAAAACATATTAGTTGATGCAGGTGTAGATCAAGTTGACGCGGTTCACCTGGATGCTAGAAAGGATCAGGTAATTGGAGAGCTAGACGAGGTACTAATGAGCATGTTGAGATTTATCATTAGGTGATAGATTTCCATTTAAGATTAGTGTACTTTTAGTATTTGGGTTGTATGAGTCCTGTATGTGTACTACATTTGGATTTTTTTTAATGAATGAAAAACTTTTACTCGATGAAAGGTTTACTCCTATATATAGTAATTGTTGTTAATTTTGATTAATGACAAAAATTAGTTAAATTTAGACTTGAATTTTAACGTTAACGCTCGGGTTTTTGGGAAATGAGTAGTATACTCAGGTGACAAAAATTGGGGTGTTACATAAATGTGTTTAGTAAATAATATACTTATCAGTCTAAAATTACTCTAGCTGCACAAGCGTTCGCTTTTATTTTTACTTATCAATTGTATGAATGGAATGTGGAATTGACTTAGACATAGAAGATGTGTTTGATTTTTGGAGTTGCCATTAGTCAATTAAAGATTAAAATCTATTGTCGGTTAAAAATCGTAAAATCGCTTATGGGTTGGAGAATTATGAAATCCCTTTACTTGAGTGAATCCTGCGGTTGACATGGAATTGTCAATTTTTAGTGAGGGTAAGAAGAAGGGGTTACACATCCTCTCCTATTCGCACAACATGTGGTTTCTATTTCACAAGATTTTATGATTTTTGGAGGGATTCAACAAAATTTTGATATTATATATTTAGCCTTACTTCGCATAACCAGAAGGGGCTAGGCAGGTAAAAAATGATCATACCATTGTTCAACTATCGTTTTTCTCACCCTGCCCATCCGTTTTGCCAAACCATGCTAGGACATAGCTAAAAAATGATACAGATTGAAAACTAAAGTGGGCCCACAACTGAAATTTTTTGTAGGAAAATGCCTACATTGAAATCTCCCTGAGTTCCACCGTTTATATGCCATCCATTCTGTTGATAAGGTCATTCTTGCTGACATGAATTGGAAATATAAAATGATTAGCCTAATCCAAAACTTCTATGGCCCCACGGTTGTTTCAAGAGTGTATGTTCAATCCTCACTGTTTCGGAAGCCGATTGGCTGGTGTATCAGACACCACCAACTTAGCTGGTGTGGGTACGTGTCATGAGAAGATGATTACAAAGACCCACACTGATGTATTTATTATATCCATGCTGTTAATCGATTCAGAGATATCATTTTAGACTATGAGCCCAAAAAACCCTATTTCCATCCTTCTTTTCATAAGGCGACACAGACCAGAGGAAAAACGAATATCGTATCAATCCAAAACTTCTGTGAGACCTCCAGGAGGGTTTCAGTGGTAAAAGTTCGATCCCCCACTGCATTTTCTAGTGTGTTCCACTTGATGTTTGGATCTTTCTTATTTTTCGGCTCAAGCCATACAACTAGCTCGCCAAATGGACGGACGGTTTGGATATAACACGTACCTCATGATGGAACCCACGGAACTTGGTGACGTCAACACACCAGCAATGACGGTGGTATGTGGTACACCAGCCAATCCGCTTCTGCTTGAGTCTTGGATCTGCCTCAGTTTTGGGCTCAAATCATAGTATCATATGAGAAAATGGACGAACAGATTGGATTTGTAACAAACATCGTAATGGGCCCAACTAGCTTCTCATTTTATACACTCCAGTGCTCGTTACTTTGAAAAGAGGAAAATAAGAAAGGATAGGTAAAAGATTTCGGAGGCGGACGCCGTCACATAGAGGTAGCTAGGACAGTGGTCTGAGGAGAGCGGATTGCGTCCTACTTCGCCAGTGTCTGAACGGGCAGTTCAGTTCTGTTGACAGGCAGGTTTACTCACACTGTCCACCTCTCCTCTCCGATAATTTTAGGGTAAAATCACAAAAATATGGTACGTTTAAGTGGACCACATCACAGATGATTCTTACATTTAATGCTTTGTGTATGTAATGCAACGAACTTATTATTTGGTGTAGTCCACTTGAGCGTTGGATATGGCTCATTTTCATGCCCGTTTCATAAAATGATGGGAGAGGAGGGAAGGACGGCGTGGATAAACCGATACATCAGAGTAAAACCACCCACAGAACTGCCGTTCGGGGCCAGAGACGGGTGGGGTAGGATGCAATCAGGGGTGGTCTTCTTAACCTCACCATGATATATGTGATTTATCAATGCTGTCTATCTATTTTTTCCAGATAATTTTAGTGCACGATCCCAAGAATGATACAGATCTTATTTTCAATTGGCCACACCAAAAAAAAACAGTGGCAATTAAACGTCCATCGTTAAGAACTTTTTAAGACTTACTGTGATATTTATTTACCATTCAACTTGTTGAGTAGGTCAAATATACAAGAATAAAGGAAAGATATTGTTATGAGTAAAAATTGGACTGGGCAATAAGATGAGGTCAGGTTGGACACTCATGCATGAATGAGTTCGGCCAAAACCAATCATGACCAAGGAGCTCCTAAACAACAAGAGAAGTAACACCCTTGAGTTTCAATTGAATGACGTCGAGATCCTCCAAGATCTCGTCCGTGCTCAAGTCGACGTCTGAATATTCTAAAAGAGCCTCCGAAGCACAATCTCCTGTAAGGTCGAGCACACCCTACTCGGAAGACTTGCGGAAGAGCCCCCACATTGAACGATAAGATGAAAAGGATGGTCGTCCCGAGCTCTGTCTTGTGCCCTGCTAAAAAAGGGAGCTCAGTCTCTATGTTCGAGAATAACATTAGCTCGGCAGGTCGGCAATTCACTAAACCTTAAAGGAGAGCTCGACCATAACTCATCACTGGCTCCCGCTTTGCAGGACGAGATCATGGATCTCCTCCGACGACACGCCAACGTATTCACCTGGTCCCATCAGGACATGCTCGGCATTAATCCAAAATTCATGATCCACAAACTGAATGTGAACCCCGACCATTGACCAATGAGGCAGAAACGACAGGCGTTCGAACCAGAACACTACGCCATCATTAGTGAGGAGGTCGGCAAGCTCCTCAAAGCAGGTCTCATTGAAGAGATCTACTATCCTAACTGGATTGCCAACGTCGTCTTGGTGAAAAAGTCTAGTGGGAAGTGGCCGGTCTGCGTTGATTAAACTGACCTGAACAAAGCCTGCCCTAAGGATAGTTTTCCCTTCCACGGATCGACTAGTCGGTCGACAACATGGCCGGACACGAACTCCTAAGCTTCATGGACGCTTATTCGGGCTATAACCAGATCGCCATGCATCCACACGACAAGAAGAAGACAACCTCTGTCACTGACAAAGGGCTCTACTACTACAAGGTCATGACCTTTGGGTTGAAGAATGCTGGGGCTACATACCAGCGACTAGTCAATAAGATGTTCGCTCAACAGATCGGACGTTCCATGGAGGTCTACATTGATGACATGCTCGTCAAGAGCACCAAAGCTACAGGTCACACTGCTGACCTCAAGGAGATGTTCGCAATCCTCTGAAAATACCAGATGAAGTTAAATCCAAGCAAGTGCGCCTTCGACATCAGGTCGGGAAAGTTCCTTGAATTTCTAGTCAGCTAAAGGGGTATAAAGGCAAATCCTAACAAGATCCAAGCTCTACTGGACATGAGCTCGCCCAAAACGATGAAGGAAATTCAATGCCTTACCGGCAGGATTGTTGCCCTCAATCGATTTATCTCTCGAGTCACTAACAAGAGCCTCCTGTTCTTCAAGTGATTGAAAGGAAAACAGAAGGTAGAGTGGACCAAGGACTGTGAGCTAGCCTTCCCACAACTCGAATAGTACATAAGTTCACCCCCACTACTCTCCAAACTCGAGTAAGGAGAGCCGCTACTGCTATACCTAGCTGTCTCAGCCACAACGGTCAGCTCGACCCTCATCCGAGAGGAAAAAGGTAAACAATTTACCCGTGTACTATGTCAGTAAAGCCATGGTCTTGGCCGAAACCAGATATCCAAATATCGAAAAGCTCGCCTTGGCCCAGGTCGTCTCATCCCGTCATCTCCGACCTTACTTATAGGCCCATACAATCATAGTCCTGACCAATCAACCTCTCTGTTAGATACTCCAGAGGCCCGAGGTATCGGGAAGACCCATAAAATGGGTGATCGAGCTCAACGAATTCGACATGAAATACCAACCATGGAGTGCCATCAAAGGCCAAGGAGTGATCGATTTCATTGTCGAGCTCGCTATCGATCAAAACCCCGGAAGTTGATCTGAGCAGCAAAGACGACAGACCAATCGAGAACGGACGGATGGTCGGGCTCAACCCACCAACTTGGAAACTATACATTAATGGCTCATCCAATTCTAAAGCCAGTGGGGCTGAGATAATCCTTGAGGCTCCTGATCAGACCTGCACGCAGTATGTCTTAAGATTTGATTTCAAACCTCAAATAATGTGGCGAAGTATGAAGCATTGCTCATTATACTTAGGCTGGCAGCAGCAATGGAGGCTTAAAACCTAAAATTCCATAGTGATTAGCAACTCGTCGTCAACTAGGTCACCAATGAGTATCAGGCCAAGGAGGAAAGAATGATCACCTACTTACAGAAGGCACGAGAACTTATCACCAAAATTTCCAAGTGCGACGTCGGCCTGATCCCCAGGTCAAAGAACTCCAAAGCAGATACACTCGTAAAGCTAGCCACAACGATCGAGCCGTGTTGAGGGTCAAATATTGCATATTATCCCCCATTTATTTCTTGGTTTTACAAACATAATATGGCTTAATGGTATAATTTACATGTGTTTGTGTTGCAAGGTGAATTTAAGAGCTTGGATTGAAAAGAATGCTAAAAGCATGGATTTAGTGCTTAAAAGTCACCAAAGTAAAGATGGGATTTCTGGAGACCAAGATTGAAGATTTCAAGACTTTAAGATCCAAGAAAACTAAGCGGAGAAGGAAGTTGAAAGAACAAGCGCAAAAATCATAAAGACTGTGTCATCGAGAACCGTTCGATGACATCGAACACTAGTCGATGACATCGAATTTTTGAGAAAAAATTGAGTTGGTTGCTGGACATATTGGGTGCTTTTCTCGATCAATCGAAGCCATGTTTGATGACTCGAAGAAAGGTGCTCGATGACATCGAAGACTGCTCAATAACATCAAATTTATTAAAGACATTGAAGCAACTCGCTGGACTGTTTTGGACACATTCTCGATGACTCGAAGACCTGTTTGATGGATTAAAGCTTCGCTCGATGACATCGAAGGACGGTTCGATGACACAGAGACTTACGCAGTACGAAAGAAGAAAAGGCACGACTTCCGGATTCAAACCCCTTCGATGACATTGAACTGGTTACGTAGTGTTTTTGCAAACTGCATAAATTTGATCTAATTTTACAATTTTACGGAACTTTGCCTATAAATAGGGGTTTCCTAAGTCTTTCTAGGATATCTAGGGTTTGGAGGAGTAGAGCAAAAGGGCGGAGCCGCTTCCCAAGAGTTCTTCTTTTCTTCTCCTTAGTTTTTAATGCTTTCTTCCAGGGTTTTTAATCCAATCATGTCTATGGTTGGCTAAATCCCTTAGCTAGGGCCAAGGGGTGAAGCTTGTAGCATGGTTGGGATGTTTTTCTTATTTGATTCTTATTATTGTTGAACTCCTTTGATTCTAGTTTGATATTTAAGGAATACTTTTAGTGTTTAATGGTTTGTTGTGACTGAAATTACAATGGATCTGCAATAGCTTGAAGTATTTTCTTTTTCTGTTTGGAGTTTGTGAAAATAGAAAATCCTGTTGTTCTCCATTGTCCCTTGGGCATGGATGGGTGATGGAATCCATTTTATTCTTTACAATTCTCCCATGTTAGTTGTTGGATCGGTATAACCTGTTGTCTACCATTATCTCCTGGACATGGTTAGGTGATGGAATCACTTCCAATCTTCACAACTTTCATCCGTGAGAATTAGGTCAATGGAAGTTCATATTTGATCGTATTAAATATCTTCCAATTGGATAGGATAAGACTCCAATTCTAATTCAGTGCTTTGAATCAAATAAGGAAACATCCTAATAGCTGCAAGTGGATCCCTAGAATCCCTAGTTTCCCACCTTTGAATTTCTTAAGTTTTTCATTAAATCTCTCACAATTACTCTCTACACTTCCAGATTTAAGTTAGATCTTCTCCTAGTTTTGATCCTAATTACTCTAAGAATAGACACATAAGATTAGTCCTTGTAGATTCGACCTCGGTCTCATCTAGATTTTTACTACATCGCAACCCTACACTTGGGGTTGTGAACAAGTTTTTGGCGTCATTGCCGGGGACCAACGGTTGCGTTTTTCTGAGATTGATTAGTTTTAGAAGTAGGTTACGATTAGGGTTCTACTTTCTATTTTTAGGTTAGGCTTTTTTTGAATTATTTTATAAACTAACTTGCTTTCTAATTCTAGGTTTAGAAATTTTTCTAATTTAATTTTAGAAAAACTAACTTTTCACCTTTTTAGAAACTTTCCATTTTTTGTTTTTAGAAACTAGGTTGCTTTATTATTATTATTTTTAAAAATGAACTCATCTTCCTATTTTTATTTTTAGAAACTTTCTAATTTTAGAATTTTTGTTTTAAAAAGTGACTTGTTTTGTGTTGTTTTGAAGGATCTTAATTTAGGAATTTCTAATTTGGTAACTTTGTTCTAATTCTAGATTTCTATTTTCCTTCTTTCTTTTAGGTTTAGGTTAGAATTTGAAATTGAGGGCTGAGAGTGTTTCATGCCCAAGTGGGTCCGTGACGACACTCGACGTCTTTTGAGTGAAGGAGGATTGATTGAGGGGCTATCTATCTATCACGGGATTAGACACCACTAGAGATCTTTAGAGTCAATTGAAGTGATGGCTGCCAATCAATCGGTCAATCAACCAGGAGACAACCTCAACCTCGGGTTGAGGAAGTTCAGGATGAGAATGAGGTGCATCAAGCACCCCCACCTCATACTTTACGAGATTATTTATAACCGGCAGGGGTGAGTACACCCTCATGTATGATTTTTCTAGAAAATACAAGACACATGGATATCAAGCCAGGGGTGATCCAACTCCTTCCAAAATTTCATGGGCTTGAATCTGAAAGTCCGTATCTACACTTGAAAGAGTTTGACAAGATTATAGCCACTCTATACTTTCCAAACGTGTCTAATGACACGGTCAAGCTAAAATTCTTCCTTTTTCTTTGAAAGAGAAAGCTAAGACGTGGTTGCATTCACTACATCCACAATCTATTAGTAGATGGAATGACATGACAAGGGAGGTCATAAAGAAAAAGTCGATCATGAACTTTGCCCAAAATAAAGATGAAACATTCTTCCAATGTTGGGAGCGGTTTCAAGGATCTTGTCAGTTCATGCCCACAACACGGTTTTGAAACGTGGCACATCACAAACTTCTTCTACGATGGACTGACATCTTCCATGCGCTAATTGGTTGAGACAATGTGTAACGGAGAATTCATGAATAAAAATGTCGATGATGTGTGGGACTACTTTGATAAGCTTGCCAAAAACACACAATCATGGGACATCTCCCCAAAATCAAGCACCACGTCTAGGCTAACTCAATCCAAGGAGAGGGGCGGAATGTATCTCCTTAAAAGAGGATGATGATATTAATGTTAAAGTGGCTAATCTCACCAGAAAACTCGAGGCTATGGAATTAAAGAATGATAAGGCTAAGGAAACTATTTGCGGTATTTGTGCTTGCAACATTCATACAACTGAAAATTGTCTAACAATACCTACCTTTCAAGAGGTACTAAATGAGCAATCCAATGCCGTAAATAATTACCAAAGACCTTTCAGTGGGCCCACCTCTAATACATACAATCCCAGCTGGAGAAATCATGCAAACTTCAGTTGGAGAAATGGACAAACTGCTACACCCCAGGGATTTCCTAATCAAATTTCACATAAAGGGAAACCTCATAAGGATCCAATTTTAAAGCATCTTTAAAATCAAGAGCTTTTCAATCAGGGTATGCTACAAGTCTTTCAAGACCTCATAAAGGCCATATAAGGACTTGAGACTAAAAGTGCGATTAGGAACAAGGGGAGCCTTCCAGCTCAACCTCTTGCCAATCCAAAATGCAATATGAAGTTAGCGATCCGAGCTCTTCAAATCAGATGGAGCAAGCTAAATCTATCACCACTCTTAGGAGAGGGAAGACCATTGACAAAACCATTGCGGTTAGGGCCGAAAAGCCTAAGGACAAAGATGACAACAATGATAGACCTAGCCATGCCCCACAAGAATTAGAACCGGAACCTCAAGGGAAGCCGATTGCTCTATTTCCCTAACGGTTGGTTGTACCAAAAGCTCTCTCTAAGTCTTAGGACATTCTAGAGGTGTTGAAACAAGTGAAGGTCAATATCCCTTTACTGGATGCGGTAAAAAAAATTCCATCATATGCCAAATTTCTGAAAGACCTATACACGACCAAAAGAAAATAAAATATTTAAAAGAAGATCTTTTTAACTGAAAAAGTGAGTGTCATCCTGAAGCAAGATGTGCCATAGAAATACAAAGATCCTCGTAGCTTAACCATATCTTGTGTAATTGGGAACTACCGGATTGACGACGCACTTCTTGACTTAGGAGCGAGCGTGAATCTGATCTCGTACTCGGTCTACGAGCGACTGGGTCTAGGTGAATTAAAATCCACCTGGACCATGTTACAACTTGCTGATTGCTCAGTTCGTGTACCGAGAGGGATAATTGAGGATGTGTTAGTCCAGGTTGACAAATTCTACTATCCGTTAGATTCTATTATCTTGGATACTCAACCCATCATAAACATGAGCACTCAAATTTCCATCAATCTTGGTCGCCCATTCCTTGTCACTTCAAATGCAATCATTAATTGCAGGAATGGAGTCATGAGTATGTCTTTCGGGAATATGACATTGGAGTTGAATATATTTTTCAACATAGGTAAACAGTTAGAGGATGAAGACGATCTCCACGATATTAACCTGATCGATTCTTTCGTAGAAGATAGAACACTTCTGACCTTATCCTCTGATCCTCTTGAGACGTGCCTGGCCCACTCTCATGATTTTGATGATGACATGATTAGGGACATGGGGACCATGCTGGATACCGTGCCGGTACTTGAAGTTAATCGATGGAGGCCACAATTCGAAGAATTGCCCCAAACTGATGTAGTGCCTCTACCGTCTAAACTCAAGACATCGAAGCTTAACTTAAAATCTTTGCCCTCTAATTTAAAATATGTTTATTTAGGTCAAGATGAAATATACTTGGTGGTGATTTCTTCCCACCTCGAGTAAGAATAGGTGAGTATGCTTATCTCTACTCTCATTGAGTATAAGAGAGCCCTTGGATGATCGATTGCGGACCTCAAGGGAATTGACCATTCGATTTGTACTCACCGCATTTATCTAGGGGATAATGTGAAGATCTCTCGGCAACCACAACGTCGATTAAATCCAAACATGAAGGAAGTGGTTAAGGCCGAGGTTCTTAAGCTATTAGATGTGGGTATCATATACCCTATATCCGATAGCCAATGGGTGAGTCCAACTCTGGTGGTTTCCAAGAAGTCCGGGATCACCATCGTAACATATGCCAATAATGAACTTGTGACAACTAGAATCACTACTGGTTGGAGAATGTGCATTGACTACAGTCACAAGGAAGGACCATTTCCCTTTGCCATTCATCGATCAAATTTTGGAAAGGCTAGCTGGTCTTTCCTATTACCATTTCCTTGACGGATATTCGGGCTATAATCAGGTCGAGATAGCCCTTGAAGACTAAGAACTGACCACGTTCACGTGTCTTTTTTGCACCTTTGCTTATTGGAGGATGCCATTTGGACTATGTAATGCCCCCATAACTTTTCAGCGATGTATGATGAGTATTTTTTCTAACATGGTGGGGCAATATTTAGAGGTCTTCATGGATGACTTCTCTGTCTTTGGTCCATCATTCAGCGATTGCTTAGAAAATCTTAAACGTGTGCTGAAAAGATGTGAAGAAAAGAATTTGGTACTCAATTGGGAGAAGTGCCATTTCATGGTTTGTAAGGGAATTGTTCTCGGACGCATCATCTTGTCTAAGGGAATAGAGCTAGATAAAGTGAAAATTGATCTTATCTTTACCCTACCTCCACCCAAAAGCATACAAGACATGCGATCCTTCTTAAGACACGCTGGGTTTTACAGGAATTCATAAAGGACTTCAGCCACATCTCTCATCCTTTGTGTAATCTACTTTAAAAGGATATTCCATACGAGTGGACTGATCAATGCCAGGAAGCTTTTACTAAGCTTAAGAGCATGTTAACGACAACACCTATCATACAGCCACTCGACTGGAGCTTTCCTTTTGAACTTATGTGTGACGCATCTGACTATGCTCTTAGGGTAGTTTTAGGTTAGAGAAAAGAAAAGAGCCAAACGTTATTCATTACGCAAGTAAGACTCTAAATTCGACCCAAGTGAATTACTCTACTACGAAAAAAAGAACTCTTGGCCGCAGTATTCGCTTTGGACAAATTTAGATCCAACTTGATCGGATCCAAGATCATTATCTACACCGATCATGCGGCGCTTAAGTACCTTCTTTCTAAGAATGATGCTAAGCCCCGCCTGATAAGATGGATCCTCCTACTCTAAGAATTTGATTTGAAAATAAAAGATAAGAATGGAGTAGAAAACGTAATGGCTGACCATCTTTCTAGACTTGACCCCTCTAATTCCCTTGAGACTGCACCCATTAATGACATGGTCCCTAATAAACAATTGTTTAAAGTCTCCCATGCACCTTGGTTCACTGATATGGTTAATTATCTTGCCACAGGTTTCACGCCGACACACTAGATGACTCAAGATAAGAAGAAATTTTTTACCGAGGTACGTAAATTCTTTTGGGATGATCCGTATTTATTTAAATATTGCCCAGATCAGATTTTAAGGAGATGTGTGCCAGACAATGAACACCAAAGTGTCATTTCTTTTTGTCACACTCAGGCTTGTGGTGGTCACTTGTCTGCCAAAAAAGACCACGACCAAAATCCTACAGTGCGGCTTTTATTGGCCCACTATGTTCAAGGACACGCACAAGTTTTACAAAACTTGTGAGTGTTGTCAAAAGTTGGGAGCATTGTCCCGTCGAAATATGATGCCTTTAAACTCCATTCTCATAATCAAAATATTGATCATTGGGGCATTGATTTCATGGGAACATTCCCCCAATCTCATGGGAATATTTACATTCTATTACCCGTAGACTATGTCACTAAATGGGTCGAAGCGATCCCGTGCTGGAACAATAATCCTCAAACGATCATTAAATTCTTAAAAGAGAACATTCTTTCCCTGTTCGGAATGCCTCGAGCCATCATTAGTGATGGAGGTTCACATTTCTGCAATAGGCCATTCGCAAACTTAATGAAGAAATATGACATCTCTTACAAGATGAGCACTCCATGCCACCCACAAACAAGTGGGCAAGCTGAGATTTTCAATAGGGAGATTAAACATATCCTGGAAAAGACGGTTAGCCCAGACTAAAAGGTTGGTCAATCCGCTTGATCGATGCTTTATGGGCTTATTGTACAGCCTTTAAAACTCCCATTGGAATGTCTCCCTTTAGACTTGTCTATGGGAAAGCTTGCCACTTACCGGTGGAGTTGGAACATAGAGCCTACTGGGCTATAAAGAATTTGAATTTTGACTTGGACAATGCTGACTTGTTGCGTAAGCTACAATTGAATGAACTCGAGGAGATCCAGAATGATGCGTACGAGAACTCGAGAATTTACAAGGACAGGGTGAAAGTGTTTCATGACCAACATATTCTTCGAAAATCATTCACACCAAGTCAGAAAGTCCTCTTGTACAATTCTTGGTTACATCACTTTTTGGGAAAACTCTGATCTCGTTGGATTGGCCCTTTTAATGTGTATCCTCATGGGGCTGTTGAGATAAAGAATCCAGACAATGGCAATGAATTCAAAGTAAATGGACATTGATTAAAGCCATTTGTTGAAAAATTCGATTCAGAGGACATGTCCATACCTCTGAGTGATCCTGTTTACCAGGATTGATCTCTTAGTCTGATAGAGGTATAAGTAGATTTATCGCTTTCTTAGGACTAAGGTAGTTTACTTTCCGTTGTTGAGGATAGTTTGTTTATACTTCGTTAAGTTTTATTATATACTAACCCATTTTTATGCTGAGATCCGTGGAAAAGCTTCAAATTTCTTTCCTCCAGGTACTATATTTCCATCACCATTCCCTTTCTTTTCGTTATCTCATTTGCATTACATGATCATTTCTTATACATTGAGGACATTGTAGATTTTTATAGGGGGTGTGGGGGATTAGGTAACCTAATCAATGTTTTTCTCAGTTTTAAGTGAAAATTTTGAAAAATTTTCAATATTTTGAGTTGAACTCTGTTTGGAAGGCAAGAAATTGTGTAATTAAGAATGCTTTGAGTATGATGAGACGAGAGATTGGATTTTAAATTGTTGGAGCTTGATCATTTAAGTAAATTATCACATAAGGTTCTTGAACGATTAAGAGGAAATTTGTATATCATGTTAATTTAAATCACAAAACACGTTCAAGCTGCTTCCTTGGGATATGTTGGGATTTCAAATTGTTAGTATGTGAATCATTGATAGATGCTAAGAATCGAGTCTTGAGAATTTTATCTACCTTAAAAGATGAAAAACCAGTAAAAAAATAGGAAATCGACAAAAAGACCATGAAAAAAAATTAACAACATTGGTGAGAAGAATGAAAAAGGTCTCTGAAAAAGATGAATTGTCCAAAAAAAGAGGAATAAAAGTAACTGTCGATAAAAAAAATCGAAAACTGGAAAAAAAGAAGAAAAGGGGGGTATATTCGGAATCAGTACTTGAGTTTTCGACTTATTTTGATATGATGAACATGACTAACATTATGAAACACTAGTACTCCCATAGGAATTAAGTTGACATACATTGAAAAACTTGATATTTGAATTTCTATTATGAATTAAGTTATACTTGATCAATTGCATGTTTGATTCAGTTCGAAGTTTTCAAAATCTCACCTTCTTGTCTTGTCCGTACTCATTCATACTTGATTGCACAAAAGATTGTTTTCCAAAAAAGTTTTGAACTTGAGATTGAAGATTATTTTTCATATATTTAGCTCGGGACTAGCAAAATGCTAGTTGGGGGTGGGTTGAGGGTCAAATATTGCATATTATCCCCCATTTATTTCTTGGTTTTACAAACATAATATGGCTTAATGGTATATTTTACATGTGTTTGTGTTGCAAGGTGAATTTAAGAGCTTGGATTGAAAAGAATGCTAAAAATGTGGATTTAGTGCTCAAAAGTCACCAAAACAATGAAGGAATCTTTGGAGATCAAGATTGAAGATTTCAAGACTTCAAGATCCAAGAAAACTAAGTGGAGAAGGAAGGAAGTCAAAAGAACAAGCGCATAAATCACAAAGACTGTGTCATCGAGAACCATTCGATGACATCAAAGACCCATTCAATAACATCGAACAATGGTCGATGACATCGAATTTATGAGGAAAAATCAAGTTGGCTGTTGGACATATTGGGTGCTTTTCTCGATCAATCGAAACCACGTTTGATGACTCGAAGAAATGTGCTCGATGACTCGAAGACTACTCGATGACATCGAATTTATTGAAGAAATTGAAGCAACTCACTGGACTGTTTTAGACACATTCTTGATGACTCGAAGACCTGTTCGATGGATCAAAGCTTCGCTCGATGACATCAAAGGACGGTTCGATGAAACAGAGACTTACACAGTGCGAAAGAAGAAAAGACGCGACTTTCGGATTCAAACCCCTTCGATGTCATCGAAGGGTGTTCGATGACATCGAACTGGAAACACAGTGTTTACGCAGACTGCGTAAATTTGATCCGATTTTGCGATTTTGCAGAACTTTGCCTATAAATAGGGGTTTCCTAAGTCTTTTTAGGATATCTAGGGTTTGGAGGACCAGATCAAAAGGGCAAAGCCGCTTCCCAAGAGTTCTTATTCCATTCTCCTTAGTTTTTAATGCCTTCTTCTAGGGTTTTTAATCCAATTATGTTTATAGTTGGCTAGATCCCTTAGATAGGGCTAAGGGGTGAAGCTTGTAGCATGGTTGGGATGTTTTCTTGTTTGATTCTTGCTATTGTTGAACTCTTTGATTCTAGTTTGATATTTAAGGAATACTTTTAGTGTTTAATAGTTTGTTGTGATAAAATTACAATGGATCCGCAATAGCTTGAAGTATTTTCTTTTTCTGTTTAGATTGTGAAAATAGGAAATCCTGTTGTTCTCCATCGTCCCTGGGCATGGATGAGTGACAGAATCCATTCTATTCTTCACAATTCTCCATGTTAGTTGTTGGATCGGTATACCCTATTGTCTACCATTGTCTCCTGGACATGTTAGGTGATGGAATCACTTCCAATCTTCACAACTTTCATCCATTGAGAATTAGGTCAATGGAAGTTCAGATTTGATCTTATTGAATATCTTCCAATTGGATAGGATAAGACTCCAATTTTAATTGAGTGCCTTAATCAAATAAGGAAACATCCTAATAGTTGCAAGCGGATCCCTGGAATCCCTAGTTTCCCACCTTTGAATTTCTTAAGTTTTTCATTAAATCTCTCACAATTACTCTCTACACTTACAGATTTAGGTTAAATCTTCTTCTAGTTTTGATCCTAATTACTCTAAGAATAGACACACAAGATTAGTCCTTGTGGATTCGATCTCGGTCTCATTGTGATTATTACTACATCGTGACCCTACACTTGGGGTTGTGAACAGACGACATCCCAAGGCCAATCACAGTTGAGTTCCTTGTTGAGCCAAGCATTGATAAGCCTGACCCAAAGGTAGTTCTCCTAATAAATTCAGTCCCGAGCTGGATGGACCCGATAATCGACTACCTTTAGGGAGGCAAGCTACCCAATGATCGGCTCTAAGCACATGGACTCTGATCCAGGTCGGCTTGATATGTCATGGTCAGAGATACTTTATACAAAAAGGGATTTTCTCTGCCATACCTCAGATGTCTCCGACTTGATGAAGTCGAGTACGTTCTGAGAGAAATATCTGAAGGTATTTGTGGTAACCACTCTGCCAGTCGTGCCCTCGTCCACATAGTCATCTGGAAAGGATGCTTTTGGCCGACCATACATAAAGATACCAAACAATACACCCAGATGTGCGATAAATGTCAGAGATTCGCTATGATACCTCACTAGCCTCCTGAGCAGCTGACCCCCATGACCGAGCCTTGGCCAATTGCACAATGGGATATAGACATCATCGGCTCTCTGCTAACTGGCAAAGGACAGACCAAGTTCGTAGTCGTCGTGGTCAACTACTTCACCAAGTGCGCAAGGCCGAGTCGTTGGCAAAGATCACTGAGCAGAAAAGTACCAACTTTATTTGGAAAAGCATCATATGTCGGTATGGGATCCCGCACACGATCATCTTAGATAACAGGAAGCAATTTGACAACGACCAGTTCTGAGGTATGTGCGAGAATTTTAGAATTCAAAATGCCTACTCATCACCTCCACACCCTCAAGCTAACGGTCAGGTTGAGGTAGTCAACATGATCATCAAGAACCACCTTCGAACCAAACTCGAGAAAGCCAAAGGGGCTTGGGTCGAGGAGCTCCCTCATATCCTCTGAGCATACCAGACCACTGCCCGAATGGCCAAAGGAGAAACTCCTTTCTCCTTGGCCTTCGGGGCTGAGGCCATTATCCCAGTCGAGATTGGGCTCCCTACTGCTCAGATCTGCTCCTACGGTGAATATTAAAATGCCAAGCAAATGACATTGGACCTCGATCTGCTCAAAGAAAAAAGGGAGCATGTCCAACTCAAGGTCGTAGCTCAGCAACATCAGGTCGCCCTATTTTACAATTCCAGAGTGAGGACCAGAAGGTTCTGAATTGGAGATCTGGTCCTCCATAGAACCTTCCAAACTCTAAGGAGCCTGACACGGGGACTATGGGACTGAACTGGGAAGGGCCCTACAAGATAACGGGCACAACTTGACTAGGAACCTATCGGCTCGAAGACATGGAAGGGCGACCTCTACCGCATCTGTGGAATGCCAAACACCTGAAAATCTACTACGGGTAAAGACCGAACAGGTCTAAGGTCGAAATATACATGTCTGCTATTTAGAATCTATAATAAGCAATCAACCAAGTCAGAATTCACATGTTTTCTTTAAAATGTACAATAAAAATCCCGTGGTTGGGAAATTTTACTTTCTACTCGTTGTCTATAATGTTCAGTCTACAAGAATCTATTAAGTGCTTTCCTTAGTACAAGGGAAAAACAACCCTCACTAACCGTCTGACCCTTAGAGAAGAGGTCAGACTGTTGATTAAATTTACTACGTGGTCTACTGGGGACTTCCATTAGTGCAAGGGAGAAACAATCCCCGCCCAACCCTTAAAGAAGAGGTTGGACTACTAACTAATAATGCTACTCAGATTGCACAATCTATGATAAGGATCCCCTATTACAAGGAAAAACAATCCTCTTAAACATACTACTCGGCCCTCCACCAAGGGATCATTGTAGTTCATTTGTCTACTTTATAAAGGCAAAATTTCCTTAATAAAAGGATGAGCTCAAAGGCTTGGCTAATATGCTTAGCCTATTAGCACAATGCCCGACGAAACATCAGACTGACCTACCAAGTCTACTAAAATCTCATACGCAACAGATATCGCAAAAAAAAAAAATCCCTTTTCATTGATAAGATGGAGAAGTACATATGGGAAGAATACAAAAAAAATAGAAATTGAACATGTATAAGTGGGGGTGGTGAGGCTCAGTCGACTCAAGAGGGGGGCTATTGCATGGCTTCGGCGTTGGTCGGAGCAGGGCCCACCGGTGTAGGGTCTGCCTACGAGTCATCGTCGAGGTTGAGGTTCAGCTCTGGGTATAGACCCCTGACATCTTTTATGCAACGTTCGTAGTTGTAGTTGTAGATCACCTCCACCTTGTCAGCTCATTCCTTCAAGGCTTTATTCTCCTCTATAGTCGCACCTTGATTGCTGGGATGGCCGTCGTGGCCTCGGACAACTGAGCGACCAAAGTCACCTCAAGTTTGGCCAACTTGGTCATCGAATTCTCTCTATCCCTCACTAGCTCTACTTTTAGTTCCCTGGCCTCAACTTTTAACTTTGCAGCCTTAGCCATCGCCTCAGATCGCTCCTTCTCGACCATAAAAAGGTGCGATCTTACCCCCTCTAATTTGGCCTGCGTCGAACACTCATTCTCTAGGCTTCGCTTAGTTGGATCTTCAAAGTGTCGTGCTCCTTCCTAGTTAGCTCTAGAGACCGTCAAAGGGCCTTAACTTCAGTAGTCTTGCGCTGAAGCTCAACCTCCGCCTGCTCACTTTCATCCGCCACTTGCCTCATTTTTTGGCGAGTGGACAGAAGAGCAGGGACGAGCTAAAATAAAGAAAGCATGTTAGAAATCAATAAAAAATAGACAAACGCAGCGATAAGGAAAGGATGTACCTTGTAGCAGAATGCCCCCGCTTTGCTTAGGAGGGTCTTCAGATGAGTGTTGATCAGATCGGTGATCTAATCCTCTGGAGCATGCCTAGCCGCCCAGTTGGTTAGGCCATTCATATGATACCCAGGGGGTAGGGAGCTCGGTACCTCAGCCTCAGCAGCTCGGGGGCTTGAGGTACCACCCTCTTCGGCCGCTTGCGGGCCCGAGGTATCACCCTTTTTGGCCTCGGCCTAAATGGTTGCGACCTGAGGCTCCTTAGCCGCCTGAGCCTCTCGAGCCAGGGAGGTCCCCTCCAAATCCACCACCTCCACAGTTGCTTGCTATGAAGGTATAGCTAGGGCAGGAGTGTCCTAAGCCCCTGATGTGGTCCGAAGCGACCGCCCCGCCGAGGATCCCCTGACATCAGGTTCCGACCTCACCTCTGTCGTGGCAGGGGCCCCATCCAGAACAGTCGGAGGGACTGTCACCTTCCTCCTTATGGTTGACTTTCGCCCGACCATTTCAGTAATAGGGGAGGAAGGACCCTTTTGTTGGACCTCAACGTCTTGACCATGTCTGCACAAAAGATCACTCGAAGTTAGTAAAAAGTCCATGTCACCAGAGCATATCTTAGAATCGTTAACTATCGGGAGAGGCGGAAGAAATAGGTCTGTAAAGCACGGACCGACAAAGAAGGTCTGGGGTGATCAGCACGTTCCAGAGGCAAAGTTCCTCCTTTGTCACCTTTGCCTTATTCACCTGCCTAAGTTGTAGGTCAGAAAGATTAGGCAAAGACTTGGGAAAGCCTGCGAGAGCAATCAAATGGCTAGTGAATGTAGCTACAAATGCATAAAGAAAGATCCTAAGTCTGATGCCTCGACAATATCTGACCTGGAGTACCAAATTTGGTGGGGACCTGAGCTTGTAGTCGGGCTAGGTTAAGACTCAAATATTGCATATTTAACCCTTTAATTACATTAGTTTTCTTATTCTTTAATTGATAATTTGATTTAATTATATACGTTTTCGTCATACGAGGTGATTCGGAAGCTTATGATAAATATGCACTTAAAAGGATGGATTTAGATCTCAAAAGAAGATAATGAAGAATTGGAGATTTGTAAGTCATTATTGAAGAATTCACATGCTAAAGATCCATAGAAACCAAGTGAGGAATGAAGAGAATTAAAGATTAGAAGTAAAGAAAAAGAATCTTGAAAATTGTCTTGAAAAAAGATATTCTAAAATTCTGGGATTAGAAAAATATAGTTCTGAAAAAGTTCACGAATAGACTTCGATGCAATCGAAGACACTTAGATAACCTCGAAGGTGCAATCGAAGCTAGTTCGATGTAATCTAGAATTTCAGGATTACTCAAGCTAAACTCGCTAGACAGTTCTGGAAGATTTTTTGACGTAATCGAAGACACTTAGATAACATCGAAGGTACAATCGAAGACACATTGATAGCATCGAAGGTGTTACGCGGAGCTTACGCGGAGTGCGTAAATTTAAGGTGGTTTACGGATTTTTCCAACTCGGTGCGAAAGTTGGAGTTCCACAACTATAAATAGGAGTCCCTAGGATGTTTCAGAGCATCTTCTAGGGTTTGGAAAGGGAGAGAAGGCCTAGGTGGAGTGCGGACAACGTTCTTTCTCTTCGATTTCTTTATAGGTTCTAGTTGATCTTTTTATTTTTCTTCTAGGATGTTAGTCTTCTTAGGTTAATCTCTTAGCTAAGGCTAAGGAATGAAACCTATTGTTTATTTAGATGTTTAATTTACTTTGATTCAAGTATATGTTGAACTTCCATTAAGTTTTGGTTTCAATTAAGATATATTTCCAGTTTTCTATAGTTTATTGTGATTGAAATTACAGTAGATGCTGTGAAAGCTCTTGATATCATCTTACTGACTTTGGAATTGTGTGATGTGTAGAAGTCGTTGTTCACCATCGTCTCCCGAGCATGGTAGGATGATTGAATTCCCTACCATCACTGCAATTAGATGAATCTTTAGGAACTAAACTAATGAAAAGTTCAAATTCTGTTTTAACTACTCCATCATTCGGTTGGATAGGATAAGACTCTGATTCCAATTGAGTTATCATTGAATCAAGTAGATTAATGTTGAGATAGCTATAGGTGGATTCCTAGAACCTTAAGTTTTTTATCTTTATTATTTCAAAACATTTTTCTAAATCGCTGAATTAAAAACGCAGACCCACCAAGTTAGACTTAGATTAGTTCTAGACTGTGTTTCTCATTCCCTGTGGATTCGACCTCGATCTCACCGAGCTATTACTACATTGTTAACCTGCACTTAGGGTTGTGAACTAGTTTTTGGCGCCATTGCCGGGGAGTGGCATTGAACATGATTAGGTTTAGGTTTTTCTAGGTTTGATTTTTGTTTTAGGATAGATTTTTCTTGTTTTTTGAATTTTTCTAATATAGGGTTTTTTTTTTCTTCTTTTTCTTCTTCTAACATTGCTAACATAGTTTGATTGTTTTGATTTTGTAAGATCTTCAATTCTAGTTCTCTTTTGGTAACTTCTTCCCTCTACTTGCTCTCCACATTTTTGTAAATTTTTTTATAGGAATTTATTTTAGGATTAGATTCAGAATTAGGGTTTCACCATGTATATGTAAGAGTGGACACGTAAATATGCTAATCTACTTCTAGAAGATGAGAGATACTGTGAAGGGTTGTCAGATGATTATGTTAGAAAACAACCTATGTCTCGAAATTTTTTAAAAACCATTATTGAGAACAGACCGGAATTAATACTCCACCGGTTAAGAAGTCTATATGCGATCATATGCAGGAGAATAATTACACTCCATGGATTAAGAAATCATTATGCGAGTATTAGAGTGAGAACAATTATCATCCATCCAGCAAGAAGAAAACAATGGGTGATTATATTATGGGTGATAACGCATACCAACAACCATAAACCCCCCCCCCCCCCCATATGACTCATATGACTATGATCAGTGGAAATATCAACATTGGAGAGATGAACCAACAATCAATTCTAGTGACTATCCTCTTGGATCCCCTATCTTTGAGATCCAACTAGAAACAATCCAAGAGGATCCACTTCCAGAAATACATGGATGCTAAAAAACAATTCAACTAACAATTCAACCAATTCGTTGCAGACATTAGAAAATCATTAGAAGTGATTGAATCGTGCCTCAATGAGCAGGAAGACGCTAGGTTATCCTAGCTTGAGCCCAATCTAGAAACACAATGTGAGGAAAGTGATCCTAACTCGCTTGTGAAATATACTGAAATTAAGAATGAGGAGTTGGATTGTTTTGACGAGTATATGGTTCAATTTTTCGATGAGTCGATCTTGATGACTGTCTAAAGTAATGATCAAGAGACATGGGTATTTTTCAAATATAATGATGCTGAAAAACTCCACCCACATGACACGCCTGATTTGAATGTGGAGGATGAGCCCCTTTTAACTGAACCTTACAACTCTTTTGAGGCATGCTCGGCCCACTCCCCTGATTTAAATTATGATATAATTAGGGAGATGGACAACTTGCTTGATATGACTCTGAAATTTAAAACTAACTAGTGGAGGCCACCAATTGAGCAGTCGTCCCTTGACAATATAAAGCCTCTACTGATTAGTATTAAGGAACTGAGTCTTCACATTAAATCTTCTCCTTTTGATTCTCAATCTGTTTATGCAGGGCAAGGCGAGATATATCTGGTGATGAATCACTCTCACCGAGATGAAGAGCAAGAGAGTATGCTTTCCTCTATTCTCAAAGAAGATGGAGTCCTTGGGCATATCATCACAAACCTCAATGTGGAAAATGAGCCCCTCTCAACTGAATCTCTCAACTCTCTGCAAGATTGCTTAGCACACTTTGCAGATCCTAATGATAATACAATAAAAGAAATAGTGATTGCCTTGCAAAACAATACCTCAGTAGTTGTTACTGACTGAGGGAATTCTTATTCTAAAGAACCTTCTTTCACAGATCCTAAATGTTTACCATTAAAGGAGGAATTGAAAATTGAACCGAAGTCTGAAACTTCGGAATGTGTTAAGATTACACCACTTACTAAGAAATTTTCTGAATTTCATTTACTTATAATCTCTGATTCACAGTGGTGTACTAATTAAAGGAGATGAATATTATCCACTTTGGACACCTCAGGAGATTAAAAGGAAACTTTTTGCTGATGTACATAAATTTCTTTGGATAATAATGCTCCAGGGCGTCCAAGCCTATTGCAAAAAGGGCTTTTGGATGATCTTGATGAGAAATCTACTGAGAAATTTATCAAGATATTAGCCGAAGAAGGAACCTTGCTACAAGTTTGAGTAGTTTTCAATTGCTTTCCTTCCTATTTTATTTGCTTTCTTAGGATTAGTTTGTTTTTCGCAGTTTCGTTAATGACTAGAACCATACCTTATTAGAAGATCGTATTCACTTCAAAGGTAATATTTATCTTCTCCCTTAAATTTTCATTGCTCTTAATTTTGCTCTTATTGCATATGTTTATACATTGAGGACAATATAGATTTTAGGTTTAGGGGTAGGTTTCTTATTGAAAATTCTTCAAATTTGATCAAAATTCTTGAAATTTTTGTGAATTTAAGTGATTTTGAAATTAATCCATAGATTAGAATTATAAGATATTTAATGTTGATGATTTATGACTCTTAGATTTTAGTTATTTGATAGATTTCAAAATTAAGTTGAGTTATTAATTCTTAATTAGAAGTTTTAAATATTGATTGAGTAGTGATTTCACATGTCACATGTAGCTTACATATTAAAGTTTTAATACGATATTGAATTGTTAACTTGATTATTATTAAGAATAATAAAAGCTAAAATCTAGAGAATTTGTCCATCACGTTCAATGAAAAGAAAGGAAGAAAAAAAAGTGAGAAAAAGAATATACCCGACAAAGAAATAGTTGTCGTCGAAAAGGGCTACGTATTAAAGTTCATTAAGGACCGTTGAAAAGAAAAAAAAAAAGTGAAATAATGTGAAAGCCATCGATGGAAAAATCAAAAGCTGGAAGAATAAAGTTTGAAATGTAAGGCAAGTTTTGGTTTACGTTTTGATTATCTTGAACTCTTTTGATTATCAATGTTATCATGAAAATAAGGAATTGAATACTTGGTTGTGATAAGTCTAGACTTCACTATGCACCCATGGAACTCAATGTTTAGAATTGTTCTAATTAGAGGATAAATACTTTAAACTTGATTAAGAAATTTACAAAGTACTAGAGTTTAGGAGAAAATAATGCTCAACATTAATTTTCGATTTCTATAATATGGATTGTTTTTAGAAACGCTTGAGCTTATGGAAATTATATATTGGTTTTTGAAATATCTTTCGCATGTTTTTCTCGGGACTAGAAAAATGCTGGTTGGGGGTGTGTTGAGACTCAACTATTGCATATTTAACCCTTCAATTACATTAGTTTTCCTAGCCTTTAATTGATAATTTGATTTAATTACATACGTTTTTGTCATGCGAGGTAATTCGGAAGCTTATGATAAATATGGCCTTAAAAGGATGAATTTAGAGCTCAAAAGAAGATAATGAAGAATTGGAGATTTTGAAGTCATTAATGAAGAATTCACGTGCTAAAGATCTAAGGAAACCAAGTGAGGAATGAAGAGAATCGAAGATTTGAAGTGAAGAAAAGGAATCCTGAAAAAAGATATTTTGAAATTCCGGGGCTAGAAAAATATAGTTCTGAAAAAGTTCTAGAATAGACTTTGATGCAATATAAAACACTTAGATAACATCGAAGGTGTAATCGAAGCTAGTTCGATGCAATTGAGAATTTCAGGATTTCTCAAGCCAAACTCGCTGGACAGTTCTGGATGATTTTTCGATGCAATCGAAGACACTCAGATAGCATCGAAGGTGCAATCGAAGACACTTCGATAGCATAGAATGAACTTCAATAGCATCGAAGGCGTTATGCGGAGTGCGTAAATTTGAGGTGGTTTGTGGATTTTTTCAAAATGGTGCGAAAGTTGAAGTTCCACAACTATAAATAGGAGTTCCTAGGATGTTCCAAAACATCTTCTAGGGTTTAGAAAGGGAGAGAAGGCCTAAGTGGAGCACCGACAATGTTTTTTCGCTTCAACGTCTTCACGGGTTCTAGTCAATCTTTTTGTTTTTCTTCTAGGATGTTAGTCATCTTAGGCTAATCTCTTAGCTAATGCTCAGGGATGAAACCTTTATTTATATGTTTAATTTGCTTTGATTCAAGTATATGTTGAACTTCCATTAAGTTTTGGTTTCAATTAAGATATACTTCCAGTTTTTTATAGTTTATTTTAACTGAAATTACAGTAGATGCTGTGAAAGTTCTTAATACATCTTATTGACTTTGGAATTGTGTGATGTGTAGAAGTCGTTGTTCACCATTGTCTCTTGGGCATGGTAGGATGATTAAATTCCCTACCATCATTGTAATTAGACGAATCTCTGAGAACTAAACTAATGAAAAGTTCAGATTCTGTTTTAACCGTTCCATCATTTGGTTGGATAAGATAGCACTCCAATTCCAATTGAGTTATCATTGAATCAAGTAGATTATTGTTGAGATTGCTTGTAAGACCTGCATCGTTCCATAGGCTTCCACAGTTCTCTCCGTCAAATTCCGGCAACCCGCGATCTGTTATCGACGTTTGCGCATGATCCTGAGTCGTGTCCCGTATATCAGAGTCGGCTCGATCTGAGACTTGTACCCTTGCGACCGTGTCGTAGCCACGGTTCGAACGCCGCGTCTCCCCCACCGAGGTGATACCCAAGCCAGGAGATGTAAATCCGCATTCAGTTCGAGGAAAACACCACGCATTGCAATCCCAAGAGAAAATGTCTCATCAATCACATCAATCAATCAAGTACTCTATCCCATCCCCAAGTACAACCACCCTCCCAAAGTCAACTCTTTCCCTTACATAATAAGTACACATCCATCACCCATCACCCATCTCTCACCCATCACACCCCATCACTCCACCCATCCCTCTCTCCTTACAACCTCTCTATCTCATTCTCCTAAGCAACCCAAGCACCCAACGTCCATGGCTTCCATGGAGAAGCTAGTGTGGCCCACCTTCCTACCTCCCATCTCCACCATCCAAGCTTCATCTCGACTGTTGAAATGTATTCCATGGAGCTCTAGGACGCATTGGTGGAAGAAGTCCAAGAAGATGATTGGTGGGCGCTTTTATTTGTTTATTTGTTGATTCGAGGGCCCACATATGTGGGACCCATCTCGATGTATGCATGTATAGGGAGGGCCCATAGTGGCGGGGTCCCTCCCCTCTCATGATCGTCTCTCTCTCTTTCTTTCTCTCTCTTTTCCCCTCTCCCTCTTGATGTGAAGCCCACCCAATGCGTGTGACATATCCATGCCATCCATCACCGTGGAGCCCACCATGATGCGTGTGTTACATCCAAACCATCCAATGGTGGGTGTAAGACCAGTATCCTACACCGTACCGTTCCATAGGCTTTCGCGGTCTTCCCGGTCGAATTTCGGCAACCTTCGACCCTTAACCGGCGTTACGCGGGACCCTGATTCACACGCCGTCAACTCGAGTCGACTCAACCTAAGACTAGTACCAATGCGACCGCGCCGTCGCCGCGGTTCCGATGCCGCGGCTCGCGCGCCAAGGCGATACCCAGGCCAGGAGATGTGGGCCCGCGTTCAGTTCGAGGAAAAAACAACGCGCGTTGCAAACCCAAGAGAACATCACATCAAATCCCATCAATCTCATCAATCAATCACACATCACCTCACATGTCAAAGTACAACCCCATCCCCAAGCAACCCCAAAGTCAACATCTCTCTTTACACAAGTACACATCACTCACTCACACCCATCACACCCATCTCTCTCTCTCTCTTACACCTCTCTCTCATCTCTTTCTCATTTTCAAACTTCACCTCCCCAAGCAACCCACGTCCATGGCTCTCCATGGGAGGAGCATTGTGTGGCCCACTCTCTACCATCCAATCTAATCCTTCAAAGACGATCTCAACCGTTGAATCACACCCATTCGAGCTCTAGATTTCATTGGCGGAAGAAGGACAAAGAGATCAAAGGCGGGTGTCCTCTCTCTCTCTTCTCCCTATTTTGATGGCCCACTTGGTTGGGCGTGTAAAGGTCCAGATCGTGCATCCAATGGAACCGGCCCATCTTGTTGGACCGTCCAGGGCCAGCAGGCCCACCATGATGTATTTATCCATGCTGCCTGTCCGTTTGGACAGGCCTGGGCGTAGGGAAAACACTAATATCAGCTTGTTTCAATGGTGGCCGCACCTGGCCCCACTTGATGTATATGTTCACCCATCCCATCCACCGTCCAGATCCCTGGACGGTGGGATTCCCATGATGTATGTGTTGTATATACACCATCCATACTACCGAGCAGCCGTGGGCCCCACTACATAGAACGCCACCGTGATGTATTTCAAATCCAGGCCGTCCAGAAGTCCAGAGCTGGACGTGTATGTGTATACCTTATGCGGGATCAGTTGCTGTGTGTACCCCATCCACACCTCTCAACATCCACGATGACCGTCCATTTAAATGGGGCCTACCACGAGATATGTACCTTGATCCCACTGTTCGTTTGATGGACGGTGGGCCTGTAGCTGCTGCATGTACAGCAAGAGCCAGGGTTCACGGTGATGCATGTACAATTCACTCCATCCGTCCATCTGGACGGTGGCAGATGGGGCCTCCATTGGTGGAAGTATTTCATCCAAACCGTCCATTCATTGGACTTGCTCGTGGACCCTACTCTGCCGGGTGCATTTCATCCTCACCGTCCACACAGTAGGACGGTGGGACCCACCTTGATGTATACATATCCCCACCGTACGCTGAACGTTGCCAGCTATAAAGTGTAAACTTGCAGTAGGGTGCACTAGCAGTTGCAACAAAATAAATAATAAAATAAAATATATTATATTATTATAATATGTAATATCATATTAATGTGTTATTGGGGAGGGTGCCCATCACGTGAAAGCCACTCCATGTAATCCATCCTCATCGTCCATCTATTTTTTTGACAGGAGGTGGGACCCACTCCACACGTGCTGTACGTGTGGAGATGGCCCACACAGATATATGCATTTTATCTTCCACACCGTCCATTCATTGCATCCACGCCGTCCGTCTGACGGGCCACATCATGATATATGTATTTCTTCCATGATGCACAGCAGATGTGGCTCATTGGATGTGCGGGCCCACTTGAAGACATGTACATCCAGCACGTGGACCTACCTTGACGTATCCGTCCTATATCTAAACCGTCCGTCCAGCGTCCAAAAGGTCTGAACGCTGGGCCCTTTTCAAACAAAAGAATAAAGTAAAATATTATATATAATATTTATATGTAATACATGTATGTGGTGGGCCCCACGTGGGACCCACCTGCTGGACGTATTGGCAGAGGTACTGCGCACCAGCTATATAGCTGCTGGTGATGTCGCCAAGCTCCGTGGGGCCTACTGATGTATGCACTGAATCTCATACCGTCCGTCAGTGGGGACTCTTCGGTGATGTATGGGTCTTATCCACACCGTCCAGATGGCTGGACGGTGGGACCCACCACTAATGTATTTGTTCTATATCCATGCCGTTTATCAGGTGGACCACTGCAGAAATCAGTGGAGATTGAGCGTCAACCATTGAAACCCTTTTAGGTCACATAAGTTTTGGATGAATATGGAATTTGTTTTTCCCCCCTTAACTAGGTCTGTGTGACCTTATCAATAGGTGGGATGGAAAATAAACGTATGATGGACCCCATGTGGGACCCACCTCCATGGAGGGATTGGTCGGTGTATCTCCTCACACATCTATATAGCTGTTGTATTACCAGGTGAGTTTGATCATGAGGTTTATGTTATATCCAGACTGTCCATTGTGCGGGTCCCACCTTGATGCACCTATTGTATACGTGGACCCCACGTGATGTATATGTTTTATATCCACCCGTTCCGCTACCTGGATGAAGGAAATGCACCTTGATTTATGTATTTTATTCACGCCCTCCACGACGGTGGGGACCACCTCGAATTATGTGTTTACAACTACACACCGTATGTGAAGCTGGACGTACAAGGCCCAGTGCGAAATATACATGGCCCATTAAGTTGTGTATGAATTCCTTGTATGGGCTACTCCTTAGGAGCAATGTTGGTTAAATGGCCATATTGATGGGCAATGATGGTTGGATGTCCACATTGTGACCTTCCCTTAGGCCTTGTTAGGCCCATTCTCATCATTCCCTTAGTCGATTAACCCCAAATAAGTGGGCTACATTCGCCGTAGATGGATGGTTCCGTGCTATCGGATTTGATATAACCGTGACTGATTTGTCGATTCCGACTATCGATCGGTGCGATTGTCGTGACCGATTTGCTGATTCTGATTACCATGACCGATAACCGATTTCGAGTAACGTGACCGATTTGCCGATTTCGACTATCGATCGGTGCGTTTGTCGTGACCGATTTGATAATTCTGATTATCTTGACTAATTGCCGATTTCGATTAACGTGACCAATTTACCGATTCCGACTATCGATCGGTGCGATTGTCGTGACCAATTTGGTGATTCTGATTACCTTGACCGATTACAGATTTCGATTAACGTGACCGATCTGCTGATTCCGACTATCGATCAGTGCGATTGTCGTGACCGAGTTGCTAATTCTGATTATCTTAACCGATTGTCGATTTTGACGTGACCAATTCGCTAATTCTGATTGCTTTGACTGATTGCCGATTTCGATTGATGTGACCGATTTGCCGATTCCGACTATCGATCGGTGCGATTGTCGTGACCGATTTGCTGATTCTGATTATCTTGACCGCTTGCTGATTCTGATTGACGTGACCGATTTGCCAATTCCGATTATCGATCGGTTTCGAGTATCAAGGCCAATTCCGATGATTTCGATTTGTCGATTCCGATTGTCGAAGCCAAGTATTGAGGCTGATTCCGATTGTCGAGCCCGCGTATCGAGACCGATTCCGAGTGTCAATTCGATTGTTGAGGCTGAGGCCGATTGTCGAGACTTATAAGATGTATATGCGACCCGTAGTTAGGGCCCATTGTGATATGCATTAGACCCATGATGCATGACCCATTTGACGTATTTGAGACCCATGAGTAGGGCCCACATGTCAGGTGTTTAAGGCCCATGAGCAGGGCCCACCTATTGTGTATATGTGACCCTCGGGTAAGGCCCACTATATTGTATATTAGGCCTTTGTGTGAAGTCGTGGGCCCACTATATGTTTGGCTCTATGTAGGCCATTCCTTGGGGCAATGTTGGTTAGATGTCCACATTGTCGAGGCCGATTGCTGATGCCGGTTATTGATACTGATTAGGAGTATGTGATAGCATAGCATCATGATACATGCCCATACGCATCATCTGCATGTTTATTATGAGATGTGGTTGATCATTACATATATTATTGAGTGTGTTGTTATGAGACTCCCTGATAGGCGGAGGTTATCTCACATGAGCGCACGGTATGCGCAGGATTGATGCATGACTGGATTGTATGACTCATGCATCTTGCATTGTGTGCTGTGATTACTATACGCCCTAGCATCATCAGGGTTGTAGCCTCCACAGGTAGTTCGTGGATGGCCAGATGGGACACCGAAAATCTGTTCTACATGGGGTGCTATAGATATCCCTGGGTGAAAGTCCCTAAAACCTCTTGGTTCCAGAGGTTGCTCCAACGTCTAGACCGAGTGGATGCATGAGCGCATGAGGGTCATATACCGTTAGGCCGCGTCTCCACTGTGTCGTGGTCGGTTGGAAGGGGGTATGGCCTTACCTGCCCGAGAGGAGGGGGCAATGCTAGGCTGAGTCTGACCAGCTAGGAATGCGTCCGCTATCGATGAGCCGGGCCCGATATTGGCAGGCGGATAGTGAGGTCTCTTCCACCCACCTTGTTGCGCGTGATGGGGCGGCAATCTGGTTTGGAGTGTAATAGACCCCGGTGATTTCCCAGAGAGGAACCGTACTTATATGTGGACTTATTGAGTAGGAGTTGCATGCTCATTCATCCATTCATTCACTATCCACTCGGGCTGGTGGTGCGCAACTAATTGTTATGTACCTTCGTTATGGCAAGGATTTCAGTTGGGCGCGCGACTAACCTGAGATCAGGAGTTTACCACGTTGAGTCTGACTATCCAAATTCAGGTATGGGACTAGTTTGGATAGAAGTCCCTTGTGGTGGACCCCGTAGCCTGCGATACTACGTACTATCATCCCGACTTCACACTCCAGCATGGTCATTTCATTCGCATCGCATATTGCATTACATCCGTAGGCATATGACATTTTGGGTTGTTATGTTCCTGTACTTATATAGCTTAGACAAACTTAGCATGATTTGCATATTGCCTTGCATCCTCAACATATAGTAGTTGGCTTACTGTCTTCGCATTGCATAGCTGATCTATCTTGCTCCTCAGTATATTGTTATTATATTTTTGCATCGCATAGCCTTGGTACGGCTGATAGCATTCATGGACTTATAGATTGCTAGTATTTCCGCTTACTCTGATATTGTATGATTCATGATCTTGCCTGTATTACCAATGTTATATGATTTATGGCATTGTATTGCATTCTTGGCACTTACCTTGTGCACACACTTTCACACCCACTAAGCTTTCTATAAGCTTATGCACGATAGATGCGTGCAGGTGACGTTAGGTTGCAGCAGTGACGATCTTGGAGCGTGCAGCGGTCTTCTGGGGCATGATTTTCGATTTGTGTATTTCCCTTTCAGCATTGTACTCAAATGATTATATTAGTGGATATGCGATGATAATGTTGCCTTTGTGATTTGGGTATTCTTGTGGTTATGTTTTCTTTCGAGTTAAATGTACAAAATAAAATCCTCCTTGTAGGATCCCAGGATCGAAATCTGGCGTATGGACGCTAGGAGCCGAGAATGGGGTACTACGGAGGCTGTCGGCACCGGATTCGGCGATCGGGATTCCTGTGAATCCGATTTCCGGGTTTGGGGTGTGACAGTGGGACCCCAACCGGCTGACTGACGTTAGTAGGTTTTGTGGGTCCTACGTGATACATGTGTTATATCTAAACCGTCCAGATGGTGGGACCCATTTGCTGGCTGTCGTCAGCAAGTTCAGTGGGTCCCACGTGATTATATGTGTTGGATCCCAACCGCCCACTTGTTGTTGGGCCACACAATGATGTATTTGTTTCATCCACACCATCCAGACCATCTGGACGGTGCTGGACAGGGTGGACGGTCCTGTGGACCCCACTCATGATATATGTGATTCATCCATGCTGCAGAGCAACTGTGGGACCCATGCATGTGTAGACTCCACATGCATTGTTTATCAACGCTGTCCATTCGTTTTACACCCACGTTGCCCACATGTTTTGTATCCCCACCGTCCAGATGGCTGGACAGTGGGCCACAACATGATTATGTGTGTATCCATGCCGTCTGTACATCGGACATGGACCCACTTGATGGACGTGTGTATCCACACCGTCCATCCAATGAAACAGATTCAAATCTCTGGTGGAAACCACCTTGATGTATGTGTTTTATCCACGACCGTCCATCCATTTTGATGGTAGCTCCCACACGTGTGGACCCACCTGCCACATGTGGACCACCCCCCTGGCGTACGTATTTCCAACCGTCCATCTGGACGTGTTGTGTAGGGCCGACCATGCTGTATGGATTTTATCTCCACCATCCACCGTGTGGATCCCATCATGATATATGTATTTTATCCTGTCCGTCCTTCATCAAGACATGGACCCCCACCATGTCGTATCTGTCCATCCATACTATTTAGTAGCCAGGGCAGGTGGGGCCTACCTAGCAGCACGTGTGGCCCACACCGCTTGGGCCACCACGATTTATGTATTTGACCACCGTCCATTGCAGGATGGTGGGTCCCACCTTAGATGCATGTATTGTACAGCCACGGTGTCCATCTGTTTTGCCGGGCGTGGACCCACCCCACACGTGTTGCACGTGTGAGGGTGGGGCCCACCTTGATGATGTGTTGTATATCACACCGTCCAATGCCTGGACGGTGCTGATTTGCAGAAAAAGGGTGGATGGTGATGTGGTGACCACCTTGATATATGTGATTTACATCCACACCGTCCGGATCATTTGGACGGTGCTAAATAGTTTGGACGGTGGTATACTGCCCCGCATGATGTATGCATTTTAACCACGCTATCTGCCATGTGGGATTCCACCTTGATGTAAGATTTCATCCACGCCATCCAGGGACGGGGGACCACCGTGATGTATGTTTTATCCTTGTTGTCCATAAGTTTTCAGGGCCCACTTGTTGCATGTGCAAGGCCCACCTGTGATGTATATTTGAGGCCCACTTTAACGTATTTTGTGGCCCATTCATGAGGCCCATCTTGATGTATTTGTGACCCATCCGTTAAGGCCCACCTTAATGCAATTGCGGCCCATGTGATGAGGCACATTGTGGTGTGTATTAGGCCATGGGATGTGTCCCATTGTGATATATTTCTTGCCCATTTGGTAAGGCCCATTGTGATGTATTCCCAGCCCATATGATAGGGCCTAATTGTGATGTACATGAAGTCCATGAGCGGTGTTCACTCCCTAAGTGCAGGGTTGTGATGTAGTAATAAACTCGGTAAGACCGAGGTCGAATCCCAAGGGATTGAAACTTGTACTTACTCTAAAATTAAGTAGAATTAGAACTAGACTAAGATGAATTCTAAATCAAATAGATTGTGGAATAATTGTGAAATTATTATTTAAAACTTAGGAGAAATTCAGAGGAGGGACACTAGGGATTCAAAGGATCCACTTATAGAGATCAGGGAGATCTTATGCCTGGATTAAAAATCATGGAAATAAATAACTGAACTTATTTGATTCGAAAAAGAAAGAGGTATAGTATGTTAGAACGGATTCCATCACCAAACCATGCCCAAGAGATAAAGCAAACAACAGAATTAAACTAATTACCAACCAATCAACATGCTATGAGGGCTAGGAAGGGTACCGACATCCAACCATTCCCAGGAGACGATGGTGAACAACAGGGCTTCCTGACGTCATAAACATAAAAAGGCAAAGGAAATACTCAAAGCCATTGCAGACCCATTGTAATTTTAGTCACAACAGACCATTAAGAACTAAAAATATTCCCATAATAAAACTAAATCAAAATCCATTCAGTCTAAACCAAAGGCACAAGCATAGATCCTCCCATCACGCTACAAGCTTCACCTCTTAGCCCTAGCTAAGAGGTTTAGCCCGACATGAGTGGAATAAATCTCTTAAAATTCATCAGAAAAAGGTAGCAAAAATAAAATAAATCAAAACTTCCCTCTACTTTCTTCCTGCTCCACGACTAGCCCAAGTTCCAAGCTCTCCACCGTCCTCCCTTTTCCCTCTCTCTCTGACCACCTTTCTTATAGGCACGGAGGTTAGTCTGCAGCTTAAACGGTGTGGAAGGCTCGGTGTTGGTCTTAGTCTCTTGGGGTCCGTCCCTTGCCTTTGTGACCTTTGAGCGTTAATTCCCTGCTTTTAGCACCCTATTTCAATCCAAGTTCGTAAATACATCCTACATCAAAAACACGATTAAATCAGGTCGTTAACAGTAACATTTTCATAAATTCGGGCAATAACTGGAGTCTGATTTGTAATATTTGACCCTCAATAAGCGGGGCCCAATGCGATGCTTATGCAACCCATGAGTGAGGCCCATAGTGATGTGTATTAAGCCCTTGCGTGAGTCCGTGGGCCCACTATATGTTTGGCCCGGTAAGGGTCACTCCTTGGGAGAAATGTTGGTTAAATGGCCACATTGATGGGCAATGATGGTTGAATGTCCACATTGTGACGTTCCCTTAGGCCTTGTTCGGCCCATTCTCATCCAGGCCGATTCCGATTGTCGAGGCCAGTTCCTATTATTGAGGCTGATTTCGATTGTCGAGGCCGATTATCGAGGCCGATTCTGATTGTTACGGCCAGTTCTGATTGTCGATACCGATTCTGATTGTTGAGGCTGATTCTTATTGTCGAGGTCGATTGCCGAGGCCGATTCCGATTGCCAAGGCCGATTTCGATTGTCGAGGTCGATTCCGATTGTCGAGGCCGGTTCTGATTGTCGAGGTCAATTGTCGAAGCCGATTATCGATGCCGCTTATGAGTATGTGACATCATAGCGTCATGATACATGCCCATACGAATCATCTGCATGTTTATTTTGAGATGTGGTTGGCTATTTCATATGTCATTGGGCATGTTGTTATGAGACTCCCTAATAGGCGGAGATTGTCTCACATGAACGCATGCTATGCGCAAGATTGATGCATGACTGGATTGTATGACTTATGCATCTTGTATTGTGTGTTGTGATTACTGTATGCCCTAGCAACATCAGGGCCCTAACCTCCACGGTCATGTCATGGATGGCCAAATGGGACACCGAAAATCTATTACTAGCATCTGGCCACCATAGATGGCCCTGGGTGAAAATCCCTAAACCCTCTTAGTACTAGAGGATGCCCCAACATTGAGACCAAGTGGATATATATGAGCGCATGAGGACCATATACTAGTAGGCCGCGTCTCCCACTGTGTCATGGTCGGTTGGGAGAGGGTGTGGCTTTACCCACATGAGGGAGTAGGCACAACTAGGTTGAGTCTGACCAGCTTGAGGAATGGGTCCGCTATCGACGAGCTGGGCCCGATATTGGCAGGCGGATAGTGAGGTCTCTTTCACTTACCTAGTTGTACACTTGATGGGGTGACAGTGGCTGGCATAGAGTGTATTAGACCTCGGTGATGATCCTAGAGATGTACAGTACTGATATGTGGACTTATTGAGCAGGCGTTGCATACTCATTCATTCATTCATTCACTATCCACTCAGGCTGGTGGTACACAACTATTTGTTACATGTACCTTCACAATGGTCAGGATTTTGGTTAGGTCACGCGACTAACCTGAGATCAGGAGTTTACCACATTGAGTCTACCTATCCAAATTTAGGTATGAGACTAGTTTGGATAGAAGTCCCTTATGGTGGACCTCATAGCCTGCGATACTACGTACTATCATTCTGACTTCGCACTCCAGTTTGGTCATTTCATTCGCATCGCATATTGCATTACATCTGCAGGTATATGACATTTTGGGTTGCTATGTTTCTACACTTATATGGCCTAGACGGACTTAGAAGGATTTACATATTGCATTGTACCCTCGGCATCTGATATTTGGCTATCTTTGACTCCTCATTTGTATAGCTGATCTGTATTGCGCACTCTGATACTATATGACTCGTGGACTTACCAGTATGTTTTCACTTACTCTGATATCGTATGATTTATGATCTTGCCAGTATTTTCGATATGTATGATTATCGCATTGTATTGAATACTTGACACTTACCTGGTTCACACACTTACACCACCCTCTAAGCTTTCTATAAGCTTATGCACGATAGATGCGTGTAGGTGGCGTTAGGTCACAATAGTGTCGAGCTTGGAGTGTGCAGCGGACTTATGGAGTTTTGATTTCGATATATGTATTTCCCTTTCAACATTATATTCAAATTTTTATATTAGTGGATATGTGATGATGATGTTGCCTTTGTGATTTGGGTAAACTAGTAGTTATGCTTCTTATGAGATAAATGTACGTTAGAAAATCTTCCTTGTAGGATCCCAAGAACAGAATCTGGTGTATGGACGCTGGGAGCTGAAAATGGGGTACTACGGAGGCTGTCGGCAACGGATTCAGCGATCGAAAATTTTGTGAGCCCAGTTTTCGAATTTGGGGCGTGACATTGCTATAGGTGGATTCCTAGAACTTAGGCTTTTTATCTTTATTATTTCAAAACCTTTTTCTAAATCGCTGGATTAAAAACCCAGACCAACCAAGTTAGACTTATATTAGTTCTAGACAGTGTTCCCCATTCTATGTAGATTCGACCTCGATTTCACCAAGTTATTACTACATCGCGACCTTGCACTTGGGGTTGTGAACAGACCAGCTTAGTAGCAACCACCTCCCACTCTCCTAACGCACAGAACCACTTGTTCTTCCAATTTTTATTGGAAGTCGGGTTACCAACAATGAGGGTCTTGCCTTTATTCACCCATGCCGAGTAGTATCAACTCAGCTCATTCGGATGAGCCTTAGGTTGGTACA
Organism: Magnolia officinalis; assembly: GCA_021015155.1. Taxonomy (NCBI): domain Eukaryota; kingdom Viridiplantae; phylum Streptophyta; class Magnoliopsida; order Magnoliales; family Magnoliaceae; genus Magnolia; species Magnolia officinalis. The sequence goes on from JAJHSJ010000007.1 coordinate 67,678,040, forward strand.
AATACATAAACTCTTTGACCATCAACTCCTAGTTCTCGGGCTGGAACTAGAAGATATAAGTTCCCAACAACGCCCTCCAGGCATTTGGGATAATCTGGCTAAGGGCCAGCCTTAAGTGAAAAGTTACCTCTCGCACGATCTGATGGAGAGGTAGGCGAAGCCCACACTGCATGGTGATCTGGTAGATGGTCACCTCACCTTTGTGTGGGTCACTAGGAACCTCACCAGGATCAAGGGCCCTAAATTTCACTGAGTCTGGGATCCGTTACTCAGATCTAATTCGGGCCAAACTGGCCTCTGTCAATATCGACCTGGTAGGGCCAACATCGACTGGCTGCTCAGCCGAAGTCTGAGCAACCACCCTCTTAGACAAAATAGACTCCATCACCAGACCATGACTCAAGGATACCAGAGATAGAGGGTCAACTTAGAATCCACACTCTCTAGGTTAGAGTCTCCCTGGAACGTGTAGATCTCGGGCCTTTCGTCCAAGATATCGGACATTATAGGTCACAAAATTAGAAAGAGAAAGAAAGGAGAAGCAAAAAGCACCGAAGAAGAAGATTTCTGACTTACCAGAAATCACCAAGTCTGGGAGCTCGAGAAGAGGCAGCAGGGGCAAATAGCTGGAGATGTTAGGGTTTACCCCCTTTTATAAGAAGTTCGGCCGCGTGCGATGATGGAGCGCATTAAATATGGCAGCTGAAGAAGCTCCTCATCACGTGCCCATGGGCACGGTGATGTCTCCCACTCATCCGACGACCCAACTTCCCAAGCGGTGCCACATGTCTGCGCCCCATCAGTCGAGAAGCGAAAAGGCGCCTTGCCAGCGTACGGCTCCTCCAGCACACTGTACCATCCTTGTAGATCTCCCTTGATCTTTGCGCCTACAACCTATCTCTGCATTAATGACAAACCAACTCGACACTCCAGGTACAAGATAGTCCGACCTCATCAAACACTGACTTACTTCTTTAGCTCGCTATGTGAGCTCGGAAGTAGGGGGCTACTGTTATGGGTAAAAATGGACTAGGTAATAAGATGAGGTCAGGTTGGACACTCGTGTGCAACATGAGTTCGACTAAAACCAATTATGACCAAGGAACTTCTAAACGACCAGAGAAGTAACACCTTTGGGTTTCAATTGAATGATGTTGAGCTCCTCACGATCTCGTTCGTGCCCAAGTTGACGTTCGAATTTTTTTAGAAGAGCCTCCGAGGCACGATCCCGTGTAAGGCCAAGCACACCCTGCTTGGAAGACTTGCAGAAGAGCCCTCACACCGAACGATAAGATGAAAAGGATGGTCGTCCCGAGCTCCATCTTGTGTCCTGCTAAAAAAGGGAGCTCGGTCTTTATGCTCGGGTACAACATTAGCTCAGCAGGTTGGCAATTTACTTAACGTTAAAGGAGAACTCAACCATAACTCATCAGAGTGTCCACATATGCGGATTAATCCTTGGGAGAGCTGCGCAGGCCACCTTAAGTGCCCTGCTCGGCCTTGGCCTCCTACCGCTGCATGTCCCTCCCGATTATGACTACCCATATTATATTAAAGTGATCTTTCCGAGATCTCAGCTGAAGATCCCAGAAATCATCCACAACACGTACGAGATCCAAATCCCTCTACAATATGCTCCTACTAAGTAAGAAGATCTCCCTTCGTGCCACTCTCTTCACTTGACTATAAATAATGACGTCTCTAATGGTGAGAGGTAGCACAATCTTCGATAAAAAAAAACCTTGTTTCCTATCAGGCTCCGATTCCCTACCTAACTAAGGCATCATAGGGACCTAGCTATAGCCAATGTCTCATTTGTCTTCTCTGTGTGTAGATATTCGAAAGTTCAAGGAGGATTAACTATATTTTTGCATTAACAAATATAAATATAAACTTCATGCAAAGCTTTTTATAGCGCCGTGAAATTTTGGAAAAATATAAATATAAACTTCATGCAAAACTTTTTACTCCCAAATAAAGTTTTAGTGGTGTGTATTCAATCACCCGTGTTTCCTATTATGTGTATGGATCTTTCTTTTTTTGGGTTCAAAGTCTAAAAAAACATAGACCATATGGATAAAACACATGCATCATAGTGGGCCCCACAGAGCACCTTCTAGTGGTCACTGGCTGGTGACAGCGTCAGTGGGCAATCTGCGTGCGTGCAAAGATATCTGCTTAGGTGATGTAGAGCGGGTCACGGACAGTTACATGGCCAAGATGGATCAGAAGAGGCCCGGTCGACGACAGAAGTGATCCAGACCATTGGACCTTAAATCGGGCGTATCTCGCAATCCAGATTGAGTTATCTGATGTAAAATATATGATTTTGGGGTACAACGAGCTACTTTAGCCAACCAACCCTGCTATGCTGGGTTGCGCAACCCAGATTTGTGAAATACCCCTAGATCGACATTCGTTTCCCTGTTTTAATTTCGTTTTTACTACAAATAGTAAGTTTTAGTTTGATTATAACTCTTCATCTGTTGGGCTTTAGGAGTTGCATCTAACGTGAAAAGAGCTTAGAAAAATTAGGAGAACGGTTTGGTGAAGCCAAATAGGACACTTACTATTTTTGGCCAAAAACCTTGCCCACTAGTAGACATCACGACCGTCTATAAATAGTAAGTTTACTATTTATAGTAAGTCGCCAATTCTAGTAGTTTTAGTTTTAGTTTGATTCTGATTTCTTTCCCATTGCTTGGTACCCCTATTTAAAGAGCTGTGAACTCATTTTTATGAAATTCATTAATCAATTGTGAATTTATCAGAATTTATTTCTATTTCCTGCTTTCTTTCCTCGTGGATTCGAGAAGTCTATGTGAGGAGTCTAGAGAAGTTCCATGGATTCGGAATAGTTATCCTCTTGAGGAAGATGGTGCTCGACCTCACGTCCTCCCTCGCGTCGGTTTGGTATCAAAGTGAGGTTTTTCCTCGGATAGATGACTTCTAACGACTGGTCGGGCAACAATCCCATGGGCGGTGCTCCAGGGAATTTACCTTTAACGGCAGTAGCTTTCCAAGCAGCGCAGCAAGAGAATCAACAAGCCATGTAAGGGCTGCAGGCTTACATGGACAGTATAGCGGATCTCTTGGCAGAAACCCTAGGGCAACTCCGTGTTTCTGATGGTAATCCTCCACCACCAATTGCTGAAACTCGTAATCGTCCTGACCGCAGGATAATACCGATAGTGCCTCCAAGGGTCATTCCTGAGGATGGGGGCTCTAGTGAGGAAGAGATCAATGACATAATCTTCCAACACCCTAAACAAGGCGGCGATCGAGTAAATCAAACAGATCGAGAATTCAAGATGCGGGTTGATATTCCTAACTTCAATGACCAATTACACATTGAGGATTTTCTCATTGGCTTTCTGAAGTTGAGCAATTTTTCGACTATATGGACATCCCTGAAGCAAAGAAGGTCAAGCTTGTGGCCTACAAGTTGAAAGAAGGAGCTTCAGCTTGGTGCAAACAACTGTAACTCGCACGAACCAGGCAGATGAAAGCACCAATCCGCACATGGCAGCGGATGAAGTAACTACTACGTGCCCGATTCCTCCCTAGCGATTATGATTAAGTATTATTCCTACAATACCAAAATTGTCGACAGGGTAGTCGGTCGGTGAGAGAGTACGCAGAAGAATTTTATCGCCTGGCGGTGCGTAACGATTTAGTCGAGATTAAATCGCAGCAAGTCGCCTGATTCAACGGTGGATTGTGTATGACGATCCAGGATCGGGTCTAGATGCAGTCCGTTTGGATAATGAATGATGTGATCAAGTTGGCTACTCGGGCGGAAGCGCAACTTGAACGTCCTAACACACGGACCTATCCTACTGCAAGGATCATTGCGGCAGGTCCACCCCAGGGAGCTCCATAGCCTAAGGGGAAGGAGCCCATAGGAGCACGAACTCAACCTCCTACGTCTGAGAACCGAGATCAGGAAAGCGGGCAAGCTAGACCCCAAAGGGACGTATCGACTGCTGCTCGGCCAAGGCCCGACAGCTGCTATCGATGTGGCCAACCAGGCCACCTATCAAATACTTGTTCCCAATGAAAAGTGGCAAACATCACCATCAATGATGGTAGTGCTGATAATACCTATGAAGATCCAGATGTTGAAGAACATGAGTATACCACCAAGGATGAGGTAAATGATTCAGGATGGGTTCAGCATAATCACGGCGAGTCGCTCATCGTGAGGCAACTATTATATGTGCCAAGAAAAGAAGTGCATCCACAGCGGTATAACATCTTCCGCACTAGGTGTACGATGAATCAAAAGGTTTGTGACGTGATCATTGATAGTGGAGGTAGCGAGAACATCGTTTCTAAGGTCATGGTGGAAAATTTGTAATTGAAAATGGAGCGTCATCCCTCCCCATATACGTTTGGTTGGATCAAGAAGGTCAGCGAAATAAAGGTAACTGAACGGTACACCATATCCTTTTCAATTGGCAAACATTATAAGGATAAAGTAGTATGCGATGTGGTTGACATGGAAGCACGGAAGCATGTCACATACTACTCAGTCGACCTTGGCAATCTGACTGTGACGCCACTCATAAAGGGCGAGATAACATATATCTCTTCGTCAAGGATGGCCGGAAGACCATATTGGCCCCTATGGATCCAGAGGGACCACCTGAAACTTCTAAAGTAGAAGGTCATTTTCTCTTAACCATACAGGACTTCGTAGAAGAATCCAAAGAAACAGGACATGCTTATGCATTAATTATGAAAGGGGAAGAACTCGAGCCTACCATCATCGCTGAAAGACTAAGGCCCTTGTTACATGAATTCAAAGAAATCTGGCCCGATGATCTTCCCGATGGGTTACCCCTTATACGGGATATCCAACACCATATCGATTTTGTCCCTGAGTCCAGTTTACCTAATCGTCCTCATTATCGAATGAGTCCAAATGAGTGTGAGATTTTGCAGGGACAAGTGGAGGAGCTGATCTGTAAGGGTCTTATTCGAGAAAGCATGAGCCCATGTGTCGTACCAGATCTGTTAACTCCAAAGAAAGATGAGAGTTGACACATGTGTCAACAGCTGGGCCATCAATAAAATCACCATAAAATATTGGTTTCCTATACCACGGTTGGATGATATGTTGGACATGTTAGAGGGCGTAAACATATTCTCTAAATTGGACCTAAGAAGCAGCTACCATCACATTCGAATACGGCCGGGTGATGAGTGGAAAACGACCTTTAAGACCAAGGAAGGATTGTACAAATGGATGGTCATGCCCTTCGGTCTTTCGAATGTGCCTAGCACATTTTGGAGATTGATGAACCAAGTTCTGAAACCTTTCATTGGATGGTTCATTGTGGTTTATTTCGATGATATTTTGATATATAGTTAAGACGAAACCACCCATATGGAACACCTCAAGAAGGTTCTTCAAGTGCTCACTAAAAATAAACTGTATCTCAATTTTAAAAAGTGCAGCTTCATGACTCATATCCTATTGTTTCTGGGTTTTGTCGTAACATCCACGGGCATTTAGGTGGATGAGGAAAAGGTGAAGGCAATCAGAAAATGGTCGGTTCCCACAAATATTTACGAAGTGTGAAGTTTTCATGGACTGGCGACATTCCATCGTCGGTTCGTGAAAAATTTCAGTACCATTGTGTCACCAATCACAGATTACATGAAAAAAGGGCAGTTTTAGTGGACTGACGAAGCCGATAAGAGCTTTGCTGAAATCAAGCGTAGATTATCAACGACCCCGGTTCTTGTACTTCCCAACTTTGACAAACTGTTTGAAGTCGAATGTGATGCCTCATATGTCAGAATTGGGGGAGTTTTGTCTCAAGAAGGTAGGCTGGTAGCCTTCTATTGTGAGAAACTTAGCGATGCACAGAAGAAGTGGTCTACATATGAGATTGAGTTGTATGCGGTGGTCCAGGCACTGCGATACTGATGACATTATTTGATTTAAAGGGAATTCATACTTTACAAGGATCATCAAGCTCCTAAATTCATTAATAGCCAAGCTAACATTAGCTGTGTGTATACTAGATGGATCTTATTTATGCAGGAATTCACGTTCATACTAAAACATAAGTCAGGACAACAGAACAAAGTAGCTGATGCACTGAGTCACCGTGCAACTTTGTTAGTCACTATGACCAATGAGGTTGCTGGGTTCATGCGCCTCAAAGACATATATGCCGATGACGACGACTTCAAGGACGCATGGGTTAGATGCCAGGAAAGTCACCTCGACGACTTACATATGCAAGACGGGTTCTTTTTCAAGGAAAATCGACTGTGCATCCCGAACAGTTCGCTAAGGGAACAGATAATCCAAGAGCTACATGGAGGTAGCCTCAGTGGATACCTTGGGCGAGACAAGACGCGAGCTCTTGTGGAAGAACGGTATTACTGGCTGCAATTGGTACGTAATGTAGGAAAGGTAGTCCAATGTTGTTATATTTGTTAGACCTCCAAGGGGCAATCTCATAATACAGGCCTCTACACTCCGTTACCCGTGCCTGACGGCCCTTGGGAGGATTTATCTATGGACTTTGTGCTTGGTCTCCCACGAACACAATGCGGCATGGATTCGGTGTTCGTGGTAATAGATCGTTTGTCCAAGATGACGCACTTTATTCTATGCAAGAAAACTCTCGATGCAACACATGTGGTGAATCTATTCTTCAGAGAAATTGTGCGGCTACATAGGGTTCTCAAGACTATTACTTCTGACCGTGACACGAAGTTCATAAGCCACTTTTGGCGGACTTTGTGGACTCGATTCGATACACAACTTCAATTCAACGGTGCTTACCACCAACAGACTGACGGGCAAACGGAGGCTGTGAATTGCACGTTGGGAAACCTCCTTCGATATATTTTAGGAGAAAAATCGAAGTAATGAGATTTGGCTTTGTCTCAAGCGGAGTTTGCATTCAACAACACGGTGAACCGCTCAATAGGAAAATCCCCATTCCAGGTTATTTACGGACAAGTACGTCGCCACACACTAGACTTGGTCCCTCTGCCTAAGCTCCCAAGCATGAGCATTACAGCAAAACATATGGCAGACAAGATCATGGGCATTCATGCGGAGGTACAGACCATGTAAGACCTATATTCTAGTCTGTACTATTCCGTCGATTCTCGCGATCCTTCCCGTCGAAGTCTGGCAATCCGTGACCTATGATTGACGTTTGCGTGCAACCCTAAGTTGTATCCTGTAGATTTAGGTCAGCTTAATCCGATACTTGTACCATTGCGACCGCACCGTCGTAACGGTTCCAACGCCACGTCTTACATACCGATTCGATACCCTAGCAGAGATATGTGGGCCGACGTTTATTTTGAAGAAAACACCACGCGTTTGCAATCCCAAGAGAATCTCTACATTATGTCCCATCAATCAATCAATTAAATCAATCAATCAATCACCTCATGTCGAGTACAAGTGCAACCCATGCTTTCTTTCTCCACAAGTCAAACAAACCCCAAAAGTCAACAAGTCTTTCACCTCACCCATCACTCACCTCACATCCATTACCCATCACTCTCTCTCCCTTACAACCCCTTCTATCTTTCTCTCTCTCTCTTTCTCAACACAAAATTTCAAGCAACTAAAAGGAGTACACGTCCATGCATTTCTGAGGAGAGAAAGAGTTGTGTGTGGCATACTTCCTCTAAAAAAAAAAAAACCTTTATCCTAGCCATTTATTTCTCATCTTCCACCATTAAAGTGAGACACAAGGAGATCGACTTTCCAACGGACCAAGAAGATCGAATGGTGGGTGCTTCTATAGGCTAGATTTTCATGTTTTTATGATGGGCAAAGTGAGGCCTACCGATTGATGGTATGGATCTCACTTTGGACCCTTGACGTGGCCGATGTCCCACCTTGATTTTCATTATCATTCCATGATGGGGCCAGTCTCCATGGACCCTATCATGATGTTTACTTTCTTAAGATCTAAAGAGGTCATCTAGACCTTCCATTTTGGTGGAGAAGTAATCTCCACCGTTGATTTTTGATTTGGTGGGCCCACATGTATTGGGACCCACTTAATGTATGATTGAATGCTTAAAAAGGAGGGCCCATAGTGTCAGGGTCCCTCCATCACATGTGTGTCCCACTTTTTTTTTTCTCTCTCTCCCTCTCTTCTTTCATTTCTTCCTATTGTATGTGATGATGTGGCCATGTGGCCCACCCGGATGGACCCCACCATGAAGCATGTATTTTATCCAAGCCATCTGTAGGTGGGGCACACTTTATATGTGTTGTATCCACACCATCCATCATTTGGTCGCCCACCTGAGCAAGTCCACCTTTTACATTTGGAAAGCCCAAACCGTCTAGCGTCCCTGGACGCTGGACGTTTTTGAAAAACACATAGTAGCTTGGTTCCACAAGCTATTTAGGTGGGTCACTTGTGTAGGCCCCACCTCGATGTATGAATTTAATCCACGCCATTCATTCCATTCTCCAGTCCATTTTAGGCGTTGAGCCAAAAAATGAAGCTGATCCAATTTTCTGGCGGGCTATACCTTTGAAAATAGTGAATTTCACTGTTTAAATTCACTTTCATTTTTCTACACGCCGAAACACATCGAATATGGGGCTCATTTGATTTGTCTTGAGCCGTAGAGTGCAATGGCTGGAGCGAATTCTTTCGATGCAGGCCCCACACATGAAAAACCGCGAAAAAACTAGATTTCAAAAAATAATAATAATAATAACATATGCAGCAGACGCTGCTGCTGCCAGAGGCACGTAAGCAGCGCTTGCGGCATGTAGGCAGATGGACAACAGGGGCCCACGGTCCCAGCCATGGGCCCCACCATGATTTGTGTTTATCATCCACACCGTTCATTTGGTGGGCCCCTTCTTGAAGTGGGCCCCCTCTAAAAATCATCTCTATCTGGAACTCAGGTGGCCCACATCATAGGAAATAGTGGGATTGAATGGCTGACCATTGAAATCTCTTTTGGTGTCCAGAAGTTTTGGATCAAATATGGAATTTGTTTTTCCTGTTCATCCAGGTCCGTGTGACCTTATCAGCCGTTGGATGACAAATAAACATTATGGTGGTGAGACCCACCAAGGATGTATGTGTTTTATTCACACCGTCCACCGTTTTGGACGGTGGAACCCACCATGTTTTATGTGTTTCCACCACACCGTCCAGTGGCGGACGGTGGGACCCCAATGATGCATGTGTTTTCACCACACTGTCCACTGTTTGGACGGTGGGGTCCACCATGATGCATGTGTTGCATCCAAACCATCTAACCATGTTGACAGATAATTTTAAGGCTTGAGAGAAAAAAAAAAGGTAGATCTATTTATCAAGTGGACCTTATGATCAGGCTGATGGGATATGTATATTATGGTGGGCCTTGGGAATTTTAATGGTGGAAATCATCATCACCACTTATATTTGGGTGTGGCCCATTTAATATACATGGCTCCCATTGTTGTAGCCCATTTGATATGCATATGGCCCATGTGATGTGGCCCACTTACCATATGAGGGTCCATTGTGATGTATTCAAGGCCCATGGGTTATGACCCATTGCAATGTACATAAGGTCCATTGATGCGGCCCACCCTAAAATATATAAGGCCCATGTGATGAGGCCCATATTGATGTATTTGTGGCCCGTTGTTGAGGCTCACCCGGACATATATGAGGCCCATGTGATGCGGCCCATTTGATGTATTCGAGGCCCAGTGGGATGTACATAAGGCCCATTGTAATGTAATTCCACCGTGGTTTATGTGTTAATCGTTATAGCGGGCCATGCCTTGGGAGCAATGATGGTTTGACGCCCACATTGCAAGTACAATGTTAGTTAAATGTCCACATTGTAACTCCCCTCGGGCCCATTAATAGGCCCATACTTGTTATGTGTAGGCCGTCTAGGCCCATCCTCGCTGGAAGGATAGTTCATTACTTTATAATATGCTTAGTATAATCCCATGACTCATGCCCATACGCATCATATGTATGCTTGATATGAGGAATGTTTGATCATAGCATAAGCCAGTTGGGCTGAGACATTTACGGGACTCCTTATGAGACGGAGTGCCCCACATGATTGCACGGTACGCACTGGATTGCTGTATGATTTGACGGTGTGATTCATGCATCTCGCATTTGTGTGTCATGATCATTGTACGCCCTAGTGACATCAGGGTCGTGGCTCCACAGGCACATCGTGGATAGCCGTATCGGATACTGGAAATACTTGGTTCTATCACTGTGGGCACTTAGGATGTCCTTGGGTGAAAATTCTAGAACCTTTTTGGTACCAGGAGCTGCTCCAACGTCTAGACCGAGTGGATATACAAGCGCCCGAGTGCCGAATACCAGTAGGTCGCGTCTCCCACTGTGTCATGGTCGGTTGAAAGGGGGTGTGGCCTTATCTGCCCAAGTGAGGGGGCTATAAACTAGGCTGAGTTTGACCAGCTCGCAAATGAGTCCGCTATCGACGAGCCGGGTAGGTATTGACGGACTACTGGTCAGGCGGATAGTAAGGTTTATTCCGATCGCTGGGCTGTGCGGCTAGGGAGGTGGCAGTCAGTGTGGAGTGTATTAGACCCCGGTGATATCCTAGAGAGGAACTGTACTGATATGTATACCTGATGAGTACTGACATGCTTGCTTTGCATCTCGCATATGACATTTGGCTACATAGGCCTCGCATTGCATGACCTTGGTATGGCCGATAACATTCATGCCTTGCATCACATAGCTTTGGTACAGCTGATAGTATTCATGAACTTACCGTATATTTCTGCAGTACTCTGATATTGTACACTTGAGGCTTGCCTTGCACACGCACTTACACCACCCTCTAAGCTTTTGTAAGCTTATGCACACCGTTGCGTGCAGGTGGTCTTGGATCACAGCAGCACTGAGGAAGGAGCGCACATCAGAACATTTTGGAGTTTTTGATCACCCTGTATTTTCCTTTCTGCATTGCACTTAAAGTTTTTGCTATAGTGGATATGTGGTGATGTTGTTTTGTGCCTTGGTTATGATTGTGGTTATACTCCATTATATATAAAAAAAATCATACTGAAAATCCTCCCTGTAGGATCCCAAGATCGGAATCTGGCATGTGAGTGCCGGGATCCAAGAATGGAGTACTACGGAGGCTGTCAGCACCGGATTCGGCGATCCAAAATTTTGTAAGCCCATTTTCTGAGTTTGGGGCATGACAGACCAAGCTACATGCCTCTAACGAAAAGTATAAGAAGCAAGCGGACAAGTATCGACGACAAAAAGTGTTCGAGGTGGGCGACCAAGTAATGGTCCATCTGCGCAAAGAAAGATTTTCGACTGGAACGTACAACAAGTTGAAGAATAAAAATATTGGACCAGTACCAATCATCCGAAAGATCAATGACAACGTTTATGTTGTTGATCTTCCAGATGACATGGAGATCTTATGGACTTTCATCGTCGCGGACCTAACCGAGTATCATGAGTCAGAGCATGACGAGAACTCAAGGACGAGTTCTTTTGAAGTGGAGGAGACTGATGTAGAGCGGGTTACGGACAGTTACATGGCCAAGATGGATTAGAAGAGGCCTGGTCGACGATAGAAGTGATCCAGACCATCGGACCTTAAATCGAGCATATCTCGCAATCCGGAATGAGTTATCTGACGTAAATATATGATTTTGGGGTAGAACAATCTCTACTTTCGCCAACCAACCCTGCTATGCCGGGTTGCGCAACCCAGATTTGTGAAATACCCCTGGATCGACGTTCCTTCCCTATTTTAATTTGTTTTTTACTATAAGTAGTAAGTTTTAGTTTGATTATAACTCTTCATTCGTTGGCTTTAGGAGTTGCGTCCAACATGAAAAGAGCTTAGAAAAATTAGGAGAACGGTTTGTTGAAGCCAAATAGGACACTTACTATTTTTGGCCGAAAACCTTGCGCACTAGTAGACATCACGACCGTCTATAAATAGTAAGTTTACTATTTATAGTAAGTCGCGAATTCTAGTAGTTTTAGTTGTAGTTTGATTCTGATTTCTTTCCCATTGCTCGGTATCCCTATTTAAAGGGTTGTGAACTCATTTTTATGAAATTCATTAATCAATTTCGAATTTATTAGAATTTATTTCTATTTCCTGCTTTCTTTTCACGTGGATTCGAGAAGTCGCTGTGAGGAGTCCAGAGAAGTTCCGTGGATTCAGAATAGTTATCCTCTTGAGGAAGAAGGTGGTCGACCTCACATCCTCCCCTGCATCACTAGGGCTTTGCCATGTATGAATGCGGCTTTCAAGGCTATATGAATGTGGGACACTATGATAGACATGCTTTATATCCAAGCCATCCATCTATTTTGAGAGTACATTTTAATTTAAAGCACAATCCTAAAACTGAAGCAGATGCAAATCTAACGTGGAACGCACTATAGTGAGTAGCGGTGTAACTGCAATGGTTATTTGCCTCTTTGATTGTCAAATTTTGTTGTGCCAAAACCACAGTCTGTGTCTTGTGTAGCACATTGATATATATGTTCAACGCAATACATCACATGCACAAGGACAAAGATCTACTTAAAAAACAAAGATGTACAAAGTGGGATATTGACAATGCTTCAAGTCAAGAACTCGTTCAAGATATGCAAGATCAAGTACATTGATCACTCCTTTAAGCTTTAAAGTTCAATGATTATAAAGCGACATTGAAAGTCAAGTCAACTGTTCATATTCAAGACTCAAGGTGAAGTTCAAGCTCTACTACAAATTCAAGCTTAAAAAGATCTCAAGTTCAAGCTCCATCATGTGTCGAGATCTCAAGCTTCATGAACCTTAAAGACTGTCTATCATTTGAAGAAAAGAAGGTTCAATGTTAATATATTATGTCTAAGGTATGGAAGACCTTAGATTGACCTTAGGGTAGGTCATTTTGAATACATAATTCAAATTAAATCTCTTTATAGTTGTTTGATCTGTTCTTCAACTAGTCTTGGACTCTGTTCGACTAGTCCTAGCACTGGCTCGACCAGTCCAAGAAATTCCACGAGCAGTCCTAAGTTGTTGTAAATTTTCAGAATTTTTTGGTTGAGTTATGACCAGTCCTGGAGACTGCTCAACCGGTCGTGTGAACAGTGCACGACTCGTTCACGACCAGTCCAACAACTATGACTCAAACTCTAGCAACCATTCTTGGTTCCTCATGACCAGTCGTGGGTAGTTCATGACCAGTCGTGGAGGCCTCGTGACCGGTCGTGAAGTGCTTACAACCAATCGTGAAACGGTTTTATCCGATCGCGCTTAAAATTTTTAAATATTGTTGGTCCTACGACTAGTCGTAGACATGATTTCTTCAACTATAAATACAGCACGATTTTCAGAATTTGATAATTTAATTTAAGTAAAATCAAGGCATCACTCTGAGAGATAAGTTTGTAGTCTTCTTAAGCTAGATTGTGCATATTTAATATTCTCTTTTTATTAGCTTTTCATATTAGATTTTATTTCTTCATTCCATCTGATTTGAAAGAAGAATTGTGATATTCCACTTCTTGGAATCAAAATCAAATAGAGCTAGCCCAACTTGATTTAATTTAAAATCAAATTAGAACCTAGAACGATTTCTTAAGTGAGTATTGGACATTAAACTTCTATTCAAACTTCTACTCCGATTTGGTTCTTCCGGGCTACAACAAAAGGAGAAATCCAGGTATTTACATTTGTGTAAATCTTCTGTTTTTGGTTTCTTTTGAGATTAAGCCAAAAAAATCTCATTGTTTGGTTTATCTGAGGTGATCCAGAAAACTCGGAGTGGGGTTTTTTGAATTGTGTAAGCCCATTAGAAAGACACAATTGTGAGGGTTTTAGGTGAAGCTGAAAAAACCTATTTTCATAGTGAACGCTAATATCCCCTATGTGAGGATATTAGGAGTGGAGTAGCAAGCTGTGTGGCTATTGTTTAACAGTTGGTGTGCACACAGGCCAACCACTATAATTCTTTGTGTTTTGTGGATGTGTGTTTTATTTTCTATATCTTTTATTATTTAAGTTTGTGGAATGTAGTTGTGGATGTGTCACGCCCCAGACTCAGTAACCGGACTCACAAGGATTCCGATGACCGGTTCTGAATGCAACAGCCTCCATAGTACCCCATTCTCGGCTCCTGAGTCAGATTCCGATCCTGGGATCCTACAAGGAGGATTTTCATAACAGTATAATCATTCCAATACGAGCATACCCAAGATCACAACAAGAACATCTGAGAATAACAAAGGCACACATCGCAAAATCCACTATAAATTTGAACTTTTACAATCATCCATAAGGTCCAAAAGGACATACATGAGATAAAAGGAAAAGAGAGAAAGGTCAGCAACACTGGAGTCCTCAAATGCTCAGCTCTACTCCATGCTCTACTGCTGTGTCGCCTGCCTAGAGTATCCTGCACGCATCAATCGTGCATAAGCTTATAGAAGCTTAGAGGGTGGTGTAGGTGTGTGATAATGGTGCACAGAAGAGTAGTTGGAGATATAAGGAGAGAAGCATGGTCAATGAGGATATCACTAGCCTTACCCAGGCTTATCATGAATAAGATGCAATGAGTACTGGGTGCCATGCCAAGGCAATGCATGAAGGGGCTTGTACAACCAATGCTAGTGCAATGCAAGTAATGTCAGTGCTCATATCCAAACCACAAGTCATGTACATTTTCGATCATAAGGAAATCACTGGGGTCCATTACACTGCTGAATGACTGCCGCTCTACAGACCCCGCACAGTCAAACGAGCGTAAGAGACCCCACTACCCGCCTGCAGACAACAATCACCAACAAGGCCTGAAGGTAGCGGACCCATTTACGAGCTGGTCAGACTCAGCCTAGCAATGCCTCCTCACATCAGGCAGGTAAGGCCACACCCCTATCCAACCGACTACACGACAGTGGGAGACGCGGCCTAATGGTATAAGGCCCTCGTGCGCTCATATATTCCACCCGGTCACGGCGTTGGAGCAGATCCTTGGTACCATGAAAGTTTTGGAAATTTCACCCATGGGCATCCTATGCACCCGGTATGCTCAACTAATATTTTCGGTGTCCACACATACAACCATCCATGAATACCCCTGTGGAGGCAAGGCCCTGATGAAGTAAGGGCGGATATCCATAAGCTATGCAATACCAGATGCATGAATCACACAATCACCCATGCATCAATCCCAAGCATCTATCTCTCGGGGAGATACCAACATGTCCTACACAATGACAACACCATGGCCAATAATACCTCAACCAAGTATGCACATGATGCGTATGGGAGTGGGCCATGAAGATGAATAGGAGTGCCAATGAGGTGAAGATGAACTCTCTACCTAACCATGAAGGGTCTAGGTACTTAACCAATTCCTCATAAGGAATACAACCTCTAGTGGCGGCCCATATACCTGGGGTAGCCCATGAGACTAAGGAGAACAATGATATGGGCCTAAATAGATGAAACGAGCCTAGCAAGGGTCTATGGTGGGCCTTTAACCACCCATAGAAGCCCATGGGCCTACCTTAGGGCCACCAATGTGGACATCCAACCACAATTGGTCCCCAAGAGGTAGCCTATCTCTAATTGATTACGGATCAAGGCTCAAGGCCCACATAACATTAGAAATAAGAAATGGGCAGCCATTACATACCACATACATTCATGTTGGGCTTCAGAAAGGCGGCCCAAGGCCCATCCAAAACATGGGTCCAAGGGGAACACACATAGCCCAACCCATATATACCACTATGGGCCCATAGGGAAAGGTTAGGCCCAACATAAAGGCTACTAATCCCATATATTGTGGTGGCCTAGTGGGCAGCCCATTGCTCAAATCACATGGACAAATGTCATGTTCTTAGTCAAGTAAGTTGGGCCTACAACCCGGCCCAAGTATAAAGTTGATTTGGTGGGCAATCAAGGGCCTATATACTTGTGTAATCTGGCCCACTAATCCAACACAATAGTATGGTAAAAATGGCCCAAGAGTTCAATGGGCCTATCTAGAAAGTTCCAGCCCAATTGGGCTCAAAGAGTTCAACAACTAGCCACATTCATGGACCCAATTAAATTCAACTGTGGTGGGCCTCAAAAGTGCATTTATTAAGCCCAACATTTAAGGAACTAAACGTATAAATTATTACCTCTAAGATTCTTCACAATGTGTTAGGCCACTGTAACGACCTGTAAATTTCCGTACATTGGCTCGAGTACCACCTTGACCAGAATCAATTAGGTTAAATCCTTTAGAAATTTAACAAAGTTAACTAAGTACTAAACTCGGTTAGCCATGAAATCCGTTGGGATCGCTTTAAATATGATCTGCAAGACCCAAAACTTGCAGAACCAGTGACTCTAGGTTACCTTAAAGTTTAGAACCAAACTCATTTTCCCGGCTGCTCTCGGGAATGAAACGAAACTTCGTATTAGGTCTAGATCGCACATCGGGAGTCCGATTAACATGAAGCTAAGGAACTAGGACCGCCCCACTGGGCTTGACAATCATCTCAAAATCCTCCGGCCGATGTCCCACGGCCATTCGTTTCGATCCGGAGCGAGTGTGTGAAAAACACTATTCCCATCCCAAAATAAATATCAGGAATAGTGATCTGGCACCATTCGCTTGCGCGTCAGTATTAAGCAACCTGACCGTCAGAATCAGACCAAATTACACCCTCGGATTAAGAAAATTTTCAGGAACATTTACATGTACTTGGAATTTCTGATCGTGGCCCACTGACCGTTGAACTGAAAGTGGTCCGCCACGTGCGATCTGGGAATCCGATCGAGTCGAAAACGTAATACCACACAGATCCATGCGTGGTGAGCTTAAGTCTGACGTTTGGCTCAAGGAGGGCCAGCAGAACCTCTCTTTTGAGCTGAAAAAGTGACGAAATGTCTATATAGGTAGTTACCCTTGAATCTAAGTCTGTTTTAGGGATGTTTTTGGCTATAAAAGGAGCTTAGAACAGCCCCTCTCACAGCCATACGAATTTGGGAGAAAAACCCTAGAGAGAGAGAGAGAGAGAAAAGAGAGAGGAGCTTGGAGTTTGTAGGTGATCTTCCTCCTACTGCTTTCGGTTGTCGCATGGCCTACACCGCTTCTTTCCAGGTGTTTTCCCGGCAGTATCCATTCCGTTTGAAGGTAAGAAACCCTAACCCTATGTCTGATTTGATGTAGGATCGTTGTAGGTTATGTAAAGGCTAACCGATTCCGCTCTTTAGGCTAGAAAACTCCCGTATACGGAAGCTCTACTACCCTTGCTGATTCGTTGGGATTCCAAGGACAAAGGTGAGGACTTTAAGTGTATAAGTTACGGTTTTCAACGATTTCAGTGTCAGATAATGATAGATTCATGATCTGCATGTAAATGCACATGTACAAAGTGCTTTCCGTTTCCTGTTTCGATTAACGTTGTAGAATATGGAATTTCACATACTCTAGATATACGTAGAAATACCGTATACGTATTTTTTTCGGGAAATGTTTGACATGTTTATTTAATGTATGATTAAATAATATATGGATAAAATACTAGTTTGGCGAAAGGAATCGCTGAAATACATGTTCATTTGTAAATGCCAAGTATGTTGAAATTGTGTATTCTAGAAATACCGTGTATGTGCAAATTTTGGAAATATAATTGTCATGATTATTTGTTGTATGAATACGGTGTATGCGGATAAAATAACCGCTTGGCGAAAGAATAGCCCTAATACGCGTTTTGCTAACATACGTCATGTATGTTGAAATAGCGCACTCTAAGTGTTTGTGTAAATGCTTGTGTGTGTAAATGCTTGAGTGTTAGTGCCTTATAGGCGCTGATATGGGATTTCCGACTCCTTAGAGACATGTAGGATCCCTTCCATGTGGTGGTTCACTATAACCACTCACTTGTGATGTGTATGTAATTGTATTCCTATCTGTATAGTGCTTTACAACCATGCTTCACAACATGCTTTACAATATGCTTTACTTCATGCTTATAACATGCCTGCTAACATGCTTGTATTGCTTGTTTATCATGCTTTACTCCACATGCTATCGATGAGAACTGTTTGAGTTTGGGACTATGTCTATAGTCCAAACATTCGGTACCAGACTTGCGTTGTGGCTGGGATTCATATCGCCACAAATGATGTGTCTGGCGAACCCGAGTCGTACTTCGTTGGCGATAGTGGTTGGCCACACGGAGTGCTTTTGCGCTCCATATCGCCCAACTTGTGGTGCGCTCGAGCTAGTCAGGCTCGTCAAGTAAACCGAAATGTATTTGTGTGTTCACCATGTTTGGTCGCTACTACTGCTTGAACCTAGGGTACCAAACTTACCAGTGGCAATCCCGTTTACCATGGTACCTCGATCCGCTAAGTCGCATGAGCCGGGCATGGTGGTATGGGACACCGTGGTCGAGCTGTCGGCCTACGCTGGGGCCATGTGCCTCCCCGTAGTGACCATTGCGCAACCAATCTAGTGAGCCGAATACGGTGGTATGGGACACTGTATTCGAGCTGTCGATACTTACGGCGAGAGCCGAGTACGGTGAGACCTGTGCTCGTGCTGACGGGCGACGAGTCCTCCGTAGTATCATAGAGTGTACTCCAAGTATCTGTGATTGGCGACGAGTCTTTCACAGCAACTAGAGTATGAGTTGAGCCGAGTGCGGTGAGACCTGTGCTCGAGCTGATGGCTAGTGATTGAGCCGAGTACGGTGAGACCTGTACTCGAGCTGACGGCCAGCAATTGAGCCGCATACGGTGAGATCTGTATTCGCGCTGACGGGTGACGAGCCCTTTGCGATGCCTTCACTATGCTTCTCAAACCATCATATCGTATGAGATTAACTAGGATTGACGACCCTAGAATGGATCATGTTTGGGAATGATATAAGGGAGGTACCTTAGTTTCCCAATACTGCTGGTTGAAATGGACTAATAATAACTTGGTAATCATGAGCATCATCGCACTGCATGTGCTTTGTAGATGTGGCGCACTGAGGGAGTTAAGCATTCGCGGACGTAAGATGATGTCGCTTGAGGGTGGTTTGGCAAGGGCATACAGCATCATGTCATTCCATTTTTGCACTTAACAAGAGTACTTAGAAATGTTTGATTTGTACTGCTTTATCATTACTGCTTGATTGATTTGATAACATGTTAACCTATGCTTTATTGTTCCACTGAGTTAGCTACTCACTCCCACATTACGGGACGGTGTTTGCAACACCCACCAGACTCTGTCGCAGGTGTAGATGGCGCCTCGGTTCAGGAGCCGGAGCCTGACTTCGATGAGGATCAGGAGGAGTTCTCCTTTATGCAGTATTCTGACGGCTTTGCTTAGGCCGGCTGCATTGCGGGATTTTCAGGGCTTCTCTTGGGAGTTGTATTTTGATTTTTGACTTAGAAACAATACATATATATTGGTACTCAGTTAGTACTCATACTCTGGAGTTCATAAAAATTTTGTTACTTTACATACTTTGAATATAAATTTCAGTCTTCCGCTTGCCTTTATACAATTGAACTGGAGTATGAATTACTGTTTTGGTATAATCTCATTCATGTTTATTGCGCTAACTCAGACAACATTTAACCATCATTGTGTATGTTGCATAAGTGATGCGTTGGAACTCGGGAGTTGAGTTCATACTCGACCCCCGAATTTCAGGGCGTTACACCCACTCCTCAAAATTTCAGCCCAAAGGCCAAACATCATTATAACATGTTGTTGTCCTAAATTTGGGCACTCCATTGGAGTGGGCCCAGGGCCTCTAAAACTCTGGAAATTGAGGGCCAAGGTCCCTCATCATGCATACAATGAGAAAAAACCCAAAAAGGTGGCCCACCATCAGAGGAAACATTTTTGAATTATAATTTTTATCAAGGCATATTGCTGGACTGCACAGCAGAAAATTCTGGCAAGCCAACCATCGTGGCCCATTCTTTTGGATGCCCAAATGGGGTCAGTTGGGGTTAAAATTTTTCAGAGTGATACTTCAATAGGTGGGAAACAACTTCACAAAATTTCATAATTTTTGGAGATTTAAAAATATTTTAATTTATTTAAAGAAATCAATCTATCTTGAAAATCGGACAAATCTAGACACCATATCATAATGGGCCGGTCCAGCCACCACCATGGTGTACAGGTGTCCATTAGCCCCAAATTTTTGTAGGTTGGTCCTAACATGAGTGGACCACCTCCCTGTAAATTTTCATAATTTTTAGACACCTAAAAGTATTTTAATAAATTTCAGAATTCCACCTGTCCAGGGTAGAATATTGCTGGAACAGTGCAGAAAAATCCAGACTGTCCACCTCATTTGGACCACACCTTTGGGACCCCAATGAAGGTCAGATGGGGCTGAAATTTGGTATGGTTGTAGGTGGGTCATAAGGTTACAAGAATCACATATTATTTTGTTTCATTATTCCCACCAAAGACCCATAAATCAGGCCCCAAAGTGGCCCAAAAATCTGTCCAGGCAGATTTGGACAGCAACATGTAATAGAAATGATTAAAATATAAACATGGTTTTCCATGGGATTTAACCCCAGGAATTTGTGTGGTGGACCACCCCAGTGGGCTCCACAAATGTCCAGACCTTCCCCATCATCAAATACCCCTTGCATGTGTCCCATTTAGGTGGATTTTGGGGCCACATGTCTAAGGATGGACCGCTATGGGCGTCCAAGCTCCATGGTTGGTCTGGATTTTTGTTGGCCTACAAGGTGGGCCACACATGCAAGATCAAAATTCTATCATAAAGAAAAAATAATAATAATAAAGAATCGGCCACAAGAGGAGGGGCTCCGCCACATTGAGGCCCTCCCCTTCATCAATCACACCATACATTCCTTCTATTCATATGTTACAACATAGATCCACCACATGCATGTTCTAGATTCAAGATCAAGGTTGGGATGCCATCCTAACCATGATTCTAGGGTCTAGATGACCCATCATATTATGAAATCCAAGTAATCCTCCATGATGGGGGCCTATAGAGGGGAAACCCCATGCATGGACATGCATGCATCAAAAAGGCCATTTGGCCACAACTAAGGGATGATGTAGGATCTCCACCATGGATTGGTAGGCCCTACACTTCCCACACAAAAAAAGGAGATCTAAGAATATGAAAATAGAAATCCTAAGCCCTACGAGTACATCCACCTTAGATTGCTCCAAACTTGGACCTCCTAGCTCCTAGTGCACCAAGGGATCCATATCAATGGGTGAGATTGGATTTAGATGGTTGGATTTGGAAGATTAAAGGGGAAATGGGGCTGGAGAAGAGAGGGAGATGGGAGAGAATTTCTGGAGAAGAAGAGAAGAGAGAGAGAAATGAGAGGGAAAGAGAGGGAAAATCTTTTTAAGGGAAGTAATAATAACCTATGGTGACAATAACAATGTTGCTAGGGTAGGCTAGGTATGGGTAGTGTTTAGGGTGGGTAGTGTTTATTCTATGCAATAGTGTAGTGTGTGTGTGTGTGGTGTGCATGGGAAATTGTGTCATGGAGGTGGTCCACATGTTTTTGTACAAAAAGTGGGCCACATGATGAAATGCTTATAACTTTTGATCCATAGGTCGGATTGACACACAAAATGCGTCGTTGGAACCGCAACGACGATACGAACGAGATGGCATAGGTCTTGGGTCGATCCGAGTCAGGTCTACGTGACTGAACTCAAGGTGACCGTAAACACAATTCGGAGGTCGCGGGTCGCCGGAATTCGACCGGTAGGACCGCGAGACCATGATGAACGAGATGCATACTCACACACATACATGCAAACATGGGAACTAGGGTCGGGTCTCACAGGATGTGAATGTTGTAATCTTTTACATTTCAAGCATTGTGGGGAATGTTGTAATAACTTAGATTTCATTTCCTTGTTATTTATCTATTTATTCCTCTGTATCAAGTTTGAGTTTTTGATATAAAGACCTTTCTAGGAATCAGGTTGTCTTACCATAAACCTTGGTTTTTGGTGTAAGGTTGTCCTTAGAACAACATTTGTATCAATCTCTCAATACTCATACATTTGAGGTTGCTTTACATTTCAGTATTGTGGATTGTTTAAAGTGCTTTCTTTCATTTCTTCCTTTACAAGGCTATCTTATTATTTAATTCCGCTGTTATCATTTTAATTTGGCATTGTCCTATTCACCCCCCCTCTAGGACATATAACTTGGCCTTTTCAAGTGGTATCAGAGCCTAATAGCTCGTTTTAATTGTTATATTTTTGGATTTATTTCCTGAGCTAATCGATCTAAACTATTTATAAGATGTCAAATTTTGATAGCCTTTCAGTCAGTAGGCCTCCACCATTTGATGACACCAATTATGCCTATTAGAAAGACAGAATGAGGATTTTTTTAAAATCCATGGATGAGAGCGTGTGGCTAGCCACAGTGACTGAATGGACCCCTCCTACCATTGAAGTAACTGGAATCGATGGATCCAAATCTAAGAGAATTACACCTTACTTCTCTTGGACCACACTTCAGAAAAGTGAGAGTAGTACAAATGCAAAAGCACTAAATGTTATTACTTACGCACTATCACAGGATGAATTCAAAAGAATTATATCCTGTGATTCTGTAAAGAAAGCCTGGGATATTTTAGAAATGACACACGAGGGAATATCAATTGTCAAGAAATCTAAAGTCCAAATCCTCACAACCAAATTTGAGGAAATACATATGAAAGAAAATGAAATGTTCATGGACTTCTATACTAGATTAAATGACATTGTGAACTCTATGTAGGGTCTTGGTGATAAAATCCCAGAAAAAAAAAGTATGTGCAAAGATACTACGCTCACTTCCTGAATGGTTCAATTCTAAGGTAACTGCGATCCAGGCACTTCGTGATACGGATAATATGAGGGTAGAAGAATTAGTTGGCTCTTTACAGACTTATGAGTTAACTTTTAAAGCTCCTAAAGGTAAATCTATCGCCCTTAAATCTTCTAAATGTATTTCTCAAGAAAATTCTGATTTAGAAAATTCTAAAGATGATATGGCCCTTTTAGTAAAAAAGTTTTACAAAATTTTTAAAAGAGAGGGTTGATTTTCAAAAATCTAATGATAAGAAAAGATCTAAATTTAAAACTTGGAAATCTTTAAAAGATAGTCAATGTTACAACTGCCATGAATATGGGCATTTAGTAAATAAATGTCCTAGAAAGGACAAACCTAAAAGGAAAGGTATGTTGACTACTTTGGATGAATCTTCTGGTTCTGAAGCCCTTCTGAATCAGAAGATTCTGAAATCGAGTCAGGTAATGAAGTCAAAGCCCTTATGACTCTAGCCAAGTTTACCTTTTCAGATCATGATGATTCAACTAGTAAAGAAAATCTGAATAGTGATCATGAAAATGAAGAAGATCTCCAAGATGCTTATAATGCCCTTTACAAGGAAAGTTGTAAAATTGCTCTAAAACTAAAACTTCAAAAAGAAAAGTTTTTTAAGCTTAAAGAAAATTTTGATTCTCTTATTTTAGAAAAATTCCACATTTCAAATTATTTTGTAAAATTGAAATGCGATTTAGAATTCAAAACCAGTCTTATTGAAAATTTAAAATATGAAAATGAAAAACTTAAACTTGAAGTCTCTTCACTTTTGAGTTTAAAGGATACATGGAGGTATGCCCAAGGTGATCCAAAGTTAGAAAACTTTTGCCTGGATCAAGAAAATGTGGCGACCGATCCAGTTTGGGCTACGATAGAAACATTCCTCCTAAACAGAAAAATACTCCTCCTAAGTTTGTGAAAGGAGAATCCTCAAACTCAAAAGGGAATAGTTTAAATCAAAATTTTTCTAAAAATGCTAAAACTTATCAATCTTTCAAGCCTAAAAGTAATCATATTAACTATAAAAATCAGAACCGAAATCCTTTAGCTGAAAAAATAGCTGATTTACTTAAGGAGATCTTAAAATTAAACTCAGTATGTCATTCTTATAATAATTACAAATACAAGAAGACCAACTATACTCCTAAACCCAAAACAGTTCTAAAATGGGTTCTTAAGGTTACTTGCTTGGTTGCCCACACCACTTTCAAAGCTATAAGTCATTCAAAGTGGTACTTAGACAGTGGATGCTCAAGGCATATGACTGGTGATAAAGGTCTATTTACCGATCTTAAAGACATAGCTGATGGTTCAGTCACATTTGGTGATGGTAGCAACTGTAGCTAAGGTACGGTTGAACTCTTTAACTTTCCCTTATTTAAGAATGTTTTAAATGTTGAAGGGTTAAAACACACAACCTGTTAAGCATATCTCAAATATGCGATAACAATCATAACATAAAATTTACCAATCAAGGTTGTGAAATTTTAAATAAAAAGGGTTCTGTAATATTAATTGGTCGTAGAACTTCTAAAAACTGTTATATTGTTAGTAATTTTAGCTCATCTAGTCAAACGTGTTACATGGTCCATACCAATGAATCTGAGTTATGGCATAAACACCTTGGACATGTACACTACCGTAATTTATACAGATTGAGCAAAAGAGAACTGATAAGAGGTCTACCTAAATTACAGAAAGTAGACAAAATATGTAGTGAATGCCAGATTGACAAACAAACTAGGAGTGCTCATAAAAAGGTGGAATCCAATACCACATCCAAACCTCTCGAACTACTCCACATGGATCTAATAGGACCAAACAGGATGGAGAGTCGAGGTGGCAAAAAATATATACTGGTAATCGTGGATGATTATGCCAGATTCACTTGGGTAGCCTTCTTAAGGGATAAATTAGAAACCCTTGATGAAGTAAAAAGAGTTCTCAAACCGATCCAAACAGAAAATAGTTCTAGAGTTTGTAAGATCCGTAGTGATCATGGGTCGGAATTTGAGAATAACAGTTTTGAGAAATTCTATTTTGATTGGGGAATATCACATGAATTCTCTGCACCCAAAACACCACAACAAAATGGAATTGTTGAAAGAAAAAATAGAGTGCTTCAAGATATGACAAATGTAATGTTGAATAGTATGAAGCTCTCTAAAAATCTTTGGGTTGAAGTAGTAAATACTGCCTGCTATATAATAAACCGCGTTTACACTAGTAAGTCAAATAATAAAACGTCTTATGAAATGTGGTTCGATAAGAAGCCTACTGTCAAATACTTTCGAGTTTTTGGCAACAAGTGCTATATTTTATGTGACCATGAAAATCTGGGTAAGTTTGACACTAAAAGTGATGAAGGGATCTTTTTATGGTATTCTTTAAACAGTCGAGCATATCGAGTACTGAATAAGAGGATTGATGTTATTCAAGAGTCCATTAATGTGGTCATTGACGATCACTTAAATACACCTGCCTTAAGTTCAGATAATGATGAAGTTCTTTTAATTGACAAATCAGATACTTCATCAAATCAAACTAACTCTAAACTGAGTACTGTTAAAGATTATCCAACCACTCAAATTCTTGAAAACCCTCTCACTGGTGTGCGCACTCGTAGACAACTAGAAGATATATGTAATTACGTGTACTTTACATCCCAGATAGAACCGACTAAAGTAGAAGAAGCTCTTATTGACGAAAACTGGATTGTTGTGATGCAAGAAGAGCTTAACTAATTTGTGAGAAATGATGTTTGATATCTTGTTCCTAAACCTAAAGAAACATATTATTGGAACTAAATGGATTTTCAAAATAAGTCTGATGAACTTGGTAATATAATCCAAACAAGGCTAGACTGGTTGTACAAGGGTACACTCAAATTGAAGGCATCGATTATGATGAAACCTTTGCACCAGTAACTTGTCTTGAATCAATTAGACTATTTATATCCATTGCTTGCTTTAGAAAATTTAAAATTTATCAAATGGATGTAAAGATTGCTTTTTTAAATAGCGATCTGCATGAAGAGGTTTATGTTGAACAACCAACGGGTTTTAAAGACCCTAAGAATGCTGATCATGTCTATCGCCTGAAAAAGGCTCTCTATGGTTTGAAACAAGCTCCCAGGGCATGGTACAAAAAATTGACTAAGTTTCTACTAAGCCATAATTTTCTAATGGAAAGTGTTGGTAAGACGCTTTTTGTTACGAAACATAACGATCATATCTTAATAGTGCATATTTATGTTGATGATATTATTTATGGATTTACCTGTACTAACATGACTCTTGAGTTTGCAGATTTAATGAATCTAAGTTCGAAATGAGCATGGTTGGGGAACTGAACTATTTCTTAGGGTTGTAAGTTAAACAACAACCTGATGGTATTTTTATTTCTCAAACCAAATATGCTCTGAATTTGGTGAAAAAGTTTGGATTTAAGAATGGTAAAAATTTTGATACTCCTATGAGTACTACACTAAGACTCTCAAAGGACTCTACAGGTAAAATATAGATCCTAAATTATATCGTAGTATGATTGGTAGTTTACTTTATTTAATTGCAAGTAGACCTGATATTGCTTTTAGCGTTAGAATTTGTGCTAGATATCAATCTAACCCTAAAGAATCCCATCTAACTGCTGTTAAGCAGATTATGTGATATGTCGCAAGTTCAGCTAATTTGGGTCTTTGGTATCGATATGATACTAGTGTTCAGTTGGTTGGGTATACAGATGCTGATTGGGCTGGTAATATCGATGATAGAAAATCAACCAGTGGCGGTTGTTTCTATATTGGAAATTGTTTAGTTTCTTGGTTTAACAGGAAGCAAAGTTCTGTATCGCTCTCAACTGCTGAGGCTGAATACATCGCAGTTGGAAATGCATGTACTCAGCTTGTATGGATGAATAGAATGTTAAGCGATTACGGAATTGCACAGGATTCAATGGTTTTTTTTTTGTGATAATTCCAGTGCAATAAATATATCTAAAAATCCAATCCAGCATTCACGAACCAAGCACATTGACATTAGATATCATTACATTCGTGAATTAGTGGAAGAAAAGACAATCTCTTTAGAATACATTCCGACCGAGACTTAACTTGCTGACATTTTCACAAAACCGCTCGACAAAAATAGGTTTAATAAATTGAAAGTTGATCTTGGTAAGTGCAATTTCAATTGATTATTCATGCATTTCTGTATTATAGTTTATATATTTATTAAATTATAATTTTAAATTTCAGAATTATATGAAGAATGCGTGTTTTTGTCTTTGCACGACCAGTCGAGGATGTACTCGACCAGTCATGATACGGCCCACGACCAGTCGTGTAGAATGCTGGAACTTTTAATTTGGGAAAAAATCCTTTCTTCCTCATTTCCTCTTTCTTCTCCAATGGGCCGTAGCACGACCGGTAGTACCCAACTTTCTGATTCTTCAAGGTAAGTTCATTTTTTTCATTTCTCTTATAGATTCAAGCTATATTCACTTCATTTTCTTCCTTGGAGTGCTTGATTTTAAGTTTCCTTGAAGTTTTTGGGGTTTTCTTCTCAAAAATCTATTTTTGGAGAAACCCACTCTACATCTTGTATAACTTCTTGATTCCTTCATTTCTTGGTTGTAAATGGATGCTAGAGGTAAAAAGAAAACTTCTCGTGGTGCTTCCTCATCTACATCGGCACTTTAACAAGGCGCCATCTTCGGTCACCCGAAGATGATCCTTCCCATGTGAAGGATTTACGATTGTGTAATGTTATTGTTGAGTGACCTGTTGATCTTGAACACATTGCTCCTTTTGATCTCCTACCACTTCTCTAATCTGTAGGATGGGCTAACATTCTACTTTGGGGTGGGCCACCATACCAGTCTATTACGCAGGCTATGTTTGCGTATATTTCTGATTTTTCAACTGAGAATTTAACATTTAAAATAGTAACTAGAGAAGGTCCATTTGAAATAGACCGTCATTTGATTTATGCTTTGATGGACATACCGGTTAATGACGATGGTATTCCGATCCACACTCTAGCTGAAAAACTGTGGGAATCAGAAAAACGAGTGCTTACTAAAGCATTATGTAACATAGATGCTCAATGGACTCATAAAGGGAATGCGCTTGCTTCCAAATACTTGTTACCCAGATAAATGGTTCTTCATCGAATATTTATTTCATTTCTGTATCCACGTTCTGGTAACAAAAAAAAAACTGACTTCCTTTATGGTTCGAATTTTACATTCCATCATCTTAGGCACAAATATCTGTCTTCCTTCTTTGATTTGTTATTCTATCATTTAATTCCATCTCTATCCTGGACACAGTGATATTCCATTTGCATATCTTATGACTGTGTTAGCTACTCACATGCTAGTTGCTATGCCTGTTGGAGAGGCTCCTATTCATCACCTTATTTTCAACAACTCAAATATAAACAAGATGAAATTGGGATTGGCTCCTGGCCAAGTGAATGTGGGTGGTGATGGTGCTGAAGAAGTAAATGAAGAAGAAGGTGACGATTTACCTGAGGATGATATAAATATGGATGATATCTTCAATGAGATTGAATCAGATTCTGAGGCTAACCCTAACTATCAGCCTTCTGGTTTTGATGAGAGGTTACGTTCTCTTAAGGAACGGGTGTCTCAGATACGTGTAACCCAAGATTCTCAATTTGCATATATGTGCAAGTATATGCGGCGTGTGAATAAGGGCTTACACCAAATTGATTCATCTATTCCTGCTCCCTCTTCTGGATCTGATAAAGTATTTTCTCATATGGCATGTAATAACTCTAATAATACTTTGATTTCTTTCAGTTTTTGAGACTGATTTTGGATAAACTTGGTTTATGTTGGTTATTTATTTGAACTTGATTTATGTTGTTATTTGGATGCACATTATTTGCTTTTATTTGTCATATCTCGACTAGTTTGCTCCTTTTTCCTCTGTTGTTATTTTTTTTTCTTCCATATCTTACATGCTTCCTTTGTCTAATTGTGACAAAAAGGGAGAGAATGGTTTGTTATTATTGGCTTATAGAATGGATATGGATTGGATATGGATAGGCATTTATTTTGCTACTCAGGTGTGAGTTATTTGTTCAGTTGCATGTTTAATATTTCTTGATGATGCGTTCCAGTTATTGTAACTAGTGCATGATTTTTTGTTGAGTAACTGGTGCATGATTTTTTATTGAGCATGTAATGCTTCTCTTTTTTTTTTAATGAAGTGTGTTTTGTTACAAATTTGACAAAGGGGGAGATTGTAAGTGCAATGGTTATTTGCCCCTTTGATTGTCAAATTTTGTTGTGCCAAAACCACAGTCTGTGTCTTGTGTAACACATTGATATATATGTTCAAGGCAATACATCACATGCACATGGACAAAGATCTACTTTAAAAACAAAGATGTACAAAGTGGGATATTGACAATGCTTCGAGTTAAGAACTCGTTCAAGATATGCAAGATCAAGTACATTGATCACTCCTTTAAGCTTCAAAGTTCAATGATTATAAAGCGACATTGAAAGTCAAGTCAACTGTTCATACTCAAGACTCAAGGTGAAGTTCAAGCTCTACTACAAATTCAAGGTTCAAAAGATCTCAAGTTCAAGCTCCATCATGTGTCGAGATCTCAAGCTTCATGAACTTTAAAGACCATCTATCATTTGAAGAAAAGAAGGTTCAATGTTCATATATTATGTCCAAGGTATGGAAGACCTTAGATTGACCTTAAGGTAGGTCATTTTGAATACATAATTCAAATTAAATCTCTTTATCATTGTTTGGTCTATTCTTCAACTAGTCCTGGACTCTGTTCGACTAGTCCTAGTACTGGCTCGACCAGTCCAAGAAATTACACGACCAGTCCTAAGTTGTTGCAAAATTTTGGAATTTTTTAGTTGAGCTACGACCAGTCCTGGAGACTGTTCGATGGGTCGTGTGAATAGTGCACGACTCGTTCACGACCAGTCCAGCAGCTACAACTCAACCTCCAGCAACCATTCCTGGTGTAACGCCCTGAAAATTGGGGGTCGAGCATAAACTCAACTCCCGAGTTCCAACGTATCACTTATGCAACAAAATGAATGATGATTGAATTGTTGTCTGAATTAGTGCATTGAACATGAGTGAGATTAAGCCAAAACAGCATATCATACTCCAGAGACAGTTAAATTGCAAGCGGAAGACTGTGATAGATATATGAAATATATAAAAATAGTGGTGAGTCTCCAGAGTGTGATAATATTACCAGGTTAATGAATTACGCGTACTATTCAAATTATACCAAATGTGTAGTGTCATCTAGTCAACATCCCTGTAATCCCGTCGATCAAGACACGGCTCACGTGAAGCCGTCAGCATAGCATATATGAACAAGCATCATCGTCATCATATAGGTCCGGCTTCGCCTCAAGTGTAGCGTCGCCATCTACAATCAGACAAAGTCTGGTGGGTGTTCGGAACACTGTCCCGTAACGTGGGAGTGAGTAGTTAACTCAATGGAACAATAAAACATAGGTTAACATGTTATCAACTCAGTCAAGCAGTAATGATAAAGCAGTATAATCAAACACTCCTAACTACTCTTATTAATGCAAGCATGAATGCAGTTATGATAGATGTCCTCACCGACATACTCCCTCATGCGACACCATCTTACGTTCGCGGCATGCTTGCTTTCCTCAGTGCTCCACATCTTCCAGGCACATGCAATGCATGATGAGCAGGATTACCGAGTTGTTATTAGTCCATTTCAAATAGTAGGATTGGGAAACTAAAGTACCTCCCTTGTATAATTCCCAAACATAATCCATTCTAGGGTCGTCAGTCCTAGACAATCTCATACGATGGTGTGTTTTTAGGTCGCTACAAGGGCTGTCAGGGCTGTACACGGAATCGTTGCACCACTCCCCCATCACCTTATCAATACAGGCTTAGTTTATACTCTGTTACTAAGGGAAGACTCATCGCCTCACCGCAGATTTAGAGTATGCTCGAGGTCACTACACCGGGTACGGTCAGGGTTGCTAGGGCTGTTACACGGAATCATTGCACCACTCCCCCATCACCCATTAAGCAGTGTAAGCTGACAACTCGAATATAGTGTCCCATACCACCATAATCGGCTCACGAGTCTGGTTGCTCACTGGTCACTACGGGGAGGCACGTGGCCCCAGCGTAAGCCAACAGCTCGACCACGGTGTCCCATACCACCATGCCCGGCTCATGAGTCTTAGCGGATCGAGGTACCATGGTTAACGATATTCCACTGGTAAGTTTGGTACCCTAGGTTCAAGCAGTGGTGACCAAATATGGTGAACATACATTAGACATATCGGGTTATTTGACGGGCCTAACTAGCTCGAGCGCGCAATCAACTGAACGACATGAAGTGCATAAGCACTTCATGTGGCCTAACCACTGTCGCTAACTAAGTACGACTCGGGTTCGTCAAACACATCTTTCGTGGCGACATGAATCTCAACCACGATATCAAGTCTGGTACCGATTGTCTGGACTATAGACATAGTCCCAAACTCAATCAATCCTTACTCATAGCATGTGGTGTAAAGCATAATAAACGAAGCAATTCAAGCATGTTAACAAGCATGTTATAAAACATGTTACAAAGCATGTTATAAAGCATATTATAAAGCACTATATAAATAGGCATACAAACACATATATTTCATAAGTGGTTAAAGTAAACAACCACATGGAGGAAATCATACATGTCTCTAAGGTAGTTGAGAACCCCATCTCAACACCTACCTAAGGCACTAACATCCAAGCACTTACCCTCACAAGCATTTTCACAAACACTTAGAATACACTATTTCAACATACATGATGTATGTTAGTAAAACATGTATTAGGGCTATCCTTTCGCTAAGCAAGTATTTTATCCATGTATAATATATTCATACAGCAAATAATCATGACAAATACATCTCCAAAATTTATACGTATACAGTATTTTCTAGAATACACAATTTCAACATACATAGTGTATATAGGCAAAACATGTATTAGGGCGAGTCCTTTCGCCAAACAAGTAATTTATCCACATATAATATTTTTATACAACAAATAATCATGTCAAACACATTTCCAAAATCTGTACGTATACGGTACTTTCTACAAATACCAAGAGTATGTGAAATTCCATATTCTTCATCTCTAATCGAAATGAAAAACAGACAGCACTTTGTACATGTGCAATTGCATGCAGATCATGAATCTATCATTATCTGACATTGAAAGTGTTGAAAACCATAACCTATACACCTAAAGTCCTCACCTTTTGTCGTAGAATCGTAACGAAGTCGATAGGTTTGCTAAGCTTTCATCTATGGCAGTTTGGCAACCTATAGAACATCATAGGTTAGCTATTTCATAACCTACAACCACCCAAGCCCCAAATCAGATTAGAGTTAGGGTTTCTTACCTAGAAACGGAGCCAGAAGCATCGGGCAAGCGATTAGAACGAGGCAGTTAAACACGTATAGCAGCAGGGAAGCATTGCAGGGAGATGCTCCCACTTCACTCTCACTTTCTCTCTCTTTTCTCTCTCTTTTCCTAGGGTTTTTCTCAAATTTGGATGGCTGAAATGAGAGAGGGTTTAAGGTCCTTATATAACCTCAAATCTCACTAAAACAGACTCCAGGTCAAGGTATACTTAGGTTATAACCAAAGTGGTCCCGTTTCAGCTCAACGGAGGACTTCTGGCAGGCCTCCTTGAGCCAAAGGTTGGACTTAAGTTCACCAACATCAGATCTACGTTCTATTAAGTTTTCGTTCCAATAGGGTTCTCAGATCACGCGTGGCGGACCAGTTTCAGTTCAACGGTCAGCGGATCTCGATCGGAGATTCCGAGTACATGGATATGTGTATGAAATTTCTCCTGATCCGAGGGTGTAATTTGGTATGATTCTGACGGTCTGGTTGCTTAAAACTGATCCGCAAGCAACACGTGCCAGATTACTATTCAAGATATTTATTTTGTAAAGAAAACAAGTGTTTTCACAATTTCTCGCTCCGGACTCAAGCGAACAGCCGTGAGACACTGTCTGGATTTGATTTCCGAGATGGTTGTCAAGCCCAGCAAAGCGGTCCTAATTCCTTAACTTCGTGTTAATTGGACTTCCGACATGCGGTCCAGATCTGATATGGAGTTTCGAGATGCTCCCGAGAGCAGCCGAGTAATAAGATTGATCCTAGATTTTAGGGTAACCTAGCGTCAATGATTATACAAGTTTTGGGTCTTGCAGATCGTATTTAAAGCGATTGGTGCTAATTTCACAGGCACTCTAGTTTAACACTAACTAATTCTCGCCTAATTTTTAAAGGATTTAGTCCTGGGTGATTCCGGTCTGAGGTGGTACTTAGTCCTTTGTAGCAATGTTTAGTTTAAGTATGGTTCTTCATCACCTAAACTTTAAGATAATGTCTAATGTGAAAGTACTTAGAAAATTTTAAAAATAAGGTGGTGAAGGGTGGGATTTGTGAAGAAAATGGGTTAAGGAGCGATTTTAGACTGTGGGATTGAGTTCTGACAAGTTAATAAGGTGTTAGGATCGACCCATTGCCTAAGGACGTCTAATCCCAGGTTGGCAAAAATCCGGGATGTTACACCTGGTTCCTCACGACCAGTCATGGGTAGGTCACGACTAGTCGTGGAGGCCTCACGACCGGTTGTGAAGTGTCTACGACCAGTTGTGAAACGGTTTTATCCGATCGTGCTAAAAAATTCAAAATGTTGTTAGTCATATAACCAGTCATAGTGTCCTCTCGACCAGTCGTAGACGTGATTTCTGCAATTATAAATAGAGCACGATTTTCATAGTTTGATAATCCAATTCAAGTAAAATCAAGGCATCATCACTCTGAGAGATAAGTTTGTAGTCTTCTTAAGCTAGATTGTGCATATTTAATATTCTCTTTTTATTAGCTTTTCATATTTGATTGTGTTTCTGCATTCCAATCTGATTTGAAAGAGGAATTGTGATATTCCACTTCTTGGAATCAAAATCAAATAGAGCTAGCCCAACTTGATTTAATTTAAAATCAAATTAGAACCTAGAACCATTTCTTAAGTGAGTATTGGACATTGAACTTTTATTCGAACTTCTACTCTGATTTGGTTCTTTCGGGCTACAACAAAAGGAGAAATTCAGGTATTTTACATTTGTGTAAATCTTCTGTTTTTGGTTTCTTTTGAGATTAAGCCAGAAAAATCTCATTGTTTGGTTTATCTGAGGTGATCCAGAAAACTTAGAGTAGAGTTTTTTGAATTGTGTAAGCCAAATAGAAAGACACAATTGTGAGGGTTTTAGGTGAAGCTGAAAAAACCTATTTTCATAGTGAACGCTAATATCCCCTGTGTGAGGATATTAGGAGTGGAGTAGCAAGTTGTGTGGCTGTTGTTTAACAGTTGGTGTGCACACAGGCGAACCACTATAATTCTTTGTGTTTTATGGATGCGTGTTTTATTTTCTATATCTTTTATAATTCAAGTTTGTTGAATGTATTTGTGGATGTGAATATTGTAATCTTTTTCATTTCAAGCATTGTGGGGAATGTTGTAATAACTTAGATTTTATTTTCTTGTTATTTATTTATTTATTCCTCTGTATCAAGTTTGAATTTTTGATACAAAGACCTTTCTAAGAATCAGGTTGTCTTACCATAAACCTTGGTTTTTGGTGTAAGGTTGTCCTTAGAACAGCATTTGTATCAATATCTCAATACTCATACATTTGAGGTTGCTTTACATTTCAGTATTGTGGATTGTTTAAATTTTTTTTATTTTTATTTTTTACCTTTATAAGGCTATCTTATTGTTTAAATTCCACTGTTATCGTTTTAATTTGACATTGTCCTATTCACGCACCCCCCTCTAGGATATATAGCTTGGCCTTTTCACGTGGTGATTGAATGCGCACTGTTAAAAACTTTTTGCTGGCCAAGAGAATGTTTCTCTGCCATCCATACTGTTGATAATGTCACATCATCCTGGTAATAAGGTCATACAAATCTGGACAAGGGACGCTAGAAATATCAGCTTGATCCATGACTTTTGTGGTCACCAATATATTTTTAATGGTGGCCATTCAATCACCAACTTTTCCGTGTGGTCCACCTGAGATTTGGATCTGCTACATTTTTAGGCTCATTTATTAAAATGAGCTGGAAAAATAGATGAATGGCATGGATTAAAAACTGCTGACGGAACATTTATAGCACCGATGTGCCAACTGGACGGGTTACTATGGAATCGGATTATGGGGTCTATATGTACGTGAATTAGTTCCGAGAAGGGGAGAGGCGCGGATTAGGTACTACTCCCGCCTGTTCGGAGCACGGAACAGGCGGAGGCTCCGACGGCCACAAAAGGGCCAATATGATGTATAAATTTTATCTACACCGTCCATTCATTTTTACCTATCATTTTAGGTCATGAACCCAAAAATAACCAATGTACAAAGCTGAAATCGACCATAAAGTGAGGATTAAATTCCTACCGTTGAAAATTTCTTAGGGGACACAAGTTTTGGATCAAGATGATATTTGCTTTTTTCACCTCATCCAGGTTTATATGACCATATCAACAGGTTGGATGACAAATAAACAACACGGCGGGCCCTAAAATGGCTTCAATGGTGGGCATCCTTAGCACTGGTGCTTCCTATGGTGTGGTCTGTTTGAGAATTCGATCTGCCTTATTTTTTATCCAGTGCGTTGAAATGTTACGAAAAAATGAATAGACTGTATGGATTGAATTCATAGATCATGGTGGGCCCCATTGGCCCCCGGAGCCTCCGCGTGTCCCAAATCTCCGAACAGGCGGGGTCAGTAACTAATCCGCGCGACAGGGGAAATCTCTGCGACCCCTACGTGGACCCACTACGTTTACGAGAAATCCAACCTATTCATACGTTTTTCCAGCTATTCATACGTTTACGATAGACATGCTTTATATCCATGCCGTCCATCTATTTTGTAAATACATTTTAAAGCATGATCCTAAAACTAAAGCAGATCCAAATCTAACTTGGAACTCACTATAGTGAAGAGTGGTGATTGAATGCGCGTGAACTATTAAAAATTTTTGCTGGCCACTAAAATGTTTCTCTGCCATCCATCTGTTGATAAGGTCACACCATCCTGTTGATAAGTTCATATAAATCTAGACGAGGGACACAAAAATATCAGCTTGATCCATAGCTTTCGTGGTCCCAAATATGTTTTTATGGATGGCCATTCAATCACCAACGTTTCCAATAGCGTGATTTACCTGATATTTGGATCTACTATATTTTTGAGCTTATCTTTTAAAATAATTAGATGGATGGCATGAATTAAAAGCAGACTCTTGTAACTTTTACAGCACCGATGTTGCAACTGGAAGGGTTACTATGAATCACATCACGGGAGTCCGTGTACGTAAATTAGCTCCGAGAGGCAGAATATGCCTGCGACCCCTACTTGGTACCCACTACGACGATTACGAGAAATCCACCCTATTCCTATTCATACATATATCCTGTTCTTGTTAGGATATGATCTCAAAAAAAGGAAACAGACCTAAAACTCAAGTAGGTCAGACGAGAGGAAACACTCAGGACTGAATGTCTACTGTAGAAATAATCATGGGTCATGTTATTGGAAGATCCGAGCCGACTGCAATCGGAGGACTATGATCCGCTAGTCAGATCGGAGAGTCCGAGCCCCAGTATAATACGAGGGAGGCAAGATAGGTGAAGCTCCCATTCTCAACCGCTTTCTTTCCAGAGGCGGTCGTTGAAGAATACCTGGAGTTATATGATCAACTCCGAGCGGATATCCGTCATAAGGTCGAGAATAAATAACTGTCACTCGCGA
Source organism: Magnolia officinalis (assembly GCA_021015155.1). Lineage (NCBI taxonomy): Eukaryota > Viridiplantae > Streptophyta > Magnoliopsida > Magnoliales > Magnoliaceae > Magnolia > Magnolia officinalis. The sequence continues at coordinate 67,714,820 of JAJHSJ010000007.1, forward strand.
ACGATCAGTAGTTTGGGCAATGTTGTCATTTCGGTTTGGCCGAGCCGAGGCATCCCCGAGAGTAAAAGTTCCACGCTCTAAGTGAAAAACTGCCGTATAGGGACACGTCCCCTTATCTCGCCCGCAGATACGTACGCCGCAACACATGATCTGCGGATTCTGGGCAATATCTTCGTGATCCGCGGAATCCCACTGATCGTGTCGAGATTATCGAATGGGGATCGTGAGGTGAAAAGGTATAAATGTCACATCATTCTACGACTACAGGTACGCAACACGAGCATAGCCCCTTTTCTCTCCAACTTAGACCCGATTCCGGTGTCCTGACTTAGGCATCGGAGGGTCCCCCAGCTTAGCCAGGGTCTCCATTGCTCACAGTTTTTGTGCAGGGAACCAGGTTCGTTACCCGTCCGAGATACGGGAAAGGGGGCAGGAGGCTGATCAAACTTTGACCTCAACATTTTTGGCGCCGTCTGTGGGAAGCCGATACAAAAAGTCAGGTTCCCGTTCTTAAAAGCTATGGCTAGAGGAAAAAAGAAAGCGGTAGTGGTGGAACCGGAGCAGACCCGCTCCTCGTCATCACTCCATGCGGAATCTGCACCGGGCCCTTCCCAGCGTTCTCGCAATCGTTCCAACAAATACCGCGCATTGCAAGGAGAAGTACAGGCCTTGCGCGATGAGGTGGAACGGATGAGACAAGAACGCGAGTCCCAGCAACCACCCGAGCGGAGAAGTCCGGAAGCTGTCGGGCAGGTCATTCAAGCCCATTCAGTGACGAGGCGTGGGACATCTCCGCACCGATCTACCCGAGCACCGGTTTCGGCTCAAAACCCTCCCCCAGCACCAGCGCAAGCCCCTACTAGGAATGTGACAACACGGGCCCCGACGGACGTCCCAGCTGCCTCGGCTCTGGCTCCAACGGATCTTCGTCACACCTTAGAAAGGAGAAGGGAAAGGAGAACGCCCGAACCGGAGAATGCTCGGGAAGTAGTAGTAGCAGAAAACAGGGACCTCTGGGAGTCACGATTCGTAGACCTAACTAACCAAGTCCAGATGTTACGGAAGCAACAACAGCCGTCGTCAATACCGGCTGCTGTTCAAGCCATGATGGAAGAGACCGAGCCCCCGTTCAACTCAGAAATCATGAATAAGGTGATGCCCCAGAGATTTCGGATTCCTCCTGTCATCCAATATTCCGGGTCCGGTGACCCATCCGAGCACATGGAGGCTTATCGTTCGTGGATGCAAATACAGACCGCGACAGATGCGATGATGTGCAGAGGATTCTCAATTACTCTGGCGGGATCCGCTCGGAATTGGTATCGACAACTCAAGCCTGGATCCATCAGTTCATTCGAAGAACTGACTCGGTCATTCCTTACCCAGTTCATAAGTGGTAAGAGAAGCCGAAAACCCAATACCCACCTGCTTACCATCAAACAAGGGCCGAAAGAGTCCCTGAAAGACTACATTGCTCGATTCAACGAGGAAGTACTGCAGGTGGAAGACTACGACGACAAGATGACTCTTGCCGCGGTGTGTAGCGGCCTGAGAGAAGGAAAATTCGTCTTTTCTATAGGAAAGAATCCGGCTAGGACGTTGGCCAAACTCATTGCTAGAGCCCAGAAGTATGTCCACGCCGAGGAGTTTTCGGCTACTCGCAAGAATACCCAGATAACTGAGTTGAACGAGAAGGGAAAGAGGCCAAGGAACGAGGAACTCCAAGCCCCGAAGAAGAATTCGGATGATCATTCTTCTCGTGATCGCCGACCGAGTAGGAAGCCAGAAGGGAGATTCCGTTCTTATACACCTCTCAACACTACCGCGAGAACAAATCCTACTGGATATCCGAGGCGAGAAACTTCTCAACTGGCCAGTCTGTATGCGGGCAGACCCAGAACTTCGCGACAAGCGCAAATATTGCCGATTTCACCGAGATCATGGTCACAATACCGATGAGTGTGTAGATCTCAAGGACGAGATCGAATCCCTCATTCGAAAGGGGCACCTACGCCGGTACACCAAGCAGGAGAAGAATACTCGGAAAGAGGGGCGAATACAAGAACGCCCCAAAAATCCGCCCGAAGAACCTGCAGAGATCCGCACCATCTTCGGAGGTCCATCAGGCGGGGGAGATTCAAACAGGGCCCGAAAGGCTCACTCCCGAAGGAGCCCAGAGCGGTACGTCAATCTTACTGAGCGGCCTAACAAAGAGCCACGAGTCAGTCCCTGTAGCCCCACCTTCACAGAAGATGACGCTCGAGGGATTCAGCATCTACATGATGACGCCTTGGTGGTCACTATGACCATAGCCAATCATAAGGTGTATCGGATTCTCGTTGACACAGGAAGTTCAGCCGACGTGATTTACTCCGAGGCCTTCGGAAGAATGGGGATTCCACAGTCTCATCTCAGACCTGTGAAGACCCCCCTACACGGCTTTGCCGGAGAGAAAATAATCTCTGAGGGAGCCATTTCCCTCCCGGTGACTGCGGGAGAGGGGCAACATCAAGTCACCCTGATGGTGGACTTCCTCGTTGTCAATGTACCATCAGTACATAATGTGATTATGGGCAGGCCCTCCCTCAATGCAATGCGGGCGGTTGTGTCTACTTATCACCTGACGATGAAATTTTCCGCCGAGGGCGGAACGGGTTACCTCCGAGGCGATCAGCGAGAGGCTCGGAGATGTTACGCCATTGCGGTTCAAAAAGGATCTATAAAGCAAACACTCACTATCAACATGTTGGACCCGCGCGGACCTGTCGAGAATAAGCCAATCGAAGATTTGGAGAAGGTCCCACTTGACGAAACCGATCCTAGCAAGACGGTTCAGCTCGGAACATCACTCAGACCTGAGCAACGCTCCGAGCTGCTAACTTTCCTGCAACGACACAGGGATGTATTCGCCTGGTCGCACACGGATATGCCAGGAATCTCTCCAGACGTCCTGGTCCATCGGTTGAACGTGGACCCAGACCACAAACCGGTGAAGCAGAAGAGGAGACCGTTTGATGCCGAGCGGTGTGAAGCTATCTCGGATGAAGTCTCGATCCTGTCGGAAGCCGGTTTCATAGAAGAAGTATATTATCCAGACTGGACTGCTAATGTTGTCTTGGTTAAGAAGGCTAATGGCAAGTGGAGAGTTTGCGTGGATTACTCAGACCTAAATAAAGCATGTCCGAAAGACAGTTTCCCATTGCCTCGGATCGATCAACTGGTAGACAGTACGGCGGGACACGAGCTGCTTTCCTTCCTGGATGCCTACTCTGGATACAACCAGATCGCGATGCATCCACCAGATAGGCAGAAAACCGCCTTTGTCACAGACAGGGGGCTTTACTGTTACCGGGTCATGCCATTCGGCCTGAAAAACGCTGGGGCCACATACCAGAGACTGGTCAATCAGATGTTCGCAAGACAGATCGGGCGTACGATGGAAGTTTACGTCGATGACATGTTGGTAAAAAGCGTCAAGGCATCTGACCACTTGGGGGACCTTGGAGAAACCTTCGCGGTCCTCCGGGAATATCAAATGAAGCTGAACCCGACAAAATGTGCTTTCGGAGTTGGTTCAGGAAGATTCCTTGGATTCCAAGTTAGTCAGAGAGGTATTGAGGCCAATCCCGATAAGATTAAAGCACTCCTCAACATGAGTTCCCCTCGGACTGCTAAGGAAATACAATGCCTCACTGGACGGGTAGCAGCGCTCGGACGCTTCATATCCCGAGCCACTGATAAATGCCTCCCCTTCTTTCAGCAATTGAAGGGTCATAAGAAGGCCGAGTGGACACCCGAGTGTGAGCAAGCTTTCCAGCAGCTGAAAGAATATCTGGGCTCACCACCTCTGCTATCAAAACCGGAGGAAGGCGAGTCTTTGTTCCTATACCTCGCGGTCTCAGACTCAGCAGTCAGCTCGGCCCTGATCAGGGAGGTGGGGAACAAACAGTATCCCGTTTACTATGTGAGCAAAGCCATGGTACCGGCGGAGACAAGATACCCCGCTCTGGAAAAGCTTGCCCTCAGCCTGGTCATTTCAGCTCGGAGGCTGCGTCCGTATTTCCAAGCGCATTCGATCATCGTGTTAACCGACTCCCCCCTCAGGCAGATTCTCCAAAAGCCAGAAGTCTCGGGTCGGTTGACCAAATGGGCGATCGAACTTGGAGAATTCGACATTACTTTCCGGCCAAGGACCGCCAAGAAAGGCCAAGCGGTGGCTGACTTCATCGCAGAATTCACTGTTCTGACTGAAGGGCAGATCAACAACGAGGGTGAGACGACTCCGCATGACCTCCCGATCAGCTCACAGGGCATTCCGGAAGTCGGATGGGTCCTCTACGTAGATGGATCGTCTAACTCAAAACGAGCTGGGGCAGGGATCGTCTTGATCGCCCCTGATTCTACAATCATCCAGTACGCCATCCGGCTCGGCTTTAAAGCCTCCAACAATGAAGCGGAGTATGAGGCCCTGTTAGCCGGGCTCAGATTGGCTGCCAGCCTCGGGGTCCAATCTATACAAGTCCGATGTGACTCTCAGCTGGTCGTGAATCACATCTCCGCTGATTATGAAGCCAAAGAGAATAGAATGGTGGCTTACTTAGATGAAGCCAGAAAGTTGATTGAGAAATTCTGGAACTGTACAATCCACCAGATCCCGAGGACAGAGAATACGTGGGCGGACGCCTTGGCAAAGTTAGCGTCGGCCGCGGAGGAAAATATTCTGCGGATCATCCCGGTAGAATTCATCGAACATCCCAGTATCGGTCAAACAGAGAAAAATAGTTAATCCGGTGAATAACACCCCGAGCTGGATGGATCCAATCTTCGGCTACCTCGAGTCAGGGGAGTTCCCTCGGATAAGCAAGAAGCTAGACGTCTGCGAGTCCGAGCAGTAAGATACGTCATTCTGAACGGAACCCTATAAGAAGTAGGTATCTCAGCCGTATCTTCGGTGCCTCCGACCCGAGGAAGCAGATTATGTCATCCGGGAGATTCACGAGGGGATCTGCGGGAATCATTCTGGTGGTCGAGCCCTGGCTCTAAAGGTGCTCCGGCAAGGATACTTCTGGCCAACCTCAAGAAGATGCCAGGAAGTATGTCAGGAAATGCGACAAATGTCAATGTTTTGCGGCCGTGCCTAGACAACCGGCTGAGGAAATGACTCCCATGAGCGGTCCGTGGCCTTTCGCCCAATGGGGAATCGACATCATCGGCCCTCTGCCAACTGGAAAAGGGCAAGTCAAATTTGCCATCGTCGCCGTCGATTACTTCACGAAGTGGGCTGAGGCCGAGGCCGTCGCAAAGATAACCGAGCAGAAGGTTATTGACTTCGTCTGGAGGAACATAGTCTGCAGATTTGGAGTTCCGAATACGATTGTTTCAGACAATGGGCGGCAGTTCGACAATGACAATTTCAAAAGTATGTGTCGAGGGCTCGAATCAGGAACGCTTACGCAATCCAATGGGCAAGTGGAGGCAGTTAACAAGGTCATCAAGCATCACCTTAAGAAGAAACTGGAAAAGGCAAAGGGCAACTGGTCGGAAGAACTTCCATTCGTCCTCTGGGCGTACAGAACTACAGCTCAATCTTCCACTGGAGAAACCCCATTCTCTCTTTCTTACGGGACGGAGGCAATAGTGCCTGTCGAAATCGGCCTCCCCACGGCTCGAGTGGAAAATTATAGTGAGAATCAAAACGCCGAGCAAATTGCTGCTAATTTGGATCTTCTCGAAGAAATGCGGGAAGTCTCGAAACTCCGCGTCTCTGCTCGGCACCAACAAGTGGCCAAATTCTACAATTCTAAAGTGAAGGTCAGACGATTCCGACCAGGAGACCTGGTCCTCCGACGAGTTTTTCAAAACACCGCCGAGCCGGGAACCGGAGCACTCGGACCTAATTGGGAAGGGCCATACCAAGTGGTCCGGTCAGTTAAACCCGGGTCTTACCACTTGAAGGATCTCGAAGGCCGTCAACTCCCCCACCCGTGGAATGCTGAACATTTGAAAGTTTATTATCCTTAATGATGCACTCCGAACAGCTGACTGGTCCTGGAGGTCCGTCCGATAAATGTACGCCCCCGAGCGACGATCCTTTAAGGCCATGAATAAAATTATATCTGATTGGCTCAGTTTGGTCGTCAACAAAAATCAAACGGATTAATTTCTACAAAGGCACCTCCTCCTAACGGAGGAGCAAAAGCCACGAGGCGATCCGACTCCCTAGTAAGGAAGTCGGACCAATTTCTACAAAGGCACCTCCTCCTAACGGAGGAGCAAAAGCCACGAGGCGATCCGACTCCCTAGTAAGGAAGTCGGACCAATTTCTACAAAGGCACCTCCTCCTAACGGAGGAGCAAAAGCCACGAGGCGATCCGACTCCCTAGTAAGGAAGTCGGACCAATTTCTACAAAGGCACCTCCTCCTAACGGAGGAGCAAAAGCCACGAGGTGATCCGACTCTCTGGTAAGGAAGTCGGACCCATTTCTACAGAGGCTTCCCCTCTTAACTAGGAGGATAAGGCCAATGGGTACCCTAACTCCCCAGTAGGGGAGTCGGCCCCACCTACACGGAATGCTTTACTCGGTTCGACTACATAATCAAGAAAGCGAGTACATCATGCATACTGAAGTGATCTAAAATTAAGTTCCATTATATATTCCAAATGTGATGGACAGGGCAAAAAAAAGAGAAAAAAAGGGGGGAATACAAATAAATGAGCCGGAGTCTTCAAGAGGTCGGAGGAGCTTGGGAACCGGGGGCTTGATCAGGGGCTTGGTCCTGGTTGGTCGCCTCAGCAGCGGTATCTACAGGATCCTCGGGCAGGAGGGGATCGAGGTCAAGGTCCGGATATAATTTCTGAACCTCGACTAGACACTCGTCATAGCCGCGGTTATAAAATTTGGCGGCCTCGTCATCCCTCTCCTTCGAGGTCTTATACGCCTCTATCGCCTCGGCGACTGCCGCTGCCAAGGAAGCTTCAGCCTCGGCTCTTTGAGTCTCCAGAGCCGAAGCAATGGCTCTGCTTTTCTCTTCTGCGGCCTCAGCTTTGGTCTTCGCCAGCTCCTCGCTTAGTCGGGCCGTCTCTCCAGCTAGGGTGTCGGCGTGAGCTCTGGCACGATCCAGCTCGGTTACCGCTGCATCACGTCGCGCTTCGAGGTCCTTCGCAACCTCCTGAAGCTGGAGCAGTTCAGACTTGCTACCTTCAAGCTGATGGCAGAGATTGCTCCGCTCCAACTGAAAGATCGAAGCCCTGTCCCGTAGTACCCCCGCCTCTGCCCTGAGTTTCTCCGTCTCCGATCGGAGAGTTCCCACCTCGCTCCTGAGGGTTTCGACTTCGGCGTCAATTTTTCGACGCTCTCGGACCCTCTCCCAGCATAGGACAATCCTCGGAACGGACTGATCCAAGGCAACAAAGTGAGAGATAATAATATGAAAATATCCACAACTTCTTCAAGGGAAAAGCGAAAATACCTACAATCTCTTCAAGGGAAAAGTCGGAAAGTACCTGGTAGAAGACTCCAGCCAAGTCTTCCAGGAAGCAGTCGTCCGGCTTATCAAGGAGGCGCGAAATGGATTCCTCCGGAACATGTTTCGCCGCCCAGTCCGTCAAGCAAGACATGTGATATCCCGGTTCGAATCTTCCTCCGCTCGTGCCAACTTGAGCCGAGCCGGCCGCCTCCTCGGCTCCTGTTCGACTACCAGTCGAGGGTTGAGCCTCACCCTCGGCATCGCGTGCTGCCTCCCCCTCATTACCCGGATGGGTAATCATGGCATCAGCCATCCGAACGGCTTCCTCTCTCTCAGAAGATGACACAACAGCTATTAATGGAGGATTGGGCCGAGTCTCCTCGGTGAGGGGGGAGCGGTGGACGGAGGGGGAGTTACCTCGGCTGCTGGGGCAGCGGTAAGATTACGGTCGCCTAGAGGCGCAACCATGTCGACACCCACCAGGGGCACCGAGGCTGCACCCGGTAGTATTGGAATTGGGGACACTATTGCAGATGCAAATGGTCCCCTAACCGCCGCACCCGGTAGTATTGGAATTGGGGACACTATTGCAGATGCAAATGGTCCCCTAACCGAAAGTGCAGCGGCAGGTACACCGGCAGGGAATGGAGCTGTATCCCGAACTGAGATGTTCGGGATAGCAGGGGGAAGTGTCGTCCCCTGAGGCGTGACTTCTGAGGCAGAAGGATGAGCTCCTTGAGCAGTCTTCTTCCTCCGAACTATCTTAGTCGGAGGCTCAGCTCTCAGCATCTCTTTCGCGGTCAGCGCAGCTTTCCTCCTCCGAGAACCAGATGCCTCGGCCATACCTGTGTAAGAGAATAATTAAGTATTACCTCCGACTAACGAAAATACACTGGGTGAAAAGCAAGCGTACTCACTAAGTGAAGTGGGAAGTGGTCTCGTCTTACAGAGCCCTGACCGGTGCAGGTTGGCAGCCGTAACTAAGCCCGACCAGCAGCGACGCTCCTCCGAGTATGCCCTCGCCTTGGCTATCTGGTTCCTTTGGTCTGAGGTAATGAAGGGTACGCCCCTCGTGAAAACTGCAAAACCAAAAGATTCTTTTCTAAGTATAGCTGAAGCAAAAAGCAATGGGTAAAAGAAATTTCGGTCCGACCTGGCGTTGTGAAGTGGGTGATGACCCGAGTCGACAGAGCCTCTATCTCCGCTGCCGGCGCCTCCCACTCGCCCGCGGCCCAAAACCACTTGTTCTTCCAGTCCTTATTCGAGGACGGAAGACCCAAGACGAGCCCTGACCCCTTGCTACCCCTGGTCGCGAAGTAATACCATGCCTCCCTGCCTTCGTGCTTGACCAAGTACAGGTTCATCAGCTCGGCGGGTGTCAACTCCGAGTTCCCGACTTGGTGCAAGATAATGTAGGCAGAAACCAGCACCCTCCAAGCATTAGGCGTGAGTTGCCCAGGCGCGAACCCTAGGTAGGCGGTCAGGGCTCGGATGAAGGGGTGCATCGGGAGGCGGAGTCCACATTGTAGTCCGCATAAAAAAATGGCTATCTCCCCGACCGCGGGGACCAGCGGCATCAGTGGGCTTGGGGGCCCTGATCCGAACGGAGAGTGGTATATCAAACTCCGTGCGGATCCATTCCATCTGAGACTCCGTTATCACGGAGCCCCCTGGAACCAACTCCGAAGCCCGCCCACCAGGGGGCATCTCTGGGACATTGGCGACCGCTGCTCTGGGAGCCCGTGTTGCCCCTTTTTTGCTGGCCTTCTTACTGGCCTGATGAGTCCGAGCTCCCGCCACTGTCTGCTTCTGAGGCCGAGGATACAAAGGTACGGCCTCGAAAGAACCCTCAGCAGTCTCCCTTCCATTATTGGAACTCGATTCGGAGTCGTCGTTGTACCCCCTAACAGTCTCCAAATCTGAAGACATCTCGAAATAATGGTGTTGAGAATCAAACTCACCCGATAATCACCGGAAATTGCTACAGTAAATGCAAAAACTGGGCCGGGGATCGTCTCTGCCGGAAATCGCTTTCACCGGAAATCGCCTTCTCCGATAAACAACTCGAGCGCAAGTGACTGAATGGAGGTCATGGATGGGTCTTTTATAGACGGTAGAGCTTTGACATTTAATGGCCTGTAGTAATGGCTGCAGCAGAATCATTGAGCGCCGACTCCGAGTCCGACGTGGCTTCATGTCATTGATGCAAGACCTGTCAAAAGCAACGCCATCCGCCTCGATTGTCGCGTCTGGGACGGTCGAAACGGCGCCTGGGCGCAGAAAAGCGTGCTCGACACGACACTCCGAGTACACGTGGCGATCGTTCACAGGATAGTGACGATTCGAAATCCCAACCGTCGCTACGTGTCCGTTGGCGGTTAGCCTACAGTCGCTAAATCCCGAGGACGTGATGTTTCACACGAGAATCATAAATGCGCTAGAGAGTCGAGGCGACTGATCTTCTCACTAATTACTCTCCGAGCTCATGACTGACCTCAGAGAGTGGGGGCTTCATGTTATTGGAAGATCCGAGCCGACTGCAATCGGAGGACTATGATCCGCTAGTCAGATCGGAGAGTCCGAGCCCCAGTATAATACGAGGGAGGCAAGATAGGTGAAGCTCCCATTCTCAACCGCTTTCTTTCCAGAGGCGGTCGTTGAAGAATACCTGGAGTTATATGATCAACTTCGAGCGGATATCCGTCATAAGGTCGAGAATAAATAACTGTCACTCGCGAACAATCAGTAGTTTGGGCAATGTTGTCATTTCGGTTTGGCCGAGCCGAGGCATCCCCGAGAGTAAAAGTTCCACGCTCTAAGTGAAAAACTGCCGTATAGGGACACGTCCCCTTATCTCGCCCGCAGATACGTACGCCGCAACACATGATCTGCGGATTCTGGGCAATATCTTCGTGATCCGCGGAATCCCACTGATCGTGCCGAGATTATCGAATGGGGATCGTGAGGTGAAAAGGTATAAATGTCACATCATTCTACGACTACAGGTACGCAACACGAGCATAGCCCCTTTTCTCTCCAACTTAGACCCGATTCCAGTGTCCTGACTTAGGCATCGGAGGGTCCCCCGGCTTAGCCAGGGTCTCCATTGCTCACAATTTTTGTGCAGGGAACCAGGTTCGTTACCCGTCCGAGATACGGGAAAGGGTGCAGGAGGCTGATCAAACTTTGACCTCAACAGGTCACAAAAGTTTTGGATCAATCTAATAATTGTGTTTTTAGTTCATCTGAGTTGTAGAGACTTTCAGCTTGAGTTTTGGATCCCCCTCATTTTTTTAGCTTGTGTCCTGAAATGGGCTAGCAAAATGGATGGATGGAGTTTATTTATGGCAAATATCACAATGGGCCCTACCAAAGGTTACCAGCAATCTCTCTCCCCTTCTGTCCGGTTACGGTTAACAAATTTTAATGAAAATAAATGGGAAAATAAATTAATAATCCAAAGTGCTTGGACCTGAGATATAGTCCAACCGGATGGACGTGAGAGCGCCTCCTTTCATCCTGATAATGTGCATGCGCCTTAATCGGCTGCTTGGCATATAAACACCATGCTGGGCCCTACACAGAACTAGTGGCTGGCATTTTGTCCCAAATATTTCTTATGTCAATGCCTCCCTGAGTTTTCGATTATCATGATTTTCGAGCCCAACAGTTAAAATGATGAAGCACACCGGATGGACGAGCTGGATCCCATAATGTTTCATCCATGCGGCTCTTCGTGAGCAGAAGTTAGTACGTGCCTACTATGTAAACTAGTTCAGTTTTCCTCACGAAGATGGATGCGGATTTCCTGCGCTGGAAATAATAGGTGGGGCCACCCTGTTGTTTGTGAGAAATCCACCCCGTTCATCCGTTTTTTCAGCTAATTTTAGTACCTGAGACCTAAAGTACGCAGGATACAAGGCTCGAGTGTGCCGCACTAAAGGAAGAGGTAGGTAGGAAAACTCTTACAGTTGAAACCTCCTGGTCGACAGATGTTTACATGTCATCCATACCATTCATAACGTGGTTCCTACTTGGATGAAGTGAAAACACAAATAATATCCTGATTGAAAACTTCGTGGCCCCACGAATATTTCAACTGTGGAAGTTCAATCCACACGTTTTCCGCCCACCTAAGTATTGGATTCGGTTTATTTCTGGCCACATGTCCTAAAATGAACTTACAAAACGGATGGACGGGGTGGATTTCTCACAAACATCACGGTGGGCTGCACCTAAGTTGCCAGCGCACTAACTTAGTGTAAAAAGGCTTTCGCAGGAAATCCGCGCACGGATAGATAAAACGCATACATCACATAAGCTTGCTGGGATACATAAAACGCACACATCACAGTGGGCCCCACAGTCGGGTCACGAGGGATATCCCTGCGAAATCCGTGTCGGAGCAAGTGGGCATGTGGCGCACAAAGAATCAGTGGGACGGGCAGAGAATCACGATGTTGACCGTCCAATGACTACTGACGACGGCTGACTGTGTTTGTAGCGATTGCAGCAACGGACGATCAAGAACGACAGAATGTCCTTGACTTACGGAACTATCTCCTAACGTCAGCCACCGTCATCTCTGTCAGCTACCGTACGCGTGGAGCCCGAACAGGATCGCCTGATTTAGGCAGCAGCGCGTAAAACAACCAGAAAACGTGGGGTGGTAATGAGAACAATGTAAAATTGCTATCAAAATCAGGCTCACCAGAAAACTCAGGTGAGCCTGATTAAAACAACCATGATGAAATTGTAAAATCCACTCCCTTAATCAGCTGAGAACTATTTTTTTCACCGTACATATATAATATGAGCCTGATTAAAACTCAGGTGAGCTATGCTAATGAGAACAATGTAAAATTGCTATCAAAACCGCAATATTCACAAGGTGTGGCCCGTCTGAGCTTTTTACCCTGTTGATTCTTGTATCTTTTTTCTTTCTTTCTTGCTGGTAATTTATACCTGATTAACGGGTTTGATGAAAAATACACAGCATGATGGTCTACACACAAGCATACGGTTGGCATACCATCTCCCATTGTTACATGTGATGTGGCCCATCTGATTTGAGGATCTAACTAATTCGTGGCCTGTCGACCTAACATAGAAGCTAGAACCTGATAGACTGAGTGGATTTTACGTATCCAACATGGTGGCCCCACAGACCTGGCATTTTATGCACTGCCTTAAAAACAGATGAGCAGAGGATTCCAGTCTCGTGAGGTCACGCCAGCTCGGGAACGGCGCCAGGTGCATAAATTCTCTCAAAGGCGAGTTGCGTGTGGTAGCCCGTATAATCATGGGGGTCCGCCCTGTTCCTGTGACATCCACTGTTTTCATCAGTTTCACCCGATCCGTTTCGCATGCGAGCTGCAAAGGAAACGGGAATTGAACGCCATTGAAACCTTATTTGAGTTCATATAAATTTTGGATATGGATGATATTTGTATTTCCCCACGTCAACGTGGAAATTACCTTATGAAGGAGTTTCATGGTACTGGTAGACAGACTCTATTTCAACACAGATCCTGACATCTAGGGCCCATGTAGAGTATGTATGTGAGTGTGTATATGCCATAATAATAATAATAATAATAATAATAATAATAATAATAATAATAATAATCAAAATCAAGGTGGGCTCAAAGAAAATTCCAACATTATTTAGGTTTGTATTAAATAATAAAGTATTTGTAAATATTTTGGTATAAATAAATAATTTATATATAATTGTTGCTGCCAAAATCTTGACTACCCTTCACTCGGAGTTCCGAACTGCCTCTGAGCCTTGAACTTGCGCAACAACGGTGAACAAAGGAGACCCTGACTTAAACAGGAGACCCTCCGATGCCTAAGTTAGGTCAAGAGAATCTAGGTCTAAGTTGAATTGTCGAAAGAGTGCAAGATATTGCGTACCTGTCTCCTTCTCAAAAGGTGCTATTTATACCCGCTCACCTAGGATGGGCATGTCCGCACACGTAGGCGTATCTTGGGGCATTCACCACGTCTCTCGGATAATTCGCCACCCAGTCGTTCAATGGTCATGCGGATGTGGGCAGTTGAGTAACTGTCGCCAGTTATGTAGTAGTGGGACACCTCGTGGTCCCCCTCATTAGTGGATTCCGATCTGAATCCCGAGTAGACCACCTCGGCCTTGGATCACTCCGAGCCAACCGCTTCGATCTCAGATCATTTCAAGCCAACTGCTTCGGCCCTAGATCAATCCGAGCCGACCGCCTCGGTCTCGGATCACTCCAAGCACTGAATTAGTCGTCCGGGCCTAGGGCCTCAAAGCGAAGGTATAACGGATGTCAGGTTGGGAGTCCATCCCCCGCCTATTCATGTAACCCTAAGCTTAGTCTTGCGCCTTAAGTCGGCTTTGAATAGCCTCTGGCCTCGAAGTTCAGGTGTCTCTGATCTTCCCATAACAATAATTATATTATTAATTCATTGTTATTGCAAATCCTCATATTTTTCATTAATTTTTCATAACTTTTGTTAGCAACTATGAAATTGAGAAAAAAAATATCAATATAAAACATAGTATAAAATTCTTCCTCATAAGAACATAAATCTTTTAATTTTCTTTAATATAGATGATACCATGAAATAATTTTAATTAGATTTTTCTGATTTGTAAAGAGAGAGAGGTTTTAAGATAGGGGTAGTTTAATCATTTTTCAAAATATACTAAAAAGGTTTAATATTGGTAAAAAAAAAAATAATACTAAAAATAAGTATTTACAATAATTATGAATCAAAGTAGTTATTTCCAAACATATTATTTTTATGTGGGTATTTGTAAATATCATATTATTTAGATAGTTCTTTACAAAACTCTCTAAATTCATATTTAGATTCATTAGAAGGTCAACATTTTATTATAAGATGTCTTTTCATTGAGAACAAAATTTATATACAATGCAAATTGTGATGAATTATTAGGCACTTAGAAAATGCATACATGGCATATAAGAAATGGAAATCTCGAGTTAGTTTCCTTAGATTCATTATTTCTCTCATAAAGCATTCTAGTGCTCTTTTTTTCGTGCATACTTAAAAAACTAAGGCTGATAATTTTTACTAAAATAATCCCTAAGTATGGTCTTTTCACTTATCTAGAACCCTTTTGAAATGCCTAATAGTTTTTTTTTCGTGGTGGAATTACCTCTGACATCAAGACATACGTCCATATTTGCCTTTAAAGTGTGGGAGAAGATATGGGGCTCCACCATGATGTTGACGTAGGCCCGACAAGTATTGATTCAGCCCACTATAGAGGAGATCTAATATGTTTATTCTCTTCATGGCCCATAATTTCAACAAGAAGACACTAATTTAGCCTAATTTGAGTTTTTTTGTGGCCCACAACAATCGATAATAGTGGTCGTTTAATACTAACTCTTTCCTATGGAATTGTATACATTTTCAGTGAATTTATCTCATTCTTAGGTGTTGAGTGTCAAATATTGCATATTTTCCCCTAATTATATCTTGGTTTTAGGAACATGACAATGTTTAATGGTATATTTTATATATGTTTGTGTTGCAAGGTGAATCTAAGAGCTTGGATTGAAAAGAATGCTAAAAGCGTGGATTTGGTACTCAAGAATTACCAAGGAAAATGATGGATCTTAGGGGACCAAGAATGAAGAGTTCACATACCAAAGATCCAAGGAAACCAAGTACAAAGGATGAAGAAAGAACTTGAAAGACTTTATAATCCGCAGAAGAAAACAGATAAGTTCGGTTTGACCGAAATCACACAAAACAATCCAGCGACCAAAGATGAAATTCAGAGGCTAATTTGGTTCGACCGAAGTTTAATTCGATTCGACCGAAGGGAGGATTCGGTGCGACCGAAAGTACACAAAAAGCTCCAACAAAGAACAATGAATTTCGGAGTTAATTCGATTCGACCAAAAATTAATTCGGTTCGACCGACAACTTAAGTTCTGCCCGACTGAACCCAAGCTTGGTCCAACTGAAATTAGGCAACTGACAAAACAGAATCCTGTCACGCTTCAGACTCGACTTCGGTCCGACCGATGCGTAACGCGGCTGCGTAAATTGAGGTGGTTTCAAGGTCGGTTTGCAGAAATTCTAAGGTGGTGCGTAAGATGACGATTCACAACTATAAATAGGAGTCCCTATGACGTTCCTATGTATTATTTAGGGTTTAAGGAGTGGAGCTAAAGGGTGGAGAGTCGCCGCTAAGAGTTTTTTTTTTTTTTTTGCCTTAGTTTATTTTCATGTTTTGTTTAAGAGATTTTGATTTAATCATGTCTATGATTAATTAAACCTCTTAGCTATGGCTAAGAGGTAAAGCTTATATCGTGATTGAGATGTTTATCTTACTTTGATTTTTATTTATATTGAACTTCATTGATTTCTAGTTGATTTTAAAGAATATTTTCAGTTTTCTATGGTTTGTTGTTACTCAAATTACAGTAGACACTGTAATAGCGTTGAATATCTTCTTTTCCTATTTGAGATTGTGAGATTGGTAAATCCTGTTGTTCACCATCATCTCCTGGGCATGGTAGGGTGATGGAATCCCTTCTAATCTTCACAATCCTCCTCTATTGAGACTAAATCAATGAAAAGTTCAGAGATTTGATTATCTCTTCTTCCAACTGGATAAGATAGGACTTTGATTCTAGTTGCATCTCTTGAATCAAGTAAGGTAGCATATTAATAACTACAAGTGAATCCTTAGCACCCTAGCTCCATGTTCACAACTCCAAGTGTAGGGTCGCGATGCAGTAATAATCTCGGTAAGACCGAGATCGAATCCACAGGGACTGATCTTGTGCGTTTCTGAAATTAATTAGAAGTAGAACTAGAAGAAGATATAAAACTAATTCTGAAGTGACTGAGAGAGTAATTATGAATTAAGTAATTAAAACTAATAATTTAATGGTGGGAACTAGGGTGCTAAAGATCCACTTGTAGTGATCAGGGAGCCCCCTTGCTTGATTCAAGTAACACAATTAGAATTGGAGTCCTATCCTATCCAATTGGCAAATACATCAATAAAACCAAATATAAACTTCCATTAACCTAATTGTCAATGAAAGAGAACTATGATAATTCGCAGAGATTCCATCACCAAACCATGCCTAGGAGATAATGGCAAACAAAAGGATTTACCAATCCCATAATTTCAAAGCAAGAGAATTGTGAAGATTAGGAAGGATTCCATCACCCTACATGCCCAAGGGACGATGATGAACAACAGGACTTAGTAATTTCACAATCTCAAATCAGGAAAAGAAGATACTCAAAGCTATTACAGATCTATTGTAATTTGAGTCACAATAAACCATTAAAAACTGAAAGTATTCCTTAAATATCAAATTAGAATCCATGGAGTTCAACATAAACATGAATCAAAGCAATAGAAACATCCCATCATGCTACAAGCTTCACCTCTTAGTCCGAGTTAAGAGGTTTAACTAACCATAGACATGATTGGATCTAAAACCTTAGAAGAAAGCATGGAAACAACTAAGGAAGAAGAAGAAAAACTCTTGGCGACGGCTTCTCTACCCTTTTACTCCACTCCTTAAACCCTAAAAGATGTCAATGAACATCTCAGAGAGTCCTATTTATAGTTGTGGAACTCCAACTATCGCACCTAGTTGGAAAACTTTAGAAACCGCCTTAAATTTACGCAGTTTATAAAAATAGACTTCACTTTGTGCAATTTTCCAAAATAGACCTCACTTTGTGCAATTTCACAAAATGACCTAGAGTTTTAAAATATGCTTTTTCAGGATTCCTTTTCTTCATTCAAATCTTTGATTCTCTTCATTCCTCACTTGATTTTTTTGGATATTTGGCATGTGAATTCTTTAATCTTGGTCTCCTAGGATTCATCCCTTGCCTTAGTGATTCTTGAACATTAAATATATGCCTTTATCACCCTTTTCAATCCAAGCTCTTAAATTCACCTTGCAACACAAACATGAGTAAAATAGAACATTAAGCATTATCATGTTCATAAAATCAAGATATAAATGAGGGATAATATGCAATATTTGACCCTTAACACAATCCCCAACCAGCATTTTACTAGTTCTGAGCAAAGTATGCGAAAAATATTTCGAGAACCACATGATAATTTCTATAAGCTCAAGTGGTTTTAAAAAAACAATCCAGATAACAGAATTATAAAATACATTAATGTTGTGCATTACCTTCTCCTAAACTCCAGAACTCGGTAAGTTTAATAGTCAAGTTCAAAGCATTAATCCTTTAATTAGAGCAATTCTAAACATTGAGTTCCATGGGTGTATAATGAAGTCTAGACTTATCACAATCAAATGTTCGATTCATCACTTTCATGATAACATTGATAATTAACAAATCATTGAGGACAACCAAAACCTAAACCGAAACTTGCCTTATAGTTCATCTTTTAGTTCCCACTTTTATTCCTCTAGCTTTTGATTTTTCCATCGATGGCTTTCATGTTATGTCAACCTTTTTAAAGATCTTTAATAGGTAGCCCTTTTCGACGACAAGTGTTTTTTAGCTGGGTATTTTCTTTTTCTTTATTTTCAATTCTTCACATTAAACATGATGGATAAATTTTCTAGGTTGGTTCCTTCCATGCTTAATAATCATCAAGTTAACAATTCAATATCAAACTGACACTTTAATGTGTAAGCTGGATGTGACATGTGAAATCATGACTCAATCAATGTTTAAAACTTCTAATTGAGGATCAATGACTTAACATAATTTTGAGATCTCCCAAGTGGCTAAAATCTAAGAGACATAAGGCATCAACATTAAGTATCTTGTAATTGTAATTCATGGATTAACTTCGAGATTACTTAAAATTGTAGAAATTTTAGAAAATTTTCTCAAATTTTCACAACTTCGCCCAAAGACTAAGAAAACAAGTGATTAGCCTACCTAATCCACACCCCAACCTAAAATCTACATTGTCCTCAATGTAAAAGAGATAAGCATTTAATGCAAATGAGGCAACGAAAAGAAAAGGGAAGTGGTGGAAAGGTACTACCTAAAGAAGAAATTTTGAGTTTTTTTTTTCAAAATATCTCAATGTGAAGATGGGTTAGCACAAGAATTAAACCATCAGAAAGAAAATTTTCTTAAACGGTCAAAAGCAAACTATCCTAAGTGGCGAAAAATAAACTATCCTAAATGGCAAAAAGCAAACTATCATAATCATAAATTCTTTGAAAGCAATAAATCTATATAGGAAAACAGGGAAAAACTACTTAGTTATGCTGCAGGTTCCTCCTCCGGACAGTATCTTGATAAATTTATCAGTAAGTTTCGTAACAAGATCATCTAAAAGCCCTTTTTGCAATAGGCTTGGATGCCCTGGAGCATGATTTTTCAGATAAATTTGTGAATCTCAACATAAAATTTTCTTTTAATCTCCTGAGGTGTCCAAAGTACATATGATTCACCTGAGATAGAGAAAGTTTCAGAGTTAGCGCAACATAGTGAATTAGAGACTACAAGTAGATAAAATTTAGAGAAATTCTCAGTAGGTGATGTAGTCTCAACATATTCCAAAGTTTCAGGCTTTGGTTCAATTTTCAATTCCTCCTCCCTTAATGGTAAACATTCAAGATCTATGGATAGAGGGGCTTTAGAATAAGGGTTCTCTCGGTCAATAACAACCACCAAGGTATTGTTTTGCAAGGCATCCATTATTTCTTTTATTATGGGATCATTTGAATCTACAAAATATGCCAATCAATCTTTCAGAGAGTTGAGATAGTTAGTTGAGAGAGGCTCATTTTCTACATTGAGGTCTGTGATGATATACCCAATGATTCCTTCGTCTTCTCTTAGAATAGAGGGAAACATGATCTCTTGCTCTTCACCTTTGTGAGAGTCAATTGTCACCGGATACATCGTGCCCTGCCCTGCATAGAAAGATCATGGATCAGTAGGCGCATTGATGTGAAGACTCTGTTCATTGTTACTACTCAGTAGAGACATTATATCGTCAAGTGTTGACAGCTTAGAAGGTGGCCTTAACGCAGTGGTTTTAAATTCTAGAGTCATCTCGGGAAACTTGTCCATCTCCCTAATTATATTATAATATAAATCAGGGGAGTGGTCTACACACGCCTCAAAAGAGTCCTGCGGTTCACTTGGAAGGGACTTTTCCTCCACATGTAAATCAAACGTGTCAGATGGGTGGAGTAGATCATTATGGTCGACAATGTCCTGTATCTCATGATCACTTTCCTGAACCATAATTGAAATCGATTTCAGTGAATCTTGGGCTATAAACTCATGATTCTCATCTCAATACTTATCATCTTCCAATTCAGTACAGTTCACAAGTGGGATGAGATCACTTTCCTCACACTATTTTCCTAGGTTGAGTTGAGGCTCGAATAAACTAGCCTCTTCCTCCTCATTGAAGTCAAGTGTGTCATATGATTGGAGTGTTTTAGTATCATTATATTTGAAAGACACCCATGTCTCTCGATCATTCCTTTAGATGTCATCGAGATCGAATTTTTGGAAAATTGAGCCGTATGCTGGTTAACACAATCCAACTCTTCATTCTCAATTTTAGTACTCTCCACAAGCGAGTTACGATCACTTTCTTCGCATTGTGTTTCTAGATTGGGTTAAGATTGTGATAACCTAGCCTTTTCAACCTTATCGAGGCACAATTCAATTGCTTCTAATGATTTCATCATGCCTGTGACAAGTTGGTTGAACTGTTCTTGATAGTCCGTGAAATTCAAACATAAATCCTCTTGGATCGTTTCTGGTTGGATTTCAAAGGTAGGGGATCCAAGAAAATAGACACTATAATCAATTGTTGGTTCATCTCTAATGTTGATGTTTCCACTGATCATAGTCGTATTGGTCATAAGTGAGAGAGTCTCATGGTTGTTGGTACATATTATCACCTATAATATAATCTCTCATTGTTTTTTCTTGTCTGATGGGTGATAATAGTTCTCACTCCCATAATTATGATAACCCCAACAATCACATACTGTTTTCTTAATCTGTAGGGGCTGAGGGTCAAATATTGCATATTATCCCCCATTTATATCTTGGTTTTATGAACATGGTAATGCTTAATGTTTTATTTTACTCATGTTTGTGTTGCAAGGTGAATTTAAGATTTGGATTAAAAAGGGTGCTAAAAGTATGGTTATGATGCTTAAGAATCACCGAGGCAAGGGATGGATCTTAGGAGACCAAGATTGAAGAATTCACATGCCAAAGATCTAAGAAAACCAAGTGAGGAATGAAGAGAATCAAAGATTTTAAGTGAAGAAAAAGAATCCTGAAATTGTCCTAAAAAAAGTATATTCTGAAACTCTGGATCATTTTATGAAATTGCGCAGAGTGAAGTCTATTTTGGGAAACTACACAGAGTAAAAGTCTATTTTAGCAATCTGTTTAAATTTGAGGATGTTTCTAGATTTTTCTAACTAGGTGCAAAAGTTGGAGTTCCACAACTATAAATAGGACTCCTTAGGATGTTCCTAGGCATCTTCGGGGGTTTAAGGAGTGGAGCAAAAGGGTGGACAAGCCGTTACCAAGAGTTTTTCTTCTTCTTACTTAGTTGTTTTCATGCTTTCTTCTAGAGTTTTAGATCCAATCATGTCTATGGTTGGCTAAGCCTCTTAGTTAGGGCTAAGAAGTGAAGCTTGTAGCATGATGAGATGTTTCTATTGCTTTGATTCATGTTTATGTTGAATTCCATTGATTCTAATTTGATATTTAAGGAATACTTTTAGCTTTTAATGGTTTATTGTGTCTCAAATTACAGTAGATCTGTAATAGCTTTAAGTATCTTCTTTTTCTAATTTGCGATTGTAAAATTAGTAAGTCTCGTTGTTCACCATCGTTCCTTGGGCATGGTAGGGTGATGAAATCCTTCCTAATCTTCACAATTCTCCTACTTTGAGATTATGGGATTGGTAAATCCTGTTATTTACCATTGTTTCTTGGGCATGGTTTGGTGATGGAATCGTCACCAATTATCATAGTTCTCCTTCATTGAGAATTAGGTAAATGGAAGTTTAGATTTGGTTTTAGTGATATATTTTCTAATTGGATAGGATATGACTCCAATTCTAATTGTGTTACTTGAATCAAGCAAGAGGGCTCCCCGATCACTACAAGTGGATCCTTGGCACTCAAGTTCTCACCTTTAAATTATTAATTTTAATTACTCTATTAACAATTACTCTCTCAAATACTTCAGAATTAGTTTCACATATTCTTCTAGATATTCTTCTAGTTAATTTCAGAAACATATAAGTTTCAGTCCATGTGGATTCGACCTTGGTCTTTCCGAGATTATTACTATATTGCAACCCTACACTTGGGGTTGTAAACAGTGGGGTGTAATTATTCTCCTACCTATGATCGTGTAAGGACTTCTTAACCGGTGAAGCATTATATTCTGGTTGGTTCTCGATGATGGTTTTAGAAAAATTTTGAAACATAGATTGTTTCCTAACATAATCATCTGATAGACCTTCACAATTTCTCGCATTATCTAAAACTAGCTCAGCATATTGACGTTCCCACTCTTGCATATACATGGTTAAACCTTAATTCTGAATCTAATCTTAAAATAGAATAAAAGAAAAATCCTACGGCAATATGGAAAGTAAGTAGATGAGAAGTTAAAAGGAGTTTACCGGTTTGGAGAATTCTATGTTAGGATCCTACAAAATAGAAAACAACGTTAGTTTCTAAAAATAAATTAGAAAAAGCCCTAACCTAAAAACAAAACCAAAAGTTAGTCTAGAACAAATTAGTTTCTAAAAAAATTAATTTTTAAGAATAAATTAGGAAAGTTTTAAAATCTAGAAATAGAAAGAAAAGTTAGTTTCTAAAAATAAATTAGGAAAGTTTTTAAATCTGAGAATAGAAACAAAATTTTGTTTATATAAAAAAAAGTTTATAAATCTGGAAATAGAAAGAAAAGTTAGTTTCTAAAAACAAAATAGGAAAGTTTCTAAATTTGAAAATAGAAAGAAAAGTTAGTTTCTAAAAATAAATTAGGAAAGTTTCTAAATCCAAAAATAGAAAGAAAAGTTAGTTTCTAAACTAACTTTGAAAAAAACCTTAACTTAAAAATGGAAAGTAGAAAAACTCTAATCTTAAACTAATTCCAAAACTAATCAAATCCAGAAAACGCAACCGTCGATCCCTAACAACAGCGCCAAAAACTTGTTCACAACCCCAACTGTAGAGTCGCGATGTAGTAATAATCTCGGTAAGACCGAGATCTAATCTACAGGGACTGATCTTATGCATTTCTGAAATTAACTAGAAGTAGAACTAGAAGAAGATGTAAAACTAATTCTGAAGTGATTGAGAGAGTAATTGTGAATTAAGTAATTAAAACTAATAATTTAAAGGTGGGAACTAGGGTGCCAAGGATCCACTTGTAGTGATCGGGGAGCCCTCTTGCTTAATTTAAGTAACACAATTAGAATTGGAGTCCTATCCTATTGAACTGGAAAATACATCAATAAAACTAAATCTGAACTTCCATTGACCTAATTCTCAATGAAGGAGAACTATGATAATTGACAGGGATTCCATCACCAAACCATGCCTAGGAGACAATGGCAAACAATAGGATTTACCAATCCCATAATCTCAAAGCAGGAGAATTGTGAAGATTAGGAAGGATTCCATCACCCTACCATGCCTAAGGGACAATGGTGAACAACGAGACTTACTAATTTCACAATATCAAATTAGGAAAAGAAGATACTCAAAGCTATTGCAAATCTACTGTAATTTGAGTCAAAATAAACCATTAAAAACTGAAAGTATTCCTTAAATATCAAATTAGAATCCATGGAGTTCAACATAAACATGAATTAAAGCAATAGAAACATCCCATCATGCTACAAGCTTCACCTCTTAGCCCTAGCTAAGAGGTTTAGACAACCATAGATATGATTAGATTTAAAACCCTAAAAGAAAGCATGAAAACAACTAAAGAAGAAGAAGAAAAACTCTTGGTGACGGCTTCTCCACCCTTTTGCTCCACTCCTTAAACTCTAGAAGATGCCTAAGAACATCCTAGGGAGTCCTATTTATAGTTGTGGAAACTCCAACTTTCGTACCTAGTTGGAAAACTCTGGAAATTGCCATAAATTTATGCAATTTACTAAAATAGACTTCACTCTGCGCAGTTTCTCAAAATGGACTTCACTCTTTGCAGTTTCACAAAATGACCTAGAGTTTCAGAATATGCTTTTTTAGGACGATTTCAGGATTCCTTTTCTTTACTTTAAATCTTTGATTCTCTTCATTCCTCACTTGCTTTTCTTGGATCTTTGACATGTGAATTCTTCAATCTTGGTCTCATAAGATTCATCTCTTGCCTCGGTAATTCTTGAGCATCAAAACCATACTTTTATCACCCTTTTCAATCTAAGCTCTTAAATTCACCTTGCAGCACAAACATGAGTAAAATAAAACATTAAGCATTATCATGTTTATAAATCCAAGATATAAATGGGGGGTAATATGCAATATTTGTCCCTCAACATTCTCACCATTAAATTCACAAGTTTATATCAATATTATTCATACTCACTTTTAATTATTCTAGAATTCAGATTTAGATCTTCTTATAGTTCTATTTCTAGTTCTTTTCAGAATACGTACAAGTTTAGTCCCTGTGGATTCGACCTCGGTCTCACCGAGATTATTACTATATCGCGACCCTACACTTGGGGTTGTGAACATTAGGCCCATGCCCTTATATTAAATTTTAAATCCAATGGGCATAGTAGATTTGACACGTACCCCATGGTGGGCCCTATTGACGATGTCCGAGGACCCATAGTAGGGTTAAATATGTTAAGAGACCCCATTTCTACCATTTATTGTTTTTTTTTCTTTCTGAGGGCATCTTCTTCATTTAAAGCTTCCTCTGTGGACCCACTACCACTCTAACCACTCTAGTCTCCCGTGTTACATTTCTGACATTATTTTCTCCAAGTTTATTTACTCCAAAACTCTTTTTCTTTGAAGCTCCCTCAATGGAATCCACCACCACTCTCCTACGATCTATTATCTGGCAGACCATTCTTTAGTGTTCCACTCTCTGGTGTGAGAATCGGGTTGGATGCACATTCCTCCCCATTGATAGAGAATTGGGTTGGGTACACATTTCTCCCCTTAACATATGACAACCAAGACCCTTAACACATGATAACCATGACCCTTAACACATGACAATGATGACCCTTAACATATGACAACGAAGACCCTTATCACATGTGTAATACCCTGAAAATACTTCCGCTTGTATATGTACACAAGTACTTACCCTTGTGTACATCACAATTTGGACTCACATTTTTCGGAGAATGACACTTGAACTTATGCTCACGAATACACACTTACACCCTCATTAACCTCGTAATGACCCTTGAAACCCATTATATCTACATATACTCGATCAACCATCTAACCAACTGCTGAATTAGTCACACATCACTAGAGAAAGGCATCTGACCATCCACATCACTTTTGGACTGCTTGATCATAGAAAACCAACTTTGAATCATCACTCCGACTCATGTTATATATATCAATATGCAAATTTGACCCACTTATCTTATATGTGACCTATGTATAAGCTTATCTAATCATTGATATTCCTACTTAACGTTCCTACTCCCAAGAACATGTACATACGTACCTTTCCATGCATCCCATGTCTTATCTAATCTTACACACTTAATCTATCATCAAGACAAACTGTTGAGGACACTTTACATGGACCTAGTAAGCTATCCAACTGTCTAACCTTAATCGGGATCCGTACAATCATCACAAAATTAAAAAAACTAATCTAAGTTGTTGCAACTTGTTGTATTCTAAATCACCTAGACTTTGGATCTACCTTATTTTAAACCCATGCCTTATCATGATTTGAAAATCCAAATTGATGGTGTGGATCATCCTTCAATTAGCCTAAGTGGGGCCCACTGATCTTTGTATAAAAAAAGAAAATAATCAACGTGCGTTGCATGGTAACGCACATCACTCGTGTGAACTGGAAATCGTCCCCTCTCCTTTCGAACTTCTCTCCCCTCTCTCTTTTAAACTCATCTTTCTTCCCTCCTTTCTTCGCTCCCAATCGTCCCTCTAGGGGACCTAACTATCAATCTAGACCATTCATTATTGACCCATAGAACTTCTATGGCTAGCGTTCAATCCTCATGGTTTCCTATCATGTGACTCACTTGAGATTCAAATACGCTCCGTTTTCAAAATAATGCTTGAACTTGATTCAACAAATCTAATGAATGGCTTGGATTTCTTATCATAACCATCATAGTAGACCCCACCTAACCTTCCTAGCCTTTCAGAGCAACCTCTTCCTCCATGAGTGAAATCTGCATCCCTCTCATTTTCTTCTCGTTGTAAAAGGTCTTGTTATAGCAACCAAATCAGAAGTGGTTTTCAATGCAATTTGAAATCTGCATCCTTCCCAGCCTTCTCGTTATGTGCAACATATGCGATCTCAAAGTTTGGAACTAGTAGACACCCAACGTAGGCCAACAAGCTGATTAGGATTGGACTCGATTTGATTCGATGGCTAAAACTAAAACCCTAGCCCAAACCCTAATCTAAACCCTAGATCCAAATCCTAATCCAAACCTCAATCCAAACCCTAGATTCAAAACCTAATATAAACCCTAGCCCAAATCTTAATCCTAAACCTTAAACTTAACCCAATTCAACCCAATCAACTCATTCAATCTAGTCCAAAACCCCAAAGACCTTAAGCCCTAAAGCCTTGAGTTAACTCGGTGAGTTGACTCGCCAAGTCAACTCACCTAGTAAACTTTCCTAGTCCAGTAACCCAGTCAACCCACCTTGTCAAGCCCATCCCAAACCAGGTTTAAACCGAAGCCTGAAACCAAGCCCAAATGGAATTTGAGGTGGAGTAACAACTGGGCCAACTGGGAGAAAGAACCCCTACATGCTAGTGGGAGGCATTATGCCAAGATAGGAGGTCCCATGAGTGGGTGGCAGCACCCTAGGTACCGCTAGCCACATGACACCCCTCCCCTCTAGGCATGCATCCTCCAAGCATGTGGTCTTCTGCCTTTTTGTAACCTCTAGGTATGTGGCAATGTGACTTTACTCCGATGCCTTTTCCTTTGAGCCAAAATTACCCTTTTACCACTCAATCCAAGTTAAAAGATGGTGCCACATGGTGATCTTAAATCTGAACCATCTAATCCCTTTTCTTCCTTGAACTTCCTTGGAATTACAAGAAAATCAGGCTGGTAGGCTATAAATAGCACCCATCCCTTCACATTTCAATAAGCGAGTAGATCTGGTAGACCCGGTAGATCTAATTGATCCAAGAATCATCAAGTACAGTGATAAAGCCTCCTCATCCCTTTGGGCCTTAGCCATCTAGCCATCCCATCCCTCCTCCAAGGAGAGGAAGAGTGAGAGTGAGAGAAAGAGAGCCTAGCTCTGGTATGTCCTATCTTAGTCTGAGTCCTAGCCTCTTAAGCAAATCCAATTTCAATCCTAGCCATTCGATCTAGTCCTTATAACACTCCCGTCCACCTAGCTATCCAATCATTAAGTAGCTTTGTCCAACCCTGTATTAGCCTTATGCAACATCCATTCCTATCTTAACCCCTGCTCATCTCATCTATCCACATCGCATATCATTCTGCATTAACATGACCTGGGCGTATGCTTTGTGTCTTGCCGATTAATTTGGACCCTGCCCATCAGAAACTTTGGCCGCTACATATCACACGAGCACTTTGTTAGTATGAATATATGCTCTGTGGCTTCGCGATTGAAACGACGAGCTATAGATGTCCTAGAGAAGGGGGGTTGGGGGTGAATAGGACAATACAAAATAATTAAATATAATGCAGAATAATAACAAAAATATTCTTAATAGCTTAGAGTGTTGAAATCTTGATTCTAAATAGTTCGTAGGACAACCTTCACCTAAAACATTCAGGTAGGATAACCTTACTGTTGAGGGTCAAATATTGCATATAAGACCCTAGTTATGGCCTGAATTTACGAACATGACACTATTTAATGACCTGATTTAAACATGTTTGTGATGCAGGGTGCACTTACGAGCTTAGATTGAAAAGGCCGCTAAAAGCATGGATTTAACGCTCAAGCATCACCAAGGCATTGGACGGGACTCCAAGGACCAAGATTGACGGAAGTGCATGCTAGAAATCCAGGAAAATCTAGAAAGTGAAGCTTAAGTGGCCCGAAATTGGTCCAGAATGCAAGATCACATGGTTCCCACCATCCGATTGGCTCAAGACTTCATGCATGGCCTAAGGACCATAAATTAACCGTACATGTCAATTTTTAGCCATTGAACACCTGTGAAAGTTGCTCAACGGATAGATCAGCTCATAAACGGTCGAGTTAGGGCCCACCTGACATCCGGATATACTTCACTTTTGGTCTCAACCCTTTAATTAAGGTGGAAAAACGGATGGATGGAGCAAATTTCACATATACATCAAGGTGGGACCCACCTTATGTGACTAGGAGTGCACAATGGCCATGCACTCATAAAGCGCCAAACTAACAACTCGGTCAAACAAAGCTCTGACCGAGCTTTCCTTCTCCCGCCTGCGAAAGCTCAAACAGAGCATGCGGGGGTGTTTTTGTGGGCCACTACTGTGCGTCAAAGGGTTGATCCAGACCGTCTATGAGAGTCCTTCGGTCCCTCTCCACCATACCATGGCGACGGAATTGAAGAAGACACCGGAGATCGGTTTTCTACCGTTCAAACGTGAAACGGACGGCTGAATAAAAACTCCGTGGGCCGCACCGAAACTGAATCAAAGTCATTCATGTCTGACCAATTTTTCGAGGGGAATCCAGTGAACGGACTGGATTTTCCATATGGCGCTGATCAGTGGCCCACCGACTTCAACAGCGTAAGCCGTTACGCAG
Organism: Magnolia officinalis; assembly: GCA_021015155.1. Classification (NCBI taxonomy): domain Eukaryota; kingdom Viridiplantae; phylum Streptophyta; class Magnoliopsida; order Magnoliales; family Magnoliaceae; genus Magnolia; species Magnolia officinalis. The sequence goes on from JAJHSJ010000007.1 coordinate 67,743,275, forward strand.
GGAATACGCGTCCGCGAGTTTCAAAAATTCCAGAACGTTGTGGTCCTTCACCGTTGATCAGTCCGTCCATCTGAGCGGTCCAAAATGTTCCCACGGTGGGACTAATCAGACCTAAGGCAACTGAATGGCTCCGATCTTGTCTAAGGAGTGTCCATAGGGCTGAGCAAAACGCCAAACGCAACTCCTCTTGCGTTCCGGTGTTTCCTGTGCACGTGGCTGCGAAGGATCAACAGACTCCAGTAAGGAGTTCTCCTTCACCCTCCCCTACTATAAAAGAAAGGAGTGGGGGATCTCAGCAGGAGCTTGGGCTTGTGGTGGAACAGAGAAGGAGACAGGGAGAGAGGAAGAGTTGGACTTCCTTTATTTTATTTCTTTTATTTCTATGTTATTTTTTTTTATGAATGTTGATGGAGTTTAGCTTATCCATGTCAGGCTAAAACTCCTTAGCTAGGGCTAAGGGGTGAAGCTTGTAGTGAGATGGGAGATTTTGTATGCCTTTTATTTAAGTTTCAGTTGAACTGATGTTTGATTCGAGTTGATAATAAGGGAATACTTTTAGTTTTTAATGATTTGTTGTGACTGAAATTACAATAGATCTGCGGTGGCTTTGAGTATTTCTGTTTCCTTTTGATGTTTATGACGTCAGGAAGCCCTATTGTTCACCATCGTCTCTTGGGCATGGTCGGATGACGGTACCCTTCCTAACCTTCACACATTGATTGGTTGGTAATTAGTTTAATTCTATTGTTTACTTTGTCTCTTGGGCATGGTTAGGTGATGGAATCCATTATAATTTATATACCTCTCATCTCTTGAAAACTATATCAATGGCAGTTCAGTTAATTTCCCTGATTTTTAATCCAGGCATAAGATCTCTCTGATCTCTACAAGTGGATCCTCTGAATCCCTAGTTTCCCTCTTTCTGAATTTTTCCTAAGTTTTAGATAATAATTTCACAATTATTCCACAATCTATTTGATTTAGAATTCATCTTAGTCTAGTTCTAATTCTACTTAATTTTAGAGTAAGTACAAGTTTCAGTCCCTTGGGATTCAACCTCGGTCTTACCGAGTTTATTACTACATCACAACCCTGCACTTGGGGAGTGAACACTTACTTCACAAATTCTTTGAGATCAAAATACCAAAATTAGCAAGAGACAATCAATCACAAGGAAAGCATACAATGCATAAGGAGTTATGTTAGTTCGGTGCTTAAACCCCAAACCTACTCCACTCCCAAAACTACTACCCTCATAATTTTGACTTTCACTATTTCAAGGTTTTCGCAGGGTTGCCTTAACTACCTGATACAGGTCTTGTGATTTTCGTGGGCTATCACAACAAAACATACTTGTGATTTTCACAGGATTACCACAAAACAATCCATTGAGATTTCTGGGATATCTCAGAAAAACCCAAAAGATAAGAAAAGAAATTACGATAGTTATCTTCTGATGTCGAGTCAAAGATGTAACTGTAGCTTGATTGCAGCGATCTTCTTTTTTGGGATATAGATGAAGACGCATAGGTATTTAACCCAAAAAGAGTATAGGGATCTAATATATATTAAATAAACAAAAATCCTAATGCGCCATCGCCCTACCTTCTATCTATAAAAGAGAGGGAGAGACCTATCATTCATTGAAAATCAGATCAAAGGAAGTTTAAAATTGAATTTTAATGAATTATCTTCCAATTGGATGAAGATGGGACTCTGATTCCACTTGCGTTCTTGAATCAAGCATAGATCTCCCTGATCTCTACAAGTGGATCCTTGGAAACCCTAGTTTTTCCACCTTTGAATTTTACAAGTTTTAGTTTAATAATTCACAATTATTCTCTTAAATTCTCCTGATTTAGATTACATCTTCTTCTAGTTCTAGTTCTTGTTACTTTCAGATTACGTACAAGGTTCAGTCCCTGTGGATTCGACCTTGGTCTTACTGAGATTATTACTACATCATGACCTTACACTTGGGGTTGTGAATAGATGGAGAAACAAAATTACACAGTTAAATAATAGACAGTTCGGTCCCACCTGAGGTTAGTTCGGTCTGACCAAAAGTTCCAAAAATAATCCAGCAGGAGAAAGTGATCCCCAGACTTAATTCAGCTCGACAGTTAGGTCCGACTGAAGTCATGTTTGGTGACATTGAAGAAGAGTTTGGTGCGACTTGAGGGAGAGAGAGACTTTAAACATATTTTTAGTGAAATCTGGCTATAGTCGAGAGCATCTTCGGTTAAACTCGGTGTGATGATTGATGCGACCGAAGGTAATTGTTAGTGCGATTGAAGCAAAGCGAAAGTGCATAAATTTGAACTCAATTCCAAGTTGGTGCGGATTTTTTCTACTTAAAGGGACATTTTAGGCTCATCTAAGTACAAATTAGGGCTTAGGAGAAAGACCAAGCGGTGGTGAAGATTCCACAAAGCCGTCCTTCTTCTTCGATCCCTCAAATCTAGTTAGTCACTTTTAATTTTTCTTTTATTTTTATTCTAGGATGTTAGCCATGTTAGGCTAATCTCTTAGCTAAGGCTAAGGGATAAAGCTTGTAGTAAATTGCATTATTTAGTTTATTTGATCAAATAACAATGGTTAAATGATGATAGTAAATTATGTTGATTTGGATTTAATTTAAAGTCTTTCAGTTGTTTATTTCTGTATTTGTAGTGAACTACGAGTACAATGAATGCTTTAATTTAACAATTGCTTAGCCTAAATTAGAAAAGGATTCAATCTATATAATTGATTGATCTATTATCTCCTAAGGGTACTTTAGATGCTTTTGATTCCATGCGATTGAGATATGAGTGCTACATGAGAGAATCATTCAATCAAATTCATATTTTATTGGTATTGTTGATTGGTTTAATAAAATTATTTTCCAATTGGATATGATAGGAATTCGAATTTAGTTATAAAAGTTGAATCAATGAATGATATATTGTGATTGCTATAAGTGGATTCCTGGATCCTTAGTCTTTTATTAGTTTGTTTAAATCTTTAACCAATTCATTGGATTAAAAAAAAAAGCTAATCACCTATCAAATCTCATAGCCATGGTGTGGGCATGAAAAAAGTAAGTCCTTGAACTGTTTTCAACATGGAAAACGATTTCATCTCCCTTTTAGGAGAAGTTCATAATGTCACACCTGAGAGTGTTGGTTTTGTGAACCGAGAAGAGATTTTTAAGGAACTCCTAAGTCATCTCGGCTCAAGTGCCAATAGATCTCGACCTTAAGGAGTGAAGCCATGCTTTAGCCTTTTCCTTGAGGGAGAATAGAAATAACTTATGTCTAATTACATCAGTAGGAATGTTGTTAACGTATATGGTTATGACAATCTCTTCAAAATCTTTTACATGCAGGTATGGACTTTCTAAATTAAGTCCATGGAATTTAGGGTGTCATTGGATAACCCCTAATTTAAAATCCATGTTTCCTACATTGGTTGGGAAAATCATGTAGGAAGGTGTACTTGTTCTCGCCAGTTGTAAATAATCATGTAAAGTTAGGACCAGTGAAACTTGGAATACCTCAATCTTATCACACATTATCCAAACGGGTGGTGTGTTCTACACAAGATTCTCGTCAAAATGTTCTTCTATTTTGGCCATATTTCCATATAATGTTTTATGAGTGTTTACCTTTAGATTAGTTTTAAGTTGTGTTTCCCATTCCCTAAGTATTCGACCTTGATCTCATTGAGTTATTACTGCATCGTAGCCTTACACATGGTGTTGTCAGTCCTTCGATTCGATCAAGTTTTTTATGTCGTTGCTAAGGAGTTGCGTTGAACACAATTAAGTTTAGGTTTTTTAGGTTAGATTTATGTTTTAGGCTAGGTTTTTCATTTTTCATTTTTTTTTTTTTGTTTTAGGCTATGTTTTTCAATTTTTATGAATTTCTCTAACCTATGGTTTTAGTTTTTGTAGGTTTTCTAAGGTTTATTATATTTCAGATCTTTTAATATGACTAACATCATTTGCTTGTTTTTGTTTATAAGATTTCCAGTTCTAGTTCTTCCCTACCTGTAACATCCTTCCTCACTCCCCCTACTTGCTCCCTTAATTGTTATAGAATTTTTATTTTGCTGTAGGATTTAGGGTAGGTTCTAGAATTAGGGTTCTATGTGGTTCACTCCTAATTGGGTATGGGATCACACATTAAGACTATAAAGTGAATGAGATTTGGTCGAAGGGCTCACATTCTATTGACGAGTTAGAAAATATTAAGCTCAAACATGTGCCAATTCATAAAGATGATGTGTAACGAAGAATTTATGATCAAGGATTCAGAAGATGGCTAGGATTAATTTGACATGCTATCTGAGAATGCATAATCATAAGACACATCTAACCAAGCTAGTAATCCCAAGGCAGTGCCAAGAGAGAAGGGAATACATGTGCTTAAAGAGGAGGAAGATGTTAGTATAAGGTTGGCAGGTCTCAGAAGGAAGATTGAGGTCATGAAACTTAAGAAGGAAGCGATCTAACCCATTGAGGCCATGGAAACCATATATGGTATTTACAAGAGCGATGCTCACCATACTAAGTATTGTGCTATAATCCTCACTTTTCAGGAGGTGTTACATACTCAAGTGAATACTATGAATGCATATCAACACCCCTTTAGTGCACCAAATTCTAACACATATACTCCTAATTGGCGAAATCATTCTAATTTCAGTTGAAGGAATGGACTAGCCGCCCAATAATCCCCAAGGTCCATTTACTGGTACATAACGAGTACTCCCACCAAAAAGAACCCTTGAGGACACATTGAATGCATTTTATGTAAGAAAAAATGCGATGTAACTATAGCATAATGAGGGCCATAAATGAACCTAAAACTTCGGTTGTAAGAATTGAGACATACCTAACTATTAGGGAGAAGGGGACCTTTTCGGCCTAACCTCAACTTAACCCCAAGGGACAATTTGAGATAAGTGATCCCGATTCTTCTGCCCAACATGTGAAACATCTTAAATTCATCACCACCCTGAGAAGTGGCAAATAGATTAACAAGGAAATTTTAATTAGGTTAAGAAACTTGAGGAATCTAAAAACTCGAAGGATGATGGTGAATCTAGTAATGTTCTAGATAACAAAGATCTAAAGCATAAGCCTAAGCTTGCGTCCCTATTTCCGCAACGTCTTATCTCATCAAAATGGCTAAGTGAAAATTAGTACATTTTAGAGGTTTTCCAACAAGTCAAGATCAACATGCCCTTATTGGCCGCAATTAGACAATTTCCATCTCATGCCAAATTACTAAAGGATCTATGTGTGGTAAAGTGTAAGATGAACATACAAAAGAAAGCCTTCTTGATGGAACGAGTGTAAGTATGAATCAAAACACTCTCCCAAATGTCAAGGATCCTAGAAGTCCTACGATCTCATGTATAATAGGAAACTTTCAGGTAAAAAAAAAAAAACACTTTTAGATATTGGGGTGAGTGTTAATTTGATACCATACTTGGTATATGAGAAATTGGGCCTTGGTGAGTTAAAACCCACAAAGACAACATTACAATTGGTTGATCGCTCGACTAGAATACTGAGATGAGTGGTTGAAGATGTGTTGGTACAAGTTGATAGGTTCTACTACCTAGTAGACTTTATCATCTTCGATACATACTCGGTTATAAATGTGAGCACTTAAATCTCCATTATTCTAGGCCAACCATTCCTAGCTACTGCAAATGCTATAGTCAATTGTCAGAATAGGATTATGAAGATATCCTTTTGGAATATGACCTTGAAAATGAATATGTTTAATTTGCATAAGCCACAAGAGGATGAGGATGTGATCCATGGTATTCATTTGATTGATACATTTGTGGATGGTGACCCCCTCCCAACAAAAATTTTAAACCTCTAGAAGTAGGTTGGTATACTTCACAGATTTTGATGATCCTATGATTAAAGGCATAGTGAATGCCTTGTGTGATTGTACCCTGGTACCTAACACTGACTAGGAAGAAAATTATTCTGAAAAGCTTCCTTCCACTAATTCTAAATGCTTACTATTAAGGGTGGAGTTGGAAGTTAAACCAAAGTCAGAAACTTCAAATTTTATGAAGACTACACTGGCTAAAGAGAATTTTACTGAATTTCAACTATTTGTAGTCTCTTATTCAACATGGCCCACTAACACATAATTTTTTGTCATAGGTGAATCTTATACTATTGTGATACCTCACGATAATAAAAAGATTTTTTTTTAAAAATGAGATTCACAGATTTCTCTATAAGACCATGTTTTAAGACATCCAAACTTATTATAAAGTAGGTTTATACATGATCTTGTTGAAAGGTTTATTGAGAAATATGCTTTTAGATGATCCTGTTTAATCAGGATTGATTAGATTATGAGTTTAATTGCTTTTTTAGGATTAGTTTACTTTATCAGTTTAGTTTAGTCGTTGAAACACCAACTGATAGAAAGTTATCATCTCTCAGGTATTTTTCATCTATTCTTTATTTTTGTTGCTCACATATTTCTTATATTGTATATGTTTATACATTGAGAACAATGTAGAATTTAGGTTGGGGGTAGGTTTGCTTTAAAAGTTCTTCGGATTTGTGCTAAAATTTTGAATTTTTAAGCTAAAACTTTCAATATTATTATTATTATTATTATTATTATTATTTTGTGAATTTAAGTGATGTCGAAGATAATCTAAATATTAGAATGATAAAATCATTAATGTTAAGGATTTTTGAAGTCTAGACGCTAGTTATTTGATAGATTTTAAAGTTAAGTTTAAAGTTTTTAATTTTTTTTAATTGGAATTTTTAGACATTGATTGAGTCATGAATTTTCCCTTGTCACATCCAACTTAAACATTTTAAAAGTTTTGGTTTGATATTGAATTGTTAACTTGATGATCATTAAGAATGCTAGGAATCAAGCCTAGGGAATTTGTCCGTCACGTTCAATGAAAAAAAACAAGTGAAAAAATAACAAGAAAAGTAATACCTAGCTTAAAAAACCGTTGTCGTCGAAAAGGGTTACCTATCGAAGTTCCATGAAAGGACTGTTGTGGAAAGAAAGAAAATGAAAGCTTAAAAAATAGTGTTAAAACCGTCGATGGAAAAATCAAAAGCTGAAAAAATAGAGTGTTGAACTATAAGGCATGTTTTGGTTTTGGCTTTGGTTATCTTAAATACCCTTTTGATTATCAATGTTAACATAAATGTTACTAACTAAACTTTTGGTTGTGTTAAGTCTAGCTTTCATTATGCATACATCGAACTCAATGTTTAGAATTCATCTAATTATAAGATTAACACTTTGAACTTGATTAGCATATTTAACAAGTGCTCGAGTTTAGGTGGAAGTTGTGCTCTCTATAAGTGTATTTTTGATTTCTATAATTTGGATTGCTTTTAGAATTGCTTGAGTTTAGCGAAATTTATCTTCTTTTGAAATATCTTTCGCATGTTTTGCTTGGGACTAGCAAAATGCTAGTTGGAGTGTGATAACGCCTAAATATTGCATATTTATCCTCTCAATTACATTATGTTTCCTTGTATTTAAACATTAATTTGATTTAATTATATGTATTTTATACATGCGATGTGATTTTGGACCTAAAGATGAATACGTGCCTAAAAGGTAGATTAAAGCTTAAAAAGATATTAAGATAAGTGTGATGAAGAATTGGAGATTTGGAAGACATTATTAAAGAATTTAAGCGCCAAAGATCCAAGAAAATAAAGTACAAAAGATGGAGAAAAGACTGAAAAATTACACAGTTAAATAATAGACAGTTCGGTCCCACCTGAGGTTAGTTCCGTCCAACTGAAATTGCCAAAAACAATCCAACAAGAGAAAAGTGATCCACAGACTTAATTCGGCTCGACAGTTAGGTTCGACTGAAGTAATGTTTGGTATCACCGAAGGAGAGTTCGGTGCGACTTGAACTTGGTTCCAAGTTGGTGTAAATTTTTTCTGTTTAAATGGATCTTTTAGGCTCTCTTAAGTACGAATTAGGGCCTGGGAGAAAGACCAAGGGGTGACAGAGCTTCCATGGATCCATCCTTCTTCAATCTCTCAATTCTAATTTGTCACTTTTAGTTTTTTCTTTAGTTTTTATTCTACGATTTTATCAATGTTAGGCTAATCTCTTAGCTACGGCTAAGGGATGAAGCTTGTAGTTAATTACATTATGTAGTTTATTTAATTCATTGTCAATGGGTTGAATGATGATAGTAAATTGAGTTGATTTGAATTTTACTTTAAAGTCTTTGAGTTGTTTATTTTTGAATTTGTTGTGTACTACGGGTACAATGAATGATTTGATTTAACAATTGTTTAGCCTGAATTAAAGAAGGATTTAATCTGTATAGTTGTAAGTGCTTATACTTAAAGCACAATTAGGATTGTCAAATTTCGTAGTCCTGAATGGATCACAAGCACTCATGAAGATGCTCTTCGACGACTCATGAAAACTACGTAAAGACTGGATCAACATCGTAAGGAAGACTCAACATCTGAATCTTTAAATTATCTTGGTTCGAAGTTTGAAACATCTGTATATGTCAGCCATTAGGTGGTATAACCTTAAAATGACCCTAGGATAGGTGTATTTCACATGACATCATAATGAACATAATTTTAAGTAAAATACACTGAAGTGTTAGGCCAGCCCGACTTCTGGTTTAGCCAGCCTAACTACCTTCTGCTAACCCATCACATTTCGGATAAGTATACAACAAGATAAAAATTTTCCACTTCAAGTTCGGTCAGCCCAACCTGTCTGTTCGGTCAGCCCGAGTGTGTTCAGTCAAGTTTCCAGCAAACATTTGATTTTCAGATCTCAAGGAGATTTAGCCACCGAACCTTGTATTCGGTTAGCTGAACTGGAGGTTCAGCCAGCCGAATTTTTAAAAGATCTTATCTTGCGAAATCCAAGTGCCATTGATGGCTCAAATTTTACCGAACTGGAGGATAGTCTGTCCATTACCAGGCCACCTCCCTTTGATGGATCAAATTACTCTTATTGGAAAGCCTGAATGAGGATTTTCCTAAAACCTATTGATGAAAGTGTGTGGCAAGCCACTTTAACTAAATAAACCCCTCCAATTATGAAAGTATTGGCTGAGGATAAAACTATGTCCATGAAAGAAATCGCTTATACTTTTTAGACTACCATTCAGAAAAGTGAAAGTAATGCTAATGCAAAAGCCTTAAAATGCAATTACATGTGCTCTATCACCAGATGAATTCAAAAAAATCATTTCTTGTGATACAACAAAACAAGCATGGGATATTCTCGAAATGACACATGAAGGAACTAACATTGTCAAAAAGTCTAAGATTCAAATCCTCACAACTAAGTTTGAGGAAATTCGTATGGAAAGTGAGTCATTCATGGACTTCTATACGGAACTAAACAACATTGTTAATTTGATGCGGGGTCTTGGAGAAAAAGTTCCTGAAAGCAAGGTCTGTACAAAGATACTGTGATCACTTTCTGACAGGTTCAATTCTAAAGTCACTGCTATACAAGAATTAAGAGATACCTAAGCTATGTAGGTTGAGGAATTAGTTGGATTTTTACAAACCTACAAGCTGAATTTCAAAGCTCTAAAAAAACAAGTCCGTAGCTCTTAAATCCTCTAAATCGAAATTGAAAGATATAGATATAAATTTTGATAATGATGAGAATGAGGATGATATGGCAATGTTGGCTAAAAAGTTTTATAAATTTATTTTTTTTTTAAAAGGAAAAAAAAAAAAATCAGATTTTCAAAAACCTTTTGACAAAAGAAAAGGAAATTCAAAATTTTGAAAATCAAAATCTAAAGACACCAAATGCTTCAACTATACTGAATTTGGGTATGTAGCTTCAAAATGTCTTAAGAAGGATAAATCTAAAAGAAGAGGCATCATTGCCACTTGGGATGAATCATCAGAATCTGAATGTAATTCAGAAACTGACGAATCAGACCAAGAAACTATGAGAGATCAGAAGGCTTTTATGACTATAGCCAGAATCACTCTGTCAGATGAATATGAAAGTTTTGATTTTGAAACTCCTGAAAGTGATTCTGATAACGATGATGATCTCCAAGTAGCATATTATGCCCTATTCAAAGAAAGTTGTAAGATTGCTGCTAAACTAGAAATTGAAAAAGAAAAATGTGCTAAGCTTCAATTAGAACTTGAAAAAGCTGTTTTGGAAAGGTCTCATTCTTCTGATTACTTTGAAAAAACTAAATTAGATTTGAACTTAAAAATTTCTGAAATCCAAAATCTCAAATATGAAAATGAGAATATAAAAACAGATCAGTTTCTTCTCTTAAGACTTCAAAAGATACTTGGATATATACCCAAGGAAACTATAAACTTAAAAATTTATTAAGCGCATCTCGCTGAAGTGGTGACAAATCTGGCTTGGGTTATATCAAAAGTCGAACAAAAAAATCTAAAAACTACGCTCCCATATTTGTAAAAGGAGAATCTTCAAAGTTTAAACAAGGAACTCCAAAAGAAGTAAACAAGAATGTAAAAATCTTTCAAAAAACTTATAATATAAAAACTAATGCCAACTAATATCAAAGGAGAAACAATAATCCTCCTCTAACCAGTAAGATAGTGGACTTGCTTAAAGAGCTCTTGAAATCCAACTTTGGAAATAACAAAGTAGAAACAAGAAAAACTCTTACTCTCAAACACAACAAATGATAAGAGATCCTCCTAAACCTAAAACCATAATGAAATGGGTTCCAAAGGTCAAGTGTCTTGTTATCCACACAACTTTCAAAGTAAGTAGCCATTTGAGATGGTACTTAGATAGTGGATGTTCTAGACATATGACAGATGATAAGGCAATTCTATCAGACATCAATCAAATCAATGGCAGCTCAGTTACGTTTGGAGATGGTAACAACTGCAAAATCATCGAAAGAGGTAATGTAAAACTTCCTAATCTACCTATTTTTGAAAATGTATTATATGTTGAAGGATTAAAACATAGTTTGTAAAGCATATCTGAAATCTGTGATAATGATCATAGTGTAATGTTTTTAGATCATGAATGTGAGATAATTAACAATCAAGGTCATATAATATTAAATGGTTGTAGGACCTCTAAAAATTGCTATATCATTGATGACTCTTGCTCAACAAAACATTCATGTTACATGGTCCAAATAGACGAAACTGAACTTTGGCATTAAGGTCTTGGAGATGTAAACTACTGAGACTTGTACAAATTGAGCAAAAGCGATCATCTACGTGGTCTACCCAAATTGAAAAAGGTAGAAAATAAAATATGTGGTGCATGTCAAATAGGCAAACAAATTAGGAATAGTCACAAAAAGGTGAACTCTTTAGCCACTACAAGACCTCTTGAACTACTCCATATGGACTTAGTTGGACCAAGTTGAGCAGAGAGTCGAGCCAAAAAGAAATACTTTCTACTTGTAGTAGATGAATACACTAGATATTCATGGCGCAAACAATAAGAAGTGACCTTGGTACTAAATTTGAAAATAGTAATTTTGAAAAGTATTTTAATGACTATGGAATATTATATAAATTTTATGCTCTTAAAACACCTTAGCAAAATGGAGTTGCTGAGAGGAAAAATAGAGTTCTACAAGAAATGGTGAGTGTTACGATAAATAGCTTAAAATTAGTTAAAATTTTATGGGCTGAAGCTGTTAATACCGCTTGTTACATTATTAATCATGTGTATATAAGAGCGGGCAAAAATAAAATAGTTTATGAACTTTGGTTTGATACAAAACCTTCTGTGAAATATGTTCATACATTCGAAAGCAGGTGCCTCATTTTACGAGATCGAGAACATTGGAAAACTTTGAAGATAAAAGCGATGAGGGTATATTTTTAGGATACACTATAAACAGTAGAGCATATCGTGTCCTACATAAAAGAACTGGGGTAATATAAGAATGTATAAATGTTGTTATCGATGATCAAACTATCACACCGAAACTTGATCAAGGTGATGAAATTACTATATTCAATCAATCTAAACCATCATCAAAATCATATTTAATTGAGATGAGATTAGTCAAGGATCATCCAACTAATCAAATACTTGGTAACCCTCTCACTAGTGTTCAAACCAAAAGACAATTAGAATACTTATGTAATCATGTCTACTTCACTTCCCAGATAGAACCGACTAATGGAAATGAAGCCCTAACTGATGAAAGTTGGATTTTGGCCATGCAAGATGAATTAAATCAGTTCGTTAGAAATGATGTTTGGTATTTGGTTCCAAGACCTTCTGACAAACATGTGATTGGAACTAAATGGATTTTTAAAAATAAATCTGATGAATTAGGTAATATTATAAGAAATATGCTCGATTGGTTGTGCAAGGTTACACTCAAATTGAAGGGATTGACTACCATGAGATCTTTACACCAGTTGCTCATCTTGAATCTATCAGATTATTTATTTTCATTGCATGCTATAAAAATTTCAAAATATACCAGATGGATGTTAAAAGTGTCTTCTTAAATGGTGACTTAAATGATGAAGTGTATGTTGAACAACCTAAGAGCTTTGGAGATCTCAAACTTCCTAATAATGTATATTGTCTTAAAAAGGCTCTATATGCTTTAAAACAAGCCATAAGAGCTTGGTATGAAAAATTGACTAAATTATACTTAGTCAAAATTTTAATATGGGAGTTTTGATAAAACCTTATTTATCAAAAAATGTAATGAAGATATATTGATTGGAATGTAATGAAATCAGAATTTGAAATGAGTATGGTTGGTGAGCTAAATTATTTCCTTGGTCTTAAGTGAAATAGCTCAAAGATGGGATATTTATCTCTCAAACCAAATATGCTATGAATCTAGTGAAGAATTTAACTTTAAGAATGGTAAAAATTTTCAAACACCCATGGCTACAACACTCAAACTATCTAAAGATGAATCAGGTAAAAGTGTTGATTCTCCTCTTTATGATAGGCAGTCTATTGTACTTGACAGCCAACAAACTTGATATTTCTTTCAGTGTTGGCATATGTGTTAGATATTAGTCTCACCCTAAAAATATCATTTATCTGCTGTCATAAGAATTATTAGATATGTTGTAAGCACTGCTAACTTAGGTTTATGGTATCCACATGATACATCTCTACAAATAATTGGATACACTAATGTTGACTGGGTAGGGAATATTGATGACATAAATTCCACAAGTGGTGAATGCTTTTATATTAGAAGTTGCCTTGTTTCTTGGATGATAAAGAAGCAAAATTTAGTGTCGTTATCCACCGTAGAAGCTGAATATATTGCAACAGGGAATGCATGCACGCAACTTATGTTGATTAAAAGCATGTTAGCATACTATGGTATTAATCAAGACACCATGAATCTACATTATGATAATACCAGAGCAATAAACATTTCTAAAAATCCTATTCAACATTCACGCATAAAACACATTGACATACGATATCATTATATTCGAGAATTAGTTGAAGACAAGACTGTTATGCTTGAATACATTCATATTGAGAAGCAACTTGCAGATATTCTGACAAAACCTCTAGACAATGTCCAATTCTCTAATTTAAAACATGACATTGGATTATGTTGCACTAATTAATTATGTTGTCGATAATTCTTTTCTTTAGTACATTTTTATTAATTCTTATTTTTATTAATATCTACGTAATAGAAAATTTTGGAAAATTGCAAATTTTTTGGGTTGTTCAGGCAGCCCATAGCTGACCGACCAATTCGGCCAGCCGAGCACATTCTCGGGCTAGCTGAATTGCTCATGGAATGGGTAAAAAGGGGGGAAAAACCCTAAATCACCTAATTTCCACTTCTTCTTCCTCGTCTAGCCAGTGCTTCCTTCGACCAATCCATCACCCCTAGCTTCCTTGTAAGTGGTTTATTTGTATTTTCTTTCTAAAATCTGATCTACTCAAACCCATACCCCATTATTCTATTAGTTGCTCATTTTCTTTCATGGAACCACAATACAAGCTCACAGTGCGTAGACCTCATTCCGGTTCCTCATCTTGCTCTGCCGCGCACCAGAGGATGATCTAGAGAATGTTTGGGAATTCCGCTCTCAGAGCATTATTATTGAGCGATCGGTTAATGTCGATCACATCGCTCAATATGGTCTCTTTGAACTCCTCTCCGAGGTAAGATTGGAGAAAATTTTGAGTAGAGAGGGGCGTCTTACTGGTCCATTGCACAAGGGATGTATGCATCCATTAGTGAAGTTTTTCAGATAACTTAATGTTTATTATTCAATTTATGGAAGAAATTATCACACTAACACCTTCCATCATATCATCCGTTATTGACATTGAGATGGCGGATGATGGGGTACCAATTCCTACTCTTTCTGAAGATATGATCAATTCGGAATGAAACTCTCTTACCCGGGTGTTATGTGGTTTTGACGTCGAATGGCGGTCCGACAACTCTCTCCCTAGTTATAATTTACTTCCAAAATATCGAGTTCTTCATTACATCTTCACGTCTAATGTTTATCTCAAGGCAGAGAATAAGACTGACCTTACTCCCTTCATGATGTGTGTTATGCATGTTGTTGCATCTGGTATTCATATCTGCCTTCCATCTTTGGTTTCCTTCTTGATTATTCAATATCATCTACGTCATGGCTCCGTTCCTTTTGCATTCCTCTTGAGTTCCCTTGCTTTGTTCTTTAATGTTCAAATTCCCACGATCGAAGCACCGAAATCTGAAGTCCCATTTAGAAATGCAAACCTGAATATGATGTGGTTAAACCCGTGTCATGAGCAACTAGGCGATCGGGAAGAAGCTCGTGAAGATGACGTCAGCATGGATGATATTTTTGCTGATTTGGATGAGTCAGGAGACATGAATGACTCTGATTTCCACTCTTCTCAATTTGCTGATAGGTTGGAGAGTTTAGAGAAGAAGTGGATGCATTACAAGTATCCCAGGACTTACTCCATCAAACGCAAACCAACAGATGAAGTACGTCAAAAAGTACTTTCATTGCTTTAACATGAGTTTGAGGATTAATGATCTTGATATGCTTGTACCATCCTCATCTAAATCAGAGTGATTATAAAATTTATGGTCTGTAATAACTCTTTATTTCTCCATGGATTTGATACACTCATACTTGGATATTTCTCTTTAGACTTCTTGGACATTATCTTTGAGTTTTTTTTTTTTTTTTTTTTTTTTAATCTTTATTGTGTATCTTTTGGTATATTTCTTCCTTTGTTAACTTCTGACAAAAGGGGGAGAGATTATGATATCTAAGGATATATTTTAATTGATGCATGATATGATATGATACGAGATATGATATGCATGATATGATATGATACGAGATATGATATGCATGATATGATATGAGATATGCTATGATTTGATATGATAAACATTTTCTCTCTCTTATATGATATGGGATTATAATTACTTACATTGTGAAAAAATTGGATATATATTTCTCTTTGATTAAGTGTTCAGGGGGAGATACTGATGCTTGTAATAAGAGGGTGCATCAAGTAAGAACTTCAAGATATGATACTACAGGTGGTGTACATATGTTCCTTTGAACTAGAGCACATATTAATATAATGATTTTGTGAGATGTTATAATATGTATGATGAGCTGTATTAATTATGTTTTATCACAAATTTGACAAAGGGGGAGATTGTAAGTGCTTATACTTAAAACACAATTAGGATTGTCAAATTTTGTAGTCTCAAATGGATCACAAGCACTCATGAAGATGTTCTTCGATGACTCATGAAGACTATGTAATGACTATATCAATATCTCAAGTAAGACTCAATATCTTAATCTTTAAATTATCTTGGTTCAAAGTTTGAAGCATCCATATATGTCAACCATTAGGTGGTATAATCTTAGAATGACCCTAGGATAGGTGTATTTCGTATGGTATCATAATAACATAATTCTAAGTAAAATACACTGAAGTTAGGCCAGCCCGACTTCTGGTTCGGCCAACTTAATTACCTTTGGCTAACCCATCACATTTCGAGCAAGTATACAACAAAATAAAGATTTTTCACATCAAGTTCGGTCAGCCAAACCTGTCTGATCGGCCAACCTAAGTGTGTTTGGTCAAGTTTCCAGTAACATTTGATTTTCGGTTCTTAAGGAGATTCGACCAGCTGAACCTTGTATTTGGCCAGCCAAAATTTGAAAGATCTTATCCAGTGAAATCCAGTGTCGTTGGAATGTTATCGTTGGAATTCGATCAGCCGAATTTCCAAGACCTTTGGCTATAAATAGAGGCTTTCTCTTATTCATTTCAATAATGAAAATTTGTGAGAAATATACTCAAGCAAGGAGAGAAAGTCAGGGCCATCATAAGCTATTTGTGCGGTAAATATTTTTTTAATTATCTTATTCTATTCTCTTTTCTTTAGTTAGTTTTAATCGTTTTCAATAGAGTAATCCATACTCTACTTGAGAAACAAAGAATTGAATTTAAAACATTAGGATTTTATTTATTAAAAATACATTAGATCCTTATATTCTTTTTGGGTTGAACACATATACAACTTCATCAATATCTCAAGAAAGAAGATCGTTGCAATCACACTACAGTTATGTCTTCGACTCGACATCAGAAGATAAGTACTTTATTTTCATTTATTGTCTTTTGGGTTTTTCTGAGATAGCTGAAAAATCTTAGTGGGTTGTTTTGTGGTGAGCCCGTAAAAATCATAAAGTGGGTTTTGTTGTGATAACCCGTGAAAATAATAAGAACTATATTAGGTTGTTAAGGCGAACCTATAAAACCTTGAAATAGTGAAAACCAAAATTATGAGGGTAGTAATTTTGGGAGTGGAGTAGGTGTGGGGTTAAGCACCGAACCACTATAACTCATTGATCAGTGGTGGTGAATGTTTATTTATTTATTGCTTTACTTGTGATTGATTGTCTCTTACTAAGTTTGATATTTTAATCTCAAAGACGTCGTGAAATAAGGTTGTCCTACCTAAATCTTTTAGATGAAGGTTGTCTTACGAACTATTTAGAATTAAGATTTCAATATTCCAAGAAATTGAGAGTATATGTTTTATTATTCCACATTATATCGAAATATTTTGTATTGTTATATTCACCCCCCCCCCCTCTAGGACATCTATAGCTCATCTTTTCAATAACTGATTGATCTATTGTCGCCTAAGGGTACTTTAAACACTTTTGATTCCCTGTGATTGAGATTTGAGTGCTTTATGAGAGAATCATTCAATCGAATTTATGTTTTGTTGATGTTGATGATTGGTTTAATAAAATTATTCTTCGATTGGACATGATTAGACCTCAATTCCAATTGAGTTATGAAAGTTAAATCAATGAATTAGATATTTTGATTGCTATAAGTGAATTCCTGGATCCTTAGTTTTTTATTATTTTATTTAAACCTTTAACCAATTCGCTGGATTAAAACCTAGAAAATTATTTAACTTTAGATTAATTCTAAGTTGCGTTTTCCATTCCATGAGGATTTTCCTCAGTCTCACTGAGTTATTCTACATTGCAACCCTACACTTGGGGTTGTCAACTGTTGAGGGTCAAATATTGCATATTGTCCCTCATTTATTACTTGGTTTTGTGAACATGATAATGCTTAATGTTCTATTTTAATAATGTTTGTGTTGCAAGGTGAATTTAAGAGCTTGTATTGGAAAAGATGCTAAAAGCATGGATTTAACACTCAAGAATCACTAAGCCAAAGGTTGGATCTTAGAAGACTAAAAATGAAGAATTCACATGTTAAAGATCCAAGAAAATCAAGTGAGGAATGAAAAGAATTGAAGACTTGAAGTGAAAAAAAAAAAAAAAACCCTAAAAATCTGTCTGCTTCGACTAGGCCAAGCCCTCCTTCGACCAATCTAAGGCTCCTGCTCAACTAGTCGAAGATTCCTCGACTCGAACTCTAGTAACATGAACTTTTAATTTCATACGATCCTTGACCAGTTGAAGGTGACCCTCGACTAGTCGAAGGTTTTCTCAACTCGTCTAAGGTTACATAGACAGCATACGAATTATGGAAATTTGAGGTGGTTCTAAGGTCGGTTTACGGAAATTCAAGGTTGGTTTGTAAGATGATGTTGCACAACTATAAATAGGAGTTCCTAGGGTGTTCTTAGGCATCTTTTAGTGTTTAAGGAGTGGAGTAAAACGGTGGAGAAGTCGTCGCCAAGAGTTTTCCTTCTTCTTCCTTAGTTATTTTTCATGCTTTTCTTAAGAGATTTTAATTTAATCATGTCTATGGTTGGCTAAACTTCTTAGCTAGGGCTAAGAGGTGAAGCTTGTAGCGTGATTAAGATGTTTGCTTTGTTTTGATTTATGTTTTGTTGAACTTCTTTGATTCTAATTTGATGTTTAAGAAATACTTTTAGTTTTTAATGGTTTGTTGTGACTTAAATTACAATAAATCTGCAATAGCTTTGAGTATCTTCTTTTCCTAATATAAGATTGTGAAGTTAGTAAATCCTGTTGTTTACCATTGTCCCTTGGGCATGGTTGGGTGATGAAATCTCTTCTAACCTTCACAATTCTTCTATGTTTGGTTGTGAGATTGGTATATCATGTTGTTTAGCATTGTCTCCTGGGCATGGTTAAATGATGGAATTAGGTCAATGGAAGTTCAAATCTGAGTTCATTGATATATCTTCCAATTGGATTAGATAGGACTCCAATTCCAATTAATTTCCTGAATCAAGCAAGGTAGCATCCTGAGAGGCTATAAGTGGATCCTTGCCACCCTAGTTACCACCTATGAATTTGTTAGTTTTAATCACTTTAATTACAATTACTCTCTCAATTACTTCAGAATTAGATTCACATCTTCTTCTAGTTATAGTTCTAGTTACTTTCAGAAACGTACAAGATTAGTCCCTGTGGATTCGACCTCGGTCTCACTAGATCGTGACCTTACACTTGGGGTTGTGAACAGTAACCCTTGGGTTCAATCAATTTAACCAACGCATGCCTCAAACAGAGGGCACTTCTTTCAGTACCCTCCTATAATAGGGATTCAGTTTCAAAATGATCCCTCAGCCGGGATTCCTAGTCAATTTCAAAATAGTTCCATAACTAGGACATCTAATCAACTTTTAACACACTCATAATGGGATTTTAAATCAACTTTAAGTAGCGGCTTTGCCAACCAGAAGGCCAAGGCCAGGACAGGTGGTAGCTAACAACGGGGGTCAGTGTCATTCCCCACAATTCAGATATAGTGTACATCGTCGGACTCGATTTACGGTCCATGACTCATACACTAAATGTACTTAAGTTAACTTATCATACATTTATTTGGAGGTATAGTTTAATGCCTTCTACGTTCACATCCAAATTACAATCATACATCCATGCACGTCATACATTCTAACACATTTCATTTATATTACTAACTCTTTCAAACTGCCTTTATAACGCCCCGAATTTTTGTGGCCCAAGTTTACACTCGTGCTCGAGAAAACCGAGTGTTAATAATGTAATAATTGAATGCTTTAAATTGTACCTTTTTTTTTTTCATTTAGATCACATTCATGAAGGTACCCAATCACAAGAATAAAATCAATTGTACTTCTTATTCCATCAAGGCATAAAATTAAGTTAACTGTCTAATGCCCTCTCAAATGGGAGCTTATTACATTATCAAAGTGTGCAGTAGAAAATAATCTAAATGTAATGTTAATCTTCCCATTTATTATGAATAATCTTCCATATAACGATCAATATCCGCATCTTCGGGCTGTTCTTCACCTGCAATGTCTATATGGTTTCAATGCCCTATTCATAGTGATGGTTATCCTTTAAAATTAATAATAATTCAAGAGATTCATAAAAGTAATGCAAGGGTTCTGATACGTTTCGTACTCGACCACTACAAGTGGGATCAGTATGCACAACCAATATATATGAATGCATGCTTAGCATAGTGTGTGTGATCCATCATACGTAGTAGTCATCACAATGTGGAATATAATTCATAGAAAACCCAACTTGCCCCGCATTCTCACACTATGGAGATTCGCCGGCGTGTCCAACACTACCGTGGATTTATATGAACACCTCAAGATGACACAATACACGGATCAGATGAATTACGTGACACGATTTGTTCATGAAGCGACTATTTGTGACATCTAATTTTGGAAGTGATGTAACAAGCATTGCGGATTACTTACATCGATTTGTGCACAACTACCCAAAATTCATGAAATTATGTGTCGACCAAAAGGGTCACTATCCAGAGAGCATTAGGTCCACGATGAAATATATGAATCACTAGATGTGAGACCTCCAACACATCACTTGCATCAATGGGAAAATAAATTGAACCATGGAAGTTTTAGAATTTCAAGACACAGGCCCAAGCCATAAAGGGGGTAGCACGAGGCTGACCCAATAAAGGAGAAAGGTAGCAATAAGCTAACTCAATAAAAGAAAACAGTAGCAAATATGCTAACTTAATAAAATATGGGAGATGAGCAAAAGGCAAACTCAATATAGAGTGAAAATATGCGTCGCTCTCAAAAGTGGCAAAGGGCGAGGCTTGTATCCATCACCCCATAAAAATTTATAAAAATCGCGTATAATTAAAATCATACCTTACCATAATTCGCAAAAGGATAAATAATTGATAATGGTAAATTAATCAATTACATGGAAAATCATAGTAATATGAAAGTATGCAAAAACAAGATAAATCATATTTACTCAAATTAGTGTAAGCTTAAAGGAATCCCTCACCTTAGCCTTTGATCTAAACCCTAAATCTCGACACAAGAAAGTTTTTACATGAACACAACATCGCTTGAGCAAAAGAGAGACACCACATGTGTGGAGAAGGAAGAGGATGATTGGCGTATAGGCTTCTCCTTCTCTTTCTCTTTCTCTTTCTCTTTCTCTCTCTCTCCTCCATGGACATGGGAGTATTGGTGTAAGACCCGACCCGAGTTCGCATGTGTGCATGTGTGTGTGAGTATGCATTTTGTTCATCTTGGTCCCGCGGTCCTAACGGTCGAATCCCGGCGACCTGTGACCATCGGTTAGTGTTTGCAGTCATCCTTAAGTCTGGTCACATAGACCCGACTCGGATTGAGGCAAAACCTATGTCATCTTGTTCGCATCGTCGTTGTGGTTCCGATGCCGCATCTTGTGTATCCATCTGGCGTGTAGATCATACGATGTAGTCAATTCAATTCTAGCCCTTGATCAAGATCATTTGGTTCACCTAGTGAGGAGAGCACATTTTTGAAGGTGGCCCACTCCCTTTTTGGTGCAATTTCCAACAAACACCACACACACTACCTAGAGTTCCATCTCACACACCACTTACCTTTAAAAACCACCCACAAGCTTACTAACATACTAAACCTATAACCTTAGTTGTAACTCCCTACTTGCAATCATCTCTCCTCTCTAACCATGGTAAGAAAACAATCATTACCTAGCTTAAAAGAGATTTCTCTCTTTCTCTCTCATTCTCTCTACTCCTCTCTCTTCTCTCCCTCTCATTTTCTTCTTCCAACCAATAGAGGGGTGGGACATCCACCCCATTCCAGTTCTAATCCCCCTCTTTTCCTCCAAATCTAACCTTCCAAATCCCATCTCATTCCTTGATCCATCACCCTTAGTGCACTAGGAGCAATGAGGTCCAAGATTGGATCAATCTAAGGTGGGTGTGTTCCTAGGATTTAGAACTTTCATCTTTACATTCTTAGATCTCTTTTCTTTCATATGGGAAGTGTAGGACCCACCAATCAATAGTGGAGATCCTACACCATCCCTTAGTTGTGGCCAAATGGCCTCTTTGGTGCATGTGTGCCCATGCATGGGGTTTTCCCCTCTATGGGCCCCATCATGGAGGATTATTTGTATTTCATTACATAACAAGTCATCTAGACCTTACAATCATGGTTGGGATGGCATCCCAACCATTGATCTTGTATCTAGGACATGCATGTGATGGATCTTTGTTGTAACATATGAACAAATGGAATGTATGGTGTGATTGATGAAGGGGAGGGCCTCAATGTGGCCGATCCCCTCCTCTTGTGGCCGATTCTTCATTTTTCCTTTATGATAAAATTTTGATCTTGCATGTGTGGCCCACCTTGTCGGTCAACAAAAATCTAGACCATCCATGAAGCTTGGACGCCCATAACGGTTCATCCTTGAACATGTGACCCTAAAATTAATCTTAATGGGGAACATGCAAAGGATTATTTGATGATGGGGAAGGTCTGGACATTTGTGGAGCTCACTAGGGTGGTCCACAACATAAATTTCTGGGGTTAAATCCCATGGCAAATGATGTTTATGTTTTATTTCCTTCAATTACTTGTTGCTGTCCCAATCTGTCTGGACAGATTTTTGGGCCAACTTGAGGCCAGGATTTGGGGCTTTTGGTGGGGAATTATATACCAAGTGGAATATGATTTTTGAAGGTACATATCCTACCTATAAGCATGCCAAATTCCAGCCTCAGCTGACCCCATTTGGGTCCCCAAAAGGGTGGGTCAATATGGGTACCTTGCTGGATTTTCTGCTGTAATTCCAACAAGGTTGTAATTTGGAAACTCAAAATTTTAAAATAGTTTCTGATCAGGTGGGCCACCTTTGTGGATGCTACCTTATACTACATATATATGGGAAGGTTGAAATCCAATTTCTCCAATTTTTGGACACCTTGGGCCCACCCCATTGGGTGCTCAATCATGGTCTATCCAGAATTCTACACTTAGCAGAATTTCTAGATAGATTGTATTTCTAAATTAAATTAAAATACTTTTGATCATCCAAAAATTGTGAAATTTTGTAGATGTGTGACCCACCCATGGAAGGACCATCCTACAAATTTTCAGGACCATCGGACCCCTGTACCATCCGTGGTGCGGCTTGGAGTGGCCCACCTTGTGGGCCGACCTTGATGTATTTTATATCCCACCATTCATCCAAGTGGGGTCTATATGGGCATGATCATTTTCCCCTTCAATAGCATCCATTTGGGACCCATTTGGATGAGTTTTGGGCTAATTACCAAGGCCCATAGGACTGTCTACCCTTGGGATGTCCAGGCCCATTGGACCGCTGCTAGACTTTTAGTCCAGCAGCATGGTCCACCTATTTTATGTGTTTAAATCAGTCCCTTCATCTGGTGGGACCCATAGAGACATATGTGGGCCACCAAGGGACTTATACTTACCCCTTTATGATTTTTGTTAGGCCCCAACAGGCCCAAAATATGGGTGTGCTAAAATTTCAGCAAAAGGCCCAAACTGGCCGCCCCTAATGGTTTGTTTAGGGGCAGCATGGCCCACCAGATTAAGGGTGGATTATGCACTTGAGATTGCCTTCTTCTAAGATGTCCTTGGGCCTCATTTATGTATGCTTGGAGGCCCACCTCCATTGAACTTTATTTGGACCTATATGCAATGGGTTGATTGGCCTTGGTAGGCCCACTCATCTTGGACCTTCTAAGTTAGGCTCCATTGGACCTCTAGGCCTATACTTATCATGGTATTGTGATGGGCTTATGGGCCAAAATACACAAGTGGTTGGGCCCTTGGTTACCCACTAAATTAGCCACATGCTTAGGCCAAGATGTAAGGCCTAATTCACTTGCTTTAAACATAAGAAATTGCCCATAAGGTTGGGTTATCGGGCTGCCCATTAGGCCCATCACAATATGTAGGATTGTGACTTTTATGGTTGGGCCCAAACCTCGTTTAAGGGCCCACCATATTGCTTATGTATCAGGCCATGTGTATTGCCCACTAGGCCCTTGGATTGTTTAAGGCCTTGGGCCTTGATTTGGTCGAGTAATAACAGGCTACCTTTTGGGACCTAGTTGAGGTTGGATGTCCTCCTTGGTGGCCCTAAGGTAGGTCTATAGGGTGGATATAGGTGGTTGAAGGCCCACATGGACCCTTGTTAGGACCGTTTCTTCCCTTAGGCTTTTATATGGCCCTTCCTAGCTCGTAGGCTACCCCAAAGTATTGGGCCCCCACTAGAGGATGATCCCATAGTAAATTTTCTAAGTACCTAGGCTTGTTTCCCTCCTTGAGAAGGAGGAGTATGTTCTAAGTCTTCATCGCGATACGACGCACCCTAATGACCCATATGCATCATTTACGTGATTGGATTGCATTTGTGTGTGGTCATTGGATTGATATGATAGAGGGATGAAGTTTCTCCCCTTGTGTACATCGAGTGCTTGGAGCTAGTGCATGATCTGTATGCGTGACTCATGCACTTACATCACATTTCATGATAGTATCACCCTAGCTTCAATAGGGCCTTGCCTCCACAGGGAGATTCGTGGATGGTCGTATGCATGGACACTGGAAATGTATTACTTGAGCATATAGGATGCATAGGATACCCATGAGTGAAATTTCTAAAACTTCCATGGTACCAAGGATCTACTCCAGCATCGTGTCCGGGTGGAAAATATAAGCATATGAGGGCCTTACACCTTTAGGCCGTGACTCCCACTGTTGTGCAGTCGGTTGGAATGGGGTATGGCCTTACCCGCCTGTGAGAGAGGGCATTACTAGGCTGAGTTCGACCAGCTCATGAATAGGTCCGCTATCGTCAGGCCTTGCTAGTGATTGATTATCCACATGCAGGTAGCGAGGTCTCCTACGCTCGTTTGACTGTGCCAGTCTGTAGAGCGGCAGTCATTCTGCAATGTATTAGACCCCAGTAGATTCCTTATGATGGAACTGTACTGACATGTGGACTAGATATGAGTACTGACATTACTTCGCATTGCATTTGCATCAGCTATATAAGCCCTTTATGCGTTACCTTGGTATGACGCCCAGTACTCATTACATTGTATTCATAACAGCCTTAGTTAGGCTTATGACATTGGCATTGATCATATTTCCTTTCTGTATCTCCTATTACTCTTCTTCACACCATTGTCATACACTTTCACCCCCCTCTAAGCTCTCTATAAGCTTATGCATGATTGATGCGTGTAGGAGATCTTAGGTCAGCAGCACAGTAGCAGAGCTTGGATAGGAGTTGACCCGAGAACCCAAAGTTGCAGATCTTCTTTTCTTCTTCTCTTGTTATCAGATGTTTTCCTTCTTATCATGTATCTTAAAGCTCAAATTTATACTGAATTTTTGTGATGTGTGCCTTGGTTATTTTTAAGATGTACTTGTTGTGATCTTGGGTATGCTCGTGTTAGATTGATTTATGATTATAAAAATCCTCCTTATAGGATTATAGGATCAGAACCTGCCTCAGGAGCCGAGAATGGGGTATTACGGAGGCTTTTGCGACCAGAACCGGCTATCGGGTTTCTTGTGAGTTCGGTCACCGAGTCTGGGGCATGACAATTGGCGTGTGAGTGGAGAAGGGCACGCACACCCCTTTTATAAAAGGAGTGGGCGTGTGAGAGGGGGTGTGTCACATCCCACTTAGATTGAGTTTCTCCAATTTGACGTTTTCGAGCGATCTTTCTTTAAATCTAATCCATCTAGTGTGTTGAGGTCATCGAATAGAGTCGGGGTATATGATTTTCTTGGTGATCCGAAATTTATATTGGCCTATCTTAAAAATCTCTTAACGAGTGCCAAAACGAACTTGATTTCAATTAACAGTATACACTTAATGATCAGGGCCCAATTTTTGGATAAATGTGTAGTCAGGATAGATAAATGGTTGGACAAAAGTTAGAGGTTGATCAATGGTGGAAAAGGCCTAAATATAAATTTTCACCTTTTGCACCAAAATGAAGGAATTGGAGTCAAAGAGGTCATCATTCAACGGTGTAGGATCATAAATCGGGGTCTAAATTTTGTATGATATCATAGTCATATGAGGCCAAAGTGTGGTCTAAATTCGAGTTGTGATTGACGATGTAAAGTGAGTCAATTGGAAGCTCCATATTTAGAAAGAGTTGGTAGGCCAAAAATGGATAACTTCGCGGCTAAGGAAAGGCCTATCAAGGTCGGGTTCTCATATTTCACACTTGGTATATATGATAGAAAATCTAAGTCATTCATATGAAGAGAAATATCCTACCATGACTACCCACGAGCTTGCTTCACTTGATGGACACCAAAATCAACGGTTAAGGGGCTGATTTATCAATTAGGCCACTTTTACAATGATCTAAGGGCGACATGTATAGTTAATTTATGATAAATAGGCATAGTATAAAATTTCACATGAAACGGATCATGAGAACTATGTGATCTAGAATTCAAGGGTATAAGTTAATGACATTAAGTACTTATGATTTTGCCATCTTTTATTTCTCCAATTTTCACTATTCGTAACATCGGACTACACCATCCAAATGCATTGAAATTTGACAGACATTATTTATTTTTCATTCTCTTTCTATTGCCCTATTTTGGGCCTTGATTGCTTACAGATGACCAAGATGCCTTTTTAATGGGTTATACCACCCCGATGTCAAAATCAACTCTTTTATATATCTAATAGAGAAGTCAACTGGTAGTTGTGGCATATACCTTACGATCTTCAAACTGAGTTATTCATTTTGATATTTAGGTGGTCCATTTGGCATATTCAAATATGATGGACGGTCAGATGACACATTAAAAATAGGAAAACTTGATGGTTAGTACTCTGATAATGTATGTAGGTGTTTATATGTTCAGCTATATAAACGGATGAACACAAGTGGTTTTTGGAGTGATCAAGAGGTAAAACATGTATACCATTAGATTCAAGTGACTTGTTCATGTGTGTAAGTTTCTCAGATTGTAGTTTTGATGGTGGGTTAAGCATATTCATAGGGGGTGAACGAGACGAACGGATTAGAATCTCAATTTGATATGTGTACGAGCGGATGTAGATTTCAAGTTGTTAAGTTTACTATGATCGGGTGGTCGAAAATCAAAGTAAACAGTTAAATATCTTTACCTATCAGTGGATAGTTAATTGAACGGTTGGTTATGATGGACAAGTGGGAATATTTGGACCTATGATGATCTTATCTTGAAATCAACGGTTGGATGACTTGATCTATGGATGGAGATCATTCTCAACGGTCAGATTCATGTTGGAGAATAGATGTAAGGTTAGGATAGCTAAATTGGCATCGAACACATGTACATACTAAGTTAAACTTCATGGTGACACTCAAGAACTTTCAATACTCGAGTATTGAAAAGTTCAGGGTATTACAATCTATCCCCCTTAAATAAAATTCCGTCTCCGAAATTTAATTACTTCTATCAAGTGGACTTCGATCCCATCAATAGTCTATTAATGGGTTTCGATCCCATCGAAGACCACTCGATAGAATCGAGTAGGTAACTCAGATCTATCCAGTAAGATATGATTTTTTCGAGTTTCTCAATGGAATCGACAAACCTTCGATGACATCGAAGGGTCTCCTTGATCTTATGAAAGACCACTCGATCGGATTGAAGAAATGGTCCAATAACGATACATAGATATATTATTTAGATTTTATCGATGCGATCGGTACAGGGTTCGATCTCATCAAAGGTGATTGAATCAAACCCCAAGTGTAGGGTTGTGATGTAGTTTTACTTGGTGGGACCAAGGTCGAACCCACATGGACTTATATTTGTATATTTTCTAGAACACTTTAGAACTAGAACTAGAACTATTTATATGATTGGATTTAAGAAGTAATGATGTAAATGAGTAAAGTAAAGAGGAAAAATAATAGAAAAACAAATTAGAGCTCTAAGGATCCACTTATAGTTATTCTTAATGTTTAATTCACTTTATTTAATTAGATAACTCAACTAGAATCAAAGTCTTATCCTATCTATCCGGATAATAGAGCGGTTAAATCATCATTAATAAACTAAAATATATTTGAACTTCAATTGATTTGGTTCCCACATAAAGCACCGAAGTATTGATCGTGGGGAATTTGAAGCATCTATCATGCCCTTAGTTTACAATAGATCAATGGATTTTATAGATCGATCTCCTACAAAATAGATAAGCAATCATTCTTAACTTTCCTAAGCATCCAATGTGCCCGTAGTTAACAATGGATCAAAGTAAACAGAAAATAAATCTTCATTCAAACCAAACATTAATGAATTGTTCAACATTCAAACAAATAATATGAATCAAAGTAAACTAAGACATTAAAAACCACTACAAACTTCACCTCTTAGCCCTAGCTAAGAGATTTAGCGAACCATAGACATGATTGAAATAAACTCAAAAGAAAAATATAAAAATCGAAGAAGAATAGAAGGATTGGAGAAGAAAGAGGAATCTGTAGAAGCTCTGCAACTCTTTGCTCCCTCTCCTCTACCCTAATTCATATATAGGAATCCTAGAATCACCCCTTTATATAGGAAAAAATCACACCGACTTGGAACCATGACTCTTCAAAGTTCCAGAAGAGAATCATCTTCGCGATCCACTCCAACATTTACTTAACATCTTTCTCCAATTGTGGAACCTCTTCCTGACAATGAAGAACTACTTCGATCAAGTGCAGCACATGAGGTTACCATCTCTGGTTAGATTGAGACAACAAAAATTTAGGTGACTGATGTATATGTTCCTGAATTGGAACCCATGCCTGATCAAGCACCGCAATCGATTGGCGATAATTCACATCTTCAGATAATATTGAAAACATCATTTCTTTCCTCCAGAAAGCTCTTAGCAATGATATCTCCATAGCCGAATCTCTTATGCCCTCCACCAAGCTACAACAACTTAAAATGAAATCCAGGCAATCGTATGCTTGGGGGTATAGGAAGCTATGTCATCTGAACTAACTGAGAGGCTCTACGAATTTATCAACCACTTCCAAATCCTCTCTCTCTCTCTCTCTCTCTCTCTCAAGTCTCATGGCCAAACTCCCACCACTTAGAGAATTTTTTGCTCTTATGAAAGAGCATTGTGAGCTTCACATCATGATCAAGCACCTTGAGTCTAAGCAAATGAGCGCAACTTCTCAAGTGGCTACAGTTAGTGACACTGCAAAGAAGATATCGGCTAAAATAAAGAACTAAAGAAATTTGAGGCCAAGATGGAGGATACAAGCGTGCAAATTGTTGTTTTAGAAGAAGAGCTAGAGACGCTGAAAAGATCTTTCAATGAGATGATCGAGGCAAGAGATCAGAAGAGAAAAACCATAAAGGAACTGGCTGATTTTGCTTGATCACAAATGAAGATGATCGGCCAAATTAGGCGCATGACCTTGAAACATCAAGCAACTCTAGCTACGGGAAAGGACCGACAAGAGAAAGTAAAAGACGCAATCACAAGATTCTTTTCCTTTGAATTCTGAATTGTAACTTTTTAAATTGATCAATGGAATCGGCCTCTGAGCCACTTTTTTGTCTTACTTTCTCGACCACCTTTTACTTAGCTTTCTTTACTTTCATAATCTATAATTGCCTCGGTGTTGTGGCATGCAAAAAATGAAGAATTGCATGATATTTTAGCTGAAATAAACACCATTATGGTTGCATGTTCCTACTTTCAGGAACAAAAAGAGTCACTGCATGCCATAACTGCCTAAGATGCGTCGAACGTGGGGTAGGTGTAATTGCCTATATAAATAATGCTCCGCCTACCACTGCAACTTATCAAAAGTACATACTTATTCATAGATTTAACCTATTTTTGACTCATGGTCATGGCTTTCTCTTTCCTCAGTCAAGCCAAGGCTTACTTGAAGGAGATCTTCGACTATGTCCTAGTTGATTACTGTCAATACTCCATGCTATTTAACATTGACCTCTTTATCAAGGATGATTTTAAGGTTACTGAATCTGATGCTCCTCTAGGAGAGGTTCTAAAAGTGCTAGAGAAACTTCACAACCTCGAGGACCGATACTTTCAACTTGAATTCGAGTTTTAGAGGATGGATGAATACCTAAGACAACAAGCTACTGCTCAAGAAGAGTCTCATCCTGTGGGCAATGCACATGAGAGAGTGTGGAACGGCCGTCTCCTATGGAACATGGTGCATTAGTTCAACTTCACCTTACTTCGAGTCCTTTAAGCACAACACACTGACCTTATGGAGGACATCAAGGAGAAGGAATGCGCTTATACTACAAAGGATCCTACTATTCCAGAGGATCACCTTTCCTTTTACGATTCTTAGATAGCTGACTACCAAGTTCGATCGAGGGTGAACCTTTCTGGCAAGAGGGAAGCTTAGGGGAGAGTTTCCTCGACCGACATTCACGTCAATCAACTCCTGCACTTCCTTCCCATCTTCATAGAGGAGGGGTATAACACCTCAATTTTTGCTGCCCGAGTACATACTCATGCCCAAGAATTTTGGGTGATAATGAAATGAATAAATGTATACTTCATAACTGCACCTTGTTTTTTCAGTTCATATTAATGAAAGTACACATTCACAAAAATAAGACCAACCATACTATAAATCTTATTCCACTTAAGCATAAAAGTTGAAATATTCATTTAATGCTCACTTAGGTGAGAGCTTATTAAACATATCTAAATTCGAAGCATCAAATGTAAATAAAGCTAAACTGTAATTAAAGCATCAATAACATAATCCAACATCACTCGTAGTCTTTCATAGCGACACCATGTATCAACTATATCTTCAACCTGTGCATCACTTTCATCATCTATATGATTGTAGAGGGTCAACGCCCTACTCATAGTGATGGTTGTCCTTTACGATTAACAATAATTCAATTGATTCATCATAATAACAATATAAGGGTTTTGATACTTTTCATACTCCACCATTATGAATGGTATCGATATGCACAATCAATATACATGAATGCATGCCTAACATAATGTGTGTGGCTCATAATACATAGTGGCAACCACATTATGGAATATAATTTATAAAAATCCAGCTCACTCTGCATCCTATAACTATGGAGATTTGTCAGCATGTCCAATACTACCGTGGATTTACGTAACACCTAGAGATGGTACAACACATGTATTCGAAGAATTACATAACATGATCTATTCATAGAGAGACTAATTACAACATCTAATCATAGGAAAATAATGTAACGCATGCCCTTAGATTACTTACATCGATGTGTGCATCTCTAACCAAATCCAAGGATTTACGCATCGACCAAGAGGGTCACTACCTGGAGTGTATTACATTCACAATAAATACATGTAAGTTATTAGCTGTGTGACCTTCAATACATCACTTGCATTAATAGGGAAATAAGTCGAACTATAAGAGTCCTGAAACTCCAAGATACATGCCCAAGCCATAAAATAAGGGAAAGTAGCACAAGGCTAACCCAATAAACGGAAACAGAGTAGCAATAAGATAACTTAATAAAGGAGAAGAGTAACATTAGGCTAACTCAAAAAAAAAAAAAAAAAAAAAAGAAAAAAAAAAGAGAGAGAGAGGAGTAAAATCCAACTCAATATAGAGTAGAGACACGCGTCGATCTCAAAATTGGCGAAAGGTAAGGCTTGTATCCATCAGTCATGAATTCATAAAATGTCCAACGGTATTTTTATGGACTAATTAATCTGGAATTATAATAAAATAAACCCCATTAGGGCAAAAAATAGTACATACACTTTTAAGTGTATCAATAAGTATAACAATGCGATTTTGGGTCAGACAGGTCACCATTATGTCAAAAATACCCCAAAAGTAGATCTCATTGCCCTAAGGTTTAAAATATGAATTTTAGGTCAGATCAATGTCAGTAAAATCATAAGATTTTCTGAGATAAGTATCCAGTTCATCGGATGCATAAACTGTGCACCATTTGGGACCCGAATTCATGTAGTTTCAAGATTGAAGGCAGATCTGACCTACAAAATAATCCAACATGATTAAAATCATATCTCAAAACATAATTCTAACATGGATAAATAATTCATAATTAGCCAGTAACTTATTAACATAAAAATCACATTAAAAATCAAACTATACACATTTTTAATGCGAAAAGAAGAGAACTATGTATAAATTCAACTTAAATATGTGTAAGCCTAAAGGAATCCCTCACATTAGCCTTGGATGTAAAACCTAGATAGATCTCAATGTATGGGGGCTGTCATGCCCCAAACTCGAGAATCGGGCTCACAAAATTCCCAACCGTTGAATCTGGTGTCGATAGCCTCTGTAATACCCCATCTAAAATCCCAACTACATACGCCAGGTTCTAATCCTGGTAATATGCAAACATTTCAATACTCGAGTATTGAAAGTTCTCGAGTGTTACCATGGAAATTAACGAAATATATACATGTGTACGATACCAATCTATCTATCCTAACCTTACATCTATTCCCCACCACGAATCTGACCCTTGAAAACAGTCCCTATCCATAAATCAAGTCATCCGACCGTTGATCATGTGGTTTGATACATGTACATTCCCCTAACTAAATCAACGAATAACCCTTCATCATAATGATTTAGGCATAAGTTCTTTTATAAGAATTACTTAGAAACGTGCCTACAACCATGTAGAACCATTGGATTTCACAATACTCGTAGATCAACAATAATTACGAAAATGCCATTAACCTAGACCTAAAATCCTAGATCACAAGGTTCGCACAATCCGTTTGATGAGAAATCTTATGTCATGCCTATATAGCATGAACTAACCGTACATGTTAAATCCCAACCCTTAGTTTGCAAGATCCATAGTTAAAACAAACATTTACTTGATACGGACCATCCGAGAATCGTGATTACCAGATACTTTAAGATGAGTCGTACCTAGGATGGCAAAACGGATGGACGGAGTGGATCAGATAAAAATGCCTCTGTGGGCCCCATTTTGATGCATGTACATGACCCATGTGTGCACTCGTTGTGCACTGATCCGGGAGGCATGGTTAAACACGGTTGACCTGTGAAATCACCAAAACGGAAGGATTTTCCTTTCCTTCCGCAATGAACAGACAATGTCTGTTTAAAGGATGTTGTGGCCCATCAGGACCACCCATCCGTTCAATCTGAACCGTCCATCGTGTTCGGAAGCCACCCCCGTCCCAATCATAGCTATTCTCACGTGAGACTGCACACGTGTGTACACTCAACTTCCAACAAAGGAGGAGCCTCTACACTACAGTGTTAACAAACATTGGAGGATTCGAACCGTCCAATAAGATTAGAGGGAAAAACCGACCAAGACCATGGGACCCATGATGGCCCATGCACACAACCGTGGGCGCAAATGCGAGCGTAAGAAGGAAAACCGACTTCCGTTAAAGCTATAGACCGAGAAAACTGGCCGCATTGAATCTATCCACACGACCTACGCTTCCATCTCAACCGTTCAAAACCCTCCAAACAACATTCCGCCTTCTTCCATAAAGACAGATTGGGAAAGATCGGACCACAAGCGACTCTGTTTCCTGTCATTACGCAAGCCTAACCCGATTTCTGCTACGCAAAGGCAAAGGTGCGTATCTAATCCATCAATCGTGTCCTATTCTTGCTGCATAAACCGGTTTGCGTAAGGATACATAGGAAAGACCTAAAATCATGTACGCCTATAAAAGATGCCTCTTCCATCCGACAGTGAGAAAGAAAGGAAGAAAATGAGAGGAAGAAAGAAAGAAAGAAGCGTCGTACATCGAGTTCCATCGAACGTCAGTTGCAATTCAGGTCAGGCCGAATTCGTCAGTCAGTAAGATCATGTACCCCTCCTTCTATCCTCCTTCCTAGATTTTCTTTCCTTTTCTTTTCCACAGCAAGACACGAAATTACTTCACCCGGTCGATCTGAGTCAACTCGATGAAAGAACACACTGAAGTTCCTAAACATAGACATTAAGAATTATCTAACTGCCATGTCATATAACACGTTTAAATTAGGCCTTCACAAAGATTTTCCTTTGGAATCAATCATACCGAATATAACAATACGATAAGCTCGGAATCTAACTTATTCTTAACCGTATGAACTAGGACACGATTGGATCTTAAAGCGTGTGTCCGGACATTTAACTTTGGTAGTAGGTGATCAAGCAACTAAAGGTGAGGGTTTTTTTCCTTTAAGCTTACTCGCATTAAGATATTATTATCCTGCCATTTACAAGTCTTCATGACACTGTGATATTCTCTGTAATTGTTTAATTTACCAACATCAATTATTTACCCTTTGGTAATTTTGATATGACATGAATTATGCGTGATATTTTCGAATTTATGTGAGGCCATGAATTCAAGCCTGGCCCTTGCCTTTACCTATTTGTTGAGTTAGCCTTACTACTCTCCTCTTTATTGAGTTGGCCATTGCCACTCTTCTATTATTGAGTTAGCCATTGCCACTCTCCTATTTGTTGAGTTAGCCATTGCTACTCTTCTCTTTATCGAGTTGGCAATTGCCACTCTCCTCTTGTTGAGTTAGCTATTGCTACTCTCCTCCTTATTTTATTAGCCTTGTGCTATCTATCTTTAAGGCTTGGGCATGGGTCTTGATATTCCAAAACCCCGTGATTCTATTTACGTTCCTTATGTGCAAGTGATGTTTTAAGAGGTATCACAACTAGCGATTAAAATATTTATTATGGACATAATGCGTTACAGGTAACAACCCTCTTGGTCTGCACGTAATTCAGTGGGTTGGTTAGCATGGTGCACAATCGATGTAAGTAAATCATCATGTATATTACATCACCTTTTCAGGATTGGATGTCACAAATAGTCGCAACATGAATACATCGTGTTACATAAATCCCCCAATCGCGTTGTTGTGACACCTTGAGATGTTCACATAAATCCACGTTAGCATTGGCCATGCCAGTGAATATCCGTAGTTATGGGATGCGGGTCGAGGTCGGGTTTTCTATGAATCGTATTACACATTGTGATGATCACTATGTATGATAAGCCGCACACACTTTACTAGGCATGAATCTTATGTAGGTTGTTTACGCATATCGATATCCCTTGTAGTAGTAGAGTATGAGGTGTATCAGAACCTTTACATTACTTTTATATCTCTCTTGAATTATTGTTAATCTTAAAGGATTGCCGTCACTATGAGTAGGGCGTTGACCCTCTCCAACCGTACAGATGATGCAGGTGATGTATAGCTTGAAGACCTAGAGGATCATCCCCTATGGAAGATTATACTAAGAGAATAAGAAGATAGTTTTATGATTTAGTTTTATACTTCCACTCTGAATTCAATAAATGTAATAAGTTTCCATTGATAGGGCATTTGATTACTTATTGAATTCTTTATAATCAATATAATCAATTTTATTCTCGTGAATGTAACCTTCATGAATGCATGTGGATGAGATCTAAATGAAAAAAATAAAAATTAAGGTGCGATTTTTTAAAAGAATCTAATTTATACATTATTAACACCTGGTTTTCTCAGGCATGAGTATAAACTCTGGCCATGAAAATTCGGGATGTTACATATAAGAAAGATTTTTAGGGTATTTTTTTTACAAGATCATAACCACAAGTGTACCCAAGTCACAAAAACATCATTACCACATATCCACTAATAAAATCTTTGAGTACAGTGCAGGAAAGGAAATAAAAGATGTAAGCAAAACTCAAAAGATCAGGCTCATACTCCGGGCTCAAAGCTTTTGATATGCCATAAAACCACCTGCAACGTAAACAAATGCACATAAACTTCTTATGTCACACCCCAAACTCGGAAACCTGGCTCACAAAATTCCCAATTGCCGAATTCGGCGCCGACTGCCTCCGTAGTACCCCATTCTCGACTCCTGGCACCAATACACCAGGTTCCGATCCTGGGATCCTACAAGGAGGATTTTTTTAATATCAATTTGATTCGTAATGAGTATAACCAAAAGCATAACCCACGAACAATAACCACAAGAACACCATCACAAAATCCACTATGATAAAAAACTTTAAAGTACAATGCGTATGAAGGGAAATACAAGATAATAATAACGGAGACTCCTGAAGCTCGACTGCACGCTCCTGCTGCAACTAAGCTACGGCTGCATCTTGACGTCACCTGAACGCATCAATCGTGCATAATCTTATAGAAAGCTTAGAGGGTGGTGTTAGTGTGTGTGCAATATGGACGTGCTCAGAATACAATGTCAGAGTAATGCGGAATCATGCTGATGAGTACATGAATACAATCAGCCATACCAAGGCTATGTGATTCAAGATATGAATGTCATTGGTCATATCAAGACCATGTGATGCGAGATGCAACTCAAGCATGCCAATCCTCATCCAAATCCACATATCAATGCAGCTCATCACTAGAGCATCAAGTATCAGTACAGTTCTCAGTCTGCATAATTACCAGGGTTTACTACACTCCAAATGACACTGCCCCTTTCCCAGGCGCGTAGTCCAAGCAAGCGTAAGAAATCTCACTATCCGCCTGGCCAATAGTCTAACAATACCTATCTGCCACGTCAATAGCGGACCCATTCATGAGCTAGTCAAACTTAGCCTAGCAATGCCCCCTACCCTCGGGCAAGTAAGGCCACACCCCTTTCCAATCAACTATAACACAGTGGGAGACGTAGACTCCTGGTATTTAGCCCTCGTGCACTCATGTATCCACTCGGTCTTGACGTTGGAGTCATCCTCTAGTACCATCGGATTTGGGGATTTTCACCCAGGGACATTTATGACGCCCCGATGCGAGAAACAGTATTTCCGGTATCCAATCCGGCCACCCACGATGTGTCTGTGAAGGCCACAACCCTGATGTCGCTAGGGCACATAGTAATCACAATCACACAAATGCAAATGTGCATGAGTCACGCAGTCCATTCATGCATCAATCCTGCGCATACCGTGCACTCATGTGGGATAACTCTGGCTATCAAGGAGTCCCATAAACCACTTGCATTATGGCATATGTAATGGTCAATCACAAACATACAGATGATGCGTATGGGCATGTATTATGATGTTGTGCTGTCACAAACTCATAATCAGCAACGGTAGCTGGTATCGGTAATCGGCACCAATAATTGGCATCGTTAATCAACCCCGGCGCGAGGCGGGGTCCATAAATGGATGGCCGATGATAGTTCACATACATCAATGGGGTCCACATACGTGGCCCATCATGAAAAAGAGATGGACGGCTGGATGTAACACACAGCAGAGTGGGGTCCCACCTGTCCAGATTACTAGACGGCGTAAAATGAAGTACATATACAGTGGGGTCCACAGAACTAGTGACATCAACAGCAGGCTAATAGCTGTTGTGAGATGCACCAGCCACACATGTATTATATATATATATATATATACACACACACACACACACACACATACATACATACATTATATATGCAAAGAGCATAAGGTTGGCCACCATCCAATACATCTGGATGGTGCAGATTACCTAGGCTAAAGGTGGGTCCCATGTGGGAGTGACCACCATCATCACGCATATAAGATATTAATATTTATATATATATATATATATATATATATATATATATATATATATATATAATATTATATTATATCATCCAGCCCAGCGTCCAGCAGCAAGGACGTTAGACGGTCTGGATGCCACGGGGTGGGTACACGTGGTGTGGCCCACCATGTATATTTATATTACAATATATTATATTATTCATATATTATTATTTAATATATATATATATGTGTGTGTGTATGTGTGTGTGTGTGTGTGTGTGTGTGTGTGTGTTGTGTTTTGTTATGGGGAGTCCAGCGTCCAGCCATCTGGACGCTGGACGTTGTTAAGGGTCCCACGTGGTGCGGACGATGTAACCTTCACAGTGGGTCTAGGTGGTGTGGCCCACCCAGTCAAGATTAAGTTGACTTTTGTGTTTTCCTACATCCGGGCCTATCCAAACTAACAGGCAGCAATCCCGTCTGCTGGACAGTCCAACAAGGTGGGCCCACTGCATGGACGGCATGGATATGATACATACTTCAAGATGGGCCAAACAATTAGGGAGGAGAGGAGAGAGAGAGAGAGAGAGAGAGAGAGAGAGAGAGAGAGAGAGAGAGAGAGAGAGAGAGAGAGAGAGAGAGAGAGAGAGATCGTGATGGAGAGGAGGGACCCGCCACTATGGGCCCTCCATTTCTTACATTGTATGCTTCAAACAGTTCCCACCACATGTGGTCCCAAAAAGGAAATTTAACGGTGGATCACCCACCTATCGGCCTCGTTCTTGATCCCTTGGACTCCTATGCTCCTTGCCTTCAATTTTAATGGAGGTAGATGATGAATGGATGGTGGAGATGGGAGATGAGAGGGTGGGAAAGTGGGCCACAGTTGTTGTTTTGGGGGAGCTTGGGGAGGCTTGGACGTTGGGATTTTTGTTACTTGGGAGATTTTTTTGAGAAATGAGGGAGAGAGAGAAGTGATGGGATGGTAAGATATGGAGTGATGGGTGGAGTGATGGGTGATGGGTGGAGTGATGGATGAAGTGATGTAAGGGTTGACTTTCGGTTAGCTTGTGTAAGAGAGAGGTAAGGGTAGGGTATGGGTTGCTTGTACTTGACTTGAGGTGTGATGTGTACTTGATTGATGGGATTGATTGATTAATGAGATAGGTCGTAGAGATTCTCTCAGAATTCACACACGCGGCGTTTTCCTCGAAATGAACACGGGCCCATATCTTCTAGCCTGGGTATCGGATCGGTGCGCAAGTCGCGGTGTTCGAACCGCGGCGACGGCGCGGTCGCTAGGGTACAAGTGTCAGGTTGAGCCGACTTTGGTATGCAGGACTCGGCTTAGGATGACGCGCAAACGTCGGATATAGGTTGATGGTTGCCGAAATTAGACCGAAAGGACCGCGGAAGCCTACGAAACAGTACAGACTAGGATACGGGTCTTACAACTCTCCCCTCCAAATAAAATTTTTGTTGTCGAAATTTGCACAATCATCGCAACTAGTCATAACTCATAAAGGAAGAGAAAACATGGCATCATCATATAAAATTGGAGACAACATATAAGATACAACATATAATCAATAATCAAAGAAATGGGGATAGTGCTCTTGAATCTCGGCCTTGCACTCCCAAGACGCCTCATTAACATAATGGTGGCCTTACTGAACTTTCACAAAGGGAATGACCTTGGTCCAGAGGACCTGCTCCTTCCGATCAAGGATATGAACTGATGCTTAATGTAAGAAGCGTCCTCACGAACTTCCAGCGGCTGCCAATCGATAATAAGAACGATGTCTGACCCACACTTCCTCAGCATAGTGACATGGAAAACGTTGTGAACGCTAGACAACTGAGATGGTAAGGCAAGCCGATAGGCCACGACGCCAATGCGCTTAGTGATCTCAAAAGGTCCTATGAATCTCAGGGCAAGCTTGCCCTTCACTCTGAATCGAACCACGCTCTTCATGGGCGAGACCTTGAGATACACTCTGTCCCCAATATCGAACTCTAAGGGATGACGTTTATGATCAGGAAAACTCTTCTGCCGGCTCTGAGCTGTGCGCATCCTCTGCCTGATGATATCAATAGCCTCTGATGTCTGCTGTACAAGCTCGGGACCTAGGAGACGCTGCTCTCTGACATCGGTCTAATAACTCGGAGATCTGCACGGTCTACCATACAATGCCTCAAAAGGAGCCAAGCCAATGGTCGCCAATCATAGATGCTCATCCCAGCTACCCCCGAAGTCCATCGTGCAGGCCCGAAGCATATCCTCAAGGATATGTTGACCCTCTCGGTCTGGTCATCGGTCTGCAGATGATACACGGTGCTGAGCTGCAAATCAGTACCCATTGCTCTCTGAAAGCTCCCCCAAAACTGAGACGTGAACTTCAGGTCTCGGTCTAAAACGATCGAGACAAGAACACCGTGCAGTCTCACGATCTCATCAACAAACAGCTTGGCGAGCTGATTCGCATGTCAAGTCTCATGAATTGCAAGAAAATGTGCCAACTTCATCAGAAGGTCCACAACAACCCAGATGACGTCATGACGTGTCGAGTCCTCGGCAAGCCCATAATGAAATCTGTCGATACGTGCTCTCACTTCCACGTCGGGACGCTCGATGGCTGTAATAGACTAGGGGGTCTCTGATGATCGACTTTGACACACTGGCGTATGTTACACTCGACCACAAAACTAGCGATCTGGCGCTTCATCCCTGCCCAAAAATATTGTCTCCTCATATCACGATACATCTTCGTCGAGCCTGGGTGGATAGAAAACCGCGATCGATGTACTCGGTTATAAGATCTCTCCGTAACTCAGGAATATCTAGGACATACAATCTGCCTCTGAAGCGAAGTCCACCATCAGATCCAATTTGCCAATCCATCTGACTCTCAGATGCTGCCTCTGCTCGGTAATCCTGTAACGATTCATCTATCTGCTGAGCCTCGATCACCCTTACGACAAGAGACGGTTGAATCGACAGGCTCGATAGCTGAACGATAGAAGACTGTAGACCAAAATTGAAGTCATACTTTACTATATCTTCGAGTATCCTCCACTCTCGAATCATCATCTTGTACTACCAGGCCTCATGGCTGAGGGCTCAGGGCATCGGCCACCACATTCGCCTTTCTTCGGTGGTATTGGAGATCAAAATCATAGTCCTTCAGGAGCTCCATCCAACGCCTCTGCCTCATGTTCAGCTCAGACTGAGAGAATATGTACTTCAAGCTCTTGTGGTTGGAGAAGAGCTCAAACCTAACCCCATAGAGATAGTGTCTCCACACCTTCAGTGCGAAGACGACTACTGCTAGCTCCAAATCATGTGTGGGGTAGCTTAGCTCATGGACCTTGAACTGACAAGACGCGAAGGCTACAGGCCTGCCGTGCTGCATCAGGACAGCACCCAAGCCAATACGCGAGGCATCAATAATACAACAAATTCATCACTCCTAGAGGGAACAATGAGGACAGGAGCGGACGTGAGGTGCTCCTTCAGCTCTATAAATGATCGCTCACATGCATCATTCCAAACAAACTCTGTGCCCTTCCGAGTCAACCTGGTCAAAGGGGCTGCAATACGAGAGAAGCCCTCAATGAAACGCCGATAGTATCCTGCTAAGCCAAGGAAACTACATATCTCGGACGCTGTCGTGGGCTGGCCCCACAGACACACTGCTTCAATCTTCGAGGGGTCTAATACGACACCCTCCCTCGTCACCACGTGACCGAGGAACTTCATCCTCCTGTCAAAACTCGCACTTCTCCATCTTCGCATACAGCTGGTGGGCACGGAGGGTCTGCAATGCGATCTCTAGATGCAGCATATGTTCCTCATGGGTCCTCAAATATATCAAAATGTCATCGATGAATACTACAACAAACTGACCAAGATACGGACGGAAGACCTCGTTCATCAACTGCATGAAGAACGCGGGTGCATTAGTCAGTTCGAAAGACATGACCTGAAACTCAAAATGACCATAACGCATCCTGAAAGCCGTCTTTAAGATGTCCTCCTCTCAGACCCGAATCTGATGATAACCAGAACGCAAGTTAATCTTCGAAAAGAACTGTGCACCCCACAGCTGATCAAATAAGTTGTCTATCATCGGGAGCCGATACTTGTTCTTGATCGTGACCCGGTTAAGCTCGCGATAATCCACACAGATCCTCAACGAGCCATCCTTCTTCCTGACGAAGAGTACCGGCGCTCCCCAAGGTGATGAGGGTCGAATATTGCATATCAGACCCCAGTTATGGCATGATTTTACCTATATGATAATGCTAAACGGAGTATTTCAATTATATTTCTGTTGCAGGATGAAACCAGG
The DNA here is from genome assembly GCA_021015155.1 of Magnolia officinalis. Taxonomy (NCBI): domain Eukaryota; kingdom Viridiplantae; phylum Streptophyta; class Magnoliopsida; order Magnoliales; family Magnoliaceae; genus Magnolia; species Magnolia officinalis. Next base: position 67,784,982 of record JAJHSJ010000007.1, read on the forward strand.
AGCGTTGATGGAAAAAAGATATTAAAAACGTAGATCTGACGTTCCGAAGACACCTGAGCACGGGATGGACCCCAGAGAACCAATAATGAAGAGTTTACACAACTGGGATCTGAGGAAAGCAAGCCAGAGGGGCCCGAAAAGGGTCCAAGATGCAAGATCACATGATTCCAGCTATCTATTTGGCTCGAAACTGCACACATGTGATGAGAGCCAAAAATCAACCGTACATATTAAATTTCAGCCATTGGATCACTATGAAAGTGGTCCAACGGTCAAATCAGCCCAATAATTATCAATTCTGGGCCCACCTGATCAAAACCACCCATCCTTGACTGAAATTTCGTCCTAAATCCAATGGACGGGGTGGATTTTCCAGAAAACACTTCAGTGGGGCCCACCGATCATGGATGCGAAAATTTCTATTCCATGTCCTGCTACAACTCTGCCACTGATCCAGCTTTCCAGCAACTATAAAAAAGGAGTCTGGACATGGGAAGGGCATTCAGAAGCAGGGAAGTCCAGATCTAGAGCAAGGGAGAGAAGAAAGAGAAGAAGAGAGAAAGAAGAAGAGAGAAATTGGTTTGATATTTTTTTATGAAATTTTTTATTTATCCATCTGTTTAATAGATTTTATGGGTAACTAATCTCTCAGCTAGGGCTGAGATGAAACCCCTAATTTGAACACCCTTGTTCTATGTTGATTTTACTTTAATTAGATTGATTTGTTTATTTCCCTAGTGTGCTGATTGTTTTAAATTCTATACTTCTCCATCTATGAACTTTGATCAGAGTTATGGATGGATGTGGTTTGGATGCTTATTCTAGGTGCTTGTATCTGATCATGAACAGGTTCCTGTAGAGAAAGAAACAGGGTGCTTTAATGAACTGCATATTCCATATGCCGCGATAAGGACATGGGATATGTTCTTCATGGCATTGCTTAAGGAAAGACAATCTGTATGCCCGATTAAGGACACAGATTGTGCTTTCTCTAGATAAGTTAGATCAATTAAATTAAGGTGAATTAACAGACAAAACAAAGGTTAGGATAATTAGGGTGGATTCGAAGTCCTTGTGCTTCCTCTGATTGAATTTTCTTCCTTATTCTCAATAGTTATTTTCCATAAATTTGTGTTAGTATTCGCTACATTAATTGTTGTTAGTAAGGAGAATCACAGATTTGAATTGTGACGACCAGTCTTCGTGGGATTCGACCTCGATCTTACCGAGTTTATACTACATCACAACCCTATACTTGGGGAGTGAACAAGTTTTTGGCGTCGTTGCCGTGGACTTGTTTGGTCCAAATTAAATTTAGGATTCTCTCTATCTACATAATTCATAGCTTAGGATTTTACTAACTTAGAGTTCTTTTCTTTATTTTAGAAATTAACCTATTTCCTGTTTTGTAGGGTCCTGAGATAAACTTCTAATTTGGTAATCCCTTTCTAAATTCTTTACTTTTTCTAATTTTTATTTTTAGAATTAGGTTTTTACTTTTTAGAAATTTCTAATTCTAGAATTTCTTTTGAATTTTTTATTTTTTGGATTTAGATTGTTCTCTTAAGTAACTTTCTAGTTTTAGAAATTCTTTTTCCTTTTTAGAAACTTAGTTTTTTATTTTTAGAAACTTTCTTTTTTTTAGAAATTAACCGTTGCTTAGGATTTTTCTATCATTATTTTAGGAAACTTGATTTGTTTTTGTTTCTATTTTCAGGAATTGAGGAAGAAAGCTACTAAGTGAGGAGGAGCTTCTTAAATCTTCGGACATCACATCTCCTTTTTCCGGTTCTTTCTTCCCATTCTTATTTACATAGTTTTACTTGTTTTAGTTCTAGTTTTTCTTACTCTTAGGTTGTTACTTAGTTTATATGCTAGGACGTAGATCTCTAGATAAAGAACTAACACTTTTGATCCTGAAATAGAAAGAACATTCCATAGAAGATTGAAAGACATCCCAGTTGAAATGGCAGAAGAGAATGGAACTAAAACTCTTAGAGATAATTTTTAGCTCCTGTCCAATTCAATGCGCCTTCATGCATAGTGTTGCCCCCCACCACGGCAGCACACTTTGAACTCAAGACTGGGGTCATACAGTTGTGCCTTCCTTTTATGGGTTAGACAAGGAGGACCCATATCATCATGTGAAAGAATTCCTAGACATTTGCTCCACCTTTAAATTCCAAAACTTCTCAGACGATTCGATCCGCCTACGCCTGTTTCCTTTTCTTTGAAGGATAAGCGAAAGCATGGTTGAATTCTCTAGAAGTTGGGTCTATCACTATATGGGACTAATTGTCTAGGAAGTTCTTAAACAAGTTCTCCTGTTCACAATACTAATGCTCTCCGAAGAGAAATCACTAATTTCACCAAAAAGAGGGAGACACTTTCATGAATGTTGGGAAAGATGGAAGGACTTGCTTCTTAAATGTCCACACCACGTTTTGAGAAAGGGCAACAAGTGCAATACTTTTATGACGGTCTGACACCCCAGAACCATCGCATGGTTGATGCCACCAGTGGAGGGTCCTTCATGACCAAAAGCGATACCGAAGCGTGGAAATTCTTTGAAACCTTGTGTGAAAACTCCCAGCAATGGGACTATTCAGATAGAGGTGAAAGAAGTTCCCAAGCACAAAAGAGAGGTGGCATATATGAGATACGAGTCACACCAGATCTCCATGCCAAGATTGATGGCCTGACAAAGAAGGTTGATGCTCTGATGTTGCATAATGGACTTCCACAAACAACTCAATCCGAGGCTTGTGCCATATGTTCTAGTCCTACCCATCCTACGCAATCTTGCCCATCTGGTACAGCATTTCCAGAATTCCTCTCTGAACAAGTTCATGCTTTGAACACCTTCAGAAACCTGGGAATGATCCTTACTCGAACACGTACAACCCAGGGTGGGCTAGGCATCCAAATTTTCTTGGGCAAAGGACCGCAATAAGGAAGACCATCTGGAAATCCTCCTATGCAACCTCAGCAGTTTCTACAATATCAACAACTGCCTGCACAATCAAGGAAACCATCTCTTGAGGATACACTCCATCTTTTTATGCAGAGCAGAGTTCTCCCATTCCAAAAAGACACCCAACAAACCTTACTAGCCAACCAGCAAAGCTTACATGCAAATGCACAATCCATCGCCAAGCTGGAAGTACAAATGGGTCAATTAGCTGCCACATTGAGTGAGAGAGAGAAGGGTAAGTTCCCTGGCCAACCTGTGGCTAATCCAAAGGGACAATATGAGATTGGCTCTAATTCCAACCAAGGGCAATATCACGAGCAAGCCAAATCAATCACTACCCTTAGGTCAGGCAAACAGATTGACAACAAAATAGAGATACCTAGGGATGAATCAAATCAAGGTGAAGTAGAGAGATACACCAATGCATCCAAAGTCCAAAAACTCTCTGACTCTCCTAGAGCCGCTGACGTGCCACCTTACGTGCCCAAAGCACCTTTTCCTCAACGTCTGGCACCAATGAAGAAAAGAAACAACATTGATGAAATCCTGGACGTGTTTAAAAAAGTGCAAGTCAACATCCCGTTGCTTGACGCTATCAAGCAAGTCCGTACTTACGCTAAGTTTCTTAAAGATTTATGCACTTAAAAGCGTAAGCAGAATGTTCATAAGAAAGTCTTCCTTACAGAGCTGCTCAGCTCCATGATTCAACATAACACCCCTCATAAATTTAGGGATCCAGGAGCTCCTACCATCTCTTGCGGCATAGGAGATCATAAAATCGGGAAGGCATTACTTGATTTAGGGGCGAGCGTCAATTTGTTACCATATTCGGTTTATGAGCAGCTAGGACTTGGTGAGTTGAAACCGACTAAATAACATTACAACTAGCTGATAGATCTGTCAAGGTGCCCCGGGGTATTATTGAAGATGTGCTAATCCAGGTTGACAAATTTTATTTTCCAGTGGATTTCATAGTTATAGATACTCAGCCTGTTCAGAATCCTCATAGTCAGATCCCAGTCATTTTGGGTCGTCCATTTTTGGCCACATCTAATGCTATTATAAATTGCAGGAATGGAGTTATGAAGTTGTCATTTGGTAACATGAATATTAAACTCAATGTTTTTTAATGCAGGACAACAACCCGCGGATTTGGACGACATATTTGAAGTGGACATGATCGAGAGTCTAGTGCAGGACTCCTTCCGTAAATCTTTTGAAGATCCACTTGAGACCTGCTTAGCACAACATGGCATGGATTTTGACATAGATAGTCCCACCCATGAAGTCAATGCAATGCTCAACTCTACTCCTATATTGGAGACTGAAAAATGGAGAGCGAAAGTGGAACCTCTTCATCCCTCTAAGACTCTTCCAGATAGTACAGTTTCTAACTCTGAGAAGGCAAAAAAGAGCAGGTTGCTTAATGTTCTTCGAACATATAAGGCAGCAATTGAACGGAAGATAGCAGAAATACAAGGAGTGTGCCCCACTGTATGTAAGGATCATGTTGCAGAAATATCACGTAAAATGCAAAGGAAGCATGATCCTAACATGGAAGAAGTCGTTCGAGCAGAAGTCCTTAAATTATTTGACGACAGTGTCAGTTACCTCATTGCAGATAGCACAGCTCATGGGAACTCACATCACTTGTCTGGGATTGTCTAACCACAGTGTTGAGGTAAGTTCTTTGGCGGACCCTGGTCTTAAAGATTAGTTCATTCATGGTCCGTTCTTGTCTGGCTGAAGACGTCAAACTTAGCGCTCCTGGGAGGCAACCCAGCATTTCATTTGATTTCTTTTTCCTTATTAGTTAGTTCAATGTTTGTGGGTATCATTACTGCAAACCCTCACGAGACTACAACTCGTCCACTAGGGGTAACCTAGGGGTTTAAGGGCTTGTTGCATACGCTAAATGCAATTGCGAGTACCTGCGAAAGTGGTATAGGTAGGGTTTTTCTTTTTGTGATTTTTATTTTACTGATTTCTCTTTTGTGCTGACTCGCTTTTACGCTGATATTTTTGAGAGCTTCTTGATTCTCCATCCAGCTACTATCTTTCCCTCACTCCTCTTTTCTTTTTGTTGTCTCAGGTACATTGCATGCTTATTTCTTTTACATTGAGGACAATGTAGATTTTAGGTTAGGGGTGGGAGATTAGGTTACCTAATCAGTATTTTCTTGGTCTTGAGAAAAAATTGTGAAAATTTTTAAAATTTTTCTGGAATTTCTATTGAATTCAAAGTGATTTTGAAGGATAGTTGTGATTTTGAAATTACAAGATTCAGAATGTGAGAAATTTATGACTCTTGGATTCAGTTGTCTGGCAGATTTCACACTTAAGTTTGAATTGTTAATCCACGATTAGAAGTTGTAAACATTGATTGAGCCATGATTCTACATATCAGATCTCGTTTATACATTAAGTTTTCAGTTCGATATTAATTGATAACATGGTAATCACTAAGCATGAAAGGAACCAGCTTGAAAAACAAAATTTTTAGCATCAGTCTATAAAGAAGAATTGAAAGAATAAGTCGCATAATCGTCATCATAGGTTTGCTCCCTATAGATGAAGATTTGATTACCCATAATTGACATAAGAAAAGAGTTAGGCGACAAGTTTTCACCATAGGTTTGCTCCCTATAGGTGCGAATTTGATTCCCCTCCTTGGCACCATTGTTTATAAAGGAAATCAAAGGCTGATAGAACAAAAAGATGATCTAAAATGCTAGTGTTGGTTTCAGGTTTGGTTGTCACGAATTACTAATGATATCATGAAATTGACAATTGGATCTTTTAATGATTGTAAGCCGAGATCACACTATATACTCATGGAACTCAATGTTTAAAATTGTTCTAATTATTGGATTAATATTTTGAACTTGATTATGAAGTTTACTGTAAGCTTGATTTCAGGAGAAAAATCTCCTCACCATTCACGAATTTTAGAATTTTCACATCTCAACTATCTGTTCACAAGTCACTTGAGTTTACAGGAATTGTCTTTTATTTCTGAAATTATTTCTTCGCATGTTTTGCTCGGGACTAGCAAAATGCTGGTTGGGGGTTGTGATGAGGGTCGAATATTGCATATCAGACCCCAGTTATGGCATGATTTTATCTATATGATAATGCTAAACGGAGTATTTTAATTATATTTCTGTTGCACGATGAAATCAGGAGCGTTGATGGAAAAGGATATTAAAAGCGTAGATCTGACGTTCCGAAGACACCTGAGCACGGGATGGACCCCAGAGAACCAATAATGAAGAGTTTACACGCCTGGGATCTGAGGAAAGTAAGCCAGAGGGGCCCGAAAAGGGTCCAAGATGCAAGATCACATGATTCCAGCTATCTATTTGGCTCGAAACTACACACATGTGATGAGAGCCAAAAATCAACCGTACATATTAAATTTCAGCCATTGGATCACTATGAAAGTGGTCCAACGGTCAGATCAGCCCAATAATTATCAATTCTGGGCCCACCTGATCAAAACCACCCATCCTTGACTGAAATTTCGTCCTAAATCCAATGGACGGGGTGGATTTTCCAGAAAATACTTCGGTGGGGCCCATCGATCATGGCTGCGAAAATTTCCATTCCATGTCCTGCTACAACTCTGCCACTGATCCAGCTTTCCAACAACTATAAAAAAGGAGTCTTGGACATGGGAAGGGCATTCAGAAGCAGGGAAGTCCAGATCTAGAGCAAGGGAGAGAAGAAGAGAAGAAAGAGAAGAAGAGAAGAAAGAGAGAGAGAAATGGTTTGATATTTCTTTTATGAATTTTTATTTATCCATCTGTTTAATAGATTTTATGGGTAACTAATCTCTCAGCTAGGGCTGAGATGAAACCCCTAATTTGAACACCCATTGTTCTATGTTGATTTTACTTTAATTAGATTGATTTGTTTATTTCCCTAGTGTGCTTGATTGTTTTAAATTATATACTTCTCCATCTATGAACTTTGATCAGAGTCTATGGATGGATGTGGTTTGGATGCTTATTCTAGGTGCTTGTATCTGATCATGAACAGGTTCCTGTAGAGGAAGAAACAGGGTGCTTTAATGAACTGCATATTCCATATGCCCGATTAAGGACATGGGATATGTTCTTCATGGCATTGCTTAAGGAATTAGACAATCTGTATGCCCGATTAAGGACACAGATTGTGCTTTCTCTAGATAAGTTAGATCAATCTAAATTAAGGTGAATTAACAGACAAAACAAAGGTTAGGATAATTAGGGGTGGATTCGAAAGTCCTTGTGCTTCCTCTGATTGAATTTTCTTCCTTATTCTCAATAGTTATTTTTCATAAATTTGTGTTAGTAATTCGCTACATTAATTGTTAGATTAGTTAAGGAGAATCACAGATTTGAATTGTGACGACCAGTCTTCGTGGGATTCGACCTCGATCTTACCGAGTTTATTACTACATCACAACCCTATACTTGGGGAGTGAACACAAGGTAAACTGCTCAGATAAATGAATCCCAACTCACGCAACTCGTCCAATTGTAGCTGTAACTCACGCAACTTCATCGGTGTCATATGGTACGAGGCCTTTGAAATAGGTGCGGTACCGGGCACAAGATCTATCTAGAACTCAATATGCCGACGAGTCGGCAACCCCGGAATCTCCCGGAACACGTCGAGGAAATCACAGACAATCGGCAACTGATCAATACATGCGGCAACAGGCTCCTCAACAGCGCAGGACATTAAACATGACAACGGCTCTCCTCCGAGCTCGGCAACAAACTGAAACTGCGGTAAGCCTGGAATGCAGAACGTGACGGTCCTCAGGGAACAGTCCAAGACAGCGTGGTACTCGGCAAGCCAATCCATGCCCTGGATGACGTTGAAATCTAACATCGACAGCATAAATAAATTTGCGTGCAAAAAGATATCATCGACCAGAACATGACAAGATGAACAGAAACGGCCCAATACCGTAGTCTTCCCCAAGGGCGTCGATACGGTCAACCCCTCGCGAGAAGACTCTGTCGATAATTCAGACGATCGGCAAAAATCCTCAGACATGAATGAATGCGAAGCACTGGAATCAAATAATACTCGAGCGATACATGCAGATGAAAGTGCCCTGGTTTGTCAAGTTACATGAGTGGTTGGTTAGACTGTCTACAGAGCTCAAATAGGAAGATCAATTCAAGCGTCTGCCTCAACCGGATGTGTACAAGCTCGTCACAGGTGAATCTAAAGGCTCACATCCCATGACCCAAAATACCAGGGAAAGAAAACCCCTTAAAAATGAGTTAGAAATCATAGGGTTTTAGGGTGAGAAAACTTTTTACAAAATAGAAAAATCTCTAAGTTTTTCTCGCCTTGTTGATTTTATTGAAGCACCCTCGATATGATCGACCTGCACTGTCGATGTCCTCAATACCTTAACGATATTATCGATGAGAGGACCAAAAGTGTCCAGCAACTAAATATTTATCAGGACGAATTATCGATGTATCGATGCACCAATCGATATCATCGATATAAGCACTAAATAGGTCCAGCAACTTCACAACATATTTGGACGAATTATCGATGTATCAATACACATATAGATATCATCGATATTCAAAACTCGAGTCATCGAGAGTAGCTCGATAAGATCGACAGGCAGACTTCCGGCGCCTCTATTGTTTAATGAAAATCTCAAATTCCTTCGATATATCGATGACCGTCTGATATGATCTGAATTCAAATATCGATAAGATCGGAGGTCCATCGATGATATCGATCGAGGGCGCGTATTTCTTACAACAGATATTTCAAGTTGTTTTTAACTATGATCGGTGGGCCTTCGATAGAATCGGTATTCAAATATCGATGATATCGACACCACGTCGATTGTATCGAACAAAGACATAAATCGTCCAGCAAGCTTAAAGTTAAATTCGCTGGTTTTATCGATGCATCAACTTTAATCTCGATATCATCGACATTCAAATTCCGATGATCTCGACGGTTCCCCGATCACTCATGAAAACCTAAAATATTTCAAAGTCAAGTCTCTCTCATTTTTCAAGTGTCGATGGATCGAACCTGTCATCGATGGAATCGGAGTTCGAAATCCGATGACATCGACAATAGTTTCGATTCATCGACCAATTGACAAGGAGTTTCAAAAGCGTATGACATTGAGTCCGAGTCATCGAGCAGATCATCGATGCTATCGAGTGTATACGCTCGATGCTATCGAACCTACTCGATGATATCAAACCTACTCGATGATATCGAACTCTGTCATAAATGTGACCATTTTATATCCGTTGGAACTTTTTGCCTATATACAGAGGACTTGTCTTTTGTTTCTATGAGAGAAAGAAGACAGAGCTTTTGAGTGTTTCAACTTATATCTTATATCTAAAGTCCTTTCTCTCAAAGGAGTTCATCCTCCAATCCACCCTCACCATTGACATTCAATAGAGTGGATTGGGGAATGAACTTCCGCATTCAAGGATCCTCCATCTACTACCTTAATGGCAAATCATTAAGCTGGGATGCCTTGAATGCATAAGATTGGAACTACTCTACCTTCCTTAAAGGAAAACCTTTAGAGAGTAGGATTCCATCATAACCTTGACCCAACCTGTACTGGTACATCTTTTGTGTTGCGGATCAAGGGAGCCGAAGTCTTTTCAACAACAAGGAGGAGATCTTAGTCATCATGCTAAACGGGACTCATCAGCTTATTTGTAAGTATCCAAAGTCCAAGAGGATACTTGTGATCATTCCTTTCTAGGATTGAGTCCTAAGTGGTTCTCACCCTTTGAAGTCCTCAAGGAGGCCTCCGGCGGGAGTGTACGTAGTGGTGCATTGTGTGGACCCTTGCTCTGTGGAGAGCATAAACATCTAGTAGGAGTGAACCAGTAAAACGCCAGGGTTAGAGGTGAACCGAGTAGAAACCTCTGTGTAAAGGTTGAAGGTGAACCTGGTTTACAACCTTAGGTTGAGGTGAACCCTGGGAAACCTCCTTAGTGAAATTCGGTACACTCAAGGGTTGAGTGCGGTAGTCGGGAGTGGAGAAGACTTATCGTCGAACCACTATAAAATGACTGTGTTTGAGATTGTTATTTTGATTGAGTGATTTGCATTAATAGTTTCATTTCTGAATATCTGATCACTTCTAACACACCTACACAGTCATATCCATCATGAACTAAACTTTATATTGTTTACTCTTTAAACAGTTTGTGATTGGATCCTTTACCAGGCTTGGAAGCCAGTAGAGTTACATTTGAGTAATCCTGAGAATTACACTCAAGGGTTGAGTGCGGTAGCCAAGAAACCTCCTTAGTGAAATTCGGTACACTCAAGGGTTGAGTGCGGTAGCCGGGAGTGGAGTAGACTTATCGTCGAACCACTATAAAATGACTGTGTTTGAGATTGTTATTTTGATTGAGTGATTTGCATTAATATTTTCATATCTGAATATCTGATCACTTCTAACACACCTACACAGTCATATCCATCATGAACTAAACTTTATATTGTTTACTCTTTAAACAGTTTGTGATTGGATCCTTTACCAGGCTTGGAAGCCAGTAGAGTTACATTTGAGTAATCCTGAGAATTACATGATCATAGGATTAGTGAAGTAGGTTTTGTTTATAAATCATAAAATTTTTAAAAAGTCCTATTCACCCCCCTCTAGGACATATTGGCATATTCCTTCTTCAACTCAAGCAGTCTTCACCGCTATTTCAGCAGAGTATCAAAGCGGGTCTCTCTTTAAGGGCTTCACCACCTAGAGAGTGATCTTGAATGAAGTTAGGAATATGGCCAAAGGAGAGGGCTCATCAGTTACTAGACCTCCAGTATTTGACGGCTCAAACTATGCATATTGGAAGGCTAGGATGCACTGATATCTTTGGATCATGACGTTTGGGATATAGTTGAAAGTGGATATGTGCCACCTACTGAACAAATTGTACCTGATAGTGGCACAACAATCACAAAGCCCAAATCCAAAGAAAAGTGGACAGCATTCGATAAAGAAAGGCAAACATCTGAAGTCAAGGCTATGAATGCTATCTACTATGTCGTGTCCCAGGATATGTTCAATCAGATAAGTATGTGTGGGACATCCAAGGAAGCATGGGATTTTTTGGAAAAAACCCATGAAGGCACAAGCACTGTGAAGCGATCCAAACTTCAACTCCTGACTTCACAGTTCGAAAGTCTCAGAATGGAAGAGCATGAGACATTTATGGAGTTTTTCACCAAGCTAAATATTATTTACAACTTCATGGGTGGACTGGGAGAGAAAGTTCCGGTACCGAAAATTTGTAGGAAAATTCTAAGATCCCTACCGGAACGATTTAATCCCAAGTTAACAACAATTGAGGAGTGTAGGAACATAGATGAAATGAAAGTAGAAGAACTATTAGGTTCACTACAAACTTTTGAACTACACTTCACACAATCCCAAAAATCCAAAAATACTGTCCTAAAAACTTCAAAGAAAACAATACATGAGGACAGTGGAAGTGAAAGAGATAATGAAGGTGAGGAAGTGGCTCTGTTGGCACAAAAATTCAGAAAATTCTTTCAAAAGAATCATGGTCGGCCTTCCAAAGGAAGAAAGGTGAACAACAAACCCACTACAAGCAAATTTGGTAGAAGAACCAAAGAACCACAATGTTATGCCTGTCATGAGTATGGACACCTATCAACCGAATGCCCAAACAGAAAAACTAAGGGCAAGGCAATGGCTGCCATATGGGATGATACTGAGAAGTCAAATTCAGAATCCAGTGACTCAGAGAGTGATGGAGATCAAAAATCCTTAAAAATTCTCATGGTCTCCACTACTCAAATCATTCCCACATAATCTGAAAACGAGAGAGATCAACAAGCCACAGAATCATCCTCATCCGATAGTGGAAAAGAAGAAGAAATCGAAAAGGATAAACTGCAAGATGCTTATAATTAACTTTATATTCATAGCATCAACATTCTTAAAAGGCTGGGTGTATCTGAGAACAAAAAGGAAATGTTGCAAAAAGATTTGGATAAAACTCTAGAAATTAATACACATCTAATCAATGATTTACAGCAATATCATATGGAAAATGATAGACTTGAACGAATTAATACCCTTCTTGAAAACAAGTCTGTAAAACTGAACAAACAGGTTGAACTACTAAAAGATAAGAATAGACTTCTCTGCAATGAAAAGCATACACTCCTATTTGATTTGGAAGAATCCAAGAAGATAGCCAAGATAAACTACAAGTTTTCCCAGAGTGGCGAAAAGCTAGAAAAATTGTTAGGAATGGGAAGACCTGGAAAGGATAAAAGCGAGCTTGGATATGAAAAATTTAAGCCAAAGGCTGGAAATGTAGCACCTAGATCTGAAAAATCTGCTGCCTTTGGAAGTAAAACCAGAACAACTCCAGTGTGTCATTTGTGTGGTGATTCAGGTCATTATAGGGATGAATGCATAACACCTAGAAGGACTAAACCTAACTCTGGTCAGAATCATTTATCAACCAGAGAAATACAAAACTTCAAAAGTTCTCTTAAGGATATGGATAGAAGCAATGCCTCTGCACCACCACTCAAATTGATCAACAAAATGAAATGGGTAAGAAAGAATTAGTTCAGATCATGTATCAGAATCTGAACCTGTGCTAAAATGAGGAAACATTTTTTGCTGAATGTCAAATGATATATCTAAGGTGCTTCACCTCCTCTTTTTGTGTAAACAATCAAATGTTTATAATTTTGTTGTGTACAGTGTGTGTACATAATTTTTGTTGAGTATACTGTTAATAGAAATATGAAAAGTATATTTAAAGATCTGTCTGAATGCAGAAAACTGAAAATTCTCATCTTCGAAGAGACTGTCGATATGACATTCTCGATTTATCGATAAAAGGTCGATATTATCGACACCTTTTTAGGATATGAAAAGTCGGGTGACCAAGAATCATATCGAAAACAGACTCGATAGAATCGATAAGTAGCCTCTCGATATTATCGAAACAATGGTCGATCATATCGACAGATACTGCCCGATAAAAACTAGCGAAACAAAAAAGGGGGCTATTTTCTCAAAGGGTTTCTCTATCACTTTCTCTACTTGATTCTCTCGACCAAATTAGTTGAAGCCACGTTGAACTACTCAAATCATTACACAAATTGGGTAATACCCTTCTAACACGTCAAGAGTCCATTCTCTTTTGGGTATTTATCGTTTTGTCAATTTTTTTTATCGTTTTTCCCAAATCGTATCTGTCACATGGGAAAGGACAAAGGAGTAGCATCCGGTCAAGGGGAGTCTTCTAGAGCTACCCGACAAAAAGTCCTCGCCTCTAGAGAAAGAGTGAGAGCCCTGGAAAGTGGGATCCCCACTCGGTAAACATCACGAGGTGAGTCCCAAACCGAATCTCCGGCACCACCTCCTCCAACTGGAGCAAGTTCACGACCACCCAAATACATGGGCAGGAAGCTTTTTCACGAAAGAAGGGTAGATAGGGAATGCCTCAAACCATACAAATTGGAACCCTTGTTTACCGCAATTGATTGGCTGCCTGTTCTGAACTTTGGTGGGCCATGCCAACTTGAGAGAACACGCAACTTCCTTGCTGTGTGTCATTCACAGGTGGCTGACCCTCCGTCGTTCATGGTATCTTTGGGTGGTGATGATGTGTTTATCACGCCAGCTACAATAGCCGAAACTATTGGACTCAACATGGTCCCGGAAGGTATACTAGAGATGGATCTTGATAACATGGACATTCGATCCAGGGTTACTATGTATCTTTGCAATGGTAGGGACATAGCACCAAGGGAATGCATTAAAAGCCTTTATATGGATCCCAGATTTCGGATCTTGCATGGTATCTTGCTACCAACATCTATCCCAGAAGTACCAATAGGTCTGATCTCACCGGCCTCATGACCATGATCGTATCTCGTTTCCTCAGATTGCCAGAGGTCTGCCTTGCCATTTCTAATGTGTCTCATTGTTGGTTAAAACGCCAGTCTCCACACATCTCCAACGGGACCTCACCCTCTGCCATACCATGATTATCAACATGAATGTAACAAAATCAGGTTCCCATCGACTACTGATTCGGTATTCCCGCTCCAAGTTTTCAATAAAAGAAATATTCAGAAAATGGATTTGGAGTTTCACGAGTACAAGGAGAACCCCGAGGAAGAAATCCAGGCAGAAGAGGTTGAAGGAGAAGGTGGCGATCCCATGAAAGAGGATGCAATGGGTGAAGATGCACCTCCTAGACCTGATCCAGCTCCGTCCATATCGTCAGCCGGGTATGGCAAAAGATTCAAGCTGGACAGGATTGGAGCGATTCAGAAGGACATACACTCAGTAAAAGAAAGGCTCACAGTCCTGGAAAGAATGGTTCAAGGAGTACAGAACATGGTTCAACATTTGGTGAATTTGATGACGTGTCGACACGATGACACGATGCCATCTCATTCTGCCCCGTGAGGCTAGTTCATGCATGCTATCATACACACCTTACTCTTAACTCGCGTTTGAACATCAGTATCTTTTTGGATGATCTTCCCTGTCATTGGTGTGTATGACAGCCTTCAAGATGTGCACATTTTTTTTTTCTCTTTTAGATTATATATGCCTACTGCTGGGTTAATGTTGGTGAACGTTGCTGAGTGCCCATATATGGGCTTGATAGTTTGTTTTGGTTACTGTTGTGTGGAGCAGTATATTTTGGACTGAATAGTTTTTTTTGGTTTGGGCCTTACTGTCGTCTGGGGTAGTTTTGGTTCTTGTATGGCTGAATATAATGATCAACTTTTTTTTGCCATATCTGTGTTGAGTTCCCGTGGTTTATCAAGTTTCTGATATGGAATGCATGTGATGTTTGTTAACAAATATTCTAAACTGCTTTATTTTTGTCTAATATGCATCCATATGTTCTGAAATTGATGTCTCGTTTAAACTGAATTAATTCATTATACATCAATTGTTCTGCTTCTACCTGATTGGTTCTCCTAAGTGCTTCAAGCTTCAGTCAATATCATCTGAGATATCTTTGTCAATGACTGACAGAAAGGGGGAGAAAGTTTACAAACACCCCGAATGAAAATTGTATATCTATTTAAAAGTTGTTGCAGGTGTTAGGGGGAGTAGCCGCAACAAGCAAGGCAGAGTTTGAGTTTGCAAGAAAGGGAGAGCAGTTACGGGTTGTGTACATGGGTTAGAAACTGTAAAATTATGTAAAAACATGTACACACAATTTAGGGTGTGTTTGTCTAGAACATTTTAGGGTGTTTTGGGGGTTTTGTCACATAATTGACAAAGGGGGAGATTGAAAGTGCCCGGGTTTGTCAAGTTACGTGAGTGGTTGGTCAGACTATCTACAGAGCTCGAATAGGAAGATCAATTCAAGCGTCTGCCTTAAACGGAAGTGTACAAACTCGTCACAGGTGAATCTATAGCCTCACATCCCATAACCTAAAACACCAGGTAAAGAAAAACCCTTAAAAACGAGTTAGAAATCATTGGGTTTTAGGGTGAGAAATTTTTTTGCAAAATAGGAAAATCTCTAAGTTTTTCTCGCATTGTCGATTTTATCGAAGCACCCTCGATATGATCGACCTGCACTGTCGATGTCCTCGATACCTTAACGATATTATCGATGAGAGGACCAAAAGTGTCCCGCAACTAAATATTCATCTAGACGGATTTATCGATGTATCGATGCACCTATCGATATCATCGATATAAGCACTAAATATGTCGAGCAACTTCATAACATATCTAGACGAATTATCAAAGTATCGATACACATATCGATATCATCGATATTCAAAACTCGAGTCCATCAAGAGTGGCTCGATAAGATCGACAGGCAGACTTCCGGCGCTCCTATTTTTTAATGAAAATCTCAAATTCCTTTGATATATCGATGACCGTCCGATATGATCTGAATTCAAATATTGATAAGATGAGAGGTCCATCGATGATATCGATCGAGGGCACGTATTTCTTACAGTAGATATTTCAGGTCGTTTTTAACTATGATCGGGGGCCTTCGATAGAATCGATATTCAAATATCGATGATATCGACACCAGGTCGATTGTATCGAACAAAGACATAAATCGTCCAGCAAGCTTAAAGTTAAATCCGCTGGATTTATCGATGCATCGACTTTAATCTTGATATCATCAACATTCAAATTTTGATGATCTCGACGGTTCCCCAATCACTCATGAAAATCCGAAATATTTCAAAGTCAAGTCTCTCTCATTTTTCAAGTGTCGATGGATCGAACCTGTCATCGATGGAATCGGAGTTCAAAATCCGATGACATTAACAATAGTTTCGATTCATCGACCAATTGGCAAGGAGTTTCAAAAGCGTATGACATTGAGTCCGAGTCATCGAGCAAATTATAGATATTATCGAGAGTATACGCTCGATGATATCGAACCTGCTCGATGATATCGAACTCTATCATAAATGTGACCGTTTTATATCCATTGGAACTTTTTGCCTATATATAGAGGACTTGTCTTTTGTTGCTGTGAAAGAAAGAAGAGAGAGCTTTTTAGTGTTTCAACTTATATCTTATATCTAAAGCCCTTTCTCTCAAGGGAGTTCATCCTCCAATCCACCCTCACCATTGACATTCAATAGAGTGGATTGGGGAATGAACTTCCACATTCAAGGATCCTCTAGCTACTAACTTAATGGCAAATCATTAAGTTGGGATGCCGTGAATGCATAAGATTGGAACTACTCTACCTTCCTTATAGGAAAACCTTTAGAGAGTAGGTTCATCATAACCTTGACCCAACTTGAAACCAAGTACTGGTACATCTTTTGTGTTACGGATTAAGGGAGCCAAAGACTCTTCAACAACAAGGAGGAGATCTTCGTGATTGTGCTAAACGGGACTCATCAACTTATTTGTAAGTATTCAGAGTCCATGAGGACACTTGTGATCATTCCTTTCTAGCATTAGGTCCTAAGTAGTTCTCACCATTTGAAGTCCTCAAGGAGGCCTCCGGCTAGAGTGTACGTAGTAGGTTCGTTGTGTGGACCCTTGCTCTGTGGAGAGCATAAACATCCAGGTGCGTTGTGTGGACCCTTGCTCTGTGGAGAGTATAAACATCTGGTTAGGAGTGAACCAGTAAAACTTCAGGATTAGAGGTGAACCGAGTAGAAACCTCTGTGTAAAGGTTGAAGGCGAACCTGGTTTAAAACCTTAGGTTTGAGGTGAACCCTGGGAAACCTCCTTAGTGAAATCCGGTACACTCAAGGGTTGAGTGCAGCAGCCGGGAGTGGAGTAGACTTATTATCGAACCACTATAAAATGACTATGTTTGATATTGTAATTTTGATTGAGTGATTTGCATTAATATTTCCATATCTGAATATCTGATCACTTCTCACACACCTACACAGTCATATCCATCATGAACTAAACTTTATATTGTTTACTCTTTAAACAGTTTATGATTGGATCCTCTACCAGGCTTGGAAGCCAGTAGAGTTACATTTAAGCAATCCTGAGAATTGCATGATCATAGGATTAGTGAAGTAGGTTTTGTTTATAAATCATAAAAATTTTAAAAAGTCATATTTGTAAGTGCTATTATTGATAGCCCCTTTTGTTGTCAAATTTATGGTGTCAAAAACACTGTTATGAGGCTTGCATTTGTGAAAATCAAAGTACTACTCAAGATCAACTTTGTTGGACAAGCTCTACGCTCAAGTTAAGGATAATGCAAGAAGTGTTCAAGTTCAATCTCAAAATCTCTAGAAGCCTTCAATTTTGAACTACATCAAGACTTCAAGTTTCACTACTTTCAAGGTCACTCGTCCTTAAGTTTCAATGTCCTTACTTCATTATTGAGGTAAGTCTGACCTTAGGTTGACCTTTAGAGTAGGCCATTTTAGATACATAATTCATATATTTTATATAAGTATGATTGGCCTGTTCTAAGACTAGTCCTAGACTTTGGTCTAATAGTCCTAGCACTGCTTCTACCTGTCGAAGGATTTCTTGGATCAGTCGTAAGTTTGTTGTAAAATTTAGAAATTTTCTATTAGGTTTCGACTAGTCCTGGGGACTGTTTGACCAGTCGAAGACATGATTTATTCACATTATAAATAGAGCACGAATCTCAGAATTAAATAGACCATTTAAGCTAATTTAATTCGGTCGTCTGAGAGATAAATTTGTGCTCCGTTTAAGCTAAGTGTGCTTATTTAATATTTTATTTCTTTAACTTTGTTAATTGATTTTGTTTTCTGCATTCCAATCTAATCTGTAAAATAGAAGTTTTTATTTTCCTTTTACTGGAATCAAAATCAATTCAAGCTAGCCCATTTGTTTTAATTTAAAACCTATTAGAACCTAGAACCATTATAAAGTGAGTATTGGACATTGAATTGTGACATTCTAATTTCTACTCCAACTTGGTTCTTCTGGGTTGCAATAACAAAGAAGAAATTCAGGTATTTTACATTTATTGTAAATTCATTATTTTGGTTTATTTGAGGTTAAGCCAGAAAAATCTCAAAGCTGTTGGTTATCTGAGGAGAGCCAGAAAACTCAGAAGTGAGGTTTTTTTATTGTGTAAGCCCTTTGAAAAAGACACAATTGTAAAGGTTTTGGGTGAACCTGTTGAAAACCTACTTGATAGTGAACGCTAATATTCCCTGTGTGAGGATATTAGGAGTGGAGGAGTAGCATTCTGTGTAGCTGTTGTTGAATAGTTGGTGTACACACAGGAGAACCACTATAACTCCTTGTGTTGTGTGGAAGTGTGCTTTGTTTTCCTATATTTTATTATTCTTTTATGGAATGTATGTGGATGTGAATGTTGTAATCATTTTAATTTCAAGCTTAGTAGAGAATGTTGTAATAGTTTAGATTTAAATTTCTGCAATTTATTTCAAGCTATTCCTTTATTTGTTTGAGCTTTAGATTCTCTAAATTGTTCTAGTAAGGTTGCCCTGCCATTTCTATGGTATATGGTTGTCCCTAGAACAATCAATATTTGAGATAACATTCCATTTCTTTGTTCAGCTTCAATTTGTTTATTCCTATAAAGTTTGAGTTCTTGATACAAAGATCTTTCTAGAAATTAGGTTGTCCTACCATAAACTTTGGTTTTTGGTGTAAGGTTGTCCTTAGAACAACGTTTGTATCAATCTCTTAATACTTATTTATTGAGGTTGCTATTCATTTCAGCATTGTGGATTGATTTACTTTGTTTGGATATTTCTTTATTTAAATTCCGCTGTAATTATTTTAAATTTGGCATAGTCCTATTCACCCCCCCCCCCCTTAGGACATATAGCTTGGCCTTTTCACTATTCACCCCCCTCTAAGACATATTGGCATATTCCTTCTTCAACTCAAGTGGTTTTCACCGCTATTTCAGTAGAGATTGGAAGTATACCCTCGACGACTGCTCCGGAGGACTACGGGTCCTGCTGAGCGGTGTAGAACCTAGCCTGAGTTGGCTGGGGAGATACCTGTCCCCTCCGAGGTCTTTGGTGTTGTTGCTACCTCTGCGGCGAACTATAATGCTGTGTCTACTACTACTGCTGGGGCCTCGGCGGCTGAGGTGGTTGTGGTCGCTGCTGCGCTAGAGGCTGTTGTGGCCCTCTCAGCTGCTGCAGATGAGGGCGGGGGCACTCATACACGCGGTGCCCTGGCCCACCACATCCAAAACAAGTCCTTGTATACGACTGCTAGGGTGGCATTGGAGGTGTTGCTGGCGCTCTAGCAGATGGGTGGCTCCTATACCTCTGTGGTCGTCGATGCTGATGGGAGCTACTGGAGGGGGCGTGCCTCTTCCGGCCTCTCCTCTGATCTCGATCGCTCTGTCTACCGGCACACTCCGTCTCATAAATCTGAGCCCTCCGCACTACCACCTGAAAAGTCAGGAGCTCATGCCCAATAACATGGCCTCGAAGACCGTAACGCAAGCTGTTCTCGAAACGGCGGGCCTTCCACCCCTCATCATCAACCAAATATGATACGAACCTCGATAGGGTCACGAAACAAGCTGCGTACTATGCCACAGACATGTCTTCCTTCACCAAGGTCTCGAACTCTAACACTCGTTGCCAACGAATGTGGTCGGGGAAGTACTACTGCTCAAATCGGTCTACGAAATCCTCTCATGTCCAGATGAAATCTGGTTCTGCAACACGAGTAACGGAGGTCCACCAGTGCTCGACCTCACCCTGGAGAAGAAATACTGTCAACCGAACCCGCTGCTAGGTCGTACACGTCATAGTATGAAAAATCTTCTCCACATCAAAGCGCCATCTCTTGGCTGCAATCAGATCTGGCTCTCCCTGGAAACACTGGGGATCGAGCTGTCGAAACTCTCGAAGTAGGGTGCTTGCACGCTCCTGCTCTACCTGGGTTGACGAAACAACTGGTCGTCTGCCTGTCCATGAAGCGCAACCGTCACAGCTTACAACATCTGCTGTAACTGAGAGGTACTCATAGGTACGGTCGGATCTGCATCGGTCTCAGGTGGAGGAACGACATCCTTAGGCTGGGGAGCAGGGATCTCTAGGGGTGCAACGGGAATCGTAGGAGGTAAAATGAGAGTCTCAGGTGGTGAAGCGGGAGTCGCTCTCCTAGTCGGCATGTCCTATTAGAAATGAACAAAGGCGCCTGTCTATCCTTGAAAACTCTCGAATGCACGTTAGGGGACTAAATCGGAAGGTTACGCACTCGGAACCTAATTGACCTAAACTCATACTAGATATATGATGTCGTTCTCGGTTATTCTCAAGTTATGCTTTGATACCAACTTCTGTCACGCCCCAAACTTAAAAACTAGGCTCATAAAATTCTCGATCGCTGAATTTGGCGCCGACAGCCTCCGTAGTACCCCATTCTCGGTTCCCGGCACCCATACACCAAGTTCCGATCCTGGGATCCTACGAGGAGTATTTTTTTAACATCAATTTGATTCGTAATGAGCATAACCAAAAGTATAACCCACGAACACTAACCGCAAGAACACCATCATAAAATCCAGTATGATCAAAAACTTTAAAGTACAATACGTATGAAGGAAAATATAAGATAATAATAACGGAGACTCCTAAAGCTCGACTGCATGCTCCAGCTGCGACTAAGCTACGGTTGCATCATGACGTCACCTATGCATCAATCATGCATAAGCTTATAGAAAGCTTAGAGGGTGGTATAAGTGTGTGCGCAATATGAGCGTACCAAGAATACATTGTCAGAGTAATGTGGAATCATGCTGATGAGTACATGAATGCAATCAACCGTACCAAGGCTATGCGGTGCAAGATATGAATGCTATCGGTCATATCAAGACCATGCGATGCGAGATGCAACTCAAGCATGTCAATCCTCATCTAAATCCACATATCAATGCAGCTCATCACTAAAGCATCAAGTATCAGTACAGTTCTCAGTTTGCATAATCACCGATGTTAGTACACTCCAAATAACACTGCCCTTTCTCAGGCGCGCAGTCCAAGGGAGCGTAAGAAACCTCATTATCCGCCTGGCCAATAGTCTACCAATACCTATCTTGCACGTCGATAGCGGACCCATTCACAAGCTGGTCAAACTCAGCTTAGCAATGCCCCCTACCCTAGGGCGAGTAAGGCCACACCCCTTTCCAACCGACCACGACATAGTGGGAGACTGGGCCTCCTGGTATTCGGCCCTCGTGTGCTCATGTATCCACTCGGTCTCGACGTTGGACTCATTCTCTGGTACCATCGGGTTTAGGGATTTTCACCCAGGGGCATCTATGCCGCCCCGATGCTAGCAATAGTTTTCCAGTATCCAATCCGTCCACCCATGATGTGTCTGTAGAGGCCACAACCCTGATGTCGCTAGGGCGCATAGTAATCACAATCACATAAATACAAATATGCATGAGTCACGCAGTCCAATCATGCATCAATCCTACGCATACCGTGCACTCATTTGGGATAACTTCGCCTATCAGGGAGTCCCATAAATCACCTGCATTATGACATATGCAATGGCCAATCACAAACATACAGATGATGCGCATGTATCATGATGTTGTGCTGTCACAAACTCATAATCGGCAACGGTAGCCGGTATTGGTAATCAGTATCGATAATCGGCATCGTTAATCAACCCCGGCGTGAGGCGGGGTCCATAGATGGACGGCCGATGATGGACCAATTAAAATCAATGGGGCCCAAGCGTTTGGGTTAACCCACGAGAGAATGATGAGGAAGGGCCTAACAAGGCCTAAGGGAAGGTCACAATGTGGACGTCCAACCATCATTGCCCATCAATGTGGTCATTTAACCAACATTGCTCCCAGGGAATGGCGCTCATAGGGCCAATTGGATAGGGGCCCACTACCTAGCACAAGAGTTAATATACATCGTCATGGACCTCAATTACATCAAACGGGCCGAATCAAGTGGGCCGATCAAATGGGCTGATACAATGGGCCGAGTCAATTGGGCTGAGTCAAATGGGCCGATTCAAATGGGCCAAATTAATGGGTCGAGTCAAACGGGCCGAGTCAAATGGGCCGAGTCAAATGGGCCCAAACCAATCAGACTATTCTTTTATAACAAGAGATCATTTTAGAACATCATCACAAATGAATCATATCCCAAGGATCACCTGAACCATACCACAAATGGCAGTGGAGGTAATGTTTCCCACTTTTTAAACCACACAGGGCCACCACAAGATTTATTTTCCACCCAATCTGTTCATAAGGTCACAAGACCTAGCTAAAAAGGTAAAACAAATATCATTTCATCCAAAATTTTTGGGATCCTTAAAGGATTTCATTGGTGGACGTTCATTCTCCATTGGTTTCTGTAGTGTGGTCCACTTGACCATCAGATCTACTTCATTTTTATATTATATTATATATATTATATTATATATATATATATATTATATTATATTATATATATATATAATATATATATATATACACACACACATTATATATGCAAAGAGCATAAGGCTACCCACCGTCCAGATCCATCTGGACAGTGCAGATTACCTAGGCTAAAGGTGGGTCCACGTGGGAGTGGCCCACCATCATCGCACATATAAGATATTAATATAATATTAATATTATATATATATATATATAATATTATATCATCCAACCCAGCGTCCAGCAACATGGACGATGGACGATCTGGACGCCACGGGGTGGGTCCACGTGGTGTGGCCCACCATGTATATTTATATTATAATATATTATATTTATTATATATTATATATTATATTATTCATATATTATTATATATATATATATATATATATATATATGTGTGTGTGTGTGTGTGTGTGTGTGTGTGTTTTTATTAAGGGGAGTCCAGCGTCCAGCCATCTAGACACTGGGTGTTGTCAAGGGTCCCACGTGGTGCGGACGATGTAACCTTCACAGTTGGTCCAGGTGGTGTGGCCCACCCAGTTAAGATCAAGATGACTTTTGTGTTTTCCTACATCCGGGCCTGTTTAGACTGATGGGCAGCAATCCCATCCGCTAGACAGTTCAGTAAGGTGGGCCCACTGCATGGACGACATGGATATGATACATACTTGAAGATGGGCCAAATAATTAGAGAGAGAGAGAGAGAGAGATCGTGATGGAGAGGAGGGACCCCGCCACTATGGGCCCTCCATTTCTTACATTGTATACTTCAAACGGGTCCCACCACATGTGGTCCCAAAAAAACAAATTTAACGATGAATCACCCACCCATCGACCTCGTTCTTGATCCCTTGGACTCCTATGCTCCTTGCCTTCAATTTTGATGGAGGTAAATTATGAATGGATAGTGGAGATGGGAGATGAGAGGGTGGGAAAGTGGGCCACACTTATTGTTTTGAGAGAGCTTGGGGAGGCTTGGACATTGGGATTTTTGTTGCTTGGGAGATTTTTTTGAGAAATGAGGGAGAGAGAGAAGTGATGGGATGATAAGAGATGGAGTGATGGGTGATGGGTGATAGGTGGACTGATGGATGAAGTGATGTATGGGTTGACTTTGGGGTAGCTTATGTAAGAGAGAGGTAAGGGTAGGGTATGGGTTACGTGTACTTGACTTGAGGTGTGATGTGTACTTGATTGATTGATGGGATAGGTCGTAGAGATTCTCTCGAAATTCGCATGCGCGGCGTTTTCCTCGAAATGAACGCGAACCCATATCTTCTACCCTGGGTATCGGATCGGTGCGCGAGTCATGGCGTTCGAACCGCGGCAACGACGCTGTCACTAGGGTACAAGTTTCGGGTCGAGCCGACTTCGGTATGCAGAACTCGGCTTAGGATCGCGTGCAAATGTCGGATACAGGTTGATGGTTGCCGAAATTCGACCGGAAGGACCGCAGAAGCCTACGGAATGGTACGGACTAGGATACGGGTCTTACATCTTACGAAGCTCATTAGAGTGCATGTGTGCATGCACAATGTATATGACAATAATATAGATATTGAAGTATATGGAAGATGATGGAGGGCTAAGCTTCCATGTGCATGAATTTTGTTAGCCATACCAAGGCTATGCAATTCAAGGCCTATGTGGTCGAATGTCATATGCTAGAGATGCAACGCAAACTTGCTTATCCTTAACTAGTCAACATATTAGAACAATTTGTTGTTGGAAACATCACCGAGGTTTGATACACTCTAACACCGATTGCCACCCCATCATGCACAAGGACAAGTGAGTGGAAAAGACCTCATAATCTACCTCGTCAATGGTATATTAATGCCCACTCGGCTAGTCGATAGCAGACACATTTATAAGTTGGTCAGACTCAACCTAGCTTACAACCTCGTACCCTTAGGCATATAAGGTCACACCCCTTTTTAACCGACCATGACATAGTGGAAGACACGGTCTACTAGTATTTGGTACTCGAGCACTCATGTTATATACTCTGTCTCGACGTTGAGGCATCCTACTGGACACAAGGGTTTAGCGACTTTCACCTAAGGACATCCAAACTACCTTAATGCTAGAACATATATTTCTAGTATCCAATCTAGCCACCCATGATATGCCTGTGGAAGCTACAACCCTGCTGTCACTAGAGTATAAAAGTGCTCGTGACATATAGGATGCAAAATGCATGAATTATACTGTCTAAGTGTCATGTACCAAGATCATGTGGGTAATCATATCTCATATAGGGTCCCCTAAGTATCTAAAGTCGAAAGGCGTATGCTATGATTTATCATTTTTTACAACAGTCATACAAATGATGTGTATGGGCACACAAATGGGCATGATATCTATTATACTAGACATATTATTAGTGTGTCTTATCAAGCTAAATACACCAGCATGTTATCAGACATATCATGAGATAATCAGCCTTAATTGGCATATCATATATAGAGAGTGGGAACCGAACAATAGGCCCCACTAGAAATATAAAAGTATATGTGGTGTGGGTCACATTAGACTAACATCGGCTCCTCGTGTAGCCCGTAAGGCATGGATAAAATACATATACCAAGGTGTGATCCACTAGGGGTGACTCGGATGGACACCCACATGTACAACATGTGTGTCACTAGGCTACCAATCTATCTGGGCACATGGCCCACTGATGATATCCCAAAACAATCATATTATCAACGACATCACTGTAATTACTTTATTAGGATGATCTGCAGCGTCTGAATATTTTTGACATAAACCGACGATTATTGATCACTGGTTAGTCATTAGGATATGATCCTATGCTTATGGCCTATCTGAGTCTTGGGATTTCATCATTTCAGGCAAAGTATATGCCTCAACAGATTTAATACAACCATAGTGTCAACATTACATACACACACTAATTAGGAATTTTAAATTCATTTAATAATTAATTTTAAATCCTGCAAATACTCATCGCATTTAACATATTATTATAGGATCCTTAATCCAAGGTAACAAACATAGCCAAGGGACTCCAGAAATCTAGGAATCTCAAGTCCATGAGAGCCCCAAATCTAAGGGATCCCACATAAGGAATTCCTAAGTCTAAGGGATCCCAAATCCAGGGGATTTCAAGTCCAAGGGGTTTCCACCCCCACAATTCCCTATGGTGCGGCCCACTTAAGATCTAAATCGGCCTGAACCTAGGGCTCATGTGTTGAGTGTGAAATGTTGTATATATCCCCCTAATTATGCATTGACTTTATAATCATAGATGCACTTAATTGATCCAATTACATATGTTTGCAAATGCGAGGTGATTTAGAGAGCTAACGTAAAAAGGACGGTTAAAGAGAAGATTTAATGCTCAAAGAATGAACAAGTGAAGATTTAGAGATTTTCAGGTGTTTAAGAAAGAATTTATATACCAAAGATCCAAGAAAACCAAGTGCAAAGGAGTGAAAAAAGACTGGTGAAATCGTAAGTCTAACAATAGAAACAACAGACTGATCGGTCCCACCTAAGGTCAGTTCGGTCTGACCGAAAGTGCACAAAACAGTCCAACAAGAAATTGTAATTTTCATAATTAATTCAGTTCAACACTTCGGTCTGATCGAAGCCAAGTTTGGTCCCATTGATGAGAGGTCCAGTGTGACCTAAGGGAGATAGATACTTTATATATATTTCAGATGAAATTCACCTGCAACCAAGAAATAATTCAGTGTGACCGAAGGTATGTTTGATGCAACCGAAGCGTAACAAAAGTGTGAAAATTGAAGTCATTTTTGAAGTCGGTGTGAATCAAGCCTATTTAAAGGGGTGTTTTAGGGTCTTCTAAACACAAATTAGGGTAGAAGGAGTAGATCAAGGAGTTGTGGTGCTTCAAGGAGTCCTCCCTCCTCTTCAATTCTTCGGTTCTATTTAGTTTTTATGTTTTTTTATGAGATTTTTAATTCAATCATGTTTATGGTTGGTTAATCTCTTAGCTAGAGTTAAGAGGTGAAGTTTGTAGTTTTTCTTAATGTTTATTTTACTTTGATTCAAGTTATTCAGTTTTTATGTTGAACAATTCATCGATATTTGGTTTGAATGAAGAAGTGTTTTTAGTTTACTTTGATTAATTATCGACTCTGGGCACTTTGGATGCTTAAGAAGACCATTGATATTCTCTTACATGTTTTGCAATCATTTGGTCTATAAAATTCATTGATCTATCATTGACTTCGGGCATAATAGATGATTTGAATTCCCTGTGATCAATTCATTGATACTTTATGAGGGAACCAATTTAATGAAATTTAAATTTGTTTTAAAATATATGAATGATGATTTAACTGCTCCATTATCCAGTTGTATAGGATATGACTTTGATTCCACTTATGTGATCCGATTGAATCAAATAAAGTAACATTAAGGAAGCTATAAGTGAATCATTAGCATTCTAGTATTTTATCTTTAATAGTTCCTTACACAATTACTCTTTTAATCTATAAGATTGGTCGCCTATTCAGCCACTTGCACAGTGTTGATTAAGGTAATCAGGCGATAATCAAAAGGTAGGGTTCGTCTTCTAAAAATGCGTCACATCTCTGCCTTCTGTACGAAAGGACTTTTCTTCTTCAATACAAAATAATAATAATAAAAATAATAATAATAATAATAATAATCTTATAGTCGGTCGCAGACAACAACTGCAAAACACCTATCTGGATGGAAAACTTTGCTTGATACTCAAATTGAACCCAATATATGAGCGTAGACTGAAATTATAGTTAAAGTTAACTACTTAATTACTGTTGTAGATTACACTAAAGAATGTAAATGACTGATAACGGTGAAGATTACACCAAGGAGTGTAAATAATTGATAAAGGTAAACATTATACTAAGAAATGTAATTGACCGATAATTGAAAGATAAATATGGTTTAGTTTAATTGGTATGAGACGCTTTTTTTAAAAAAATAAAAAATAAAAAATAAAAAATTTACAGCGTTAAATTGCTTATCCAAATGCCTCCTATATTCTAACGGTTGCTGTAACTGTTTCATCATTATTTGCTTTCCTTTTAATCTTGCCATTTGTCTTGATAACTACTTCAGCATGACTATTCTTCGCTCGACCATTTTCTCTTAATCGATGGCGTGGGGTTACTTAATAAAGATAGATGTATTGCCGCAAAATACTCTCCATATCTCTAAATATCATCAAATACATCGCTTAACTCTTTTCTGATTAGACACAATCTTTTTTAACCGGATCTAGTAAAAATCGGTAGAAATAAGGATGAACAATGTGCACATTCGACAAGCAGGCCACTAACACAAGGCATGGCAGCAGGAAGAAAGATGGTGTGTGACAACAGTCACTGTTACTTGGCTGTGTGGTCCGGAGGGAATAGCGTGCGCAGAGGGGTTACGTTAGAAGCAGCTCCATTCCAAAAAGGAAACGGATTGGCTACTCACGGTGGGGCCCACAAAGCACCCAAGGGGCTGGTGTCAGGGGGAGTAGCCAATCCGTTCCCTTCCAAAAAAGCCTTTATCAGGTTGGAGACGTCAGACATACTAAAAGGGGGCCATGCAAACAGGAAGGAGGGAAAGCTTTCGTCATCACTTTCGAACGGTCTCTATGTCTACTCATAGCACGTGAATTTCAGCCCTGTCCGTACTATTATTAGTGGCTCGACTTTTCTGCTCTTGACGGACATTTTTTTCGATGGGCCTCATCCACGATGTACGTGGTCGGTTACATGTACGGTTGTTTGGATAGTCCAGTTAGTGGGCCCTATTGTAGATGGAGCACAGCCGCAGTGTCACACTGACTGGATCGACTGAACCACGTGATCTGCACTTGAATTTGGCTTCTAGCCATAGGCTCGGTGGCCACAAATGGATGGTTTGAAGGGTTGGATTAGCGTGCCTTTGGGTCATGGCAGAAAAAGATTTCAGCTCCTTTTAGGGCATGGCAGAAAAATGATGTATTTCCTTAATCTGAGTTGGAGCACATGCACCACGGAAACATTGACCATTGAATGCCCACCGTTAAAAACATCCTAATGTCACATAGACCCGGCGAGAGGGAAAATACAAAAATCAGCCTGATCCCAAATATTTATGGCTCACAATATTTTTAATGGTCAACCACCACTATTCCTTGTGGTGTGGTCTACCTGATTTTTGGATCCACTTTATTTTCAAAGCTATGTCTTCAAATGAGCCGGGGAAACAAATGGACAGCTTTGACATACACACAAAGACATTTATAGAGGAATACTGACCTATGCACCGGTTTGCATGTCATTACGTGTGAATCTTGATGTCAGCCGTAGGATCTAACGTATGGTGTAGATGACGTACAAGTTTGAGAGTGTGTTTCAGAAAAGTGTACCTCGTGGAGAGAATCTCCCTCTTGCACGGCTAGTGACGCGGGTTTCCTATGGAAGCCTTTTGCAGGAAGTTACTGTGTTGGGATGCTAGGTGGGGCCCACCATAATGTTTGTGATAAATTCACCCCATCCATCCGTTTTAAGAGATTATTTTAATACACTAGGCCAAAACTAGAGTGGATCCAAAACCTAGTGAGTTACTAATCACAAAAAATATGGTGAGCCCCACGTAGCATCTTAGCGCAGTAACTTCCTGCAAAAGGCTTCCGTAGGAAACCCACGTCACAAGGCATGCGAGCGGGAGATTCTCTTCGCAATGCGCGCTTATCCAAAACTCACTCTCAAACTTGCATGTCATCTACACCATACGTCAGATCCTACGGCTGACATAAAGGTTCACACGTAATGACGTGAAAACCGGTGCGTAGGTGAACAATATATATACATATACATATATATGGGATACTATGAGGTCGACCTCATTGGAACTTTCCATGAGGTCGAGTTGTGTGGGCCCCACCGTGATGTGTGTCGAACATCACTGTGCATTTGATGGGTCCCTTTTAGGTTATGAGATAGCCCAAACATCTTCTTTTTACAAAACTTAGGTGGACCATACCATCTAAAACTATGTGAAGACATGGCTAAAAAATATAAAAGCACTTGATGGGGCCCACCTGACTTTTAGATGTAGCTGAAACTTGGTCTGACCCCTTATCCAAGTGGGACACACACAATGAATGGGTCGGATTTGTGAACCACATCTCAGTGGGCCCAATAAATTATCATGAATGTTTTAATGGGAGGGTAACCCCTCTTAATTGTTGTATGTGGTGTGGCCCACCCTAGTCATGGATTGACTTGATTTTTAAGCCTATGGTTCACCATGGAATGATGCATCTAACTAATGGGGTTGATGTTCGATGCACATCAACGGTGGGGCCCACATATCTCGACCTCATGGGAAGTTCCCATGAGGTCGACCTCGCCATACCATATATATATATATATATATATATATATATATATATATATATATATTCATGTCCCAAATTGACTGAATACCCTTTCAATGGTGGCTAACGTGGACATTTACTTTTTATTTTGATCTTCCAATATCAGATTTTAGGCCACTCATGGGCATCTAACTTTTTTTTTTTTTTTTTAATCATCAGCCTGTATTTTTATGTGCATGACACAACCATTATCCTTTATAAAAGTTTTTTCATTTTTTAAAAAAAGCCACACAACTATTTTAAAAGGGACTTTTACATAAGAATAGTTCATTAATATGATATTTACATACTCGGGTATTTTTTTAATTTAATTTTCGTTAAACCTCAGTAATTAAGTTGTTGTTAAATAGGTACCTTCCATTATTTTTCTCTAATGTTAGTTGATTTTAAAGAACATAGTTTTTTTTTTAAGAGAAAAAAAAAAACATTTTTGGATAGAGATTGCATGGTAGTAGGGACGTGGCTACTGAAATTGTGTGTATTGTTTACCACAGTAAGCAGAAGCTTAGCAGAGTTTAGAATAATGGCTAAGTCCTAGGGGAGGGAGGAGGGGAGTGAATAAGAACACTAAAAATATGGGCTAATTAAATGCAAATAATACTTAGACTTTCATACTAAGTCGGTCTAAGTACATAAACTACAATTTATAGAAATAATTGAGCAACTAGTCAATGTGCGAGATAGATATCTTTTGTGTGTGTGTGTGTGTGTCCGCAATCAATTAGATCCCTAACATACAATCCATTCGAGCAGTCATATAATTCAACCAATTAAACTCATAAGCATAAATATATAAATGTGCACAAATCACAATAGCAACACAAAAGGATATATAATAGTTTGGCTACTTGCCTATTCCACTCCCAGCGGATGCACTCTCCTCGATTGTACCAGATTTGACTATCTCGGAGGTTTTCTGTAACGCCCTGAAATTCGGGGGTCGAGTATGAACTCAACTCCCGAGTTCCAACGCATCACTTATGCAACATACACAATGCCGGTTAAATGTTGTCGAGTTAGCGCAATAAACATGAATGAGATTAAACCAAAACAGTAATTCATACTCCAGTTCAATTCTATATAAAAGCAAGCGGAAGACTGAAATTTTATATTCAAGTATGTAAAGCAACAAAATTTTCTGAACTCCAGAGTATGAGTACTAGCTGAGCACCAATATACATGTATTGTTTTTAAGTCAAAACCTAAAATACATCCTCAAAAGAGGCCCTGAGAATCCCGCGATGCAGCCGGCCTAAGCGAAGCCGTCAGAGTACTGCATGAAGGAGAACTCCTCCTGGTCCTCATCAATGTCGGGCTCTGGCTCCTGAACCAAGGTGCCCTCTATACCTGCGACAGAGTCTGGTTGGTGTGTACAACACCGTCCCGTAACGTGGGAGTGAGTAGCTAACTCAGTGGAACAATAAAGCATAAGTTAACATGTTATCAAATCAATCAAGCAGTAATGATAAAGTAGTACAAATCAAGCATTTCTAACTACTCTTGTTAAGTGCAAAAATGATATGACATGATGTTGTATGCCCTTGCCAAACCACCCTCAAGCGACATCATCTTACGTTCGCGAATGCTTACTCCCTCAGTGCGCCACATCTACAAAGCACATGCGGTGCGATGATGCTCATGATTACCAAGTTTTTATTAATCCATTTCAATCAGCAATATTGGGAAACTAAGGTACCTCCCTTGTATCATTCCCAACATGATCCATTCTAGGGTCGTCAATCCTAGTTATTCTCATACGATATTATGGTTTGAGAGGCGTAGTGAAGGCATCGCAAAAGGCTCGTCACCCGTCAGCGCGGATACATATCTCACCGTATGCGGCTCAATTGTTGGCCGTCAGCTTAAGTACAGGTCTCACCGTACTCGGCTCAATCACTAGCCGTCAACTCAAGTACAGGTCTCACCGTACTCGGCTCAACTCACACTCTAGTTGCTGTGAAAGACTCGTCGCCAATCACAGACTCTTGGAGTGTACTCGATGGTACTACGGAGGACTCGTCGCCCGTTAGCACGAGTACAGATCTCACTGTACTCGGCTCTCGCCGAAGTATCGATAGCTCGAATACAGTGTCCCATACCACCGTATTCGGCTCACGAGTTGGTTGTGCACTGGTCACTACGGGGAGGCACAAGGCCCCAGCGTAGGCCGACAGCTCGACCAGGTGTCCCATACCACCATGTCCGGCTCATGCGACTTAGCGGATCTAGGTACCATGGTTAAACGGGAATCGCCACTGGTAAGTTTGGTACCCTAGGTTCAAGCAGTAGCGACCAAACAGGGTGAACACATAGGTACATTTCGGTTTACTTGACGAGCCTGACTAGCTCGAGCGCACCATAAGTTGGGCGATATGGAGCGCAAAAGCACTCCGTGTGGCCAACCACTATCGCCAACCGAAGTACGACTCGGGTTCGCCAGACACGTCCTTTGTGGCGACATGAATCTCAGCCACAATCGCAAGTCTGGTACCGAACGTTTGGACTATATACATAGTCCCAAACTCAAACAGTTTTCATTGATAGCATGTGAAGTAAAGCATGATAAACAGGCAATACAAGCATGTTAGTAGGCATGTTATAAAGCGTGAAGTAAAACATGAAGTAAAGCATGTTGCAATGCATGTTGTAAAGCATGTTGTAAGGCATGTGACAAAACACTATCCCCATAGGGATACAATTGTGAGCGCATTACAAGTGAGAGGTTGCGGTGAACCACCGCATGGAGGGGATCCTACATGTCTCTAAGGGAGTCGGAAAACCCATATCAGCGCCTATCTAAGGCACTAGTACATACACATGTACACATACAAGCATTTGCAACAAACACTTAGAATACACTATTCCAACATACATGACGTATGTTAGCTAAGTTCGTGTTAGGGCTGTCCCTTCGCCACGAGAGTATTTTTCCCGTGTATATCGTAATCATACAGCAAATAATCATTACAATTACATTTCCAAAATCCTCACGTATGCGGAATTTCTAGAATACGCAATTTCAACATACATGACATTTACACATGAACATGTATTTTTGCGATCCCTTTCGCCAAACTAGCATTTTATCCACACATGATATAATCAAACATTAAATAAACATGTCAAACATTTTCCCAACAAAAATACGTATACGGTATTTCTACGTATATCTAGAGTATGTGAAATTCCATATTCTTTATCGCTAATCGAAACAGGAAATGGAAAGCACTTTGTACATGTGCATTTGCATGCAGATCATGAATCTATCATTATCTGACATTAAAAGCGTTGAAAACCGTAACTTATACACTTAAAGTCCTCACCTCAGCCCTTGGAATTCCAACAAGTCAGCAAGGGTGTTGGAGCTTCCGTATACGGGAGTTTCTTAGCCTAAAGAGCGGAACCGATTAGCCTTTGCATAACCTACCACTATCCAACCTCAAATCAGACCTAGGGTTAGGGTTTCTTACCTTCAAATGAGATGGACACCACCGGGAAAACCCCTGGAATAAGGCGGTGTAGGCCGTGGGATGAGTGGAAGCAGCAGGAGGAAGATCGGCTTCGATCTCCAAGACTTTCTCTCTCTTTTCTCTCTTTCTTTCTAAGGGTTTGCTCCCAAATTCGTATGGCTGTGAGAGGGGCTGTTCTAAGCCCCTTTTATAGCCAAGAACATATCCAAAATAGACTCAGGTTCAAGGGTGGCTGCATCTGTAGGCAGTTCGCCACTTTCCAAGCTCAAAAGGTATGTTCTGGTGGCCCTCTTTGAGCCAAACGTCAGACTTAAGCTCACCATCTACGGATCTACGTGGGATTACGTTTTCAACTCGATCGGATTCCCAGATCGCACGTGGCGGACCACTTTCAGTTCAACGGTCAGTGGGCCACGATCAGAAATTCTGAGTACATGTAAATGTTCCTGAAATTTTTCTTAATCCGAGGGTGTAATTTGGTCTGATTCCGACGGTCAGGTTGCTTAATACTGACGCGCAACCGAAAGATGCCAGATCACTATTCCAGATATTTTTAGTTGGATGGAAATAGTGTTTTTCACACTCCCTCGCTCCGGATCAAAATAAATGGCCGTGGGACATCGGAATCGTCTGATTTTTGAGATGATTGTCAAGCCCAGTGGGGCGGTCCTGGTTCCTTAGCTTCGTGTTAATCGGACTCCCGATGTGCGATCTAGACCTCATACGAAGTTTCGTTTCAGTCCCAAAAGCAGACGGGTAATGAGTTTGGCTCTAGACTTTAGGGTAACCTAGAGTCACTAATTCTGCAAGTTTTAGGTCTTGCAGATCGTATTTAAAGCGATCCCAACGGGTTTCATGGCTAACCGAGTTTAGTACTTAGTTAACTTTGTTAAATTTTTAAAGGATTTAATCCTATGCGATTTCTGGTCGAGGTGGTACTCGGCCCAATGTACGGAAATTTTCAGGTCGTTACATTTTCAATAGGTTTACCTTTAACAATTACAATAGTTTTTACTAGTTTTACCACAAACCTTCGGTCCTACACAAGAACTTACATGTATGCACTCGTGTTGGTGGAACATGTACACACTTATTTCGATGGACCACGTTTCCACCCATGTATGTGGCTCCTGTGGAGACTTGGCTGGTTTTCTATTGGCTAAGCAACAACCATCATAGTCCTAATCTAAGGACCTACTGAAATTGTGGTCTTACCGCTATAAATGAAGCTTGAATATATGACTAATGTCCTAGAGGGGGGTGAATAGGACTTTTAAATATTTAAATAGATAGGAAATAATCACTTCTAATTACTCATACACATTAATAGAAACAAGAAGAAGTTGATTTATCAATTCTACTATAGTGAAAACATCATTCATGCATTCTGTCAAACATGTTTGCTGCAATAAAAAGAATCATTCATATACTCAAATAGAACAGATAAAGGATAAAGCATTCAAATCATTGCACACAATATATAGTGATTTGGCTACATGCCCACTCCATTCTCGGCTTACTCACTCTCTCTTAGAGTGTGTTAGATTTCACTATCTAAATTATTTTAAATTAGGTTTACCATAAACCTTTACAACCTACACAAGGTCAACACGATTTACATCCATCGATGGACTACATAAGGTCTAAGTGTGTTTGGATCTCAAACTCAACTGTGAAGTCCTATACAAAGATGATAAACGTATCTCTCGTCGGAGGCCGACACAAGGAATTAGCGATTTTGGTATTTCAAACTCTAAAACTCAATCCTACACAAGGGTCAGCTTTTAGATACAATGTACTCAAATAAACTTTCTTACCTAAAGCAGATGAGCCCCATTGAAGTGCCTTTGATGAAGATCTTCCTGAATCATGAAAGCATATTCAGCATCCTTAAACCATAACCTTGATGATGATATGCCTTAGAAGATGTTGAAGTATGTGTTAAGGGTAGGTGAATCTAACTTCCTAATGATGAGTCTTTATGGTTATGTTTAGGATTCTGAAGGTTAGGCATTCAATGCTTTTTTAGCACAATAGATTTATGATGTTTTATTTAAACCAACATGATTTAAATGATTTTTAAACTCGCAAGTATACGAATCAGATGTAGATATGGTACGTATTACGAGATCGTTCCCACGAGGACTGATCATCACAATTCAAATATGTGATTCTCCTTAACTAATCCAACAAATAATGGAGCGAATTACTAAGAACAATTCTAGGAAAAACAATTAAGAACAGGGAAGAAAATTCAATCAGAGAAAGAGCACTAGGACTTTCGAATCCACCCCTAATTATCCTAACCCTTGTTTTGTCTATTGATTCACCTTAATCTAGATTGATACCACTTATATAGAGAAAGCACAATTTGTGTCCTTAATCGGGCATACAGAATGTCTAATTCCTTTAAGCAATGCCATGAATAACATATCCCATGTCCTTGGTCGGGCACATGGAATGTATAGTTCATTAAAGCACTCTGTTTCTTCCTCTATAGGAAACTTGTTCATGATCAGACACAAGCACCTAGAATAAGCATCCAAACATCCATATATATACCTTGATCACGTTCATAGATGGAGAATAGAATTTTAAACCAATCAAACCCACTTAGAGAAAGAAACAAATCAATCAAGTTTAAAGTAAATTCAACAAATAAATGTTAATCAAATTAGGGGCTTCATCTCAGCCCTAGCTGAGAGATAGTTACCCATAAAATCCATTAAAAAGATGGATGAACAAAATTCATAAAAAGTGAACATCAAACCATCGATCTCTCTCTCTCTCTCTCTCTCTCTCTCTCTCTCTCTCTCTCTCTGTGTCTCTCTCCTTTCTTCTCTTCTCTGGATCTGGAATCCTCCAAATTTTTTGAATGCCCTTCCTCACGTTTTGCAACTCTTTTTATAGCTGATGGAGTGGCTGAAGCGGTGAAAATCGGATTTGGGAAGCTGTCGCACGCGCAGCAAAAGCCTTTTCGCAGCCAAGTTCGGGGCCTCGAAACACCATACTTTCCTCGCTCAAATTCCAAACAAACACCGTCCCTTAGAACTTTCTTGGGTCCTCTACATGATGTACGGTTCAGATCTGCCATATGATCAAAGATGGTGGCCCACAACTGCCTGAAAAATCACTTTTCACGGACGTGCGTAAGCCTACATACATGGCTTCGCTGACGTGATCGGTGGGCCCCACAGAGGTTTTTTCGGGGAAATCCATCCCGTCCATTAGGTTGCCCTTGAAATTTCGGTGAAAAACGGATGGTTTTGGTTGTCTGTTGACGCGGCTCAGAGAAGGAATCACAACAAAATCAGTTTTGAACGTCACAAGACCGCCTGTTTGTGGCCTCTGTATCACGCACGTGTAAACGCATGGATATGAAAGGTCAGCATAGGTTCGAAGATTTCGAACCTCTCTACACGATGGACGGATTGGATTAGCTTTATGGGTGATGGGTGGGGCCCACTACCTTCTGTAAAACGGGCCAGTCTGTCCGTTACGCGGCAGCGGAAAATGGAACTTTTCGTTTTCGAAAAGTCGGTCGCGGCTTTTGAAATGGAAAGCGGTCAGCGCTGCTGACCGATGTGGTGCGGCTCGAGCACGTGTGTACACCATGTACACACGTTA
This sequence comes from Magnolia officinalis, assembly GCA_021015155.1. Lineage (NCBI taxonomy): Eukaryota > Viridiplantae > Streptophyta > Magnoliopsida > Magnoliales > Magnoliaceae > Magnolia > Magnolia officinalis. The sequence goes on from JAJHSJ010000007.1 coordinate 67,822,386, forward strand.
TACATACGGGCCCTCTGTAATGTTTGTGAGAAATCTGCACCGTCCATCCTTTTTCTCATATTATTTCAACCGTCAGGACCAAAATTGATGTATATCCAGATATCCAGTAGGCCCCACTTACTGAATTAAGGGGCTGATCTGGCCGTTGGGATACTTTTCAAGATATCTAATGGCTGAAATTTTATATGTACGGTTCATTTATGGCCTCCATCACATGTATGAAGTTTCGAGCCAATCGGACGGTGGGAAACCTGTGATCTTGCAATTTTCACCAGTTTCGGGCCTCTTTAATGTGAACAGCTTGATTTCCTCGGATCCCCACCGTATAAATTCTTCAATATTGGTCCTCTGGAGTCCGTCCCTTTCTCTGGTAACTTCGAAGCGTCAAATCTATGCTTTTAATACTCTTTTTCATTCCATGCTCTTAAATGCATCCTGCAACAAAAATATAATTAAAATATGGCATTAAACATTATCATGAACATAAAGTTAGGTAATAACTGGGGTCTGAGATGCAATATTCGACCCTCATCACAATCCCCAACCAGCATTTTGCTAGTCCCGAGCAAAACATGGGAAAAATAATTTCATAAATAAAAGACAATTCTTGTAAACTCAAGTGACCTGTGAACAGATAGTTGAGATGTGAAAATTCTAAAATTCATGAATGGTGAGAAGATTTTTCTCCTGAAATCAAGCTTACAGTAAACTTCATAATCAAGTTCAAAATATTAATCCATTAATTAGAACAATTTTAAACATTGAGTCCCATGAGTATAGTGTAATCTCGGCTTACAATCATTAAGAGATCTGATTGTCAATTTCATGATATCATTGGAATTCGTGACAACCAAACCTGAAACCAACACTAGCATTTTAGATCATCTTTTCGTTCTATCAGCCTTTGATTTCCTTTATAAACAGTAGTGCCAAGGAGGGGAATCAAATCCTCACCTATAGAGAGCAAACCTATGGTGAAAACTTGTCGCCTAACTCCTTTCTCATGTCAACTATGGAGAATTAAATTCTCACCTATAGGGAGCAAACCTATGGTGAAGATTATGTGACTTAGCCTTTCTTTCTTCTTCTTACTAAATGATTTTTTTTTTTTTTTCAGACCAGTTCTTTCATGCTTAGTGATTATCAGGTTAATCATTCCATGTGTAAGCGAGATGTGATATATGAAATCATGACCCAATCAATGTTTATAACTTCTAATCATGGGTTAACAATTCAAACTTAACTGTGAAATCTACCAGAAAACGGAATCCAAGAGTCATAAATTACCCACATTCTGCATCTTGTAATGTTAAAATCACAGTTATCCTTCAAAATCACTACAAATTCACAAGAAATTCCAGAAAAAGTTAAAAATTTTCACAAATTTTGCTCATGACTGAGAAAATACTGATTAGGTAACCTAATCTCCCACCCCCAACCTAAAATCTACATTGTCCTCAATGTAAAAGAAATAAGCATATAATGCATATGGACAACGAAAGTAAAAGAGGAGTGATGGAAAGATAATACCTGGATGAAGAATCAAGAGGCTTTCCAAAAATTATCAATGTAAAAGCGCGTTAGCACAAGAGAGAAATTAGTAAAATACAAAAAATAAAAGATCCTATCTATACCACTTTCGCAGGTGCTCTCGATTGCATTTAGCGTATGCAACAAACCTTTAAACCCCTAGGTTACCCCTAGTGGACGAGTTGTAGTCTCGTGAGGGTTTGCAGTAATGTTACCCACAAACATTGAACTAATGAACTAGGAAAAAGAAATAAAATGAAACGTTGGGTTGCCTCCCAGGAGCGCTAAGTTTAACATCTTCAGCCAGACAAGAACGGACCATGAATTAACTAATCTTTATAACCAGGGTCTGCCAAAGAAAATACCTCAACACCTTGATTAACCAATCCCAGACAAGTGATGTGAGTTCCCATGAACTGTGCTATCGGAAATGAGGTAACTGATACTGTCGTCAAATAATTTAAGGACTTCTGCTCGAACGACTTCTTCCATGTTAGGATCACGCTTCCTTTGCATTTCACGCGACATTCCCGCAGCATGATCCATACATACAGTGGGGCATACTCCCTGTATTTCCGTTATCCTCCGTTCAATTGCTACCTTATATGCTCTAAGAACATTAAGCAGCCTGCTCTCTTTTGCCTTCTCAGAGTTAGAAACTGTGTTGTCAGAAAGAGTCTTAGAGGGATGAAGAGGTTCCACTTTTGCTTTCCATTTTTCAGTCTCCAATATAGGAGTAGAGTCGAGCAGTGCATTGACTTCGTGGATGGGACTATCTATGTCAAAATCCATGCCATATTGTGCTAAGCAGGTCTCAAGTGGATCTTCAAAAGATTTACGGAAGGAGTCCTGCACTAGACTCTCGATCATGTCCACTTCAGATATGTCATCCAAATCTGCGGATTGTTGTCCTGCATTAAAGACATTGAGTTTAATATTCATGTTACCAAAGGACAACTTCATAACTCCATTCCGGCAATTTATAATAGCATTAGATGTGTCCAAAAATGGACGACCCAAGATGACTGAGATCTGACTATGAGGATTCTGGACAGGCTGAGTATCTATAACTATGAAATCCACTGAAAAATAAAATTTATCAACCTGGATTAACACATCTTCAATAACACCCCGGGGCACCTTGACAGATTTATCAGCTAGTTGTAATGTTATTTTAGTCGGTTTCAACTCACCAAGTCCTAGCTGCTCATAAACCGAATATGGTAACAAATTGACGCTCGCTCCTAAATCAAGCAATGTCTTTCCAATCTTATGATCTCCTATGCCGCAAGAAATGGTGGGAGCTCCTGGATCCCTAAATTTAGGAGGGGTGTTATGTTGAATCATGGAGCTGAGCTGCTCTGCAAGGAAGACCTTCTTATGAACATTCTGCTTACGCTTTTGAGTGCATAAATCTTTAAGAAACTTAGCGTAAGGAGGGACTTGCTTGATAGCGTCAAGCAACGGGATGTTGACTTGCACTTTTTTAAACACATCCAAGATTTCATTAAAGTTGTTTCTTTTCTTTATTGGTGCCAAACGTTGAGGAAAGGGTGCTTTGGGCACATAGGGTGGCACATTAGTGGCTCTTGGAGAGTCAGAGAGCTTTTGGACTTTGGATGTATTAGTGTGTCTCTCTGCTTCATCTTGATCTTCTGCTTTAGAATTTGATTTATCCCTAAGCATCTCTATTCTGTTGTCAATTTGTTTCCCTGACCTAAGGGTAGTGATCGATTTGGCTTGCTCACGATATTGCCCTTGGTTGAAATTAGAGCCAATCTCATACTGTCCCTTTGGATTAGCCACAGGTTGGCTAGGGAACTTGCCTTTCTCTCTCTCACTCAATGTGGCAGCAAGTTGACCCATTTGTACTTCCAACTTGGCAATGGATTGCGCATTTGCATGTAAGCTTTGCTGGTTGGCTAATAAGGTTTGTTGGGTGTCTTTTTGAAATTGGAGAGAACTCTGCATAAAAAGATTGAGTGTATCCTCAAGAGATGGTTTCCTTGATTGTGCAGGCAGTTGTTGATATTGCGGAAACTGCTGAGGTTGCATAGGAGGATTTCCAGATGGTCCTCCTTGTTGTGGTCCTTTTGCCCAAGAAAAATTTGGATGTCTAGCCCACCCTGGGTTGTATGTGTTCGAGTAAGGATCATTCCCAGGTTTTTGAAAAGTATTCATAGCATGTACTTGTTTAGAGAGAAGTTATGGGGATGCTGCACCAGATGGACAAGACTGCATAGGATGGGCAGGACTAGAGCATATGGCACAAGCCTCGGCTTGAGTTGTTTGTGGAGGTCCATTATGCAACATCAGAGCATCAACCTTCTTGGTTAGGCCATCAATCTTGGCATGGAGGTCTGGCGTGACTCCTATCTCATATATACCACCTCTCTTTTGTGGTTGGGGACTTCTGTCATCTCTATTTGAATAGTCCCATTGCTGGGAATTTTCACACAAGGTTTCAAAGAAGTTCCATGCTTCAACATCACTTTTGGTCATGAATGACCCTCCACTGGTGGCATCAACCATGCGACGGTTCTGGGGTGTCAGACCGTCATAGAAGTATTGAACCTGTTGCCACTTTTCAAAACCATGGTGTGGACATTTAAGAAGTAAGTCCTTCCATCTTTCCCAACATTCATGAAAGTGCTCTCCCTCTTTTTGTGTGAAATTAGTGATTTCTCTACGGAGAGCATTAGTTTTGTCAACAGGGAAGAACTTGTTTAAGAACTTCCTAAACAATTGGTCCCATGTAGTGATAGACCCAACTTCTAGAGAATTCAACCATGCTTTTGCCTTATCCTTCAAAGAAAAAGGAAAAGGCGCAAACGGATCGAATCGTCTGAAAAGTTTTGAAACCTAAAGGTAGAGCAAATGTCTAGGAATTCTTTCACATGATGATATGGGTCCTCCTTGTCTAAACCATAAAAGGAAGGCAACAACTGTATGACCCCAATCTTGAGTTCAAAGTGTGCTGCCGTGGTGGTGGGCAACACTATGCATGAAGGCGCATTGAATTGGACAGGAGCTGAATAATCTCTAAGAGCTTTAGTTCCATTCTCTTCCGCCATTTCAAATAGGATGTTTCTAACTCTTCTATGAAAAGTTCTTTCTATTTCAGGATCAAAAGGTGCTAGTTCTATATTTAGAGATCTATGTCCTAGCATAAACTATGTTATTGCAATGTAAGAAAGAAAACTAAACTAAGAAGCAACCTAAGAGAAATAAAACTAGAACTAGAAACTATGAGATTCTAAAACAAGTTAAAACTATGTAAATAAGAATGGGAAGAAAGAACCCGGAAAAGGAGATGATTGATGTCAGAAGATTTCAGAAGCTCCTCCTTCACTTAGTAGCTGTCTTCCTCAATTCCTGTAAATAAAACAAAAACAAATCAAGTTTCCTAAAATAATGATAGAAAAATCCTAAGCAACGGTTAATTTCTAAAAAAGAAAGTTTCTAAAACTAGAAAATAGAAAGTTTCTAAATCCAAAGTTAGAAAATAGAAAATTCCTAAAAAATAAAAACCTAATTCTCAAAATAGAAAGTAGAGAAGACTGAAGAATTTAGAAAGATGTTACCAATTTGGAGATCTATGTTAGAATCCTGCAAAAGAAAACAAAACAAGTTAGTTTCTAAAACAGAAAATCTAAAATTAGAAATTTTCTAAAGAACAAAAAAGAAGAGTTAGTTTCTAAAAAGGAAAGAAATCCTAGAATTAGAAAGTTACTAAAAATAAAAAAGCTAAGTAAGTTTCTAAACAGGAAAAAGAAAATTCTAAAACTAGAAAATAGAAAGTTACTTAAAAGAAGAATCCAAATCTAAAAATAAAAAATTCAAAAATTCAAAAAAAGAAATTCTAGAATTAGAAAATTTCTAAAAAGTAAAATCCTAATTCTAAAAATAAAAATTGAAAAAAAGTAAAGAATTTAGAAAGAGATTAGCAAATTAGGAGTTTATTTCAGGACCCTACAAAACAGGAAATAGGTTAATTTCTAAAATAAAGAAAAGAACTCTAAGTTAGTAAAATCCTAAGCTATGAATTATGATAAGAGAGAATCTTAAATTCAATTTGGAACGAAACAGTCCCCGGCAACGGCGCTAAAAACTTGATGTTTTATTTAAGCCAACATGATTTAAATGATTTTTAAACTCGCAAGTATACGAATCAGATGTAGATATGGTACGTATTACGAAATCGTTCCCACGAGGACTGATCGTCACAATCCAAATCTGTGATTCTCCTTAACTAATCCAACAAATAATGGACCGAATTACTAAGCACAATTCTAGGAAAAACAATTAAGAACAGGGAAGAAAATTCAATCAGAGAAAGAGCACTAGGACTTTCGAATCCACCCCTAATTATCCTAACCCTTGTTTTGTCTGTTGATTCACCTTAATCTAGATTGATACCACTTATATAGAGAAAGCACAATTTGTGTCCTTAATCGGGCATACAGAATGTCTAATTCCTTTAAGCAATGCCATGAATAACATATCCCATGTCCTTGGTCGGGCATATGGAATGTATAGTTCATTAAAGCACTCTGTTTCTTCCTCTATAGGAAACTTGTTCATGATCAGACACAAGCACCTAGAATAAGCATCCAAACAACATCCATATATATACCTTGATCACGTTCATAGATGGAGAAGTATAGAATTTTAAACCAATCAAACCCACTTAGAGAAAGAAACAAATCAATCAAGTTTAAAGTAAATTCAACAAATAAAAGTGCTAATCAAATTAGGGCCTTCATCTCAGCCCTAGCTGAGAGATTAGTTACCCATAAAATCCATTAAAAAGATGGATGAACAAAATTCATAAAAAGTGAACATCAAACCAATCGATCTCTCTCTCTCTCTCTCTCTCTCTCTCTCTCTCTCTCTCTCTCTCTCTCCTCTCTCTCTCTCCCCTTTCTTCTCTTCTTTGGATCTGGAATTCCTCCAATTTTTTTGAATGCCCTTCTCACGTTTTGCAACTCTTTTTATAGCTGATGGAGTGGCTGGAGCGGTGAAAATCGGATTTGGAAGCTGTCGCACGCGCAGCAAAAGCCTTTTCGCAGCCAAGTTCGGGGCCTCGAAACACCATACTTTCCTCGCTCAATTCCAAACAACACCGTCCCTTAGGACTTTCTTGGGTCCTCTACATGATGTACGGTTCAGATCTGCCATATGATCAAAGATGGTGGCCCACAATTGCCTGAAAAATCACTTTTCACGGACGGCGTAAGCCTACGTACGTGGCTTCGCTTACGTGATCGGTGGGCCCCACAGAGGTTTTTTCGGGGAAATCTATCCTGTCCATTAGGTTGCACTTGAAATTTTGGTCAAAACGGATGGTTTTGGTTGTCTGTTGACGCGGCTCAGAGAAGGAATCACAACAAAATCAGTTTTGAACGTCACAAGACCGCCTGTTTGTGGCCTCTGTATCACGCACGTGTAACGCATGGATATGAAAGGTCAGCATAGGTTCGAAGATTTCGAACCCCTTTACACGATGGACGGATTGGATTAGTTTTATGGGTGATGGGTGGGGCCCACTACCTTCCACAAAACGGGCCAGTCCATCCGTTACGCGGCAGCGGAAAACGGAACTTTCCGTTTTCGAAAAGTCGGTCGCGGCTTTTGAAATGGAAAGCGGTCAGCGCTGCTGACCGATGTGGTGCGGCTCGAGCACGTGTGTACACCATGTACACACGTTGTACATACGGGCCCTCTGTAATGTTTGTGAGAAATCTGCACCGTCCATCCTTTTTCTCATATTATTTCAATCGTCAGGACCAAAATTGATGTATATCCAGATATCCAGCAGGCCCTACTTACTGAATTAAGGGGCTGATCTGGCCGTTGGGATACTTTCCGAGATATCTAATGGTTGAAATTTTATATGTACGGTTCATTTATGGCCTCCATCACATGTATGAAGTTTCGAGCCAATCGGACGGTGGGAAACCTGTGATCTTGCAATTTTCACCAGTTTCGGGCCTCTTTAATGTGAACGGCTTGATTTCCTCGGATCCCCAGCGTATAAATTCTTCAATATTGGTCCTCTGGAGTCCGTCCCTTTCTCTGGTAACTTCGGAGCGTCAAATCCATGCTTTTAATACTCTTTTTCATTCCATGCTCTTAATTGCATCCTGCAACAAAAATATAATTAAAATATGGCATTAAACATTATCATGAACATAAAATTAAGTAATAACTGGGGTCTGAGATGCAATATTCGACCCTCATCAATTTACCATTAAAGATGGTTGCTAGAGCATTAATGAATGTTGGGGTCCATTCTTCAATTTAAGCGTTGAATGCTCAATGAATATCTTTAATACAAGGATTAAATGATGAACTCCATAAAGGAAGAGAGATTAGGGAAGGATTTTTAGCTAGAGTTTCACACACTCATAAGGCTCTCTCTATTACTCACCATTTTGCAAAGAAACTCTTCTTTTATTCAAGTAGAGGGTTTTGCAATGGTAGAACAAGGGCATAAATCTGACAGCTTCGATGGCATCAAAGTCCCCTTCAATGCTGTAAGACCTGTATGCTAGTCCGTACCGTTCCTTAGACTGCCACGATCATCCCCGTCGAATCTTGGCAACTCGCGACTTGTAACCGACGTTTGCACGCGACCCTAAGTTGTATCCGTATATCTGAGTTGGCTTGACTCGAAACTTGCATCCTTGCGACCGTATCGTCGTCGCGGTTCTAATGGCACGACTTGCACACTAATGCGATACCTAGGCCAGGAGTTGTGGGCCTGCGTTCATCTTGAGGAAAACGCCACAACTACAAGTAAGTACTCAACCCATCCTCAAAATTCAACTCATACCTTTCCATCCCATCTCTTACACAACACCACTCCACCCATCACTCACCCATCCCTCTCCCTTACAACCTCTCTCTCTCTCTCTCTTCCCTACCCATTTTTCCAAGCAACCGAAGAGGAGAGACCGTCCAAGCTCTAAGGAGAGCAAGGAGAGCCTAGTGTGGCCCACTTCCTACCCCCCTCAACTCTCGTCTTCACCCTTCAAATTTCATCATCCTCCATTAAAGGGAGAGTTTAGGAGACAAGGATTCCAAGGAGCTAAAGAAGAAGATCATCAGTGGGTGTTTATAGGATTAGATTGTTTTTTTGTGATGGACCAAGTGAGGCTTACCGATTAATGGTGTGGATCCTATTTGAGACCCCCTTTGATGTATGTTTTGTAACCTAGGAGGGCTCATAGTGGCGGAGCCCTCCATCTCTCGATTCTCTCTCTCTCTCTCTCTCTCTCTCTCTCTCTCTCTCTCTCTTTTATAGTGGTGTGTGGCCCACCTGATGTGTCCAGACATCCAAACCGTCCGCCCATTTGGCCGGACATGGGGCCACCTTGATGATGTATTCCATCCAGGCCGTCCGTCCATTGGACGTCCAGGACGCCTGGATGGGAGTAGGGAAAACACAAATGTCAGCTTTACTCAAAGCTGGTGGGTCCCACACGTGTGGACCCACCTTGATGTTGTACATCCTCACCGTCCAATCTCTGGACGGTGGGAAAAGAAGATTGGTTAGTGTACGCTATATAGCTGTTGTAATATAGTCAGCAAGATTTGTGGGCCCGACCATGAGGTATGTTATATCCCAACCGTCCGTCCATTGTTGGACGGTGAGACCCACCCTGCACATGTGGGACTTCCACCATCCAGCTAGGACATGGACCCCACCAAATGTATGTGGTTTATATCCACACCATCCATCTACGGTGGGAACCCACCTTAATGTACGTGTTTCTCCAGCCATCCATATATTTGGAAGTGGGGCCCACCCCACACGTGTAGCATGTGTGGGGATGGGACCCACCTTGGTGTATATATTCTACATCCACTATCTGTCCATCTGCTCAGGACGGTGGACCCCAGTTTGATGTGTGTTTTATACACTCCGTCCATCTGTTTGGATGTGGGGCCCACCCCACACGTGTGGCACGTGTGGGGGTGGGACCCACCTTGATGTAAGTATTTTATATCCACACCGTCCGTACTTGGATGGTGGTAGGTGTACCCCACCATGCTGGATGTGTTTTATCCAGGTCATCCACCGACGTGGGACGTGTGGACCCCGCATCTGATGTATGAGTTTCACCCATGCTGTCCGTCCATGGGTCTCACGTGGGGACTGCCATGATGTATGTGCTTTAGATCCACACTGTGGGTTCTTCATGAGGCACGTGTTCTCCACGCCGTCCATCTGTTTTGGTAGTGGGTGGGGCCCACCTTGATGTACGTATTCTGTATCTACACCGTCCATCTCTAGATGGTCCTGTGTGGGGCTGACCAGATGTATGTGTCCCATCCACGCTGGCCATCAAATGGTGAGGCCTGCTGTGATGTAAGGTCCACACCGTCCAGCATGGGATAATGCTGGGCCCACATGATGTAAGTGTTTCATCCACACCATCCTAATGGGCTGGGCGTGGGCCCACCATGCTGTACGTATTTCATCTATGCCATCCAGTCCAGCTGGACATGGACCCTATCTTGATGTATATCCATACCGTGTATCCATGGGGCCCTAATGTATGTGTTCTAACCCACGCCATCTAGGGTAGTGGCCCACCCTGATGAATGCATTATATATCCAGGTTGCCCATCCATTTTTCTTGAACCATGGGCTGCCCCATTAGGCCCATATGTGAGGCCCAATGCGATGTATATGTGGCCCATGAGTGAGGCCCAATGCGATGTATATGTGGCCCATGAGTGAGGCCCAATGTGATGTATATGTGGCCTTTGAATGAGGCCCATCATGATGTATTTATGGCCCAATTGGCGAGGCCCATTGTGGTGTATTTATGGCCCATTTGGCGAGGCCCATTGTGGTGTATTCATGGCCCATTTGGCGAGGCCCATTGTGGCCCATTTGGAATGTGCAAGACCCACCTTAATGTGATGTATTTATGGCCAATTGTGATGAATATGTAGCCCATGTGTGAGGCCCATTATGTTGTGTATTAGACCCTTTGTGTGAGGCCCATTATGTTATGTATGAGGCCCTTGTGTGAGGCCAGGGACCCACTATATGTTTGACCCTATGAGGGCCACTCCTTGGGAGCAATGTTGGTTAAATGTCCGCATTGATGGGCAATGATGGTTAAATGTCCACATTGTGACCTTCCCTTAGGCCTCGTTAGGCCCATTCTTGATATGAGTAGGTCGTGTAGGCCCATCCTTAACATGAGGAGAGTACATCATCATCATATAACATGCTTAGCATAGCTCCACGATCCATGCCCATACGCATCATATGTATGCTTGTTATGAGGAGTGATTAATCATAGCAAATGCCATTGGGCGAATTATTATGGGACTCCCTGAGAGTCGGAGTTACCCCACATGAGCGCGCGGTACGCGCAGGTTTAGTGCATGACTGGATGGTATGACTCATGCATCTCGTATTTTGTGATATGACTACAGTACGCCCTAGCGACATCAGGGTCGTGGCCTCCATAGGCATGTCGTGGATGGCCAGATGGAATACCGAAAATCTTTTTCTATATGGGGTGTCATAGATGTCCCTGGATGAAAGTCCCTAAACCCTCTTGGTACCAGAGGACGTCCCAATATCTAAACTGAGTAGATATATATGAGCTCATGAGGGCCGTATACCAGTAGGCCGCGTCTCCCACTATGTTGTGGTGGCTGGGAGGGAGTGTGACCTTACCCGCCTGAGGGAGTAGGCAATGTTAGGCTAAGTCTGACCAGCTCATAAATGAGTCCGCTATCAACGAGCCGGGCCGATATTGGTAAGCGGATAGTGAGGTATCTTCCACTTACCCATGTGCGCTTGATGGGGCGACAAGTGGCATAGAATATACCAGACTCCGGTGATGATCCTAGAGATGTACAGTACTGATATGTGGACTTATTGAGCAGGAGTTGTATACTCAGCATTTTACTCATTCATTCATTATCCACTCGGGCTGGTGGTGCACAACTAATTGTTATGTGTACCTTTGCAATGGCCAGGATTTCAGTTGGGGCGCGTGACCAACCTGAGATTAGAAGTTTACCACATTGAGTCTGGCTATCCAAATTTAGGTATGGGACTAGTTTGGATAGTCCTGACTTCACAATCCAGCTTGGTCATTTCATTCGCACTGCATATTGCATTGCATCCTCAGCACGTAGCATTTGGTTTACTATGCTTTTTGCATCGCATAGCCTGGATAAGGCTGATGGTATTTATGGACTTACCGGCATACTTTCGCATTGCTCTGATATTGCATACTTGGCACTTACCTTGCGCACACACTTACACCACCCTCTAAGCTTTCTATAAGCTTATGCATGATAGATGTGTGTAGGTGGTGTTAGGGCAGCAGCAGCGTTGATTCTGGAGCATGCAGCTGTCTTCTAGAGCTTTGATTTTTGATATATGTATTTCTCTTTCAGCATTGTATTCAACTATTTATATTAGTGGATATGTGATGATGATGTTGCCTTGTGATTTGGATAAACATGTGGCTATGCTTCTTACGATATAAATGTATGTCAGAAAATTCTCCTTGTAGGATCCTAGGATCAGAATTTGGCGTATGAGCGCTAGGAGCCGAGAATGGGGTACTACGGAGGCTGTCAACACTGGATTCGGTGATCGGGAACTTTGTGAGCCCAGTTTCCGAGTTTGGGGCGCGACAAATGCCATCGAAAAAATTAGCTTTTATCCCGAATAGTTGCTAGACAAATTAACATCTCTGTTCGATGTCATTAAGTGGTCTTTAATGCCATTGAGAATATCAAGGATCTTCCTTTTAAATTGCGGAATAGTTTTAAAGTGTTCACTTGATGTCATCAAGTGGCCTTTAATGCCATCAAGGAACCTTCGATGCCATCAAGAAATTCCATAATTTAAACTTGTACTTGCCGAACATTTTGAGGTATTCACTCGATGTCATTAAGTGTTATTTGATGCCATCAGAAAAATCCAAAAATATAACTTGAGCTTGTTGGATAGTTTGCTCTAGCTACTCAATGTCATCGAGCAGTCTTCGATACCATTGAAGACCCCTCGATGGGTGGTTGATGGGATCGAAAATGATATATTTTTCTGAAGTTCTTTTTAAACAACTTTCTTTACATGACCACTTACTAGCTCATATTGGATTAGTTTTTTTTTTTTTTTTTTTTTAGATAGGGTTTTGGGCTAGTTGGAAGGTCAAGTTTGAGAGTTTGGGAATAGGTTTTGAAAAGGTTATGACATTTCATCTTTTCTTTGAATTTTCTCTGCTTGGATGATTATGATCTCCGAGCCTTCATTTTTCAGTCTTCCACGAGGCTCTTTATACTTGATGGCTCATAACTCATTTTAATTAACAAAATAGGGCACTTACACCTACATATACTCTTTCCAGAGGCTCCCACGAAAAAAACACATGCGTACTCGTACCCGGTGGCATTCATACACAAGGACTCACACGTTTACACCCATGTCGGTGGCTTACGTACACATCCATATTCGGTGGTGATATGGTCCTACAGAAGGACCTACGCGAGTTTGGGTCACAAACTCTATACTCAATCCAATACAAGGAAAGAGTATGTGGACTCTAAAAATGACAACCTTACTTGTTGTAAGTTTTCTAGTTTGTCAATTAGCATGAGTTATAAAAATGACAACCTTGTTGTAAATTTTCTAGTTTGTCAATTAGCGTGAGTTATGAGTCTAAGAGTCCGGAGAGCCCCAAAGAAAATTCAAGTATGGTCAAAGGCATCCAAAGCATGACAAAGTACGGAAATGACAAAGAGCTCTTCAAAAACCTATACCAAGCCCACAAAAATCTTCAATATAACTCAAACCCCATAGTAAAAACCAACTTAAAGAATGCTAATAAGAAATGTGAGAAGTTGTTTGTTCAAAAAGAAAACACAAAAACAGACTAGTTTCGATGGCATCGAACAAGGAGACCCAATTATCCAGAAACTAAACTTCAAAATTTTAAATTTTCTTGATGGCATCGAAGGCTTCCTTCAATAGCATCGAAGCTATGTCGATGACATCGAACAGGGATTCCAAAATGTCCAGCAACTAAACTTTAAAAATCTGGATTTTCTAGATGGCATCGAAATGACTTTCGATGACATCAAAGGGTCCATTTGATGGCATCGAAGACTTGTTGAGGACATGAAACTCGGTCACCAAAATGTCCAGCAACCTCAAGTAAAAAAATGTACATATTCTCGATGGCATCAAAGGACCCATTTAATGACATCGAAGGTCACTCGATGACATCGAACAAAATTGTCTAACAACATATTGAAGAAAAATATGATTTTCTCGATGACATCGAAGGTCCTTTGATGGAAACGATGAGACATTTCGATGCCATCGAAGACCAATCATTGATATCGAACTTGATAGTTTTCTGCCCATTTTTTTACCATTGCAAATTTTTTCTACATATACGAAAGAGGGGTTTCTAGGCAATTTGGTGAGAAATAGAAAGAGCCTTGTGTGTGAGTAACCATAGTTAATACCATACTTGTCAAGCTCTCTTTCCTCATGTTGTTCATCTTTCAATCCATGTCTTAAAGGCATTTATCGTGCATTCAAAGCTTGGATTGAAGAATGAACTCAAGCATTCACTAATGCTCTAGTAACCACACTCATTGGTAAATACATTATGGTACAAGATCATCATTGTTAAGTTAGGATTTACCAAACCCTTGACCCAAAACCTCGGCTTTTTCAATAGCACATTATCAATACGGTTGCGGTACAAGGGAGTTGAAGATGCTTCACAATTCGAGAAGATCTTCATCAAATGCGATATAATGGGGGCACGTCCACTTTTAGGTAAGAAAGTATTTTCAAGTCAATTGTGTCTAAAAGTCATTCCTTATGTAGGATTGGGTTTCAGAGTTTGAAATATCAAACTCAACAAGACCTTGTGTAGGCCTCCGACGGGAGAGTACATCGTCATCCTTGTGTAGGTCATTGACGGATGAAAAAATGTAGACCTTGTGAAAGTTGTAAAAGTTGAACCTGAACCATTTGAATAATGAAATTTGGCACACTCTAGGAGAGAGTGAGTTAGCTGGGAGTGGAGTAGGAACGCAGCCGAACTATTATACATCTTGTGTAATGGGTTGAATGATTTAAATTCTTATTTATTAGGTTTTGCTTAACAATACATGTGAATTACTTAATGTAGCAAACATGTTTGACAGAATGCTTGAATGATGTTTTCACTTAGATAGACTGTGTTTTTGCACTTCTTCATGTTTGTCTTACTTTACATAAGTATTTAGAAGTAAATGTATGTTAAGTATATATTTAAAATTTGAAAAGTCCTATTCACCCCCCTGTAGGACATTAGCCATATCTTCAAGCTTTGCTTGTAGTGGTAAAACCTCAATCTTTCTTGAGAGCTTCTTAAATCTTGAATCGGCTTGTCAATTGCTCTCCCAAACTTTGATGTTGATCTCATTCAACTTCAAATGATTGGCTACATTGCACTTGATACTTCAATGGGGCTACTGAAGTAATGCGCAAGAGGTTGAATCTCCTACAACTATGGGATAATTGGTTCCAATTGGAAATTCACCTACATGGGCATTCTATAGGATTTTTAAACACTTGATTTACTTATAGATTTAATGTCTAAACTCTAGAAAATGCTTTAGATAATGATCTTGTTGAAATGGAGCTTAGAATGCTCATTAGAATGAAAAATCACTAAGAAGATAGCATGAATCTCTTTAGGATGGAGCCTAGGATGTATGGGAAGGCTTGTGATACACTAGGGTCTCTAAAACACCAAATTTCATCATTTTTATAAAGATTGAGTTTTTAGTATTATATAAAAAGGCTTGAATGGATCTATAACAGCTAGTATTGATCGATTAAGCGACCACTCCGATTGATCGAACTTAATTCAATTATAAGGTAAAAAGCTCACTAAACACTTTGTGCACTTTCAATTGATCAAACTTAATATGTTGATCATTCGATGTTTCTACGAAACCAAGGTGGAAAGCTCACTGGACTATTTCGGCCATCTTCGATCGATCGAGCAAAGGGCCTTTGATCGATCAAGACCAATTAAATGTTCGCAAACTTATGTATTTTGATTTTATTTCTTTTTTCACATGATCTATTTGGCACAAACTTAATGACTAAGGGTTTTTCTTTATGTAATAAATCATGTAAGGTAAGTTGTTTTGGAATAAAATGGCTCGAGGGCTAGAATTACCAAGGCACATCATAATTTACCTATTGTTTTCGGCCTTTATACTGAAAGTCTTTAAGTTTTCGGACTTCAATGTTCCCTTAAAGGGAATCGGATTGCGTACTTAAGTAACTCTGTACGCTCTTATCATACTGAGTAAACTCAGTTGGGCTCACTGTGAAAATATGTGGTTTATCCACACCGTCCATACGTATTTTCAGCTCATTTAAGGGGTTCAGCCCAAAGTTGAAGTATATCCAACTCTCAAGTGGATCATACCACAGGAAACAATGGGAATAATGATTTCCACCATTGAAACCTTCCTAGGCCCTACAATGATGTCTGTTTGTCATCCAAGCTGTTAATAATATCAAAAAGCTTAATACAAAAATTATGTGACACTCAAGAATTTTGCAACGGTATAAGTTCAATTCACACTATTTCATATGTTATGGCGCTTTTGAGCTTTGGATATCCTTCAATTTTGGACCCATGTCATAAAATTATCTAATAAAATGGATGAACGGAGTGGATAAAATACATAGATCATGGTGAACCCCACAGAGTTTACTCAGTACAAAGCGTAATGAGTTACCCAGCACGCAATCCGCTTCCCTCTTAAAGAGCCTCAATCGACTCAAGACATCGTACCTCACCTCATTGACAAAATCGATACACTAATAGCTACTGGACGGTGCTTTATAGGATCTGCCATCATGTATACACACCATCCATTCATTTTTCTATATCATATCAGGGCATGAGCCCAAAATGAGGTGGGTTCAAATCTCATGTGAACCGGACCACAAGAAATAGCAGTGATTGAATGGTTACCATTAAAAACTTCTTAGGGCCCACCTTAATGCCCACCCTAATGTTTATTTTCCATCTAATCTATTGATTAGGTCACAAGACCTAGATTAAGGGGAAAAAATAAAAATCAGTTTCATCAAAAACTTTTGTAGCCCAAAAGGATTTTTTAATGGTGGGCATTTATCACCACTGCTTCTTGTAGTGTGGTTCACCTCAGATTTAGATATGCCTCATTTTTTGGTTATGTCCTGAAATGATCGGGGAAAATGAATAGAAGCCGCGCATTATACACATACATCATGGTGGGGAAGGATGGAAGGGGCCCGAAAGTTCCTGTAGTTGGAAACGGTATTGGACAACAGAAATACTTGTCACAAATCCAAACCGCCCATCAGTCTTGCAATACGACAAGGATAGTCCAAAGGTCAGGCAGATCCAAAACCCATGAGGATCACACCAAATTAAACAGTGGGAATAAAAACGTCTACCGTTGAAACTTTCCTAGAGCCTGCCATGATATTTATAGGCTATCTAAACCGTTCATAGGGTTATTATCACTCAGATTAACTGTAGGCACAAATATCATCCTAACATAAAACTTATGTGGTCCCCACAGTTTCCAATGGTGGGCGTTTAATTCCCGCTGTTTCGTCTGGTGTGGCCCACTTGAGTTTTGAATCTAGCTGATTTTAGATTCTTATCCTAATGTTGTCTACTGACAGGTTGAGTTGGGAGACTCGCTGTTGAAGTGACGTCACCAAGTTCCATGGGCCTTACCATGATGTATGCTTTGTATCCATGCCATCCATCCATTTGGAGAGATCATTTTAGGGTAAAATCCAATGAACGGGTTAAATCCAAAGCTCCAGTGGACCCTAGCACAGAAAACGGTGGGGATAGTGACGCCCACCTTTAAAAACTTCTAAAGGCCACAAAAGTTTTCAATTAAGTTGATATTTGTGTTTTCCCTTCTTTTATATCTTTTTTTAACTTTTGAACAGGTTGGATTTCAAATAAACATCATGGTGGGCCTGAGGATAGTTTCAACTGTGGGAATCACTCTCCCCACTATTTTCTATAGTGGGGTCCACTACAGCTTTTTATCTGCCTCATTCTTTGGTTCATGCAATACAATGATATCTCAAAATGAATGAACAGTGCGGATATAACACATACATCATAATCAGCCCCTAGAAATTGGTGACTTCACTTTGGTAGCAAGTCTTACTCAACCTGTAATAAGCTAATCCGCGTCCCTTTGGACTTTTCCGGGTGTGGCCTCAGTTTCACGCAACATTTTGCCATCTCCTTTTCTAGGCATGAACCTAAAAATTAAGCAGATCCAAATCTCAGCTGGACTATACAATACCAAACGTTGCTGATTGAACGCTCACCATTAAAAACTTTCTAGGCCAACCGTGATGCTCACCATAATGTTTATTTGTCATCCAACATGTTGATAAGGAGTTACAGACCTGGGTGAAGGAAATTTTTTTTTTTTTTTTTTAAAACAATCAAATATTAGCTTGATCCAAAACTTTTCTAGCCCACAGGGAAGTTTTTAATGGTAGGCATTCATCATCACTGTTTCTGTGGTGTGATCCATCTAAGATTTGATCTGCCTTATTTTTGGGCTCATGCCCTAAAATAATCTGACAATTTTGATGGACAACGTGGATTAAACACATATACTGTTATGGGAAGATCTGAGCCTCTTATAATTCCGAGGACTGATGTCATCGGACTGATAACTACATGTGACGCTCACGACTAACTAAGTAGTGGAGGCACCTCGGCCCTGAGACAATCAGGATAAAACTCGACTCAATAAAGTAGACACGATATCTCGCCTCGGACCTCGTGGAAGAAGTCTCTCAGAATGCGCAACTGGCGAGAGGTCAAGCCCACCGGGTCGGCTCAGACTATGAACGCGATCGCTTCTCAACGAAGGCTTGTAATCATTCCGACTGAAGCCTCATTTGCCAACTAGGCTGAGCCGAGTCTGAGTCCCGAAGTAAGCGCTCCATGAGCTAGGTTTAAGAACTACTATAAGTGGACGTGGCCGGTTATTTCGCTCGCAGATACGCACGATGTGCATAATATAGTACATGATCCTTGGATTGCGTGCAGTATCTCCACGATCCCAAAATCTCCCTGATTGAGTGAATCGCGCCGAGATTAATGGACCCAAATTATTCGACAGTCAGGTATAAATACATGAGGACCCCATCGTTACAGGTACGCAAGATCTCGCATTATCCTTTTACCTTTCATCTTAGACCTCGATTCCCTTGACTTGACTTAGGCATTGGAGGGTCCCCCTGCTTAGCCAGGGTCTCCTTTGCTCACCCTTTGTGCAGGACTGGGGTTCGTCCGAGGAGTGGAGGGTGATCCAGATTTTGTCCTCAACATATACGATTAGAGTTGGGCTTCAGACTGAGTAGGATCATATTGGATCCAACCCGATCCAATCCGAAATCTCATTTGCATAACCCGAATTCGATCCGTTTCGGGACCCGGTCCTGGTCAACATACTCGAACCGTACCGAAAGGTACATGGCCTTATCCGATCCGAGTCCTACTCGGTCAGGAAAACCGAGTCGGATCGAATTGGGCACGGCACAGTTCGGTGCATACTTGGCATATAGTAAAAATCAAATCAGTTGGTTCATATCACGGGTCCCAGTTTAGATGTCCCACTGAGGAAAATTTATGGTTATTAGATGATTTGAAAATGTGCTTGTTCCATATGTATCCAAGGGTAGCTATTAGAGAATCAGAGGTTAAGATTGATCAGCCGATCTGAGTTTTAGATTGTGAGTCTGTCGATATACGTTATTTTTCAACGCCTGCGTATCAAGCGATGTACGCTACCAGAGTATCATATATGATATAACCTTATCCATCCCGATGTACCATGGCAAGAAACTTTAAGACTTTATCCATTGAATAGATATCATCTTCAATGATCTGAACCATTTAAAAGATAGGAATAACTTGTTATGAGATATATCCATTAAAAAAAATAATAATAACTAAAGATATCATCCATGTTCAAATGAAAAGAGAAACAGTCTAAGGTCGAATTGTTCCAGCGTAAATTTTTTGTTTCTTGCGGCTCGTCATTCTAATGCGAGTAACATTGTGTAAACGGTTCAGATACTGGAAATACGTGTGAAAATTGAAACATCAGAACTTGTGACGTATAATCATAATACGTCGAGATGCATGGAACGAAACGTCAGAGCGTTGGGGAGAGAGGACGGGTGAAGTTGCCGAGGAGATCTCATAATGAGATTACACCCAATATTTAAATCAAAATTGGATTGTGTACTGAGTTAGCTCTTATCTACTGAGTAAAGTCAGTTGGGCCCACCGCGAATGCACGTGGTTTATCCACGCCGTCCATTCATTTTTCCAGATCATTTTATGGGTTCAACCCAAAATTTATGCATATACAAAGCTCAAGTGAGCCATACCACTGGAAAAAGTGGAACTATTGATTTCAACCGTTGAAAATTTTCTAAGGCCCCCAGTGATGTTTATTTGTCATCCAACCTGTTCATAAGATCAGAAGGACATGGATGAAGGGAAAACACAAATATCAGCTTGATGTAAAACCTCTGCTGTCCCCAAAAAAATTTCAACGGTAGATTTTCAATTCACACAGTTTCTGGTGGTGTGGTCCATTTGAGGTTTGGATATACTCCATTTTTGGGATAAAGCTCTAAAATTATGTGTTAAAAGAGATGGACGGAGCGGATACAATGCATGAATGACATAGGGGCCCGGAGTTTACTCGGTACGCTTATCATACTGAGTTGCTCAGTATGCAATCCGCTTTAAATGGATTCGGTCGCCAACTGGCCATTGAGACAAGTACCCCTCCCTACCCTGGTCCCTATGATGCAGAGATTTTTCTTGAGTAGACGCCTACTTCGCTCCCCTGTCACACGTGTGACATCTAAGTTGTTCATCTGGCCTCCCCACTCTTTGCATGCCACATGACCGTCCGATCATATGTTGGTGGATATGTGCATATGTAGACTGTTCATCCATTCCGTTCACCCATTCTTCCGGATCATTTTATGATATGAGCCAAAAAATTAATTTGATCCAGATCTCAAGTGGACCGCACGGTGTTGATTGAACGCCCAACATTAAAAACTTCTTGGGCCACGAATGTTTTGGATCAGGCTGAAATATATTTTTTTCCCTTCATCCAAGTCTCTATGACATAATCAACATGACAGATGTCAAATAACCATTAAAATGGGCCCTAGGATTTTTTAATCGTGGAAATTCAATCACTACTTTTTCCCATGGTGTGGTCCACCTGAGATTTAGATCTACGTCATTTTTGAGATAAAGCCCTAAAATTATCTTTCAAAATGGATGGACGGCATGAATAAAACACATTAATCAGGGTGGGGTCCAAGAATTAATCAATCAATCGTCATTTTCCATGCATTTGGCATGCAAAAAATCAAAACTAAATAAAATAAAATGAAATTGGAGAGAGGCAGTCGACGTACAGATTGCCGGAAAGGCCCCTCTTACAGCACAGCCTGATGAAAAGAGATCTGTTGTTGCAGCACAGGCTGACGGAAAAAGCGGCAATGACGCCGGCCAAGATGAAGATTAGGGTCGTTATGAAGAAACCCATGGGTGAAGATGCCCTATCTCAGGATCTGATGCGAAGTTCACAGGAACTGAAGCCTTGGGATAAATCGAGACCATCGATCACAGACGAACAAGGATCTGCATGTGGGGATTGATGTTGTGCGATTTGGGGGAGAAATAGAAGCCCTAACAGAAAGGGAGAGACAAATATATAGAGAGAGAGATAGACAGATATAGGGAGAGAGAGATATAGAGAGAGTTCGGGGTGGGGTTTTTAGGAGCCAAACGAAAAGCCTGGGCAGGGTGAAGTTGCAAAATAGAGGCATACATCCTGGGTCGAGTCTGTTCGGGTCAGTTCGGACCCTTTCGGTCCGAGTTTTCGGATCGGTTCTGTCCGGATAGACCATCATCCGAACCCGACCCGAAAAATGATCGGATCTAGATGGACAGACTCGATCAAGGCCAATCTAGGCCATCGGTTCTGTTCGGAACAGCACCGAGTCGGGTCGGATCCACCAGATCGAGTCTAATATGCCCACCTCTATATACGATAGTGGGGCCCATAGTTCACCTTATGCGATCCATGTCAGGTAAAAGGCTGTGTGTTGGTGGGCACATTCATTTTAAGAAAAATTATATTTTAAACCGAAGAACGTTCCAGAAAACTAATGGAAGGTATCTGTTTAACAATAACTTGATTAATGACTTATCTTGATCAAAGCTTCGTTAGAAAAGATACCAGAGGTAAATAGTAGTATTTTGTAAAATTCCCTTTTAAAAATGTACGTGACTCTTCAATCTTACACATTGAATGGTTTTATGAAATCTTGATGGATTTCACTGTCCAGAACACGGCCTGTAGTTGGAGCAAAACCGAGAAAAGTACGCTTACCGGCTTTTTTATTGTTTTCCCTTGGAATTTGGAAAACTCAGAACCATCCATTTGAAGGTCATCAATTGGATGGTTAAAATTGCTTGAGTGGTGTGATTATAAAAATATGATCCATCCATACTATGGCCCACTAATTGGATGATTTGGACAGCCGTAATTGTGTTGAAAATTATACAGATTAATGTAATTTCTGTATAATATGGAAACCAAAAAATTCACGATAATCAGAAATAAGGACAGGTTGAAGCACGTCTGAAAACGCTGTCCTTAAAGCGTTATTTGCCCCTACTCAAGTAAATTGAGTATGCTGATAGGTTACAAGCAAATCGCTTCTAGGATACGACGAGTCTGGTGTGAGTCTGCGTTCAGCAAACACGAAGGCCCACCAAATGGAACTCAATTACACAATTTCTGGCAGTATTACAACATAGAGAAAAATCTCAAAAGAAAGAAAAAGAAAGAGAAAAAATTTCTTTGGATTAAGACCGCTGCACCGGTCAGTACTTCAGCCACTGGTTCAGTTGAACCGTTCTGGACCACACCGTTGGTCTGTTCTTCTAGTAAATGTTTAACCCTTACTGTCTTGCTGGAACTACTGGGGTATAGGAGAGGAGTAGTGGGCTGTCTCAATTCGTATGTGTCTGCTGGAGTGGGTTTTGAGATGATTTGGAAACCCATCCAGGCCCTCATTTTATAGGCTATGGTGGCTGGGGGTTATGGTCCAAGGAAATTAATCCCATGACCGTTTTCTAGCTATTGGAGAAAACTAGCCGTTATATGGCCATTTTCTGACTGTTGTGCATGGGCTATTAAGCTGTTGTATACTGACTGTTGTGAGACAGCAGCTAACCATTTTCTAGCTGTTGGGCTAGCCATGCAGCAGTTACAGCTGGACCCTGTACTAATGGCACAGCTGTTACAGATCTACTGCAACAGCTCTATTTTTCAGCCTCTATATAATCAGAGGGACTCTCATTCAGTCCTCTAGATTTTCGTCCAGCCAACCATCTGCCTTAGCCACTAGTCGCACCGCGACTCGCACACGTCTCGCTCCGGTTCGCGAAGGGAGCCACCCTCTGCGACATGATGCGCACGTGCGAAATGCAAAGTGCGCCACTAGCGCCTCTATAGCCACACTGCCTCACATGCCCACGCCCTCGCACCGAGCCCGTGCCTGTGCCCGTGACCGAGACCAAGACCGAGACTAAGCCCGAGCCCGAGCCCGTGCCCGTGCCCGTGCCCGAGCCCGTGCCCGAGCGCTAGTGCGAGCGCGCGCGTGAGTGTTCCAGTGCTAGGCACTAGAACACGCAAGGTCCATAGTCCACGGAATATGTAGGTAAATATTATAATACTCCACTATTATCATTTAAACCTCATATTTTTCTCTTCCCTTTCCCATGTGAGACTATTCCCAAAAAACCCAAAAAATGGTGTTTTTCAAACAAAATAATATATTATATATTATTATTATTATTATTATTATTAAAATATATTTAAAATCAATATTTTTCAACAATCCCCCTCTTAATTTTTAAAAATATTTTTTTTCCTCAGTTAAACAATTCTTTCAGAATAATCAGCTTATATGCATAAAGAAAGATATCTTTCGATTTTAATCTTTCCTTAGTGTAAGTATTTCAAAACTCTGGCGAAATGACTGGTAGCCGCAGCTTTGAACCAGTTATTCCTAGGTAACAAAGTTGGAGAAACCACACACATATTCGCTATGTGTTTGTTAGAGTTCCCACAATATTGCTCAGCACATTTAACGACCATGTGCTTATCATAATTCGTGAACGATCCCGAGAGAAAACTCCTAACTCTCATGAGAGACGGCACCATCTCTACGTTCATATAGGTGAAATCCTTCCAGTGTCTTCGTTAGTATAAGACACTTGTCCTATAGACTAGATTTCATTAAGAGTTCTCAGACTCAACCCTCTTTCGTAACGCTCAACACTTATCTATTATGGATGAGGTTTTATAATTTACTGCTGAAAAAACTTTCCACATATCAGTGACTTGTTTTTATCCATTAAACCCAAATTTAGAGATTTTCTAACTTCAGGTTGGGTTACCATCACTGGTGGAACTTTGGTTGAAGAGTTTCAACCCCATCCCTTTAGATGTAGCCTTTACTACCTCTCTTGGTAGAGGTTTAGTGAAAGGGTCTGCCAAGTTGTTGCTTAATTTCACATAGGAAATAACAATGATTCCATCTCGAATCAATTGTCTGACATAATCATGTCGAAGATTTATATGTCTAGATTTACCATTATAAGTGCCGCTATAGACTCTAGCTAATGTGGCTTCATTGTCACAATGTAGTGACACAGCCGATATAGGCTTTCCACAGAAAGGAATTTCTAATAGAAGATCCCTTAGCCACTCAGCCTCTTTGCCTGTTGCAGCTAGGGCTATGAATTCAGACTTCATAGTCGAGTGCGTTATGCAGGTCTGTTTCTTGAATCCCCAAGATACAGCTGCACCTCGTAGGGTGAATACCCACCCTGTAGTAGACTTGTTGTCCACCGTACTCGATATCCAGCTCGCATCGGTATATCCTTCCAATACGGCAGAAAATTCTGAATAAAATAGCCCTAAGTCTTTGGTTGCCTTTAAGTAACCAAGGACTCTACTGATTGCATTCCAGTGTTCAATACTGGGGTTACTAGTAAACCTATTAATTTACTCACAACATATGCGATATCAGGTCTAGTGCATTGCATAGCATACATAAGACTCCCTATAGCACTCGTATATTCTAATTGTGCAACGGTTCTTCCAGTATTTTCTTTTAGCTTGATACTTAGATCAAATGGGGTCTTTGCTTCTTTTATATTTAGATGGTTAAACTTGTTTAGTATCTTTTCAATATAATGAGATTGACACAAAGCATAACCCCCACAATGTTGTTTAACTTTGATACCTAAGATGGTATCAACTTGTCCAAGATCCTTCATTTTAAATACCGAAGATAGAAATTTCTTTGTTTCAGTCACACCTTCCATTTTATTATTTATTATTAACATGTCATCAACATACAAACAAATAATAATGATACAACTACCATCTACTTTAGAATATATGCATTTGTCAGCTACATTATGCATGAAACCATGAGATAGTATTTTGAAATCAAACTTCTCATGTCATTGTTTTGGTGCTTGTTTTAATCCATACAAAGATTTGACTAATCTACATACTTTGTTTTCATTTTCTAGTAGAACGAATCCTTCAAGCTGTTCCATGTATACCTCCTCATTGAGGTCACCATTCAGGAAAGCGGTCTTTACATCCATTTGATGAATGTGAAGATGATGTATGGAAGCTAGCGCAAATAATATCCTAATAGATGTTATCCTAGCTACAAGAGAGTATGTGTTAAAATAATCTATCCCTTCTTTTTGTTTAAAACCCTTAGCTACTAGTCGAGCTTTAAAGGTTTGGATAGTCCCATCAGTGTAATATTTCTTTCTAAATACCCACTTACAACCTATGGGTCTATAACCTGGAGGTAAGTTAACTAGTTTCCATATTTGATTTGACATTATGGATCCATTTTATCGTTTATAACTTCTTTCCAGAAAGTTGCGTCTCTAGAGGATATAACCTCTTTATATGATTTAGGATCATCTTCTATATTCATCACTATAGGTATTTGTTTTATAACATTTTCTCTATCTGCTTCTACAAGATGGAAAATGATGCGTTGTGAGTCTATGTAGTCATCTCTTAAACTCTTCTCTATTCTTGTTCTTTGACTCCTGCGAGGTTCAATAGGAGCTTCCACTATCTGTGGAGCTGTGCTATCTGGTTCTCTATTAGGAGTTTGGATTTCATTATCATTTAACTCCAAGGATAGTGAGTTCTCAAAGAACTCAACGTCTCTTGATTCTATTATTGTATTAGACTCTATGTCTAGAAGTCTATAAGCTTTACTATTTTGTGCATACCCTATGAAGGCGCACTTAATAGCTCTTGGTCCTAACTTAGTTCTTTTTGGATCAGGGGTTCTGCAGTATACAAGACACCCCCACACTTTTAGATATCCTAGGTTAAGTTTTCTACCTCTCCATGTTTCATATGGAGATATTTTATATTTTTTAGACGGTATTCTATTTAGAATATGGCATGCTGCAAGCAGTGCCTCACCTCATAGACTTAGTGGTAACTTTACTCTTATCAGCATTGAGTTGATTATTTCTACTAATGTCCTATTCTTCCTTTCAGCTATTCCATTTTGTTAAGGTGTGTATGGTGCAGTACATTGATGTATCAGTCTATGTTGTTCACAGAAGTTATCGAATTCATTTGAGAAGTATTCTCCTCCTCTATCGCTACGGAGAATTTTTATCTTCTTATTTAGTTGATTCTCTACTTCTGCTTTATATACTTTAAACATGTTCAATGCTTCATCTTTGCTCTTTAATAGGTAAACATACACATATCTAGAGTAATTATCTATAAAAGTTATGAAGTACCATTTACCTCCACGAGTAAGAATGCCGTTTAACTCACAGATATCACTGTGCACAAGATCCAATATTTGAGACGATCTTTCAACACTAGGAAAAAGTTTCTTCGTCATTTTGTATCGTATGCACACTTTACATTTACTAGTTTCATTATCTGTGTATGAGATTAAACCATTCTTAGCCATGAACTTCAAGGTACTATCTTCAAGGTACTATACCCTATATGGGCTAGTCTATCATGCCACAGTCCAGCGGATTCAACCATATACGCAGAAGTGCTACTTTCATTTAGAGAAAACTTAACCATTCCGTTACAAGCATATCTCTTTCCGACAAAATTTTCATTCTTAGACAAAATCAGTTTACCTGACTCGTATACCACCCTTCCTGGTTTTCCCAGAAGATCCCAAGAAACTAAGTTTCGCCTCATGTCTGGGACGTGCGGTACATTAGTTAGAATTATTTTCTTACCAGAGGTGAATATCAATTCGACAGTTCCTTTGCCGACGACCTTATATCGGACTTCATTACCCATTTGGACTTCTTGACCATCGGTCAATTCCTCATAGGTTTTGAAGGCTGATTTGTCGTAGCACACATGTACTGTAGTGGCAGTATCATACCACCAACATGGAACTTTGCCTTGGACGGTATTCACCTCAGTGATCATGGCCACAATATCGCCTTTTTCTACTGCACTTGCCTCTTGTTTAGATTTGCGATATCGGCATACTCGAGCATAGTGCCCGATTTTCCCACAGACATGGCATGGGCCTTTGAACTTTCCATTCTTCTTTTGGGCATTTTTCTTGAATTTTCCTTTATTGGGTTTCAGGGAATTGTCCTTCTCGGGATGTTTGTTATTAGAGTTCTCTACTGCATGTACCTTGGACGAGGTATTCCCGTTATCATTCTTTCTGTCGCGGTTACAGGATTCTTCTTCAATTCTGAGGTGTTTCTGGATTTGTTCCAGTGTGTAGTCCTCAGTTTTATGCAGCAATTTCTTTCTATAGTCTTTCCACATTGGTGGCAATTTGGCAATTATAGCCCCGACTTGGAATAATTCAGGAAGATCTATTTTGATGGCTTTGATTTTGTTTACTAGTAGCTGCAGTTCTTGGATTTGGGGCAACAACGGTTTATTATCTACCATGTTGAAGTCGAAATACCTGGTGATGAGAAACTTGTTGGTACCTTCTTCTTCAGCCTTGTATTTGAACTCCAGAGCGGTCCAGATCTCCTTTGCTGATGACGTCTGTTGGTACAGATCGTACAGTTGGTCGAAGAGAGCATTCAGAATGTGTCCTCGACACAAGAGTTCGTCTTCAGCTCGTTTGGTGCGGGCAGCCACCTGTTCAGGTGTGTCTTTGTCGGATGCTTCAGGTAACGCTTGCAGATTTGGATCTAATATGTAGTAGATCATTAGCGCCGTCAGAAGAAATTTCAGCTTGTCTTGTCATCTCATAAAATTGGTTTCATCGAACCGATCAAGACGTATCAAGTCCTGATTCATCAGCTTGATGGATGAAATACTGTCGGCTTCCATCAGAATAACGCTTTAAGATTGTTGAAAATTATACAGATTAATATAATTTCTGTATAATATGGAAACCAAAAAATTCACGATAATCAGAAATAAGGACAGGCTGAAGCACGTCTGAAAATGTTGTCCTTAAAGCTTTATTTGCCCCTACTCAAGTAAATTGAGTATGCTGATAGGTTACAGGCAAATCACTTCTAGGATACAACGAGCTTGGTGTGGTTCTGCGTTCAACAAACACAAAGGCCCACCAAATGGAACTTAATTATACAATTTCTGGCAGTATTACAACATAGAGAAAAATCCCAAAAGAAAGAGAAAAAGTTTCTTTGGATTAAGACCTCTGCACTGGTCAGTACTTCAGTCACTGGTTCAGTTGAACCGTTCTAGACCACACCGTTGGTCTGTTCTTCTAGTAAAGGTTTAACTCTTACTGTCTTGCTGGAACTACTAGAGTATAAGAGAGGAGTAGTGGGTTGTCTCAGTTTGTATGTGTCTGCTGGAGTGGGTTTTTAGATGATTTGAAAACCCATCCAGGTCCTCCTTTTATAGCATATGGTGGCTGGGGTTTATGGTCCAGGGAAATTAATCCCATGACTGTTTTCTAGCTGTAGGAGAAAACTAGCCGTTATATAGCCGTTTTCTGACTGTTGTGCATGGGCCATTAAGCTGCTACATGTTGACTGTTGTGAGATAGCAGCTAGCCGTTTTCTAGCTGTTAGGTTAGCCATGCAGCAGTTACAGCTGGACCCTATACTAATGACACAGCTATTACAGATCTGCTGCAACAGCTCTATTTTTCAGTCTCTATATAATCAGAAGAAGTGCAAAGTGCGTCACTAGCGCCTCTACAGCCACACTGCCTCACATGCCCACGCCCTCGTACCGAGCCCGTGCTTGTGCCCGTGCCCGTGCCCGAGCGAGAGCACGCGCGCGGAACACGCAAGGTCCATAGTCCACGGACTATGTAGGTAAATATTATAATACTCCACTATTATCATTTAAACCTCAGATTTTTCTCTTCCCTTTCCCATGTGGGACTATTCCTAAAAAACCTACAAAACGGTGTTTTTCAAACAAAATAATATATTATATATTATTATTATTATTATTATTAAAATATATTTAAAATTAATATTTTTTAAAAAAATTGAGTGCCACATGTCAGGAAGAAACTTAACAGCTGGAGCTAGCCCATTGTTTTTCTAGAACGGATTGGATGTGGGCCCCACCATGATGTATGTGTTTCATCCATTCCGTTCATCCATTTTTACAGATCATTTTACGGCTTCTTCCAAAAAATGAGAGGGATATAAACCTAAGGTGGACCACACCACAGGAAAACAATAGAGATTGGATATCCACCATTAAAATCCTCCTAAGGCCCACTGTACTGTTGATTTGACATCCAATTGTTTGATTAGGTCACACATACCTAGATTAAGGGAAAAAACAAAGATCAGCTTGATCCAAAACTTTTAAGCCCCCAAAAAGTTTTTAATGGTCAACACATTCAACAGTGTTTCCTGTAATGTGGTCCACTTGAGAATGGGATATACCTCATTTTTGGTCTCATACCATAAAATTATCTGGAAAAATAGATGGAAGGCATGGATGAAACACATACATCATGATGGGGCCCACATAGCACTGACCACCAGCCATTGGCTGGTGGCAGGGGGAGTAGCCAACCGTTTCCATTTTTTTTTTCTAGTTGGCATTTAAAGGCTACAGATTGAATGGATAAAAAGTCCAGTCATGTGATTTATATTTATTTTTATTTTTGTTTTATTTTTTATACACGCGCACACACTCCACGCACTCACCCACCTGACGCACAATAAACGTCATCCCTCTCTAATTTGTACGCCATGGTTCAAGAACACTGCGGATGGAAAGAAACATATGTCGAAATCCTTACGCATGAGATCTGGACCTTTCACAAGGGATACCCTCTTGTCAGTGGCCCATCACACCAATCTGGTAACGAGGAGAATGCCTTTTGGATTCTGAAGACATCCAAGCGACTCAATGACGAGCAATCGATGTGTATTTTTGTCATGAGAGTTATTTCGTACTCTTAAAGAGCGCGACTGTTGATACACAGGCACTCAGAAATGTTTTTACTCATTCATCTATTATCCCAAATGAAACGGTACAAATAGTAGAAACCAATTAAGTGAAATTCTTCGTACTAAATATATAATGGTTGAATAATACATGCCTTTGATTATTTGATACTTATTTTCTGAATTCAAACCATCCAATAGTTGTCTACCAATCGGATAAGTAGTTTATATATTTAGTACATATATTTTTTGTGTAATTTTATCTAAATTAGATCTCATAATTCGATCGCTTCAGATTGAGTAAGTTACATCCTGTGTTTATCGTTTATTAGTGCCTGATTATCAACCATCACACTCACTCCGCGAGTGTAACAATTTTTTACTTCTCTTTGGTCATTGTCAACTGTCAAGTAACAGCCGTCCTACTAAGTGCCAAACGCTAAGGCGATCCGCGCGAGGAGATTGAAGACGAACCGCGGCACACACGTGCCAGTTGGTTCATATGAGCTGATGCTAGCCTGGCATTGGGATAGTATTCACATTGTTCACTATTTGAGTGGTTCAGGGCCTGTTGGCCAGGCAGATTGGATGGGATTAGAAGGGATTGGAAGATAGATTCCGGTATTGGCCAGGCATGCCAAACAAACACGGGATCCTGATTCCGGGGTATAGCAATCTCATGGATCTTAAGACAATCCACCGACATCACCATCATTACCTTTAAATCTCATCCAATCCACCCTAATCCCTTCAAAATTGCTTGTGACGTGTTTGGTTTGAGGGATTGAAAGGGATTGGAAGGTTTAATCCCGAGATTGCCCGGCATGCCAAACAAACCAGATATAGCAATCATGGGATATAGCAATCCCATAGATCTTGCACCAATCCACTGACGCAGCTATCATTACCTTAAAATCCATGCAATCCACTCTAATACCATCCAATCTGCCCGGCCGAACAAGCCCTTAGGACATGTTTGGTTAGACAGAGCAATCCATGGATTGGCTGATGTAATCCCGGGATTGGCCAGGCGAGCCAAACATACTCGGTGGTGAATTCCCTGATATAGCACTCCCATGGGATTGCCAGCAATCCACTGACACAGCCATCATTACTTGCCATCCACCATAATACAATCCATTTCCATGGGATGGGCCCGTCCAAACACGCCCTTAATGTCTAATCGTGGATAAAAAGGTCATGGTTAAAACCAACGTAGGATGCATGTTAAAAACGTGTCCACAGGATCCAATTGTTGGCTTGGATCTTGCCATGTAACATACCTAAAACTTCTCACCTTAGATATCCTTGATCGACTTACCATCTGGTCATTTGCAACTAGCAGATATCGGTTGGGTTAGGCAGCAATTTTTTATTTTTATTTTTATTTTTGTCCAATTTGATTTGATTTAAATCAAATTCGCTGAGAATGAGATTGAACGGCCGTGATTTTATCTGTTCGACTCTGGATAGTTATATGCAATCCAATCAAACCATCTTGAAGAGCACATCGAGAAATCTACTTAGACCAAATTCCATCTAAATCCGCCCACCAGACAGAGATATGGCCGTACTCAAAGAATGACAAATTTTGAACGCC
Source organism: Magnolia officinalis (assembly GCA_021015155.1). Classification (NCBI taxonomy): domain Eukaryota; kingdom Viridiplantae; phylum Streptophyta; class Magnoliopsida; order Magnoliales; family Magnoliaceae; genus Magnolia; species Magnolia officinalis. The sequence continues at coordinate 67,854,147 of JAJHSJ010000007.1, forward strand.
CCGCTTCTGTCGCAATCCAAGCCTGATTTGAACAGGCTACTCCTCAAGTTTGAAGAGCGTGAAGTGTGAAGTGCTTGATGGATAGTTCAAATTTTACATAGGAGAGCTACAATGTCCTCAAAACCGGGTCACAAATTACTGACATCAGATTCACAAATGCGGGCCCCAGCATGCTTAACAGCACGTGATCTTATTTGTCTAAAATCTCAGTGATCTAATCTCGATTACGAGCATATAACTATTTTTTTTTAATGGAGGACGTAAATAAGCAATTACTCTAAATGTTAGCTATTTAATGGAGGCATGTAAATACATGCTTCTTTCTTTGCAAAAGCCATTTGAAAAGAATCAACGCCCATTAGTCGGCCCCACTATGATGTTTGTAACATATCCAAACCGTGCATCAATTTCACCTGAATATATTAGGATAAGAGCTCAAAAATGAGGAATATCCAAAGCTTAATGTGGCCCACACATAAGAAATTATGATCGTAAAAGATTTTTAATGATAGGCAGCATGGTTTACTTAACTTTTGGATTTGCCTCAATTTGGGACTCACCAAGTAAAATCAGCCCGCAAAATAGATTGATAGCATGAACATACAAAATTCACACAATCCTCATTTTAATATTAAAAAAGTAATTCTATCGGCCTCAGCATGGAAAATTGTGTCAAAATTACCTTAGTAAGGCCCAATGTGATGTATGTGAGGCCCTTGTATGAGGCCCATGGTGATGTATATGAAGCCCGTGTGTGAGGCCCATTGTGATGTGTATGATGCCCTTATGATAAGGCCCATTGTGGTGCATTTGAGGCCTATGTGATGAGGCCCAATTATGATGTGTGATTCTACCATGACGCATATGTTTATGATATCCATCCATTTTCCTAGATAGTATAAAAACCATGGATCCCATTGTAAGATAGGTATTAAATGAGCCATACCTTGAGGGCAATGATGGTTAAATGTTCACATTGTAAGACCAATGATGGTTAAATGTCCACATTGTAATCCTCCCTAGGGTTCGTTCTTAGGTCCATTCTCATCTCATCTTATTGGGTTAACCCAAATAGTTGGGCCCCCACTATTACTAGTATGACCCATCTCACTTTATTGGGCTAACCCAAAATGTTGAGCCCCCATTGATGCTAGAAGGATTGACCAAACCTTAAAGCCCACCTTGATGGGTGTATCATATCAACGTAGTTCATCCATTTTAGATCATGGGGCTACCCTGTGCGGCCCACCATATTGTGTGTATATGCGCACTATTTGTCCATTTTCTAAGCTTTGGGCTACCCACCTTGACATATATGTTCTACATAGGCTAACCATCCACCTTCCCAGCTAGCCTGAGGCCCAGGTCCCCATCATGATTCAGATGAAATCCCAAGTGGACCGCACTACCATTCTCCGTTCTTCATCCCTTCACTCAAATCCTACATGAGTGGCAGATATACATTGCCATGATTAGGCTATCCCAAATCGTTAGGCCCCTATGATACCCGCCTTCCCTTGTTGGGCTACCCTAAACCACTGGGCCACATTGATAATGATGCCTCTCATGTAAGCCCCGTGTCCTAGACCGTACTGTTCCGTAAGTCCCCGCGGTCTTCCCGGTCGAATTCTGGCAACGTTCGACCATTAACCGACATTTGCGCACGACCCTGATTCACATGTCGTCAACCCGAGTCGACTCAACCTAAGACTACTACCTTAGCGACCGCGCCGTCGCCACAGTTCCGATGCTGCGACTCGCGTGTCGAGGCGATACTCTGGCCAGGAGATGCGGGTCAGCGTTCCGTGCGAGGAAACGCCGCGCGTGCAAAACCCAAGAGAATCTCTACAGCTTGTCACATCCATCAATCAATCAATCAATCCTATCATGTCAAGTACACATCACCTTTCACCCATTCCCAAGCAACCCCAAAGTCAAAAAGTCTCTTACACACCCATGCATTTCTTACACCAAGCAACCACAAAAGTCAAAAATCTCTTACACCCATCACTCACCACATCTCACTCCCATCACCCATCACTCTCTCTCTCTCTCTCTCTCTCTCTCTCTCTCTCTCTCTCTCTCTCTCTCTCTCTCTCTCTCTCTCCCAACCCTCTCTCTCCTTCAATTTCAAAAATTATTTCCAAGCAAGAAAAACACCACACGTCCCAAGCTTCTCCATGCTTTTTCAAGCAACAAGTGTGGCCCACTTTCCTACCCTTTCATCTCCAATCTCAACCATCCAAACCTCATCTCCTCCGTTGGAATCGAAGCTTAAGGAGCTAAGGAAGCCTTGGATGCAAGTAGAAAGCGGTGGGTGATCTTAGATCTTTATTTTTCATTCATTTTTCTTGATCAAGGGTCCATATATGTGGGACCCACCTTGGTGTAAATTTGTATAGAAGAGGGGCCCATAGTGGCGGGGCCCCTCCATCCCTCAACGATCCCTCATCTCTCTCTCTCTCTCTCTCCTCTCCTCCCCTCATCCTCTCTCTCTCTCTCACTCTCTCTCTCTCCTCTCTCTCTCTCTCTCTCTCCTCGTTTCCTTCTCTCCTCTCCTGTCATGACGAGCTTCGTGCTCTCGTCTCTTGCTCTCTCCTCTCTACCTCTCATCTCTCTCTCCATCTGACTCTCTCCATTGTTCCTTTTTTGTATGATGCTTGTGGCCCACTTGATGCATGACCTTACCCATGCCATCCATTGAGGTGGACCCCACTGTTTCCAAGAGTGGTAAATGCCCTGGGAAAAACACAAATTTAGCCTGATCCAAAACAGGTGGGCCATGTGGGACCCACCTTGATGGGGCATGCCACCGTCAATCAATGGAGGTGGCTAGACAGTGAAGTGTTAACTAACAGGAGGGGGGGTGTGCATTGACGGGGATGTGATAACATGGAGTGCACTGACCTGGGTGCGTACTAACATGGGTGTGACTGGCGTGGGGTCCATGGGACTCATCTACACCGTCCTTCCATTTAGATGGCCCCACCACGATGCATGTATTCCGGGTGGGCCACACCACTGAGTGGAGATACCTTGCTGCAACGTTGAGGTCTTGGTACTGTCCCCTAATAAGGGTGGCTAACGGTGAAGTGTCAACTGACAGTGGGTCCATAGGACCCACCCTATCCACACCGTCCATCCATTTTGGTGGGCCACACCATCACGTTGGTGTCCACCGTCCTTGGACGGTGGGACCCACGTCCGTGTGGGGCCCTCCCTGACGCCAGATCCAATAGCTCAACTGGCAGGCGGAGTGGAGATACCTCGTTTCAATATGTGAGATCTTGGTATCAATCCCTGTGAGGGTGGCCTACGTGGGACCCACCTAAGTTTTGGGTGCGACTAAAACTGGTCCGACCGTTCATTCAAGTGGGACACCCACGATGGGTGGGCTGGATTTGTGGACCCCGTCTCAGTGGGCCTAATAAATGATTTGGAATGTTTTCAACGGAGGGTAGCCCTCTCAACTGTTGTATCCGGTGTGGCCCACACAAGTCACGGATTGACGTGATTTTTGAGACCTAGGCCCACCTAGAATGGTGCATCTGACTGATGGGTTAGATGTTTGGCAAACATTAACGGTGGGGCCCACACCAATCGACATCATGGGGCTTAACGTCAGCACAAGCGTTGTACCTTTTCCCATATATAAATATATGGTGGGCCCTACGTGGGACCCACCTCTGTTGTATCTCTGCCTGTGTCAGAGAAGGAAAAAGAAAAAGAAAAGAAAAAGGAAAACGAAAGAGGAGAGGCAGCCACGTGCTGCTCTCTCTCTCTCTCTATCTCTCTCTCTCACTCTCTTAACGGTCAGACAAATGTGGGTCCCACCATGACTCACGTGTGATCTGACGGTGGGACCCACCCTAGATGTATGTGTTTTATTCCCCTGGCATGGCCCTAATGATGTATGTGCTCTATCGACACCGTCCATTATTTGAACGGCGGGGCCCACCATAATGCAAGTGTTGTATCCATGTCGTCCAATCATTTATGAGATCATTTTAAGACATGGGAAAAATGAGGAAATCAGATCTAAAGTTCAAATGGGCCCCACCATTTAAATAGTGGGTCATGGCATCCATCGCTCAACTTCTAAGGGCAGCATTACTTCCCAATTGAGTTGATATTTGTTTTCATTTCATCTATCTCTATGTTAACTTGTGAATAGGTCGGATCTCAAAAATATATGAGGGTGGGCCCGATTTGACATACCTGAGGCCCATTTGACTCGGTCAATTTGACTTGGCCCGATTGATTCGGCCCATTCGACTCGGCCCATTTGATCAGCCCATATGTTTAGGCCCATCTTGATGTAGTTATGACCCATCCGTGGAGGCCCACCTTGATATATATGAAGCCCATGTTAGGAGGCCCATTTGATGTAACCAAGGCCTATGGGTCGAGGCCCAATAGGATGTACACAAGCCCATTACAATGTGTAACCCTACCATGGTTTGAGTAATGATGTTTATGACAGTCGTGCCTTGGGAGCAATGTTGGTTTGACGTCCACATTGTATAATAATGTTGGTTAAATGTCCGCATTATAATTCTCCCTAGGGCCCATTGTTAGGCCCATACTTGTAGGCCGTCTAGGCCCATCTTCATTATGAACAACATCTATCCCATATAACATGTTTAGAATAGTTCCATGATTCATGATCATACGCATCATATGTATGCTTGATATGAGAAGTGACTGATCATAGCATATACCTTTGGGCAGATTGTTTAGGGGCACCCGGATAGGCGGTGTTGCCCTACATGAGCGCACGATACGCGCAGGATTGCTGCATGACTGGATAGTGTGATTCATGCATTCGCATTGTGTGATATGGTTACTATACGCCCTAGCGACATCAGGGCTGTAGCCTCCACACGCATATCGTGGTTGGCAGGATTAGATACAGGAAATCTTGTTCTATATGAGGTGCTATAGATATCCTTGGGTGAAAGTCCCTAAACCCTTATGATACCAAGAGGTTGCTCCAACGTCTAGACCGAGTGGGTGCATGAGCGCCGAGTGCCGATTACCAGATGACAGTGTTTTCCACTGTGTCATGGTCGGTTGGAAGGGGGTACAGCCTTACCCGTCCGAGAGGAGGGGGCAAAGCTAGGCTGAGTTTAACCAGCTCAAGGAATGGGTCCGCTATCGACGAACCGAGCCTAATATTGACAGACGGATAGTGAGGTCTCTTTCACTTACCTTATTGCGCGCGATGAGGCGACAATCTGGTTTAGAGTGTACTAGACCCCGGTGATATTCCAGATTTGAGTTGTATTGATATGTGGACTTAAATGAGGATTCGTTTGTTTGAGTTGCATCTCGCATTGCATGGCTTTGGTATGGCCAATATCATTCACGCCTTGCATCGCATAGCCTTGGTACGGCTAACGGTATTCATGGATTCACCAGCATGTTCCGCATTACTTTGATACTTCATAATTGTATTACTACCTTGCGCACACACTTTCACCGCCCTTTAAGCTTTCCATAAGCTTATGCATGACTGTTGCGTGCAGGTGACGTTGGGGCGCAGTAGCGCTGAGGCAGGAGCGTAGAGTAGATCATTTTGGAGCTTTTTGTCCTTTATCATTGTATTTCCCTTTATGCTCATTATACTTGTAAAGTTTTTGATCATAGTGGAAATGTGATGGAGTTTTTGGTTGTTGTTTGTAAGTTATGCCTTTGGTTATGCTTACTACGAATCAAACTGATGTTGAAAATCCTCCTCGTAGTATCCCAGGATCGGAACCTGACGAATGGGCGCTGGGAGCCGAGAATAGGGTACTACGGAGGTTGTCGGTGCCGGATTCTGCGATCGGGAATTTTGTGAGCCCGGTTTATGAGTTTAGGGCGTGACATCTCACATCTTGTAGGACTACCCAAGTATTAGAGCCCTCCTTGTGTTCATATCGGGCATTCCATGGTAAATGTAGACCACCCGGATACATGTATTTGTCCAAGTTTAGTGACCCAAACCCGAGGCCCACTTAGATGATGAGCGAGTTACCCCATCTGTTTGTAAATGCACACAGTCTTGGACGTGTTAATCATATTAAGGCCCACCTTGTATTCATATCGAGCCCCATAGAAAAGCCCGGTCGTTGTACGATAAAGATAATGAGAAGGACCACTTGTTGTGTACCCGCTTAACTTTCGCCGTAGGAAATATCCTACCTTTGTGATCGATTACTAGGACCACATGTTATGTATATATATCGTCCGCATAGTCCGCCTTCTTTGGATGAGTGTAAGGCTCATCCTTGACATTAGTACATCATCATCACCTCCTTGCTGTAGATGGAAGAATATGTGGTATCAGGTATATAGAACCTATCTCGACATATGGTCTAGACCCACCGTCCTTGCTTTAGATTATGCAGAGCCTTGGAAGGCTAATGTTAGACATGCCGCATGGACTCCTATAGTTATAAAGGGAGTATGTCGCTTAGTTTATACTTTTCATATGTGTCATGCTGAAGAAGGTCAATTATGAATTTTTGTTATCTGCCTTATAATCATGCTTATGTAATTTATTACATCATGATACATGCTCATACACATCATACGTATGCTTGTTGTGAGGAGTGATTGACCATAGCATGTGACATTGGGCTGGTTGGTTATGGGACTCCCTGTCACTACAAGAAAACCTACTTTTACCGATGAAAATTTTTATCGCTAAAAGCATTTTTTTTGTAGGTAAAAACTTTTACCAACGAAAATTTTCGTCAGTAAGAGACCGACGGAAAAAACTTTTATCGACGAAAATAAATTTTCGTTGGCAAAGGTAAGACTTTTACCGACGATTTTTTTCATCGGTAAAAACTTTTATCGACGCTTTTTTTTTTTTTTTTTAGGTAAACATATTTACAAAACTTTTACCTACGAATATTTTCGTAGTTAAAAATATTTACAAAACTTTTACCTATGAATATTTTCGTAGCTAAAAATATTTACAAAACCTTTTACCTACGAATATTTTCGTAGATAAAAAAATTTACAAAACTAAAATTCGTAGGTAAAAATTATTATAAAACTTTTACCTACGAATATTTTCGCTAGACGCGGCGTCGGAACCGCGACGACGGCGTGGTCGCACTGGTACAAGTCTCGGGTCGAGCCGACTCTAGAATACGGGATACGACTTGGGGTCACGCGCAACTGCCGATAAAAGATAGTGGGTCACCGGAACTTGACCGGGAGGACCGCGGAAGCCTACGGAACGGTACGGGCTAGGATATGGGTTTTACAGTTCTCCCCTCCTAATAAAAATTTCGTCCTCGAAATTTAAATTACAATACAACCAATACAAAGCTTACCAAGGGAGGGAAAACATATCGCTATAGATATAATCAAAACACTCTATACCAACATAATCAAACTCCTAAAAGATGGGGATAACACCCACGAATCTAAGCTTCTTGCTCCTAAGACGCCTCATCAACACTATGGTGACACTACTAATCTTCGAATCCGGAATCAGATATGATAAAAAATGGAATACTATACAGCTTCACAATTTCAACGGTAGGAAGTTATATTAGAAAATCTCTAAGTTATTCTTACATAGGGATCTAACCATTCAAGTTTCTCAACAATCATAAAGTGCAGGGTATCTATCAGCAGATATGTGGTGTTATCCTCAGGTATTCCCAAGTTATGCTCTGATACCAACTTTTATCATGCCCCAAACCCAGAGATCGGACTCATAGGAATCCCGATCACTGAAATCCGGTGCTGACAGCCTCCGTAGTACCCCATTCTCGGCTCCCTGCGCCCATACGCCAGATTCCGATCCTGGGATCCTACAATGAGGATTTTCCAACGTACATTTATCCCGTAAGAAGCATAACCATGAGTTTTCCCAAATCACAAAGGTAACATCATCATCATATATCCACTAATATAATCATTTGAATACAATGCTGAAAGGGAAATACATATGTTGAAAATTAGAGCTCCAGAGGTCCGCTTCATGCTACAACCTCAATGCTGCTGCAACCTAACGCCACCTACACGCATCTATCGTACATAAGCTTATAGAAAGCTTAGTGGCGGTGAAAGTGTGTGCACAAGGTAAGTGTCAAGTAAGCAATATCGGAGTAAGAAGAAGTACTGACAAGTCCATGAGTCATACAATATCAGGGTACGCAATGCAAATCAACTATGCAAATGAGGAGTCAAAGAGAGCCAAATATTAGATGTCGAGGATACAATGCCATGAATCATACAATATCGAAATAAACAGAAATATACTGATAAGTCTATGAGTGCCATCAGTCATACCAAGGCTATGCGATGCAAGGGATGAATGCTAATGTCCATATAAATGTAAAAACATGGCAACCCAAAATGCTAAGTACTGCGGATGCAATGTAATATGCGGTGCGAATGAAATGACCAAGCTGAAGTGAAGTTGGGATGATAGTCCGTAATATCGCAGGATATGGGGTCCATCATAAGGGACTTCTATCCGAACCAGTCCCATACTTAAATTTGGATAACTAGACTCAATGTAGTAGATTCCTGATCTCAAGTTAGTCGCGCGCCCAACAGAAATCCTGGCCATGCGAAGGTACACAACAGTTAGTTGCGCACCACTAGCCCGAGCGGATAGTGAATGAATGAATGAATGAGTGAGTATGCAATCCCTGCCTAATAAGTCCACATATCAGTACGGTTCCTCTCTGAAAAATCACCGGGGTCTATTACACTCCAAACCAGATTGCCGCCCCATTGCATGTAACAAGGTGAGTGGAAAAGACCTCACTATTTGCCTGCCAATATCGGGTCCGGCTCGTCGATAGCGGACCCATTCTTCGAGCTGGTTAGACTCAGCCTAGCATTGCCCCCTCCTCTGTGGCAGGTAAGGCCGTACCCCCTTCCAACCGACCACGACACAGTGGGAGACACGCCTAACGGTATACGACCCTCATGCGCTCATGTATCCACTCGGTCTAGACGTTGGAGTAACCTCTGGAACCAAGAGGGTTCTGGGACTTTCACCCAAGTATATCTATAGCACCCCATGTAGAACAGATTTTTGGTGTCCCGTCTGGCCATTCACGATATGCATGTGGAGGTTACGGCCCTGATGTTGCTAGGGCACACAATGCAAGATGCATGAGTCATATAATCCAGTCATGCATCAATCCTGCGCATACCGTGCGCTCATGTAAGATAACCTCCGCCTATCAGGGAGTCTCATAACAATCTGCCCAATGACATATGCAATGGTCAACCACATCTCATAACACACATGCAGATGATGCCTATGGGCATGTATCGTGATGTTATGCTGTCACATACTCATAATCGGTATCAATAACCGGCATCAACAATCGGCCTCGACAATGTGGACATTTAACCAACATTGCCCCCCCAGGAATGGCCCACACAGAGCCAAACATATAATGGACCCACGACCTCACACAAAGGTCTAATATACAACATAATGGGCCTTACCCAAGGGCCATATATACACAACGGGTGGGCCCTACCCATGGGCCTCAAATACATGACATGTGGGCCCTACACATGGGTCTCATATGCATCAAATGGACCATGTATCTGGGCCTCGAATACATCAAATGGGCCATGCATCATGGGCCTATTACATATTACAATGGGTCTTGCCCATAGGCCACAAATACATCACAATGGGCCTTAACTACGGGTTGCATATACATCATGTAGGTATAGACAATCGGCCTTAGCAATCGAAATTGGCCTCGACAATCGAAATCGGCCTATACAATCGGCCTCAACAAATCGGAATAGGCCTCGATACTCGGGCACGACAATTAGGATTGATCGATAATCAGAATCGGCAAAACAGTCTCGTCGATCGGAATCGGCAATCGGCCACGACAATCGGGATCGATAGATAATCGGAATCGGCAAATCGGTCACATCAATCGAAATCGGTAATCGGTCACGACAATCAGAATCGACAAATCGGTCACGTCAATCGGAATCGACACTTGGCCACGACAATCAGAATCGGCAATCGGTCACGATGATCAGAATCGGCAAATCAGTCACGTCAATCGGAATCGGCAATCGGTCAGGACAATCAGAATCGACAATTGGTCACGACAATCAGAATCGATAGATAATCAGAATCGGTAAATCGGTCACGTCAATCGGAATCGACAATCGGTCACGACAATCAGAATCGACAAATCGGTCACGACAATCGAAATCGGCAATCGGTCACGACAATCAAAATTGGCAAATCGGTCACGTCAATCGGAATCGATAGTAGGTCATGATAATCGGCCTCGATCGCTAATTGGCAATCAGCCACCACAATCGGAATCGATCGATAATCGGAATTGGCAAATCGATCACATCAATCGGAATCGACAATCATTCACGACGATCGGAATCAGTAAGAATGGGCCTAACAAGGCCTAATGGAAGGTCACAATGTGGACATTCAACCATGATTGCCCATCAATGTGAACATTAACCAACATTGCCCCCAAGGAGTGGCCCACATAGAGTCAAACGTATAGTGGGCCCAAGGCCTCACACAATGGCCTAATGTATATCACGATGGGACTCACTCAAGGGCCAAGTACACATCACGATGGGATGAATACACGGGCCTAAAATACATTACCATGGGCCACGACCTATGGTCCTTAGATACATCATAATGGGCTACAACCCATGGGCCTTAATATACATCATAATGGGCCTCGCCCATGGGCCTCAAATACATCACATTGGGCCACGACCCATAGGCTTCAAATACACAATAGGTGGGCCCTACACATGGGCCTAATACAATCAAGTGGGCCTCATACCGGGTCCTCCAATATATCTCAATGGGTCTCAACCTATGAGCCCCGAATACATCTCAATGGGCCTCGACCCATGAACCCCAAATATATCACAATGGGTCATTTCAAATGGGTCGTAAATGCATCACCACGGGCCTCCTACGTGGGCCTCAGTTACAACATAATGGGCCTCTTGCACGGGCTAAAATACATCACAATAGGCCGCACCAATGGGCCTTATATATATCAAGTGGGCCGCATTAATAGGCCGCACTAACGGGCCTCATAAACATCAAGGTGGGCCTCATGGATGGGCCACAAATACATCAAGGTGGCCTCATGGATGAGCCATAAATACATCAAGGTGGCCTCATGATCCGGACGGTCTGGATGACCCAGATGGCTGGACGGTTTGGATATAACACGTGCCTAAAGGAGGCCACACGTCCAAGGAGGAGCGGACGATGGAGATATACAATACATGTATCAATGATAGACCCCACATGGCACCGTCCCACGGTGGAAGGTGTAAATATAGAATACATATATCAAGGTGAGCCGCATTGCATAAGATGGACATCGTGGATAACAAATACATTACGACTGGCCCCACATGGATGGATGGTGTATACAACACATATCATCAAGACAGGCCATTGTACGGATGGACAACACAGATAAAACACTTACATTATGGTGCATTCAGCACCGTCCAAACAGCTGGGCTGTGTGGATGCACAACATATATCAGCAGGCCCACCATTCCAGGACACCTGGACAGCAGGGATAAAACACATGTATTTAAGGTGGGTCCACACGTGTGGTACCCACTAGTTATATATGTAAAATATTATATTATATTAAATATGTATATCATATACATGGACGGCAGGGATAAATCATGTATCTAAGGTGGGTCCACACGTGTGGGACCCACCATCAAAATGGATGGACGGTAAGGATATACAACATATACATCATATGGTGGGTCCATGTCCCCAAACGGACGGACGACCTGGCTATATTCACCATGGTGGGCTCTATGCAGCATCGTCCATTACTGGACGGTGTGAATGTAGCGAACATAAGGTGGGCCCCACCCCCACACGTGGGTGGGTCCCACGCACCTACAAAACGGACGGGTGGTGTTGATATAATACGTACTTCTGGGAGGGCCCACCGTTTGGACGGTGTGGACTAAAATAAATACATCAAGTCATCCACACGTGTGGCCATAAAACACATACATCTCGGTCTAGCCCACCGTCCAACCATCTGGAAGGTGTGGACCATTAGATACATCACGGTGAGCTCCATCCAAATGGACGGACAACTCAGATCCATTACATATGTTAAAGGTGGGTTCCACGTGGGAGGGGTGGTCCACAATGACAGGTATTTTATATTTAATAAAAAATATATATTATATTATGAAATATGATATACCATATACACACGTGTGTGTGTGAGAGAGAGAGTGAGGTGTCAGCGTCCAGACTCTCTGGACGCTGGATGGACAACATTGGTAATACACGTACACCATGGGTGTTACCCACTGTCTCATGTGCTGGACGGTGGTGTATTCCACCAGAGATTTGAATCTGTCTCATTTATCAGGCCACCTCAAGGTGGGTCCACATGGTGGCTCATTACAGCTCTGGATCAGCTAATTTTTGTGTTTTCCTTCATCCATGCCTGTCCAAACGGGTAGGCAGCGAGGTGGGGCCCAAAACATGGACGGTCTAGATCAGGTGGGCCACATTCGATCACTAAAAGAGAGAGAGAAAGAGGGAGAGAGAGACGGTGAGGAGGAGAGGGACCCCGCCACTATGGGCCCTCCCTATATAATGCATACATCAAGATGGGTCCCACATATGTGGGCTCTCAAATCATCAAATCCAAACAAAAACATATAAATCTAACCATAAGAAAGCATCCACCTTTCGATTTTCTTCGGCTGATGGAATCCCTAGCTCCTCGGCTTTGAAATTGACAGAGGATGATGAAGTTTGGAGGGTTAGGATGAAAGATGTGGGGGTAGGAAGATGGGCCACACCAAGCTCTTCTCATGGAGAGGTTGGACATTGGGTTCTCTGTTGGTTGCTTGGAAGAGAAGGGAGAAATAAGTGAGAGAGAAGATGGGATGGAGTGATGGATGGGAGAGAGATAGAGAGGAGATGGGATGGAAATGTTGACTTTTGGGGTTGTTGTGTAAGAGAGGTGTAACGACTCGGAAAATTCCGTACAATGCCCTGAGTACCACCTCAGGCAGAAATCACTTAGGATCAAATCCTTCAGAAATTAGACAAAGTTAACTAAGTACTAAACTGGATTAGCCATGAAATCCGCACTAATCACTTTAAATACGATCTGCAAGACCCAAAACTGTGGAATCGTTGACGCTACATTACCCTGAAATCAAGGATCAATCTCATTACCCAGCTGCTCTCGGGAGCACATTAAAACTCTGTATCGAATCTGGACCGCACATCGAAGGTCCAAATAATGCGAAATTATAGACTTAGGACCACCTTTCTGGGCTTGATAACCATCTAGGAGATCAAACCCAGATTGTGTTTCATGGTTATTCGCTAGAGCACGTAGCGAGGAGTGTGAGAACACTTGGTTTTCTTTATAAATAAAATCTCAAATAGTAATCTGAGACTTGTTACTTGCGGGCTTGATATAAGCAATCAGACCGTCAGAATCTGACCCAAATACACCCTCGGATCAGGAGAAATTTCATATACATGGCAGTGTACTTAAAATCCCCGATCGAGTTTCAGTGACCGTTGAACTGAAACTGGTCAACCACGTGCGATCTGAGAATCCGTCTGGAACGAAAACTTAACTTCACCTAGATCCAAGGTTGGTGAGCTTAAGTCCGACCGCACGCAGAAAAGGGGCCGCCAGAAGCGCTCCGTTGAGACGGAACATACCCACTTTGGTTATAACCTAAGTATACCCTGACCTTAGGTCTATTTCGGTGATGTTTTAGGCTATATAGGACCTTAAACCCTCTCTCATTCAGCCCATACAATTTAAGAAACCCTAGGAAAGAGAAAAGAGAAAAGGGAGAGAAAGTGTGAGAGAAGTGGGAGAATCTCCCTGCTCTTTTACCCTGCTACTCTACAGGCGTAGCCACACCATTCTAATCGCTTTCCCGGCGATTCCGATTTCATTTCTAGGTAAGAAAGCCCTAACCCTAATCTGATTTAGGGTTTCAATTGATTCAATTAGCGAAATAGCTAACACTACTTGTGCTTTAGGCCATTCTACTGTCGTATGAGAAGCCTTAGCATTCCTACCAAATTTATTACGCTTCTACGGCATAAGGTGCAGATTTTAGGTGTATAGGTTATGATTTTCAAGGCTTTCAATGTCGGTGAATGATTTATAACTGACAAGGGTGCTATTACACATGCAAAATGCGTCGTCTGTTTCTTCATACGAGTTTATATGAGATATGTAGGATTTAGGCTATTCTATGCATAAGTTGAGATGTTTGTTTTTATTTGAAATTTGGATTTGTGCTTAACATGTTTATTTGTCATGAACATATGCTTGATGCATGTGTGACAACTCCTTAGCGAAAGGACTTGCCCTAAATCATGTCACGGCAAAAGTACGTTATATGTGATAAATGTGTAGCCCAAGTGTTTGTGGAAATGCTTGAGTAAACACGGATCTCGAATTCATGCATGCCATGATTTCCGTCGTGGGTATACACATGTGATATACGGGGCAACTCCCTAGTGAAAGGATTTGGCCTAGCACATGTACAATTCATCATATATCATGTATGATGATGTTTGAAGTTTATGTGTTTGTGAAAATGCCTGAATGTGCTAGCGATCATCTAGTACACTTTGTGTGCGGCTCGAGATACAAATCTTGGTCACCTTAATTGTGTGAATGATTTCCTACATGTACGCTTTATAGTAAATTTTATTTTACTTATGCAATGATTGTGTGTGAAATCATGTTTGTGTTGTAATATGCTTTAATGGTTAATGTTGTTTCATAATATGCTTATGTGATTGAACTTCTTGAACCATGGAATCCATTATGGTGGATTGTCTCACATGATTATATGATGAATGGATTGAGTTTGGGACTATGATGTAGTCCAGGCAATCGGTAACGGGAATAAATTCGTGGCTGAGATTCATTCGCCTTACGAGATGTGTTCGACGAACCCGAGTCATACTTTGGTTGGCGACAGTGGTTAGGCCACACGAAGTGCTTGCGCTTCATGTCGTTCAATTGGTCGTACGCTCGAGCTAGCCGAGCTCGTCAAGTAACCCGATCTGTCTTATGTATGTTTACCATGTATTGGACGCCTCTGTTGAACCTAAGGTACCAAGCTTACCAGTCGAATCCCATTAACCATGGTACCTCGATCCGCTAAGACTCATGAGCCAGGCATGGTGATATGGGACACCGTGGTCGAGCTGTCGGCCTATGCTGGGGCCACGAGCCTCACCATAGTGACCATTGAGCAACCAGACTCGTGAGCCGATTATGGTGGTATGGGACACTATATTCGAGCTGTCGGCTTACACTGATAAGGTGATGGGGGAGTGGTGCAACGATTCCATGTAACAGTCCTGACAGCCCTTTGTAGTGACCTCGAGCGTACTCTGAGTTTACGTGGAGGCGACGACCCTTCCGTAGCAACAAGAGTACAAAACTAGGCCTGTATTGATAAGGTGATGGGGGAGTGGTGTAACGATTCCGTGTAACAGCCCTGACAGCCCTTGCAGTGACCTAGAAACAAACCATCGTATGAGATTATCTAGGATTGACGACCCTAGAATGGATCATGTTTGGGAATGATATAAGGGAGGTACCCTAGTTTCCCAATACTGTTGTTTGATATGGACTAATAATAACTCGGTAATCATGCTCATCATCGCATTGCATGTGCCTGGAAGATGTGGAGCACTGAGGGATGAACGCATGTCGCAGACGTATTATGGTGCCATATGAGGGTGGTTAGGCGAGGGGCATGCATCACGACTGCATTTCATACTTGCATTAACAAGAGTACTTAAGATTGTGATTGTACTTCTTTATCATTACTGCTTGACTGATTTGATAACATGTTAACCTATGCTTTATTGTTCCACTGAGTTAGCTACTCCCTCCCACGTTACGGGATGGTGTTCTCGACACCCATCAGACTCTGTCTTAGGTGCAGGTACCGACGATGCACAGGAGGTTGAACCTGATTATGATGATGATCAGGATGAGTTTTCCTTCATGCAGTTCTCCGGCGGCTTTGCTTAGACTATCCCGATTTACGGGGCTACTGGGCTATCACGACAGTTGGACTTTTTTTTTTGACATTTTGTTTTTAATTCAGTACATGTATATGATGACTTAGTGAAGTAATCATAATTTGAAGACAGATTGAAATCATTTTGTTTTTATATACATCTATATACATCTTTCAATCTTCTGCTTGCGTTTTGTACAATGATCTGGAGTATGGATTACTATTTTGGTATAATATCACTCATGTTTATTGCACTAACATAGACAACATTCAATCATCATTCTTTATGTTGCATAAGTGATGTTTTGGAACTCGAGAGTTGAATTGCTACTCGACCCTCGAATTTCAGGGTGTTACAAGAGGTATGGGTTGTGATGGGGTGAGTGATGTGTTGGGTGATAGGTTGATTGATGTGTTGTACTTAACATGTGAGGTGATTGATTGGATTGATTTGACATGTTGTAGAGATTCTCTTGAGATTGCAAACGAGCGGCGTTTCCTCAAACCGAACGCGGGCCCACATCTCCTGGCCTTGGTATCGCCTGGCACGCGAGACGCGGCGTTGGAACCGCGGCGACGTCGCAGTCGCACTGGTACAAGTCTCGAGTCGAGCTGAATCTGGAATACGAGATACGACTCAAGGTCATGCGAAACTGGCGATAAAAGATCTCGAGTCACCGAAATTCGACCAAGAGGACTGAGGAAGCCTACGGAACTTTACGGGCTAGGATACAGGTTTTACAGCTCTCCCCTCCTAATAAAAATTTCATCCTCAAAATTTAAATCACAATATAACCAATACAAAGCTTACCAATGGAGGGAAAACCTATCACTATAGATATAATTAAAACACTCTATACCAACATAATCAAACTCCTAAGGGATAGGGATAACACCCACGAATCTCAGCTTCTTGCTCCCAAGACGCCTCATTAACACTATGGTGACCCTACTAATCTTCGGATTTGCAATTAGAAATGATTGAAAATGGAATATTATGTAGCCTCACAATTTCAACGGTAGGAAGCTATATCAGAAAATCTCTAAGTTATTCGAACTCGGGGATCTAACCATTCTAGGTTCTCAACAATCATAAAGTGCAGGGTATCTATCAGCAGATATGTGATGTTATCCTCAGGTATTCCCAAGTTATGCTCTAATACCAACTTCTGTCACGCCCCAAACCCAGAGATCGGACTCATAGGAATCTCGATCGCCGAAATTCGGTGTCAACAGCCTCCGTAGTACCCCATTCTCGGCTCCCAGCACCCATACGCCAGATTCCGATCCTGGGATCCTACAAGGAGGATTTTCTAATTACATTTATCTCGTAAGAAGCATAACCATGAGTTTACCCAAATCACAAAGGCAACATCATCATCATATATCCACTAATATAATCATTTGAATACAATGCTGAAAGGGAAATACATATGTCGAAAATTAAAGCTCCAGAGATCCGCTTCATGCTCCAAGTTCAACGCTGCTGCAACCTAACGCCACCTGCACGCATCTATCGTGCATAAACTTATAGAAAGCTTAGTGGGTGGTGAAAGTGTGTGCACAAGGTAAGTGTCAAGTAAGCAATATCAGAGTAAGTGGAAGTACTGACAAGTCCATGAGTCATACAATATCAGGGTACGCAATGCAAATCAACTATGCAAATGAGGAGTCAAAGAGAGCCAAATATTAGATGCCGAGGATACATTGCCATGAATCATACAATATCGAAATAAGCAGAAATATACTGATAAGTCAATGAGTGCCATCAGCCGTTCCGAGGCTATGCGATGCAAGGCATGAATGCTAACGGCCATATCAATGAAGAAACATGGCAACCCAAAATGCAAAGTACTGCGGATGTAATGTAATATGTGGTGCGAATGAAATGATCAAGCTGGAGTGAAGTTGGGATGATAGTACGTAGTATCGCAGGCTATGGGGTCCATCATAAGGGACTTCTATCCAAACTAGTCCCATACTTAAATTTGGATAGATAGACTCAATGTCGTAGATTCATGATCTCAGGTTAGTCGCGCGCCCAACCAAATCCTGGCCATGTGAAGGTACACAATAGTTAGTTACGCACCACCAGCCCGAGTGGATAGTGAATGAATGAATGAATGAGTATACAATCCCTGCCTAATAAGTCCACATATCAGTACAGTTCCTCTCTGAAAAATCACTGGGGTCTATTACACTCCAAACCAGATTGCCGCCCCATCGCGTGCAATAATGTGAGTGGAAGAGACCTCACTATCCATCTTCCAATATCGGGCCCGGCTCGTCGATAGCGGACCCATTCCTCGAGCTGGTTAGACTTAGCCTAGCATTACCCTCTCCTCTCGGGCAGGTAAGGCCTTACCCCCTTCTAACCGACCACGACATATTGGGACACACGGCCTAACAGCATCCGGCCCTCATGCGATCATGTATCCACTCGGTCTAGACGTTGGAGCAACCTTTGGAACCAAGAGTGTTCTGGGACTTTCACCCAATGATATCTATAGCACCCCATGTAGAACGATTTTCAGTGTCTCATCTAGCCATCCACGATATGCCTGTGGAGGCTACGGCCCTGATGTTGCTAGGGCACACAATGCAAGATGCATGAGTCATACAATCCAGTCATGCATCAATCCTGTGCATACCGTGTGCTCATGTAAGATAACCTCCGCCTATCAGGGAGTCTCATAACAATCTGCCCAATGACATATGCAATGGTCAACCACATCTCATAATAAACATGCAGATGATGCATATGAGCATGTATTATGATGCTATGCTGTCACATACTCATAATCGGTATCAATAACCGGCATCAACAATCGGCCTCGACAATGTGTACATTTAACCAATATTGCCCCCCAAGGAATGGCCCACACAGAGTCAAACATATAATGGGCCCATAGCCTCACACAAAGGCCTAATATACAACACAAGGGGCCTTACCCAAGGGCCACATATACACAACGGGTGGGCCCTGCCCATGGGCCTCAAATACATGACATGTGGGCCCTACACATGGGTCTCATATGCTTCAAATGGGTCACGTATTTGGGCCTCGAATACATCAAATGGGCCATGCATCATGGGCCTATTAAATATCAAAATGGGCTTTGATCGTAGGCCACAAATACATCACATTGGGCCTTAAATACGGGTCGCATATACATCATATAGGTCTCAACAATCGGCCTTAGTAATCGAAATCGGTCTCGACAATCGAAATCGGCCTATACAATTGGCCTCTACAAATCGGAATCGGCCTATATAATCGGCCTCGACGAAACGGAATCGGCCTCGATACTCTGGTACGACAATCGGGATCGATCGATAATCAAAATCAGCAAATCAAACACATCAATCAACATCGGCAATCAGCCACGACAATCAGGATCGATCGATAATTGGAATCAGTAAATCGGTCACGTCAATCAGAATCGGCAATCGGTCATGACTATCAGAATCGACAAATCGGTCACGTCAATCGGAATCGGCAATCGGTCATGACAATTAGAATCGACAATCGGTCACGACAATCGGAATCGATCGATAATCAGAATCGGTAAATCGGTCACGTCAATCGGAATCGACAATTGGTCACGACAATCAAAATGGACAAACCATTCACATCAATCGAAATCGGCAATCAGTCACGACAATCAGAATCGATAAATCGGTCACGTCAATCAGAATCGACAGTCGGTCATGATAATGGGCCTCGATCGCTAATTGGCAATCGGCCACAACAATCGGAATCGATCGATAATCGGAATTGGCAAATCGGTCACGTCAATCAGAATCGGCAATTATTCACGACGATCGGAATCGGTAAGAATGGGCCTAACAAGGACAAATGGAAGGTCACAATGTGGACATTCAACCATGATTGCCCATCAATGTGGACATTTAACCAACATTGGCCCCAAGGAGTGGCCCACATAGAGTCAAACGTATAGTGGGCCCATGGCCTCACACAATGGCCTAATGTACATCACGATGAGCCTCACTCAAGGGCTAAGTACACATCACAACGGGCTAAATACACGGACTTAAAATACATTACCATGGGCCACGACCCATGGTCCTCAGATACATCATAATGGGCTATGACCCATGGGCCTCAATATACATCATAATGGGCCTCGCCCATGGGCCCCGAATACATCACATTGGGCCACAACCCATGGGCTTCAAATACACAATAAGTGGGCCCTACACATGGGCCTAATACAATCAAGTGGGCCTCATACCTGGTCCTCCAATATATCTCAATGGGTCTTAACCTATGAGCCCCAAATACATCTCAATGAGCCTCGACCCATGGACCCCAAATATATTACAATGGGCCATATCAAATGGGCTGTAAATGCATCACCACGGGCCTCCTACGTGGGCCTCAGTTACAACATAATGGGCCTATTGCATTACATCACAATAGGCCGCACCAATGGGCCTTATATATCATGTGGGCCGCATCAATAGGCTGCACTAACAGGCCTCATAAATATCAAGGTGGGCCTCATGGATGGGCCACAAATACGTCAAGGTGGCCTCATGGGTGAGCCATAAATACATAAAGGTGGCCTCATGATCTAGACGGTCTAGATGACCCAGATGGTTGGACGCTTTGGATATAACACGTGCCTAAAGGAGGCCACACGTCCAAGGAGCGGACGATGGAGATATACAATACATGTATCAATGGTAGACCCCACATGGCACCATCCCGCGATGAAAGGTGTAAATATAGAGTACATATATCAGGGTGGGCCGCATTGCATAAGATGGACAGCGTGGATAGTAAAGACATTACGGCTGGCCCCTCATGGATGGACGGTGTGTACAACACATATCATCAAGGCAGGCCACTGTACGGATGGACAACACAGATAAAACACTTACATTATGGTGCATTCAGCACCGTCCAAACAGCTGGGCGGTGTGGATGCACAACACATATCAGCAGGCCCACCGTTCCAGGACACCTGGACAGCAGGGATAAAACACATGTATTTAAGGTGGGTCCACACACCAGTTTTATATATATATATATATATATATATATATATTATATATATTATATATATATATATATATATATATATCATATACATGGACGGCAGGGATAAATCACGTATCTAGGTGGGTCCACACGTGTGGGACCCACCATTAAAATGGATGGACGGTAAGGATATACAACATATACATCATATGGTGGGGTCCATGTCCCCAAATGGACAGATGACCTGGCTATATACACCATGGTGGGCCCTATGCAGCACCGTCCATTACTGGACGATGTGAATGCAGCGAATATAAGGTGGGCCCCACCCCCACACGTGTGGGTGGGTCCCACTCTCCTACAAAATGGACGGGTGGTGTTGATATAATACATACTTCTGGGAGGGCCCACCGTTTGGACGGTGTGGACTAAAATAAATACATCAAGTCGTCCACACGTGTGGCCCATAAAACACATACATCTCGGTCTAGCCCACCGTCCAACCATCTGGACGGTGTGGACCATCACATACATCACGGTGAGCTCCATCCAAATGGACGGACGGCTCAGATCCATTACATATGTTAAAGGTGGGTCCCACGTGGGAGGGTGGCCCACCATGACAGGTATTTTATATTTAATAAAATATATATTATATTAAGAAATATGATATACCATATATACGTGTGGTGTGAGGGAGAGTGAGGTGCCAGCATCCAGACTCTCTGGACGCTGGATGGACGACATTGATAATACATGTACACCATGGGTGGTACCCACCATTCCACATGCTAGACGGTGGTGTATTCCACCAGAGATTTGAATCTGTCTCATTTACTGGGCCACCTCAAGGTGGGTCCACATGGTGGCCCACCACAGCTCTGAATCAACTAATTTTTGTGTTTTCCTTCATCCATGCCTGTCCAAACGAACAGGCAGTGAGGTGGGGCCCAACACTCAACGGTTTAGATCAAGTGGGCCACATTCGATCACCAAAAGAGAGAGAGATAGAGAGAGAGAGAGAGGCAGTGAGGAGGAGAGGGATTGTAACATCCCGGATTTTTGTCAACCTGGGATTAGACGTCCTTAGGCAATGGGTCGATCCTAAGACCTTATCAACTTGTCAAAACTCAATCCCACAGTCTAAAATCGCTCCTTAACCCATTTCCTTCACAAATCCCACCCTTCACCACCTTGTTCCTTAAATTTTCTAAGTACTTTCACCATAGACACTATCTTAAACTAGCTAAGTAGTATAACTTAGATCACTTTATATACAAACTACAAAGGCCCAGGTACCACCTCAGACAGAAATCATACAGGACTAAATCCTTTAGAAATTATGCGAGAATTAGCTAGTGCTAAACTAGAGTACCTGTGAAATTAGCATCAATCGCTTAAATACGATCTGCAAGACCCAAAACTTGCAAAATCATTGACGCTAGGTTACCCTAAAATCTAGGATCAATCTCATTACCCGATTGCTCTCGGGAGCATTTCGAAACTTCGTATCGGATCTGGACCGTACGTCGGAAGTCCGATTAACACGAAGTTAATGAACTAGGACCGCCTCGCTGGGCTTGACAACCATCTCGGAAATCAAATCCAGATAGTGTCCTAGCGCTATTCGCTTGAGCTCGGAGTGAAGAGTGTGAGAAATGTGAAATTAATTCAAAATAAAATATCTTGAATAGTAATCTGGCACCACTCGCTTACGGATCAGTATTAAGCAACCAGACCGTCAGAATCAGACCAAATTATACCCTCGGATCAGGAGAAATTTCATACACATTTACATGTACTCGGAATCTCCGATCGAGATCCGCTGACCGTTGAACTGAAACTGGTCTGCCACGCGTGATCTGGAAATCCCACTGAAATGAAAACTTAATAGAACGTAGATCCAGCGTTAGTGAGCTTAAGTCCGACCTTTGACTCAAGGAGGCCCGCCAGAAGTGCTCCGTTGAGACGGAACAGGTCCGCTTTGGACATAACCTAAGTATACTTTGTTCCCGAGTCTATTTCGGTGAGCTTTGAGACTATATAAGGACCTTAAACCCTCTCTCATGGCAGCCATACGAATTTGAGATTTGAGAGAGGGAAAAGAAAAAGAAAGTGTGGGAGTTGTGGGAAGATCTCCCCGCCGCTCTACCCTGTGCTATCGGTGCTTAACTACCTCATTCTTGTCGCCTTCCCGGCGATTCGGCGTCATTTCTAGGTAATAAACCCTAACCCTAACCTGTTTGGGGGATTTGATAGTTGTAGGTTATGAAATAGCTAACCTATTTCTTTGTCTAGGTTGCCTAGTTGCCGTATACAGAAGTTAGATAAACCTATCGATTCCGTTGCGATTCTACGACAAAAGGTGCGGACTTTAGGTGTATAGGTTATGGTTTTCAACGCTTTCAATGTCAGATAATGATAGATTCATGATCTGCATGTAATTGCACATGTACAAAGTGCTGTCTGTTTTCCGTTTCGATTAAGATGAAAAAATATGGAATTCTACATACTCTAGGTATTTGTAGAAAGTACGGTATACGTATATTTTTTGGAAATGTGTTTGACATGTTTAATTGTTGTATGGATATACAATATATGGATAAAATACTTATTTGGCGAAAGGATTCGCCTAAATACATGTTTTACTTATATACACTATGTATGTTGAAATTGCGTATTCTAGAAAATACTGTATACGTATAAATTTTGGAGATGTATTTATCATGATTATTTGCTGTAATAATATATTATACATGGATAAAATACTCGCTTGGCTAAAGGATAGCCCTAATACATGTTTTGCTAACATGCACCATGTATGTTGTAATAGTGTATTCTAAGTGTTTGTGAAAATGACTGAATGAGTATAGAATTCTCATTCGTGCTCGCCATGACGAATTGTCATGGATTCATGATTGATGTATTGGCGATACCCCTTTGACGAAAGGATTTGCCCTAAGTCACGCCACGGCCAATATACACTATATATGCTAAAATGTGTGGCCCAAGTGTTTGTGGAAATAGCTGAATGAATATGGAACTTGGATTTCCTGCTTGCCATGACTATCCGGTGGGTGTTACGCGTGTTATGATTGGAGCAACTCCCTAGTGAAAGGATTTGGCCTAATGCCTATGTGATCGACATATGTCATGTATGTTGATGTATGTTTGTTTAAGTGTTCTTTGAAATGTCTCGAGTAGTAGTTAGCAAATTGTAATGTATAAGGGTGTTAAGATATGATTCTCAACCTCTTTTAACTATTTGTATGATCTCCTTGGATAGTTGTGTGATTAGGAATTGAACATGTACAAACTCATGCTTGTGTTGTGATTCATAACATGCTCAACTGTTTTATGATTTTAACTATGTAATGCATATGTTTAAATTTATATTTACGTTGTATAATCCGTCATGGGTGATGGGGGAGTGGAGCAACGAGTGCGTGCAGCAGCCTTGGCAGCCCTAAACGGATAATACCAGATCTTGATTGTATGAGTTGAATCTTGATCCACTACTGCTTTATCTATCTGCACTTGATTGTGTTTGGGGCTATGATTATAGTCCAGACAATCGGTACCAAAATTGCATTCGTGGCTGTGATTCATTTGCCACGTGAGATGTGTTCGACGAACCCGAGTCGTACTTCGGTTGACGATAGTGGTTGGCCACGCGAAGTGCTTATGCACTTCATGTCGTTCAACTTGTTGTGCGCTCGAGCTAGCCGAGCTCGTCAAGTAACCCGATCTGTCTTATGTATGTTCACCATGTTTGGACGCTACTGCTTGAACTTAGGGTACCAAACTTACCAGTGAAATCCCTTTTAACCATGGTACCTCGATCCGCTAAAACTCATGAGCCGGGCATGGTGGTATGGGACACCGTGGTCGAGCTGTCGGCCTATGCTGGGGCCACGTGCCTCCCGTAGTGACCATTGAACAACCAAACTCGTGAGCCGAATACGGTGGTATGGGACACTGTATTCGAGCTGTCGACACTTACGGCGAGAGCCGAGTACGGTGAGACCTGTACTCGTGCTGACGGGCGACGAGTCCTCTGTAGTGTCTTCGAGTATACTCCAAGGTCTGTGATTGGCGACGAGCCCTTCACAGCAACTAGAGTATGAGTTGAGCCGAGTACGGTGAGACCTATATTCGAGCTGACGGCCAGCGATTGAGCCGAGTACGGTGAGACCTGTACTCGAGCTGACGGTCAGCAATTGAGCCGCATACGGTGAGATCTGTATCCGTGCTGACGGGTGACGAGCCCTTTGTGATGCCTTCGCTATGCCTCTCAAACCATAATATCGTATGAGATTAACTAGGATTGACGACCCTAGAATGGATCATGTTTGGGAATGATACAAGGGAGGTACCTTAGTTTCCTAATACTACTGTTTGAAATGGACTAATAATAACTCGGTAATCATGCTATCATCGCACCGCATGTGCCTAGTAGATGTGGAGCACTGAGGGAGGTATGTATTCGCGAACGTAAGATGATGTCGCATGAGGGTGGTTTGGCAAGGGCATACATCATCATGTCATTTCATACTTGCATTTAATAAGAGTAGTTAAACTTGTTTGATTGTACTGCTTTATCATTACTACTTGATTGAATTGATAACATGTTAACCTATGCTTTACTGTTCACTGAGTTGATCACTCACTCCCACGTTACGGGACGGTGTTGTACACACCAACCAGATTTTTGAGTTTCAGGTGATGGCGATGCTTGTGAAGCAGAGCCGAACTACTTCTATGATGATAGGAGGAGTTCTCATATCTGTATCTCTCTAGCAGGTCAATGAAGACCTGATATTGTATTGACGGGGCTATGGTACTTGGGATATGAGACATTACACTTTCTCACATTTGGTATATTTTAGAACTGTACTTGTAATTATTTAACCTGGTAATGTTATCACACTCTGGAGACTCATCATAGTTTATATATTTTATCTATCTATCAGAGTCTTCCGCTTGCAAATTTAACTGTCTCTGGAGTATGATATGCTGTTTTGGCTTAATCTCACTTGTTCATTGCACGAATACAGTCAACATTCAATCATCATTCATTTTGTTGCATAAGTGATGTTCTGGAACTCGGGAGTTAAGTTTATGCTCGACCCCCGATTTTCAGGGCGTTACAGACCCCGCCACTATGGGCCCTCCCTATATAATGCATACATCAAGATGGGCCCCACATATGTGGGCTCTCAAATCATCAAATCCAAACAAAAACATACAAATCTAACCATAAGAAAGCACCCACCTTTCAATTTTCTTGGCCCGATGGAATCCCTAGCTCCTCGGCTTCGACTTTGACGGAGGATGATGAAGTTTGGAGGGTTAGGATGAAATATGTGGGGGTATGAAGATGGGCCACACCAAGCTCTTCTCATGGAGAGCTTGGACGTTGGGTTCTCCTTTGGTTGCTTGGAAACAAAGGGAGAAATAAGAGAGAGAGAAGATGGGATGGAGTGATGGATGGGAGAGAGAGAGAGAGAGAGAGAGAGAGAGAGAGAGAGAGAGAGGAGATGGGATGAAAATGTTGACTTTTGGGGTTGTTGTGTAAGAGAGGTATGGGTTGTGATGGGGTGAGTGATGTATTGGGTGATGGGTTAATTAATGTGTTGTACTTGACATGTACTTGACTTGTGAGGTGATTGATTAGATTGATTTGACATGTTGTGGAGATTCTCTTGAGATTGCAAAAACGCCGCGTTTCCTTGAACCGAATGCAGGCCCACATCTCCTGGCCTGGGTTTCGCCTCGGCGTACAAGACGCAGCGTCGGAACCGCTGTGACAATGCGGTCGCACAGGTACAAGTCTCGGGTCCGACTCTAGAATAGGGGATACGACTCAGGGTCACGCGCAACTGCCGATAAAAGATCGTGGGTCACCTGAATTCAACTAGGAGGACCGCCGAAGCCTACGGAACGGTACGGGCTAGGATACGGATTTTACATTAGGTGTAGGTTTAGGTTTAGGAATTTGCGAATACATTTAGGTTTTAGGTTTAAGTTTAGGTTATAGGTTATAGGTTATAGGTTTAGGTTATAGGTTAGGTTTTAGGTTTTAGGTTTAAGTTAAGTTAGGTTATAGGTTACAAGTTAGGTAAGGTTATAGGTTATATGTTAAGGTTTAGGTTATAGGTTTTGGTTTAGGTTAAGGTTATAGGTTTAGGTTATAGGTTTAGGTTTAGGTTTAGGTTTAGGTTATAGGTTATAGGTTATAGATTATAGCTTTAGGGAATTGAGAATAGGTTAAGGTTTAGGTTTAAGAAATTGGGTTCAGGTTCGGGACCGGGTTTAGGTTTGGGTTTTCAAGTTTAGGTTTAGGTTTAGGTTAGGGAGTTGAGATTAGGATTAGTTGTAGGTTTACGTTTAGGGATTTGAGAATACATTTAGGTTTTAGGTTTAGGTTTAGGTTTTAGGTTTAGGTTTAGGTTGTAGGTTTAGATTATAAGTGTAGGTTATAGGTTTAGGTTTAGGTTAGGTTATAGGTTAAGGTTTTGGGAATTGAGTTTATGTTATAGGTTTAGGTTATAGGTTAAGGTTTAGGTTTAGGTTATAGGTTTAGGTTTAAGTTATAGGTTTTGGGATTTGAGAATAGGTTTAGGTTATAAGTATAGGTTTAGGTTAATGTTGTAGGTTATAGGTTTAGGTTATAAGTTTATGTTAGTTTTGTAGGTTATAGGTTTAGGTTATAAGTTTATGTTAATGTTGTAGGTTATAGGTTTATGTTATAGGTTAAGTGTAGGTTTAGGTTTAGGGATTTGAGAATACATTTAAGTTTTACGTTTATGTTTAGGTTTTACATTTAGGTTAAGGTTACAGGTTTAGGTTATAAGTGTAGGTTATAGGTTTAGGTTTAGGTTAGGTTATAGGTTAAAGTTTAGGGAATTGAGAATAGGTTAAGGTTTAGGTTTAGGAAATTGAGTTCGGGTTCGGGTTTAGGTTTGGGTTTTCAAGTTTAGGTTTAGGTTAAGAAGTTGAGATTAGGATTAGGTGTAGGTTTAGGTTTAGGGATTTGAGAATACATTTAGGTTTTAGGTTTAGGTTTAGGTTTAAGTTTTAGGTTTACGTTTAGGTTTAGGTTCAGGTTTAAGTTTAGGTTATAGGTTATAGCTTTAGGGAATTGAGAATAGGTTAAGGTTTAGGTTTAGGAAATTGGGTTCGGGTTCAGGATCGGGTTTAGGTTTGGTGTTTCAAGTTTAGGTTTAGGTTTAGGTTAGGGAGTTGAGATTAGGATTAGGTGTAGGATTAGGTTTAGGGATTTGAAAATACAATTAGGTTTTAGGTTTAGGTTTATGTTTAGGTTATAGGTTTAGGTTTAGGTTAGGTTATAGGTTAAGGTTTAGGGAATTGAGTTTAGGTTATAGGTTATAGGTTATCGGTTAAGGTTTAGGTTTTAGGTTAAGGTTAAGGTTATAGGTTTAGTTTTAAGTTTAGGTTATAGGTTTTGGGATTTGAGATTAGGTTTAGGTTATAAGTATAGGTTTAGGTTAATGTTGCAGGTTATATGTTTAGGTTATAAGTTTATGTTAATGTTGTAGGTTATAGGTTTAGGCTATAGGTTTAGGTGGAGGTTTAGGTTTAGGGATTTGAGAATACATTTAAGTTTTAGGTTTTGCTTTAGGTTTTATGTTTAGGTTAAGGTTACAAGCTTTGGTTATAAGTGTAGGTTATAGGCTTAGTTTTAGGTTAGGTTATAGGTAAAGGTTTAGGGAATTGAGAATAGGTTAAGGTTTAGGTTTAGGAAATCGGGTTCGGGTTTGGGTTCGGGTTTTGGTTTGGGCTTTTAAGTTTAGGTTTAGGTTAAGGAGTTGAGATTAGGATTAGGTGTAGGTTTAGGTTTAGGGATTTGAGAATACATTTAGGTTTTAGGTTTAGGTTTAGGTTTAGGTTTTAGGTTTAGGTTTAGGTTTATGTTTAGGTTTAGGTTTAGGTTTAGGATTAGGTTATAGGTTATAGCTTTAGGGAATTGAGAATAGGTTAAGGTTTAGATTTAGGAAATCGGGTTCGGGATCGGGTTAGGTTTGGGTTTTCAAGTTTAGGTTTAGGTTTAGGTTCAGGTTAGGGAGTTGAGATTAGGATTAGGTGTAGGTTTAGGTTTAGGGATTTGAGAATACATTTAGGTTATAGGTTTAGGTTTAGGTTAGGTTATAGGTTAAGGTTTAGGGAATTGAGTTTAGGTTATAGGTTTAGGTTTAGGTTAGGTTATAGGTTAAGGTTTAGGGAATTGAATTTAGGTTATAGGTTTAGGTTATATGTTATAGGTTATAGGTTAAGCTTTAGGTTTTAGGTTAAGGTTTAGGTTTAGGTTATAGGTTAGGTTTATGTTAAGGTTTAGGTTTAAGTTATAGATTTTGGGATTTGAGACTCGGTTTGGGTTCTAGTATAGGTTTAGGTTATGTTGTAGGTTAGTTTAGGTTATAAGTTTAGTTTATGTTGTAGGTTCTAGGTTTCTGTTATAGTTTAGTTTAGGGATTTGCGAATAAATTTCGGTTTTAGGTTTAGGTTTAGGTTTTACATTTTGGTTAAGGTTTACAGGTTTAGGTTATAAGTGTAGGTTATAGGTTTAGGTTTTGGTTAGGTTATAGGTTAAGGTTTAGGGAATTGAGAATAGTATAAGGTTTAGGTTTAGGAAATCAAGTTCGGGTTCGGGTTCGGGTTTAGGTTTGAGTTTTCTAGTTTAGGTTTAGGTTAAGGAGTTGAGATTAGGATTAGGTGTAGGTTTAGGTTTAGGGATTTGAGAATACATTTAGGTTTAGGTTTTAGGTTTTAGGTTTAGGTTTAGGTGTTAGGTTTATGTTTAAGTTTAGGTTTAGGTTTAGGATTAGGTTTTAGGTTATAACTTTAGGGAATTGAGAATAGGTTAAGGTTTAGGTTTAGGAAATTGGGTTTGGGTTCGGGGTTGGGTTTAGGTTTGGGTTTTCAAGTTTAGGTTTAGGTTTAGGTGAGGGAGTTGAGATTAGGATTAGGTGTAGGTTTAGGTTTAGGGATTTGAGAATACATTTAGGGACTGTTTGGGCGGTGGGATTAGAAGGGATTAGGTGGGATGGGATTCAAATAACATAATTATTACCCATGGCAGGGATTGTCCCCTATTGCCATGGGATAAGA
>JAJHSJ010000007.1:67884469-67943818 GCA_021015155.1 Magnolia officinalis
AACAATTTACCCATGTACTATGTCAGTAAAGCCATGGTCTTGGCTGAAACCAGATATCCAAATATCGAAAAGCTCGCCCTGGCCCAGGTCGTCTCATCCCGTCATCTCCGACCTTACTTACAGGCCCATACAATCATAGTCCTGACCAATCAACCTCTCTGTTAGATACTCCAGAGGCCCGAGGTATCGGGAAGACCCATAAACTGGGTGATCGAGCTCAACGAATTCGACATGAAATACCAACCATGGAGTGCCATCAAAGGCCAAGCAGTGGTTGATTTCATTGTCGAACTCGCTGTCGATCAAAACCTGGAAGTTGATCTGAGCAGCAAAGATGACAGGCCAATCGAGAACGGACGAATGGTTGGGCTCAACCCACCAACCTGGAAACTATACGTTAATGGCTCATCCAATTCTAAAGCCAGCGGGGCTGAGATAATCCTTGAGGCTCCTGATCAGACCTGCACGCAGTATGTCTTAAGATTTGGATTTCAAACCTCAAATAATGTGGCGAAGTATGAAGCATTGCTCATTATACTTAGGCTGGCAGCAACAATGGAGGCTTAAAACCTAAAATTCCATAGTGATTAGCAACTCATCGTCAACCAGGTCACCAATGAGTATCAGGCTAAGGAGGAAAGAATGATCACCTACTTACAGAAGGCACGGGAACTTATCACCAAAATTTTCAAGTGTGACGTCGGCCTGATCCCCAGGTCAAAGAACTCCAAAGCAGATACAGTCGTAAAGCTAGCCATAACGACCGAGCTGTGTTGAGGGTCAAATATTGCATATTATCCCCCATTTATTTCTTGGTTTTACAAACATAATATGGCTTAATGGTATAATTTACATGTGTTTGTGTTGCAAGGTGAATTTAAGAGCTTGGATTGAAAAGAATGCTAAAAGCATGGATTTAGTGCTCAAAAGTCACCAAAGCAAAGATGGGATCTCTGGAGACCAAGATTGAAGATTTCAAGACTTCAAGATCCAAGAAAACTAAGTGGAGAAGGAAGGAAGTCGAAAGAACAAGCGCAAAAATCATAAAGACTGTGTCATCGAGAACTGTTCGATGACATCGAATTTATGAGAAAAAATCGAGTTGGTTGCTGGACATATTGGGTGCTTTTCTCGATCAATCAAAGCCATGTTTGATGACTCGAAGAAAGGTGTTCGATGACATCGAAGACTGCTCGATAACATCAAATTTATTGAAGACATTGAAGCAGCTCACTGGACTGTTTTGGACACATTCTCGATGACTCGAAGACCTGTTTGATGGATCAAAGCTTTGCTTGATGACATCGAAGGATGGTTCAATGACACAGAGACTTACGCAGTATGAAAGAAGAAAAGGCGCGACTTCCGGATTCAAACTCCTTCGATGACATCAAACCAGTTACGTAGTGTTTTGACAAACTGGGTAAATTTGATCCAATTTTACAATTTTGCGGAACTTTGCCTATAAATAGGGGTTTCCTAAGTCTTTCTAGGATATCTAGGGTTTGGAGGAGTAGAGCAAAAGGGCGGAGTCGCTTCCCAAGAGTTCTTCTTCTCTTCTCCTTAGTTTTTAATGCTTTCTTCTAGGGTTTTTAATCCAATCATGTCTATGGTTGGCTAAATCCCTTAGCTAGGGCCAAGGGGTGAAGCTTGTAGCATGGTTGAGATGTTTTTCTTATTTGATTCTTATTATTGTTGAACTCTTTTAATTCTAGTTTGATATTTTAATGGTTTGTTGTGACTGAAATTACAATGGATCTGCAATAGCTTGAAGTATTTTCTTTTTCTGTTTGGAGTTTGTGAAAATAGGAAATCCTGTTGTTCTCCATCGTCCCTTGGGCATGGATGGGTGACGAAATCCATTTTATTCTTTACAATTCTCCCATGTTAGTTGTTGGATCGGTATACCCTGTTGTCCACCATTGTCTCCTGGACATGGTTAGGTGATGGAATCACTTCCAATCTTCACAAGTTTCATCCGTTGAGAATTAGGTCAATGGAAGTTCATATTTGATCTTATTGAATATCTTCCAATTGGATAGGATAAGACTCCAATTCTAATTGAGTGCCTTGAATCAAATAAGGAAATATCCTAATAGCTGCAAGTGGATCCCTAGAATCCCTAGTTTTCCACCTTTGAATTTCTTAAGTTTTTCATTAGATCTCTCACAATTACTCTCTACACTTCCAGATTTAGGTTAGATCTTCTCCTAGTTTTGATCCTAATTACTCTAAGAATAGACACACAAGATTAGTCCTTGTGGATTCGACCTCGGTCTCACCTAGATTTTTACTACATCGCGACCCTACACTTGAGGTTGTGAACAAGTTTTTGGCGTCATTGCTGGGGACCAACGGTTGTGTTTTTCTGAGATTGATTAGTTTTAGAAGTAGGTTATGATTAAGGTTTTCTACTTTCTATTTTTAGGTTAGGGTTTTTTTGAATTATTTTATAAACTAACTTAGCTTTCTAATTCTAGGTTTAAAAACTTTCCTAATTTAATTTTAGAAACTAACTTTTCACCTTTTTAGAAACTTTCCATTTTTTGTTTTTAGAAACTTTCCTTGTTTGTTTTTAGAAAATAGGTTGCTTTCTTATTATTATTTTTAAAAATGAACTCACCTTCCTATTTTTATTTTTAAAAACTTTCTAATTTTAGAATTTTTGTTTTAAAAACTGACTTGTTTTGTGTTGTTTTGAAGGATCTTAATTTAGGAATTTCTAATTTGGTAACTTTCTTCTAATTCTAGATTTCTATTTTCCTTCTTTCTTTTAGGTTTAGGTTAGAATTTGAAATTGAGGGCTGAGAGTGTTTCATGCCCAAGTGGGTCCGTGACGACACTCGACGTCTTTTGAGTGAAAGATGATTCGTTGAGGGGCTATCTATCTATCACGGGATTAGACACCACTAGAGATTTTTAGAGTCAATTGAAGTGATGGCTGCCAATCAACTGGTCAATCAACCGGGAAGACAACCTCAACCTCGGGTTGAGGAAGTTCAGGATGAGAATGAGGTGCATCAAGCACCCCCACCTCATACTTTGCGAGACTATTTATAACCGGTAGGGGTGAGTACACCCTCATGTATGATTTTTCTAGAAAATACGGGACACATGGATATCAAGCCAGGGGTGATCTAACTCCTTCCAAAATTTCATGGGCTTGAATCTGAAAGTCCGTATCTACACTTGAAAGAGTTTGACAAGATTATAGCCACTCTATACTTTCCAAACGTGTCCAATGACACGGTCGAGCTAAAACTCTTACCTTTTTCTTTGAAAGAGAAAGCTAAGACGTGGTTGCATTCACTACGTTCACAATCTATTGGTAGATGGAATGACATGACAAGGGAGGTCATAAAGAAAAAGTCGATCATGAACTTCGCCCAAAATAAAGATGAAACATTCTTCCAATGTTGGGAGCGGTTTAAGGATCTTGTCAGTTCATGCCCACAACACGGTTTTGAAACGTGGCACATCACAAACTTCTTCTACGATGGACTGACATCTTCCATGCGCTAATTGGTTGAGACAATGTGTAACAGGGAATTCATGAATAAAAATGTCGATAATGTGTGGGACTACTTTGATAAGCTTGCCGAAAACACACAATCATGGGACATCTCCCCAAAATCAAGCACCACGTCTAGGCTGACCCAATCCAAGGAGAGGGGCAGAATGTATCTCCTTAAAAGAGGATGATGATATTAATGTTAAAGTGACTAATCTCACCAGAAAACTCGAGGCTATGGAATTAAAGAAGGATAAGGCTAAGGAAACTATTTGTGGTATTTGTGCTTGCAACATTCATACAACTGAAAATTGTCTAACAATACTTGCCTTTCAAGAGGTACTGAATGAGCAATCCAATGCCGTAAATAATTACCAAAGACCTTTCAGTGGGCCCACCTCTAATACATACAATCCCAGCTGGAGAAATCATGCAAACTTTAGTTGAAGAAATGGACAAACTGCTACACCCCAGGGATTCCCTAATCAAATTCCACATCAAGGGAAACCTCACGAGGATCCGATTTTAAAGCATCTTTAAAATCAAGAGCTTTTCAATCAGGGTATGCTACAAGTCTTTCAAGACCTCATAAAGGCCATACAAGGACTTGAGACTAAAGTACGATTGGGAACAAGGGGAGCCTTCCAGCTCAACCTCTTGCCAATCCAAAATGCAATATGAAGTTAGCGATCTGAGCTCTTCAAATCAGATAGAGCAAGCTAAATCTATCACCACTCTTAGGAGAGGGAAGACCATTGACAAAACCATTGCGGTTAGGGCCGAAAAGCCTAAGGACAAAGATGACAACAATGATAGATCTAGCCATGCCCCACAAGAATTAGAACCGGAACCTCAAGGGAAGCCGATTCCTCCATTTCCCTAACGGTTGGTTGTACTAAAAGCTCTCTCTAACTCTTAGGACATTCTAGAGGTGTTGAAACAAGTGAAGGTCAATATCCCTTTACTGGATGCGGTAAAAAAATTCCATCATATGCCAAATTTCTGAAAGACCTATACACGACCAAAAGACGGTAAAATATTTAAAAGAGGATCTTTTTAACTGAAAAAGTGAGTGTCATCCTGAAGCAAGATGTGCCACAGAAATACAAAGAACCCCGTAGTTTAACCATATCTTGTGTAATTGGGAACTACCGGATTGACGACGCACTTCTTGACTTAGGAGCGAGCGTGAATCTGATCTCGTACTCGGTCTACGAGCGACTGGGTCTAGGTGAATTAAAATCCACCTGGACCATGTTACAACTTGCTGATTGCTCAGTTCGTGTACCGAGAGGGATAATTGGGGATGTGTTAGTCCAGATTGACAAATTCTACTATCCGGTAGATTCTATTATCTTGGATACTCAACCCATCATAGACATGAGCACTCAAATTCCCATCAATCTTGGTCGCCCATTCCTTGTCACTTCAAACGCAATCATTAATTGCAGGAATGGAGTTATGAGTATGTCTTTCGGGAATATGACATTGGAGTTGAATATATTTTTCAACATAGGTAAACAGTTAGAGGATGAAGACGATCTCCACGATATTAACCTGATCGATTCTTTCGTAGAAGATAGAACACTTCTGACCTTATCCTCTGACCCTCTTCAGACGTGCCTGGCCCACTCTCATGATTTTGATGATGACATGATTAGGGACATGGGGACCATGCTGGATACCATGCCGGTACTTGAAGTTAACCGATGGAGGCCACAATTCGAAGAATTGCCCCAAACTGATGTAGTGCCTCTACCGTTTAAACTCAAGACATCGAAGCTTGACTTAAAATCTTTGCCCTCTGATTTAAAATATGTTTATTTAGGTCAAGATGAAATATACTTGGTGTGATTTCTTCCCACCTCGAGTAAGAATAGGTGAGTATGCTCATCTCTACTCTCATTGAGCATAAGGGAGCCCTTGGATGATCGATTGCGGACCTCAAGGGAATTGACCATTCGATTTGTACTCACCGCATTTATCTAGGGGATAATGCAAAGACCTCTCAGCAACCACAACGTCGATTAAATCCAAACATGAAGGAAGTGGTTAAGGCCAAGGTTCTTAAGCTATTAGATGTGGGTATCATATACCTTATATCCGATAGCCAATGGGTGAGTCCAACTCTGGTGGTTTCCAAGAAGTCCGGGATCACCATCATAACATATGCCAATAATGAACTCGTGACAACTAGAATCACTACTGGTTGGAGAATGTGCATTGACTACAGTCACAAGGAAGGACCATTTCCCTTTACCCTTCATCGATCAAATTTTGGAAAGGCTAGCTGGTCATTCCTATTACCGTTTCCTTGATGGATATTCGGGCTACAATCAGGATGAGATAGCCCTTGAAGACTAAGAAATGACCACGTTCACGTGTCCTTTTTGCACCTTTGCTTATTGGAGGATGTCATTTGGACTGTGTAATGCCCTCACTACTTTTCAGCGATATATGATGAGTATTTTTTCTGACATGGTGGGGCAATATTTAGAGGTCTTCATGGATGACTTCTCTGTCTTTGGTTCATCATTTAGCGATTGCTTAGAAAATCTTAAATGTGTGCTAAAAAGATGTGAAGAAAAGAATTTGGTACTCAATTGGGAGAAGTGTCATTTCATGGTTTGTAAGGGAATTGTTCTCGGACGCATCATCTTGTCTAAGGGAATAGAGCTAGATAAACTGAAAATTGATCTTATCTCTACCCTACCTCCACCCAAAAGCATATGAGACATGCGATCCTTCTTAGGACACGCTGGGTTTTACAGGAATTCATAAAGGACTTCAGCCACATCTCTCATCCTTTGTGTAATCTACTTCAAAAGGATATTCCATACGAGTGGACTGATCAATGCCAGGAAGCTTTTACTAAGCTTAAGAGCATGTTAACGACAACACCTATCATACAGCCACTCGACTGGAGCTTTTCTTTTGAACTTATGTGCGACGCATCTGACTATGCTCTTAGGGCAGTTTTAGGTTAGAGAAAAGAAAAGAAGCCAAACGTTATTCATTACGCATGTAAGACTCTAAATTCGACCCAAGTGAATTACTCTACTACGAAAAAAGGAACTCTTGGCCGCAGTATTCGCTTTGGACAAATTTAGATCCAACTTGATCGGATCCAAGACCATTATCTACACCGATCATGCGGCGCTTAAGTACCTTCTTTCTAAGAATGATGCTAAGCCCCGCCTGATAAGATGGATCCTCCTACTCTAAGAATTTGATTTGGAAATAAAAGATAAGAATGAAGTAGAAAACGTAGTGGCTGACCATCTTTCTAGACTTGACCCCTCTAATTCCCTTGAGACTGCACCCATTAATGACATGGTCCCTAATGAAGAATTGTTTAAAGTCTCCCATGCACCTTGGTTCGCTGATATGGTTAATTATCTTGCCACAGGTTTCACGCCGACACACTAGATGACGCAAGATAAGAAGAAAATTTTTACCGAGGTACGTAAATTCTTCTGGGATGATCCGTATTTATTTAAATATTGCCCAGATCAGATTTTAAGGAGACGTGTGCCAGACAATGAACACCAAAGTGTCATTTCTTTTGTCACACTCAGGCTTGTGGTAGTCACTTTTCTGCCAAAAAAGACCAGACCAAAATCCTACAGTGCGGCTTTTATTGGCCCACTATGTTCAAGGACACGCATAAGTTTTACAAAACTTGTGAGTGTTGTCAGAAGTTGGGAGCATTGTCCCGTCGAAATATGATGCCTTTAAACTCCATTCTCATAATCGAAATATTTGATTATTGGGGCATCGATTTCATGGGAACATTCCCCCAATCTCATGGGAATATTTACATTTTATTACCCGTAGACTATGTCACTAAATGGGTCGAAGCGATCCCGTGCCGGAACAATAATCCTCAAACGATCATTAAATTCTTAAAAGAGAACATTCTTTCCCTGTTCGGAACGCCTCGAGCCATCATTAGTGATGGAGGTTCACATTTCTGCAATAGGCCATTTGCAAACTTAATGAAGAAATATGGCATCTCTTACAAGATGAGCACTCCATACCACCCACAAACAAGTGGGCAAGCTGAGATTTTCAATAGGGAGATCAAACATATCCTGGAAAAGATGGTTAACCCAGACCATAAGGTTGGTCAATCTGCTTGATCGATGCTTTATGGGCTTACTGTACAGCCTTTAAAACTCCCATTAGAATGTCTCCCTTTAGACTTGTCTATGGGAAAGCTTGCCACTTACTGGTGGAGTTGGAACATAGAGCCTACTGGGCTATAAAGAATTTGAATTTTGACTTGGACAATGCTGACTCGTTACGTAAGCTACAATTGAATGAACTCGAGGAGATCCAGAATGATGCGTACGAGAACTCGAGAATTTAAAAGGACAGGATGAAAGTGTTTCGTGACCAACATATTCTTCGAAAATCATTCACACAAAGTCAGAAAGTCCTCTTGTACAATTCTTGGTTACATCTCTTTTTGGGAAAACTCTTATCTCGTTGGATTGGCCCTTTTAACGTGTATCCTCATGGGGCTGTCGAGATAAAGAATCCAGACAATGGCAATGAATTCAAAGTAAATGGACATTGATTAAAGCCATTTGTTGAAAAATTCGATTCAGAGGACATGTCCATACCTCTGAGTGATCCTGTTTACCAGGATTGATCTCCTAGTCTGATAGAGGTATAAGTAGATTTATCGCTTTCTTAGGACTAGGGTAGTTTACTTTCCGCTGTTGAGGATAGTTTGTTTATACTTCGTTAAGTTTTGTTGTATACTAACCCATTTTTATGCTGAGATCCATGGAAAAGCTTCAAATTTCCTTCCTCCAGGTACTATCTTTCCATCACCATTCCTTTTCTTTTCGTTGTCTCATTTGCATTACATGCTTATTTCTTGTACATTGAGGACAATGTAGATTTTTATAGGGGGTGTGGGGGATTAGGTAACCTAATCAATGTTTTTCTCAGTTTTGAGTGAAAATTTTGAAAATTTTTCAATATTTTAAGTTGAACTCTGTTTGGAAGGCAAGAAATTATGTAATTAAGAATGATTTGAGTATGATGAGATGAGAGATTGGATTTTAAATTGTTGGAGCTTGATCATTTAAGTAAATTATCACATAAGGTTCTTGAACGATTAAGAAGAAATTTGTATATCATGTTAATTTAAATCACAAAACACGTTCAAGCTGCTTCCTTGGGATATGTTGGGATTTCAAATTGTTAGTATGTGAATCATTGATAGATGTTAAGAATCGAGTATTGAAAATTTTATCTACCTTAAAAGATGAAAAACCAGTAAAAAATAGGAAATCGACAAAAGGCCATGAAAAAAAAATTAACAACATCGGTGAGAAGAATGAAAAAGGTCTCTGAAAAAGATGAATTGTCCAAAAAAAGAGGAATAAAAGTAACTGTCGATAAAAAAAATCAAAAACTGGAAAAAAAGAAGAAAAGGGGGGTATATTCGGAATCAGTACTTGAGTTTTCGACTTATTTTGATATGATGAACATGACTAACATTATGAAACACTAGTACTCCCCATAGGAATTAAGTTGACATACATTTAAAACTTGATATTTGAATTTCTATTATGAATTAAGTAATATACTTGATCAATTGCATGTTTAATTCAGTTTGAAGTTTTCAAAATCTCACCTTCTTGTCTTGTCCGTACTCATTCATACTTGATTGCACAAAAGATTGTTTTCCAAAAAAGTTTTGAACTTGAGATTGAAGATTATTTTTCGTATATTTAGCTCGGGACTAGAAAAATGCTAGTTGGGGGTGGGTTGAGGGTCAAATATTGCATATTATCCCCCATTTATTTCTTGGTTTTACAAACATAATATGGCTTAATGGTATATTTTACATGTGTTTGTGTTGCAAGGTGAATTTAAGAGCTTGGATTGGAAAGAATGCTAAAAATGTGGATTTAGTGCTCAAAAGTCACCAAAACAAAGAAGGGATCTTTGGAGACCAAGATTGAAGATTTCAAGACTTCAAGATCCAAGAAAACCAAGTGGAGAAGGAAGG
This sequence comes from Magnolia officinalis, assembly GCA_021015155.1. Classification (NCBI taxonomy): domain Eukaryota; kingdom Viridiplantae; phylum Streptophyta; class Magnoliopsida; order Magnoliales; family Magnoliaceae; genus Magnolia; species Magnolia officinalis. The sequence goes on from JAJHSJ010000007.1 coordinate 67,894,012, forward strand.
AAGTCAAAAGAACAAGCGCATAAATCACAAAGACTGTGTCATCGAGAACCATTTGATGACATCAAAAACCCATTCAATAACATCGAACAATAGTCGATGACATTGAATTTATGAGGAAAAATCAAGTTGGTTGTTGGACATATTGGGTGCTTTTCTCGATCAATCGAAACCACGTTTGATGACTCGAAGAAAGGTGCTCGATGACTCGAAGACTGCTCGATGACATCGAATTTATTGAAGAAATTGAAGCAACTCACTGGACTGTTTTAGACACATTCTCGATGACTCAAAGACCTGTTTGATGGATCAAAGCTTCGCTCGATGACATCGAAGGACGGTTCGATGACACAGAGACTTACACAGTGCGAAAGAAGAAAAGGCGCGACTTTCGGATTTAAACCCCTTCGATGTCATCGAAGGGTGTTCGATGACATCGAACTGGAAACGCAGTGTTTACGCAGACTGCATAAATTTGATCCGATTTTACGATTTTGCAGAACTTTGCCTATAAATAGGGGTTTCCTAAGTCTTTTTAGGATATCTAGGGTTTGGAGGAGCAGATCAAAAGGGCAGAGTCGCTTCCCAAGAGTTCTTCTTCCATTCTCCTTAGTTTTTAATGCTTTGTTCTAGGGTTTTTAATCAAATTATGTCTATGGTTGGCTAGATCCCTTAGATAGGGCTAAGGGGTGAAGCTTGTAGCATGGTTGGGATGTTTTTCTTGTTTGATTCTTGCTATTCTTGAACTCCTTTGATTCTAGTTTGATATTTAAGGAATACTTTTAGTATTTAATAGTTTGTTGTGATTAAAATTACAATGGATCCGCAATAGCTTAAAGTATTTTCTTTTTCTGTTTGGAGTTTGTGAAAATAGGAAATCCTGTTGTTCTCCATCGTCCCTTGGGCATGGATGAGTGACAAAATCCATTCTATTCTTCACAATTCTCCCATGTTAGTTGTTGGATCGGTATACCCTGTTGTCTACCATTGTCTTCTGGACATGGTTAGGTGATGGAATCACTTCCAATCTTCACAACTTTCATCCATTGAGAATTAGGTCAATGGAAGTTTAGATTTGATCTTATTGAATATCTTCCAATTGGATAGGATAAGACTCCAATTTTAATTGAGTGCCTTGAATCAAATAAGGAAACATCCTAATAGTTGCAAGCGGATCCCTGGAATCCCTAGTTTCCCACCTTTAAATTTCTTAAGTTTTTCATTAAATCTCTCACAATTACTCTCTACACTTACAGATTTAGGTTAAATCTTCTTCTAGTTTTGATCCTAATTACTCTAAGAATAGACACACAAGATTAGTCCTTGCGGATTTGATCTCAGTCTCACTGAGATTATTACTACATCGTGACCCTACACTTGGGGTTGTGAACAGACGACATCCCAAGGCCAATCACTGTTGAGTTCCTTGTTGAGCCAAACATTGATAAGCCTAACCCAAAGGTAGTTCTCCTAATAAATTCAGTCCCGAGCTGGATGGACCCGATAATCGACTACCTCCAGGGAGGCAAGCTACCCGATGATCGGCTCTAAGCACACGGACTCTGATCCAGGTCGGCTTGATATGTCATGGTCAGAGATACTTTATACAAAAAGGGATTTTCTTTACCATACCTCAGATGTCTCCGACTTGATAAAGTCGAGTACGTTCTGAGAGAAATATATGAAGGTATTTGTGGCAACCACTCTGTCGGTCATGCCCTCGTCCACATAGTCATCCGGAAAGGATGCTTTTGGCTGACCATACATAAAGATACCAAACAATACACCCAGATGTGCGATAAATGTCAGAGATTCGTGACGATACCTCACTAGCCTCCTGAGCAGCTGACCCCCATGACCGAGCCTTGGTCAATTGCACAATGGGATGTAGACATCATCGGCTCTCTGTTAACTAGCAAAGGACAGACCAAGTTCGTAGTCGTCATGGTCAACTACTTCACCAAGTGGGTGAGGCAGAGTCGTTGGCTAAGATCACTGAGCAGAAAAGTACCGACTTTATCTGGAAAAGCATCATATGTCGGTATGGGATCCCGCACATGATCATCTTAGATAACAGGAAGCAATTTGACAACGACCAGTTCTGAGGTATGTGCGAGAATTTTAGAATTCAAAATGCCTACTCATCACCTCGGCACCCTCAAGCTAACGGTCAGGTCGAGGTAGTCAACATGATCATCAAGAACCACCTTCGAACCAAACTCGAGAAAGCCAAAGGGGCTTGGGTCGAGGAGCTCCCCCATATCCCCTGAGCATACCAAACCACTGCCCGAATGGCCAAAGGAGAAACTCCTTTCTCCTTGGCCTTCGGGGCTGAGGCCATTATCCCAGTCGAGATTGGGCTCCCTACTGCTCAGATCTGCTCCTACGGTGAATATTAAAATGCTAAGCAAATGACATTGGACCTCGATCTGCTCGAAGAAAAACAGGAGCATGTCCAACTCATGGTCGTAGCTCAGCAACATGAGGTCGCCCTATTTTACAATTCTAGAGTGAGGACCAGAAGGTTCTGAATTGGAGATCTGGTCTTCCACAGAACCTTCCAAACTCTAAGGAGCCTGACACGGGGACTATGGGGCTGAACTGGGAAGGGCCTTACAAGATAACGGGCACAACTTGACCAGGAACCTATCGGCTCGAAGACATGGAAGGGCGACCTCTACCGCATCCGTGGAATGCCAAACACCTGAAAATCTACTATGGGTAAAGACCGAACAGGTCTAGGGTCGAAATATACATGTCTACTATTTAGAATCTACAATAACCAATCAACCAAGTCAGAATTCACATGTTTTCTTTAAAATCTACAATAAAAATCCTGTGGTTGGGAAATTTTACTTTCTAATCGTTGTCTATAATGTTTAGTCTACAAGAATCTTTTAAGTGCTTTCCTTAGTACAAGGGAAAAACAACCCTCACTAACCGTTTGACCCTTAGAGAAGAGGTCGGACTATTGATTAAATTTACTACGTGGTCTACTGGGGACTTCCATTAGTGCAAGGGAGAAACAATCCCTGCCCAACCCTTAAAGAAGAAGTTGGACTACTAACTAATAATGCTACTCAGATTGCGCAATCTATGATAAGGATCCCCTATTACAAGGGAAAACAATCCTCTTAAACATACTACTCGGCCCTCCACGAAGGGATCATTGTAGTTCATTTGTCTACTTTACAAAGGGAAAATTTCCTTAATAAAAGGATGAGCTCAAAGGCTTGGCTAATATGCTTAGCTTATTAGCACAATGCCCGACGAAACATCAGACTGACCTACCAAGTCTACTAAAATCTCATACGCAACAGATATCGCAAAAAAAAAAAATCCCTTTTCATTGATAAGATGGAGAAGTACATATGGGAAGAATACAAAAAAAATAGAAATTGAACATGTATAAGTGGGGGTGGCGAGGCTCAGTCGACTCAAGAGGGGGCTATTGTGTGGCTTCGGCGTTGGTCGGAGCAGGGCCCACCGGTGTAGGGTCTGCCTACGAGTCGTCGTCAAGGTTGAGGTTCAGCTCTGGGTATAGACCCCTGACATCTTTTATGCAGCGTTCGTAGTTGTAGTTGTAGATCACATCCACCTTGTCAGCTCATTCCTTCGAGGCTTTATACTCCTCTACAGTCGCACCTTGATTGCTGGGATGGTCGTCGTGGCCTCGGACAACTGAGAGACCAAAGTCACCTCAAGTTTGGCCAACTTGGTCATCGAATTCTCTCTATCCCTCACTAGCTCTACTTTTAGTTCCCTGGCCTCAGCTTTTAACTTTACAGCCTTAGCCACCGCCTCAGATCGCTCCTTCTCGACCGTAGAAAGATGCGATCTTACCCCCTCTAATTAGGCCTGCATCAAACACTCATTCTCTAGGCTTCGCTCAGTTGGATCTTCAAAGTGTCGTGCTCCTTCCTAGTTAGCTCTAGAGACCGTCAAAGGGCCTTAACTTCAGTAGTCTTGCGCTGAAGCTCAACCTCTGCCTGCTCACATTCATCCGCCACTTGCCTCATTTTTTGGCGAGTGGACAGAAGAGCAGGGACGAGCTAAACAAAGAAAGCATGTTAGAAATCAATAAAAAATAGACAAACGTAGCGATAAGGAAAGGATGTACCTTGTAGCAGAATGCCCCCGCTTTACTCAGGAGGGTCTTCAGATGAGTGTTGATCAGATCGGTGATCTAATCCTCTGGAGCATGCCTAGCCACCCAGTTGGTTAGGATACCCAGGGGTTAGGGAGCTCGGTACCTCAGCCTCAGCAGCTCGGGGGCTTGAGGTACTACCCTCTTCGGCCGCTTGCGGGCCCGAGGTATCACCCTTTTTGGCCTCGGCCTAAATGGTTACGACCTGAGGCTCCTTAGCCGCCTGAGCCTCTTGAGCCAGGGAGGTCCCCTCCAAATCCACCACCTCCACAGTTGCTTGCTATGAAGGTATAGCTAGGGCAGGAGCGTCCTAAGCCCCTGATGTGGTCGGAAGTGACCGCCTCGCCGAGGATCCCTTGACGTCAGGTTCCGACCTCACCTCTGTCGTGGCAGGGGCCCCATCCAGAACAGTCGGAGGGACTGTCACCTTCCTCCTTATGGTCGACTTTTGCCCGACCATTTCAGTAATAGGGGAGGAAGGACCCTTTTGTTGGACCTCAACGTCTCGACCATGTCTGCACAAAAGATCACTCGAAGTTAGTAAAAAGTCCATGTCACCAGAGCATATCTTAGAATCGTTAACTATCGGGAGAGGCGGAAGAAATAGGTCTGTAAAGCACGGACCGACGAAGAAGGTCTGGGGTGATCGGCACGTTCCAGAGGCAAAGTTCCTCCTTTATCACCTTTGCCTTATTCACTTGCCTAAGTTGTAGGTCAGAAAGATTAGGCAAAGACTTGGGAAAGCCTGCGAGAGCAATCAAATGGTTAGTGAATGTAGCTACAAATGCATAAAGAAAGATCCTAAGTCTGATGCCTCGACAATATCTGACCTGGAGTACCAAATTTGGTGGGGACCTGAGCTTGTAGCCGGGCTAGGTTAAGGCTCAAATATTGCATATTTAACCCTTTAATTACATTAGTTTTTCTTATTCTTTAATTGATAATTTGATTTAATTATATACGTTTTCGTCATACGAGGTGATTTGGAAGCTTATGATAAATATGCACTTAAAAGGATGGATTTAGATCTCAAAAGAAGATAATGAAGAATTGGAGATTTGTAAGTCATTATTGAAGAATTCACATGCTAAAGATCCATGGAAACCAAGTGAGGAATGAAGAGAATCAAAGATTAGAAGTAAAGAAAAAGAATCTTGAAAATTGTCTTGAAAAAAATATTCTAAAATTCTGGGATTAAAAAAATATAGTTCTAAAAAAGTTCACGAATAGACTTCGATGCAATCGAAGACACTTAGATAACCTCGAAGGTGCAATCGAAGCTAGTTCGATGTAATCTATAATTTCAGGATTACTCAAGCTAAACTCGCTAGATAGTTCTGGAAGATTTTTTGACGCAATCGAAGACACTTAGATAACATCGAAGGTGCAATCGAAGACACATTGATAGCATCGAAGGTGTTACGCGGAGTGCGTAAATTTAAGGTGGTTTACGAATTTTTCCAACTCGGTGCGAAAGTTGGAGTTCCACAACTATAAATAGGAGTCCCTAGGATGTTTGAGAGCATCTTCTAGGGTTTGGAAATGGAGAGAAGGCCTAGGTGGAGTGCGGACAATGTTCTTTCTCTTCGATTTCTTTACGGGTTCTAGTTGATCTTTTTGTTTTTCTTCTAGGATGTTAGTCTTCTTAGGTTAATCTCTTAGCTAAGGCTAAGGAATGAAACCTATTGTTTATTTGGATGTTTAATTTACTTTGATTCAAGTATATGTTGAACTTCCATTAAGTTTTGGTTTCAATTAAGATATATTTCCAGTTTTCTATAGTTTATTGTGATTGAAATTACAGTAGATGCTGTGAAAGCTCTTGATATCATCTTACTGACTTTGGAATTGTGTGATGTGTAAAAGTCGTTGTTCACCATCGTCTCCTGGGCATGGTAGGATGATTGAATTCCCTACCATCATTGCAATTAGATGAATCTTTAAGAACTAAACTAATGAAAAGTTCAAATTCTATTTTAACTACTCCATCATTCGGTTGGATAGGATAAGACTCTAATTCCAATTGAGTTATCATTGAATCAAGTAGATTAATGTTGAGATAGCTATAGGTGGATTCCTAGAACCTTAAGTTTTTTATCTTTATTATTTCAAAACATTTTTCTAAATCACTGAATTATAAACGCAGACCAACCAAGTTAGACTTAGATTAGTTCTAGACTGTGTTTCCCATTCCCTGTGGATTCGACCTCGATCTCACCGAGTTATTACTACATCGCTAACCTGCACTTAGGGTTGTGAACTAGTTTTTGGCCCCATTGCCGGGGAGTGGCATTGAACATGATTAGGTTTAGGTTTTTCTAGGTTTGATTTTTGTTTTAGGATAGATTTTTCTTGTTTTTTGAAATTTTCTAATATAGGGTTTTTTTTTCTTCTTTTTCTTCTTCTAACATTGCTAACATAGTTTGATTGTTTTGATTTTGTAAGATCTTCAATTCTAGTTCTTCTCTTTTGGTAACTTCTTCCCTCTACTTGCCCTCCACATTTTTGTAAATTTTTTTATAGGAATTTATTTTAGGATTATATTCAGAATTAGGGTTTCACTATGTATATGTAAGAGTGGACACGTAAATATGCTAATCTACTTCTAGAAGATGAGAGATACTGTGAAGGGTTATCAGATGATTATGTTAGAAAACAACCTATGTCTCGAAATTTTTTTGAAACCATTATTGAGAACCGACCGGAATTAATACTCCACCAGTTAAGAAGTCTATACGCAATCATATGCAGGAGAATAATTACACTCCATGGCTTAAGAAATCATTATGCGAGTATTAGAGTGAGAATAATTATCATCCATCCAGCAAGAAGAAAACAATGGGTGAATAACGCATACCAACAACCATAAACCCCCCCCCCCCCCCATATGACTCATATGACTATGATCAGTGGAAATATCAACATTGGAGAGATGAACCAACAATCAATTCTAGTGACTATCCTCTTGGATCCCCTATCTTTGAGATCCAACTAGAAACAATCCAAGAGGATCCACTTCCAGAAATACATGGATGCTAAAAAACAATTCAACTAACAATTCAACCAATTCGTTGCAAACATTAGAAAATCATTAGAAGTGATTGAATCGTGCCTCAATGAGCAGGAAGACGCTAGGTTATCCTAGCTTGAGCCCAATCTAGAAACACAATGTGAGGAAAGTGATCCTAACTCGCTTGTGAAATATACTGAAATTAAGAATGAGGAGTTGGATTGTTTTGACGAGTATATGGTTCAATTTTCTGATGAGTCGATCTTGATGACTGTCCAAAGTAATGATCAAGAGACATGGGTATTTTTCAAATATAATGATGCTGAAAAACTCCACCCACATGACACGCCTGATTTGAATGTGGAGGATGAACCCCTTTTAACTGAACCTTACAACTCTTTTGAGGCGTGCTCGGCCCACTCCCCTGATTTAAATTATGATATAATTAGGGAGATGGACGACTTGCTTGATATGACTCTGAAATTTGAAACTACCCAGTGGAGGCCACCAATTGAGCAGTTGTCCCTTGACAATATAAAGCCTCTACTGATTAGTATTAAGGAACCGAGTCTTCACATTAAATCTTCTCCTTCTGATTCTCAATCTGTTTATGCAGGGCAAGGCGAGATATATCTGGTGATGAATCACTCTCACCGAGATGAAGAGCAAGAGAGTATGGTTTCCTCTATTCTCAAAGAAGATGGAGTCCTTGGGCATATCATCACAAACCTCAATGTGGAAAATGAGCCCCTCTCAACTGAATCTCTCAACTCTCTGCAAGATTGCTTATCACACTTTGTAGATCCTAATGATAATACAATAAAAGAAATAGTGGATGCCTTACAAAATAATACCTCAGTAGTTATTATTGACTGAGGGAATTCTTATTCTAAAGAACCTTCTTTCACAGATCCTAAATGTTTACCATTAAAAGAGGAATTGAAAATTGAACCGAAGTCTGAAACTTCGGAATGTGTTAAGATTACACCACTTACTAAGAAATTTTCTGAATTTCATTTACTTATAATCTCTGATTCACAGTGGTGTACTAATTAAAGGAGATGAATATTATCCACTTTGGACACCTCAGGAGATTAAAAGGAAACTTTTTGCTGATGTACATAAATTTCTTTGGATAATAATGCTCCAGGGCGTCCAAGCCTATTGCAAAAAGGGCTTTTGGATGATCTTGATGAGAAATCTACTGAGAAATTTATCAAGATATTAGCCGAAGAAGGAACCTTGCTACAAGTTTGAGTAGTTTTCAATTGCTTTCCTAGTTTAAGATTAGAATTTATTTGCTTTCTTAGGATTAGTTTGTTTTTCGCAGTTTCGTTAATGACTAGAACCACATCTTGTTAGAAGATCGTATTCACTTCAAAGGTAATCTTTATCTTCTCCCTTAAATTTTCATTGCTCTTAATTTTACTCTTATTGCATATATTTATACATTGAGGACAATATAGATTTTAGGTTTAGGGGTAGGTTTCTTATTGAAAAATCTTCAAATTTGATCAAAATTCTTGAAATTTCTGTGAATTTAAGTGATTTTGAAATTAATCCATAGATTAGAATTATAAGATATTTAATGTTGATGATTTATGACTCTTAGATTTTAGTTATTTGATAGATTTCAAAATTAAGTTGAGTTATTAATTCTTAATTAGAAGTTTTAAACATTGATTGAGTAGTGATTTCACATGTCACATGTAGCTTACATATTAAAGTTTTAATACGATATTGAATTGTTAACTTGATTATTATTAAGAATAATAAAAGCTAAAATCTAGAGAATTTGTCCATCACGTTCAATGAAAAGAAAGGAAGAAAAAAAGTGAGAAAAAGAATATACCCGACAAAGAAATAGTTGTCGTCGAAAAGGGCTACGTATTAAAGTTCATTAAGGACCGTTGAAAAGAAAAAAAAAAAGTGAAATAATGTGAAAGCCATCGATGGAAAAATCAAAAGCTGGAAGAATAAAGTTTGAAATGTAAGGCAAGTTTTGGTTTAGGTTTTGATTATCTTGAACTCTTTTGATTATCAATGTTATCATGAAAATAAGGAATTGAATACTTGGTTGTGATACGTCTAGACTTCACTATGCACCCATGGAACTCAATGTTTAGAATTGTTCTAATTAGAGGATAAATATTTTAAACTTGATTAAGAAATTTACAAAGTACTACAGTTTAGGAGAAAATAATGCTCAACATTAATTTTCGATTTCTATAATATGGATTGTTTTTAGAAACGCTTAAGCTTATGGAAATTATATATTGGTTTTTGAAATATCTTTTGCATGTTTTTCTCGGGACTAGAAAAATGCTGGTTGGGGGTGTGTTGAGACTCAACTATTGCATATTTAACCCTTCAATTACATTAGTTTTCCTAGCCTTTAATTGATAATTTGATTTAATTATATACGTTTTTGTCATGCGAGGTAATTCAGAAGCTTATGATAAATATGGCCTTAAAAGGATGAATTTAGAGCTCAAAAGAAGATAATGAAGAATTGGAGATTTTGAAGTCATTAATGAAGAATTCACGTGCTAAAGATCCAAGGAAACCAAGTGAGGAAAGAAGCGAATCAAAGATTTGAAGTGAAGAAAAGGAATCCTGAAAAAAGATATTCTGAAATTCCGGGGCTAGAAAAATATAGTTCTGAAAAAGTTCTAGAATAGACTTTGATGCAATATAAAACACTTAGATAACATCGAAGGTGCAATCGAAGCTAGTTCGATGCAATTGAGAATTTCAGGATTTCTCAAGCCAAACTCGCTGGACAGTTCTGGATGATTTTTCGATGCAATCGAAGACACTCAGATAGCATCGAAGGTGCAATCAAAGACACTTCGATAGTATAAAAGGCACTTCAATAGCATCAAAGGCGTTATGTGGAGTGCGTAAATTTGAGGTGGTTTGTGAATTTTTCAACTCGGTGCGAAAGTTGAAGTTCCACAACTATAAATAGGAGTTCTTAGGATGTTCCAAAACATCTTCTAGGGTTTAGAAAGGGAGAGAAGGCCTAAGGGGAGCACCGACAATGTTTTTCCGCTTCGATGTCTTCATGGGTTCTAGTCAATATTTTTGTTTTTCTTTTAGGATGTTAGTCATCTTAGGCTAATCTCTTAGCTAATGCTCAGGGATGAAACCTTTATTTATATGTTTAATTTGCTTTGATTCAAGTATATGTTGAACTTCCATTAAGTTTTGGTTTCAATTAAGATATACTTCCAGTTTTTTATAGTTTATTTTAACTGAAATTATAGTAGATGCTGCGAAAGTTCTAGATACATCTTATTGACTTTGGAATTGTGTGATGTGTAGAAGTCGTTGTTCACCATTATCTCTTGGGCATGGTAGGATGATTGAATTCCCTACCATCATTGTAATTAGACGAATATTTTGAGAACTAAACTAATGAAAGTTTCAGATTCTGTTTTAACCGTTCCATCATTCGGTTGGATAGGATAGGACTCCAATTTCAATTGAGTTATCATTGAATCAAGTGGATTATTATTGAGATTGCTTGTAAGACCCGTATCCTAGCCCGTATCGTTCCGTAGGCTTCCACAGTTCTCTCGATCAAATTCCGGCAATCCGCGATATGTTATCGGCGTTTGCGCGCGATCCTGAGTCGTGTCCCGTATATTAGAGTTGGCTCGATTTGAGACTTGTACCCTTGCGACCGCGTCGTAGCCACGGTTCGAACGCCGTATCTCGCCCACCGAGGTGATACCCAAGCCAGGAGATGTAAATCCGCATCCGGTTTGAGGAAAACACCACGCATTGCAATCCCAAGAGAAAATGTCCCATCAATCACATCAATCAATCAAGTACTCTATCCCATCCCCAAGTACAACCACCCTCCCCAAAGTCAACTCTTTCCCTTACATAAGTACACATCCATCACCCATCACCCATCTCTCACCCATCACACCCCATCACTCACTCATCCCTCTCTCTCTTACAACCTCTCTATCTCATTCTCCTAAGGAACCCAAGCACCCAACGTCCATGGCTTCCATGAAGAAGCTAGTGTGGCCCACCTTCCTACCTCCCATCTCCACCATCCAAGCTTCATCTCGACTGTTGAAATGTATTCCATGGAGCTCTAGGACGCATCAGTGGAAGAAGTCTAAGAAGACGATCGGTGGGCGCTTTTATTTGTTTATTTGTTTATTCGAGGGCCCACATATGTGGGACCCATCTCGATGTATGCATGTATAGGGAGGGCCCATAGTGGCGGGGTCCCTCCCCTCTCATGATCATCTCTCTCTCTTTCTTTCTCTCTCTTTTTCCCTCTGCCTCTTGATGTGCAGCCCACCCGATGCGTGTGACATATCCATGCCATCCATCACCGTGGAGCCCACCATGATGCATGTGTTACATCCAAACCATCCAATGGTGGGACCCCAACTGGCTGACTGACGTCAGTAGGTTTTGTGGGTCCTACGTGATACATGTGTTATATCTAAACAGTCCAGATTGTGGGACCCATCTGCTGACTATCGTCAGTAAGTTCAGTGGGTCCCACGTGATTATATGTGTTGGATCCCAACCGCCCACTTGCTGTTGGGCCACACAAAGATGTATTTGTTTCATCCACACCATCCAGACCATCTGGACAGGGTGGACGGTCCTGTGGACCCCACTAATGATATATGTGATTCATCCATGCTGCAGAGCAACTGTGGGACCCATGCATGTGTGGACTCCACATGCATTGTTTATCAACGCTGTCCATCCATTTTACACCCACGCTGCCCACCTGTTTTGCATCCCCACCATCCAGATGGCTGGACGGTGGGCCACAACATGATTATGTGTGTATCCATGCCGTCTGTACATCGGACGTGGACCCACTTGATGGCCGTGTGTATCCACACCGCCCATCCAATGAAACAGATTCAAATCTCTGGTGGAAACCACCTTGATGTATGTGTTTTATCCACAACCGTCCATCCATTTTGATGGTAGCTCCCACACGTGTGGACCCACCTGCCACGTGTGGACCACCCCCCCTGGCGTACGTATTTCCAACCGTCCATCTGGACGTGTTGTGTAGGGCTGACCATGCTTATGGGTTTTATCTCCATCGTCCACCGTGTGGATCCCATCATGATATATGTATTTTATCCTGTCTGTCCATCATCAAGACATGGACCCCCACCATGCCGTATCTGTCCATCCAGACTATTTAGCAGCCAGGGCAGGTGGGGCCTACCTAGCAGCACGTGTGGCCCACACCCGTGTGGGGCCACCACGATTTATGTATTTGACCACCGTCCATTGCAGGACAGTGGGTCCCACCTTAGATGCATGTATTGTATAGCCACGGTGTCCATCTGTTTTGCCGGGCGTGGACCCACCCCACACGTGTTGCACGTGTGAGGGTGGGGCCCACCTTGATGATGTGTTGTATATCACACCGTCCAATGCCTGGACGATGCTGATTTGCTGAAAAAGGGTGGATGGTGATGTGGTGACCACCTTGATATATGTGATTTACATCCACACCGTCTAGATCATCTGGACCGTGCTGGACAGTTTGGACGGTGGTATACTACCCCGCATGATGTATGCATTTTAACCACGCTATCTGCCATGTGGGATTCCACCTTGATGTAAGATTTCATCCACGCCGTCCAGGGACGGGGGACCACCGTGATGTATGTTTTATCCTTGTTGTCCATAAGTTTTCAGGGCCCACTTGGTGCATGTGCAAGGCCCACCTGTGATGTATATTTGAGGCCCACTTTGATGTATTTTGTGGCCCATTCGTGAGGCCCATCTTGATGTATTTGTGACCCATCCGTTAAGGCCCACCTTAATGCAATTGCGGCCCATGTGATGAGGCCCATTGTGGTGTGTATTAGGCCGTGGGATGTGGCCAATTGTGATATATTTCTTGCCCATTTGGTAAGGCCCATTGTGATGTATTCCCAGCCCATATGATGGGGCCCATTGTGATGTACATGAAGTCCATGAGTGGGGCCCAATACGATGCTTATGCAACCCATGAGTGAGGCCCATAGTGATGTGTATTAGGCCCTTCCGTGAGTCCGTGGGCCCACTATATGTTTGGCCCTATAAGGGTCACTCCTTGGGAGAAATGTTGGTTAAATGGCCACATTGATGGGCAATGATGGTTGAATGTCTACATTGTGACGTTCCCTTAGGCCTTGTTCGGCCCATTCTCATTGAGGCTGATTCCGATTGTCGAGGCTAGTTCCGATTATCGAGGCTGATTCTGATTGTCGAGGCCGATTCTGATTGCTAAGGCCAGTTCCGATTGCCGAGGCCGATTTCGATTATCGAGGCTGATTCTGATTGTCGAGGCCGACTGCCGATGCCGATTTCGATTGTCGAAGCCGATTCCGATTGTCGAGGCCGGTTCCGATTGTCGAGGCTGGTTCCGATTGTCGAAGTCGATTGTCGAAGCCGATTATCGATGCCGCTTATGAGTATGTGACAACATAGCGTCATGATACATGCCCATACGCATCATCTGCATGTTTATTTTGAGATGTTATTGACCATTTCATATGTCATTGGACATGTTGTTATGAGACTTCCTAATAGGCGGAAATTGTCTCACATGAACGCATGCTATGCGCAGGATTGATGCATGACTGGATTGTATGACTTATGCATCTTGCATTGTGTGTTGTGATTACTGTATGCCCTAGCGACATCAGGGCCCTAACCTCCACGGTCATGTCATGGATGGTCAAATGGGACACCAGAAATCTATTACTAGCATCTGGCTGCAATAGATGGCCTGGGTAAAAATTCCTAAACCCTCTTGGTACTAGATGATGCCCCAACGTCGAGACCGAGTGAATATATATGAGCGCATGAGGACCGTATACTAGTAGGCCGCGTCTCCCACTGTGTCGTGGTCGGTTGGGAGGGGGTGTGGCTTTACCCGCATGAGGGAGTAGGCACAACTAGGCTGAGTCTGACCAGCTTGAGGAATGGGTCCGCTATCGATGAGCCGGGCCCGATATTGGCAGGCGGATAGTGAGGTCTCTTTCACTTATCCAGTTGTGCACTTGATGGGGCGACAGCTAGCGTAGAGTGTACTAGACCTCGGTGATGATCCCAGAGATGTACAGTACTGATATGTGGACTTATTGAGCAGGCGTTGCATACTCATTCATTCATTCATTCACTATCCACTCGGGCTGGTGGTACGCAACTATTTGTTACGTGTACCTTCACAATGGCCAGGATTTTGGTTGGGTCACGCGACTAACCTGAGATCAGGAGTTTACCACATTGAGTCTAACTATCCAAATTTAGGTATGAGGCTAGTTTGGATAGAAGTCACTTGTGATGGACCCCATAGCCTGCAATACTACGTACTATCATTCCGACTTCATACTCCAGTTTGGTCATTTCATTCGTATCGCATATTGCATTACATCTGCAGGTATATGGCATTTTGGGTTGCTATGTTTCTACACTTATATGGCCTAGACGGACTTAGAAGGATTTACATATTGCATTATACCCTCGGCATCTGATATTTGGCTCTGTTTGACTCCTCATTTGTATAGCTGATCTGTATTGCGCACTCTAATACTATATGACTCGTGGACTTACCAGTATGTTTTCACTTATTCTGATATCGTATGATTTATGATCTTGCCAGTATTTTCGATATGTATGATTATGACATTGTATTGAATACTTGACACTTACCTGGTTCATACACTTACACCACCCTCTAAGCTTTCTATAAGCTTATGCACGATAGATGCGTGCAGGTGGCGTTAGGTCACAACAGCATCGAGCTTGGAGTGTGCAGCAGACTTCTGGAGTTTTGATTTCAATATATGTATTTCCCTTTCAACATTGTATTCAAATGTTTATATTAGTGGATATGTGATGATGATGTTGCCTTTGTGATTTGGGTAAACTCGTAGTTATACTTCTTATGAGATAAATGTACGTTAGAAAATCTTCCTTGTAGGATCCCAAGATCAGAATCTGGCGTATGGACGCTGGGAGCTGAGAATGGGGTACTACGGAGGCTGTCGGCAACGGATTCAGCGATTGAAAATTTTGTGAGCCCGGTTTTCGAATTTGGGGCGTGACATTGCTATAGGTGGATTCCTAGAACCTTAGGCTTTTTATCTTTATTATTTCAAAACCTCTTTCTAGATCGCTGGATTAAAAACCCAGACCAACCAAGTTAGACTTATATTAGTTCTAGACAGTGTTCCCCATTCCATGTAGATTCGACCTTGGTTTCACCAAGTTATTACTACATCGCGACCTTGCACTTGGGGTTGTGAACAGACCAGCTTAGTAGCAACCACCTCCCACTCTCCTAATGCACAGAATCACTTGTTCTTCCAATTTTTATTGGAAGTCGGGTTACCAACAATGAGGGCCTTGCCTTTATTCGCCCAGGCCGAGTAGTATCAGCTCAGCTCCTTCGGATGAGCCTTAGGTTGGTACAAATACATAAACTCTTTGACCGTCAACTCCTAGTTCTTGGGCTGGAAACAGAAGAAGTGCAATTTAAAATTCAAAACCACTCTTATTGAAAATTTAAAATCTGAAAATGAAAAACTTAAACTTGAAGTCTCTTCACTTTTGAGTTTAAAGGATACATGGAGGTATGCCCAAGGTGATCCAAAGTTAGAAAAACTTTTGTCTGGATCAAGAAAATGTGGCGATCGATCCGGTTTGGGCTATGATAGAAACATTCATCCTAAACAGAAGAATACTCCTCCTAAGTTTGTGAAAGGAGAATCCTCAAACTCAAAAGGGAATAGTTTAAATCAAAATTTTTCTAAAAATGCTAAAACTTATCAATCTTTCAAGCCTAAAAGTAATCATATCAACTATAAAAATCAGAATCGAAATCCTTTAGCTGAAAAAATAGCTGATTTACTTAAGGAGATCTTAAAATTGAACTCAGTATGTCATTCTTATAACAATTACAAATACAAGAAGACCAACTATACTCCTAAACCCAAAACAGTTCTAAAATGGGTTCTTAAGGTTACTTGCTTAGTTGCCCACACCGCTTTCAAAGCTACAAGTCATTCAAAGTGGTACTTAGACAGTGGTTGCTCAAGGCATATGACTGGTGATAAAAGTCTATTTACCGATCTTAAAGACATAGCTGATGGTTCAGTCACATTTGGTGATGGTAGCAACTGCAGTCAAGGTACGGTTCAACTCTTTAACTTTCCCTTATTTAAGAATGTTTTAAATGTTGAAGGGTTAAAACACACAACCTGTTAAGCATATTTCAAATATGCAATAACAATCATAGCATAAAATTTACCAATCAAGGTTGTGAAATTTTAAATAAAAAGGGTTTTGTAATATTAATTGGTCGTAGAACTTCTGAAAACTGTTATATTGTTAGTGATTCTAGCTCATCTAGTCAAACGTGTTACATGGTCTATACCAATGAATCTGAGTTATGACATAAACGCCTTGGACATGTACACTACTGCAATTTATACAGATTGAGCAAAAGAGAACTGATAAGAGGTCTACCTAAATTACAGAAAGTAGACAAAATATGTGGTGAATGCCAGATTGACAAACAAACTAGGAGTGCTCACAAAAAGGTGGAATCCAATACCACATCTAAACCTCTCGAACTACTCCACATGGATCTAATAGGACCAAACAGGACGGAGAGTCGAGGTGGTAAAAAATATATACTGGTAATCTTGGATGATTATACTAGATTCACTTAGGTAGCCTTCTTAAGGGATAAATTAGAAACCCTTGATGAAGTAAAAAAAGTTCTCAAACGAATCCAAACGGAAAATAGTTCTCAAGTTTGTAAGATCCGCAGTGATCATGGATCGAAATTTGAGAATAGCAGTTTTGAGAAATTCTGTTTTGATTAGGGAATATCACATGAATTCTCTGCGCCCAAAACACCACAACAAAATGGAATTGTTGAAAGAAAAAATAGAGTGCTTCAAGAAATGACAAATGTAATGTTGAATAGTATGAAGCTCTCTAAAAATCTTTGGGTTGAAGCAGTAAATACTGCCTGCTATATAATAAACCGTGTTTACACTAGTAAGTCAAATAATAAAACGTCTTATAAAATGTGGTTCGATAAGAAGCCTACTGTCAAATACTTTCGAGTTTTTGGCAATAAGTGCTATATTTTACATGACCGTGAAAATCTGGGTAAGTTTGACACTAAAAGTGATGAAGGGATCTTTTTATGGTATTCTTTAAACAGTCGAGCATATCGAGTACTAAATAAGAGGACTGATGTTATTCAAGAGTGCATTAATGTGGTCATTGACGATCACTTAAATACACCTGCCTCAAGTTCAGATAATGATGAAGTTCTTTTAATTGACCAATCAGATATTTCATCAAATCAAACTAACTCTAAACTGAGGACTGTTAAAGATCATCCAACCACTCAAATTCTTGAAGACCCTCTCACTGGTGTGCGCACTCGTAGACAACTAGAAGATATATGTAATTACGTGCACTTTACATCCCAGATAGAACCCATTAACGTAGAAGAAGCTCTTATTGACGAAAACTGGATTGTTGTGATGCAAGAAGAGCTTAACCAATTTGTGAGAAATGATGTTTGGTATCTTATTCCTAGACCTAAAGATAAACATATTATTGGAACTAAATGGATTTTCAAAAATAAGTCTGATGAACTTGGTAATATAATTCCAAACAAGGCTAGACTGGTTGTACAAGGGTACACTCAAATTGAAGGCATCGATTATGATGAAACCTTTGCACCGGTAGCTTGTCTTGAATCAATTAGACTATTTATATCCATTGCTTGCTTTAGAAAATTTAAAATTTATCAAATGGATGTAAAGATTGCTTTTTTAAATAGCGAGCTGCATGAAGAGGTTTATGTTGAACAACCAACGGGTTTTGAAGACCCTAAGAATGCTGATCATGTCTATCGCCTTAAAAAGGCTCTCTATGGTTTGAAATAAGCTCCCAGGGCATGGTACAAAAAATTGACTAAGTTTCTACTAAGTCATAATTTTCTAATGGGAAGTGTTGATAAGATGCTTTTTGTTAAGAAACATAACGATCATATCTTAATAGTGCATATTTATGTTGACGATATTATTTATGGATTTACCTGTAGTAACATGACTCTTGAGTTTGAAGATTTAATGAAATCTAAGTTTAAAATGAGCATGGTTGGGGAACTGAACTATTTCTTAGGGTTGCAAGTTAAACAGCAACCTGATGGTATTTTTATTTCTCAAACCAAATATGCTCTAAATTTGGTGAAAAAGTTCGGATTTGAGAATGGTAAAAATTTTGATACTCCTATGAGTACTACACTAAGACTCTCAAAGGACTCTACAGGTAAAAATATAGATCCTAAATTATATCGTAGTATGATTGACAGTTTACTTTATTTAACTGCAAGTAGACCTGATATTGCTTTTAGCGTTGGAATTTGTGCTAGATATCAATCTAACCCTAAAGAATCCCATCTAACTGCTGTTAAGCGGATTATGTGATATGTCGCAAGTTCAGCTAATTTGGGTCTTTGGTATCCATATGATACTAGTGTTCGGTTGGTTGGGTACATAGATGCTGATTGGGCTGGTAATATCGATGATAGAAAATCAACCAGTGGCGGTTGTTTCTATATTGGAAATTGTTTAGTTTCTTGGTTTAACAGGAAGCAAAGTTCTGTATCGCTCTCAACTGCTGAGGCTGAATACATCGTAGTTGGAAATGCATGTACTCAGCTTGTATGGATGAATAGAATGTTAAGCGATTATGGAATTGCACAGGATTTAATGATTTTATTTTGTGATAATTCCAGTGCAATAAATATATCTAAAAATCCAATCCAGCATTCACGAACCAAACACATTGACATTAGATATCATTATATTCGTGAATTAGTGGAAGAAAAGACAATCTCTTTAGAATACATTCCCACCGAGACTTAACTTGCTGACATTTTCACAAAACCGCTCGACAAAAGCAGGTTTAATAAATTGAAAGTTGATCTTGGTATGTGCAATTTCAATTGATTATTCATGCATTTCTGTATTATAGTTTATATATTTATTAAATTATAATTTTAAATTTCAGAATTATATGAAGAATGCGTGTTTTTGTCTTTGCACGACCAGTCGAGGATGTACTCGACCAGTCATGATACGGCCAGTTGAAGACATCCCATGACCAGTCGTGTAGCACGCTGGAACTTTTAATTTGGGGAAAAATCCTTTCTTCCTCATTTCCTCTTTCTTCTCTAACGGGCCATAGCACGACCGGTAGTACCCAACTTTCTGATTCTTCAAGGTAAGTTCATTATTTTCATTTCTCTTATAGATTCAAGCTATATTCACTTCATTTTCTTCCTTGGAGTGATTGATTTTAAGTTTCCTTGAAGTTTTTGGAGTTTTCTTCTCAAAAATCTATTTTTGGATAAACCCACTCTACATCTTTTATAACTTCTTGATTCCTTCATTTATTGGTTGTAAATGGATGCTAGAAGTAAAAAAGAAAACTTCTCGTGGTGCTTCCTCATCTAGATCGGCACTTTAACAAGGCGCCATCTTAGGTCACCCGAAGATAATCCTTCCCATGTGAAGGATTTACGATTGCGCAATGTTATTGTTGAGTGACCTGTTGATCTTGAACACATTGCTCCTTTTGATCTCCTACCACTTATCCAATTTGTAGGATGGGCTAACATTCTACTTTGGGGTGGGCCAGCATACCAGTCTATTACGCAGGCTATGTTTGCGTGTATTTCTGATTTTTCAACTGAGAATTTAACGTTTAAAATAGTAACTAGAGAAGGTCCATTTGAAATAGACCGTCATTTGATTTATGCTTTGATGGACATACCGGTTAATGACGATGGTATTCCGATCCACACTCTAGCTGACAAACTGTAGGAATCAGAAAAACGAGTGCTTACTAGAGCATTATGTAACATAGATGCTCGATGGACTCATAAAGGGAATGCGCTTGCTTCCAAATACTTGTTACCCAGATACATGGTTATTCATCGAATATTTATTTCAAATCTGTATCCACGTTCTAGTAACAAAAAAAACTGACTTCCTTTATGGTTCGAATTTTGCATTCCATCATCTTAGGCATAAATATCTGTCTTCCTTCTTTGATTTGTTATTCTATCATTTAATTCCATCTTTATCCTAGACACAGTGATATTCCATTTGCATATCTTATGACTGTGTTAGCTACTCACATGCTAGTTGCTATGCCTGTTGGAGATGCTCCTATTCATCACCTTATTTTCAACAACTCAAATATAAACAAGATGAAATTGGGATTGGCTCCTAGCCAAGTGAATGTGGGTGGTGATGGTGCTGAAGAAGTATATGAAGAAGAAGGTGACAATTTACCTGAGGATGATATAAATATGGATGATATCTTCAATGAGATTGAATCAGATTCTGAGACTAACCCTGACTATCAGCCTTCTGGTTTTGATGAGAGGTTACGTTCTCTTGAGGAACAGGTGTCTCAGATACGTGTAACCCAAGATTCTCAATTTGCATATATGTGCAAGTATATGCGGCGTGTGAACAAGGGCTTACACCAAATTGATTAATCTATTCCTGCTCCCTCTTCTGGATCTGATAAAGTATTTTCTCATATGACATGTAATAACTCTAATAATACTTTGATTTCTTTCAGTTTTTGAGACTGATTTTGGATAAACTTGGTTTATGTTGGTTATTTATTTGAACTTGGTTTATGTTGTTATTTGGATGCACACTATTTGCTTTTATCTGTCATATCTTGACTAGTTTGCTCCTTTTTCCCCTGTCGTTATTTTTTTTTCTTCCATATCTTACATGCTTCCTTTGTCTAATTGTGACAAAAAGGGGGAGAATGGTTTGTTATTATTGGCTTATAGAATGGATATGGATTGGATATGGATAGGCATTTATTTTGCTACTCAGGGGTGAGTTATTTGTTCAGTTGCATGTTTAATATTTCTTGATGATGCGTTCCAGTTATTGTAACTGGTGCATGATTTTTTGTTGAGTAACTGGTGCATGATTCTTTATTGAGCATGTAATGCTTCTCTTATTTTTAATGAAGTGTGTTTTGTTACAAATTTGACAGAGGGGGAGATTGTAAGTGCAATGGTTATTTGCCCCTTTGATTGTCAAATTTTGTTGTGCCAAAACAACAGTCTGTGTCTTGTGTAGCACATTGATATATATGTTCAAGGCAATACATCACATGCACATGGACAAAGATCTACTTTAAAAACAAAGATGTACAAAGTGGGATATTGACAATGCTTCAAGTCAAGAACTCATTCAAGATATGCAAGATCAAGTACATTGATTACTCCTTTAAGCTTCAAAGTTCAATGATTATAAAGCGACATTGAAAGTCAAGTCAACTGTTCATACTCAAGTCTCAAGGTGAAGTTCAAGCTCTACTACAAATTCAAGGTTCAAAAGATCTCAAGTTCAAGCTCCATCATGTGTCGAGATCTCAAGCTTCATGAACTTTAAAGACCGTCTATCATTTGAAGAAAAGAAGGTTCAATGTTCATATATTATGTCCAAGGTATGGAAGACCTTAGATTGACCTTAGGGTAGGTCATTTTGAATACATAATTCAAATTAAATCTCTTTATCATTGTTTGGTCTGTTCTTCGACTAGTCCTGGACTTTGTTCGACTAGTCCTAGTACTGGCTCGACCAGTCCAAGAAATTACACGACCAGTGTTGAGGGTCAAATATTGCATATCAGACCTCAATTACTGCCAGATTTTACATACACAATAATGCTTAATGGAGTATTTTAATTGTGTTTTGGTGCAGGATGCAATCAGGAGCGTTGACTGAAAACTGACACTAAAAGTGTGGATTTGACACTCAGAATTCACCAGAGCAAGGGACGGACCCTAGGGGACCAAGATCGACAAATTTATACGCCAGAGACCCGAGAAAAATCGAGAAACTGAAGCTCAAGTGGCCCGAAATTGGTCCAGAATGCAAGATCACGGGGTTTCTACCATCCGTTCGGCCCGAAACTTCATACACGGCCTGAGGACCATAAATTAACCGTACACATAAAATTTCAGCCGATGGATCTGTGTGGAAATGGCCCAACGGACAGAATAACCCATAAAACTCTGATTCAGGGCCCACCTGATTGCTGGATATACTTCAACTTTGGTCTCAACTCCTTAAGTTGGGTGTCAAATCGGATGGATGGAGCAGATTTCTCAGAAATGTCACAGTGGACCCCACATTGCAAGACGCATGTGTACCATGGAAAATCCACACGCGCCACACCGGATTTGGAGCCGGTCAACACGGGCAATGACCCGCAATCTTCTTCTTCATAAAGACAGCGTCCGACGCTGTCTGAGTTTGTTTGGCTAGTGGGCCCCACACATCATCAAAATGGATGATCAGCACCGTCCACTGCATATCTAGGGTGGGTGTCACCCTCCCTAGATGTCCGTTTGGTCCCATGCATGTGTACGGGCGTTGATCGATGAAAAACGCAGGATGGATGGCTGGGTTAAAATTCAATGGGCCACACCGAAAATTAATAAAATCTCACTTTTTCCAGACGGTTTTTCGCCAGGAATTCAATATACGGTGTAGATTTCTCAGATGATTTGAATTGTGGGCCCCGCCAGCAACTCAGCAGAAGGAATTTGTTGCGTGCGTAACAGGGGCCGTCGGTGGGTGTTTGTGGGCCACCATCACCGATCATAGGTTTAATCCGGACCATCCATTAGCTCCACGTGGTCCCTATTACCACTGTCACGGTGGCGGAATCTCCGAAGACAATGGAGATCTTCTTTTCGTCCGTTCGAAGGCAAGATGGACGGTGAATGAAAACTTCGTGGGCCGCACCAATTTTTCTCCAAAAATATGCTTTCCCAGACGGTTTTTTGACGTAAATCAAATGGACGGCTTGGATTTCTTCAAAAGACATCAAGTGGAGCCCACCAGCTTCGTCAGCACAAGTGAGGAGATCTGCTTCGCAGCGTCCGCGAAAACCAGACGCTGGTCTTACCAGTGGGTCCCACTGATGGCTCAGATCAATGATCTGAACCGTCCATTAAGTCGGGAGATAGGGTGTAACCTACGCCTAGGTGTCCGTTTCCTTCCATGCAAGCTATCAGAAGACCCTAGCTGTCAAACGGAAGAATGACGGTGGAAATGTTTGAGATGGTGGGCCGCATTAAACTTAAGAAAAAATACACATTTCTCAGTTATTTTCCGCCACGAGTAGAATGAATGGAGTGGATTTCTTGTTTGACATCAGTCCTGGGCCCACCAATCAACGTAGTTGCGTAAGATCTTTTCTTTGCGTAAACAGAGGGTTTCTGACTCTGTTACTGAGTCGACCTCCTTACGCACTGACCAATGTTGGCAGCTATAAAGGGAAGAGAAAAGATGGCCTGGAGAGGATCATGAGGGGCTGGGAGCTTGGAGTTTTGGCTGGGCATGGAGCAAGGAGAAAGGGGGAAGTAATTTTTGAGTTTTCTTTCTTTCTTTATTTATTTATGTTATTTTAAGATGTTTAGTCAAATCATGTTTATTGGCTAAACCTCTTAGCTAGGGCTAAGAGGTGAAGCTTGTAGCGTGATGGGAGGATTTATACTTGTGCCTTTTATTTAGATTGAATGGATTTTTATTTAATTTTATTAAGGGAATACTTTTAGTTTTCAATGGTTTATTGTGACTGAAATTACAATAAATCTGCGGTGGCTTTGAGTATTTCTTTGCTCTTTATGTTTATGACGTCAGGAAGCCCTGTTGTTCACCATCATCTCCCGGGCATGGTCGGATGACGGTACCCTTCTTAACCTTCATACATTGATTGGTTGGTAATTAGTTTAATTCTATTGTTTACTTTGTCTCCTGGGCATGGTTTGGTGATGGAATCCATTCTAATTCATATACCTTTCATCTTTTCAAAACTACATCAAAGGAAGTTCAGTTGATTTTCATGAATCAAGTGTAGTTCTCCCTGATCTCTACAAGTGGATCCTCTGAATCCCTAGTTTCCCTTCTCTGAATTTTCTTCTCAATTTAGATTGATATTTCATCATTATTCTTCAAATTACACTCATTTAGATTTCATTTCATTCTGGTTCTAGTTCTAGTTAGTTTCAGAAAATGTACAAGTATCAGTCCCTTGGGATTTGACCTCGGTCTTACCGAGTTTATTACTACATCACAACCCTGCACTTGGGGAGTGAACAACCAGTCCTATGTTGTTGCAAAATTTTGAAATTTTTTAGTTAAGCTACGACCAGTCCTGGAGACTGTTCGACGGGTCGTGTGAACAGTGCACGACTCATTCACGACCAGTCCAGCAGCTACGACTCAACTCCAGTAATCATTCCTGGTGTAACGCCCTGAAAATCGGGGGTCGAACATAAACTCAACTCCCGAGTTCCAACGCATCACTTATGCAACAAAATGAATGATGATTGAATTGTTGTCTGAATTAGTGCATTGAACATGAGTGAGATTAAGCCAAAACAGCATATCATACTCCAGAGACAGTTAAATTGCAAGCGGAAGACTGTGATAGATATATGAAATATATAAAAATAGTGGTGAGTCTCCAGAGTGTGATAATATTACCAGGTTAATGAATTACAAGTACTATTCAAATTATACCAAATGTGTAGTGTCATCTAGTCAACATTCTTGTAATCCCGTCGATCAAGACACGGCTCACGTGAAGCCGTCAGCATAGCATATACGAACAAACATCATCGTCATCATACAGGTCCGGCTCCGCCTCAAGTGTAGCGTCGCCATCTACAATCATACAAAGTCTGGTGGGTGTTCGGAACACCGTCCCGTAACGTGGGAGTGAGTAGCTAACTCAGTGGAATAATAAAGCATAGGTTAACATGTTATCAACTCAGTCAAGCAGTAATGATAAAGCAGTATAATCAAACACTCCTAACTACTCTTATTAATGCAAGTATGAATGCAATCATGATGGATGCCCTCATCGACATACTCCCTCATGCGACACTATCTTACGTTCGCGGCATGCTTGCTTTCCTCAGTGCTCCACATCTTCCAGGCACATGCAATGCATGATGAGCATGATTACCGAGTTGTTATTAGTCCATTTCAAACAGCAAGATTAGGAAACTAAGGTACCTCTCTTGTATCATTCCCAAACATGATCCATTCCAGGGTCGTCAGTCCTAGACAATCTCATACGATGGTGTGTTTCTAGGTCGCTGCAAGGGCTGTTACACGGAATCGTTGCACCACTCCCCCACACCTTATCAATACAGGCCTAGTTTATACTCTGTTACTACGGGAAGGCTCATCGTCTCACCGAAGATTTAGAGTATGCTCAAGGTCACTACACCGGGTACGGTCAGGGCTGCTAGGGCTGTTACACGGAATCGTTGCACCACTCCCCCATCACCCATCAAGCAGTGTAGGCCGACAGCTCGAATATAGTGTCACATACCACCATAATCGGCTCACGAGTCTGATTGCTCACTGGTCACTACGGGGAGACACGTGGCCCCAACGTAGGCCAACAGCTCAACCACGGTGTCCCATACCACCATGCCCGGCTCATGAGTCTTAGCGGATTGAGGTACCATGGTTAACGGGATTCCACTGGTAAGTTTGGTACCCTAGGTTCAAGTAGTGGTGACCAAACATGGTGAACATACATTAGACATATCGGGTTATTTGACGGGCCTGACTAGCTTGAGCGCACAATCAACTGAACGACATGAAGTGCATTAGCACTTCGTGTGGCCTAACCACTGTCGCCAACTGAAGTACGACTCGGGTTCGTCAAACACATCTTTCGTGGCGACATGAATCTCAACCACGATCTCAAGTCTGGTACCGATTGTCTGGACTATAGACATAGTCCCAAACTTAATCAATCCTTACTCATAGCATGTGGTGTAAAGCATAATAAACGAAGCAATTCAAGCATGTTAACAAGCATGTCATAAAGCATGTTATAAAACATGTTACAAAGCATGTTATAAAGCATATTATAAAGCACTATATAAATAGGCATACAAACACATATATTTCATAAGTGGTTAAAGTAAACAACCACATGGAGGAAATCATACATGTCTCTAAGGTAGTTGAGAACCCCATCTCAACACCTAACTAAGGCACTAACATCCAAGCACTTACCTTCACAAGAATTTTCACAAACACTTAGAATACACTATTTCAACATACATGATGTATGTTAGTAAAACATGTATTAGGGCTATCCTTTCGCCGAGCAAGTATTTTATCCATGTATAATATATTCATACAGCAAATAATCATGACAAATACATCTCCAAAATTTATACGTATACAGTATTTTCTAAAATACACAATTTCAACATACATAGTGTATATAGGCAAATATTAGGGCGAGTCCTTTCGCCAAACAAGTAATTTATCCACATATAATATTTTTATACAACAAATAATCATGTCAAACACATTTCCAAAATTTGTACGTATACGGTACTTTCTACAAATACCTAGAGTATGTGAAATTCCATATTCTTCATCTCTAATCGAAACGGAAAACAGACAACACTTTGTACATGTGCAATTGCATGCAGATCATGAATCTATCATTATCTGACATTGAAAGCGTTGAAAACCGTAACCTATACACCTAAAGTCCTCACCTTTTATCGTAGAATCGTAACGAAGTCGATAGGTTTGCTAAGCTTTCATCTATGGTAGTTTGACAACCTATAGAACATCATAGGTTAGCTATTTCATAACCTACAACCACCCAAGTCCCAAATCAGATTAGGGTTAGGATTTCTTACCTAGAAACGGAGCCGGAAGCGCCGGGAAAGCGATTAGAACGAGACGGTTAAACACGTATAGCAGCAGGGAAGCATTGCAGGGAGATGCTCCCACTTCACTCTCACTTTCTCTCTCTTTTCTCTTTCTTTTCTTAGGGTTTTTCTCAAATTCGGATGGCTGAAATGAGAGGGGGTTTAAGGTCCTTATATAACCCCAAATTTCATCAAAACAGACTTCAGGTCAAGGTATACTTAGGTTATAACCAAAGTGGTCCCGTTTCAGCTCAACGGAGGACTTCTGGCGGGCCTCCTTGAGCCAAAGGTCGGACTTAAGCTCACCAACACCGGATCTATGTTCTATTAAGTTTTCGTTCCATTAGGGTTCTCAGATCACGCGTGGCGGACCAGTTTCAGTTCAACGGTCAGCGGATCTCGATCGGAGATTCCGAGTACATGGATATGTGTATGAAATTTCTCCTGATCCGAGGGTGTAATTTGGTCTGATTCTGACGGTCTGGTTGCTTAAAACTGATTCGCAAGCAACACGTGCTAGATTACTATTCGAGATATTTATTTTGTAAAGAAAACAAGTGTTTTCACACTCTCTCGCTCCGGACTCAAGCGAACAGCCGTGGGACACTGTCTGGATTTGATTTCCGAGATGGTTGTCAAGCCCAGCAAGGCAGTCCTAATTCCTTAACTTCATGTTAATTGGACTTCTGACGTGCGGTCCAGATCTGATACGGAGTTTCGAGATGCTCTTGAGAGCAGCCGGGTAATGGGATTGATCCTAGATTTTAGGGTAACCTAGCGTCAATGATTTTATAAGTTTTGGGTCTTGCAGATCGTATTTAAAGCGATTGGTGCTAATTTCACAGGCACTCTAGTTTGACACTAACTAATTCTCGCCTAATTTCTAAAGGATTTAGTCCTGGGTGATTCCGGTCTGAGGTGGTACTTAGTCCTTTGTAGCAATGTTTAGTTTAAGTATGGTTCTTCATCACCTAAACTTTAAGATAATGTCTAATGTGAAAGTATTTAGAAAATTTAAAGAACAAGGTGGTGAAGGGTGGGATTTGTGAAGGAAATGGGTTAAGGAGCGATTTTAGACTGTGGGATTGAGTTCTGACAAGTTAATAAGGTGTTAGGATCGACTCATTGCCTAAGGACGTCTAATCCCAGGTTGACAAAAATCCGGGATGTTACACCTAGTTCCTCACGACCAGTCGTGGGTAGGTCACGACTAGACGTGGAGGCCTCACGACCGGTCGTGAAGTGCCTACGATCAGTCATGAAACGGTTTATCCGATCGCGCTAAAAAATTCAAAATGTTGTTGGTCATACAACCAGTCGTAGTGTCCTCTCGACTAGTCGTAGACGTGATTTCGACAATTATAAATAAAGCACGATTTTCATAGTTTGATAATCCAATTCAAGTAAAATCAAGGCATCATCACTCTGAGAGATAAGTTTGTAGTCTTCTTAAGCTAGATTGTGCATATTTAATATTCTCTTTTTATTAGCTTTTCATATTTGATTTTGTTTCTGTATTCCAATCTGATTTGAAAGAGGAATTGTGATATTCCACTTCTTGGAATCAAAATCAAATAGAGCTAGCCCAACTTGATTTAATTTAAAATCAAATTAGAACCTATAACCATTTCTTAAGTGAGTATTGGACATTGAACTTTTATTCGAACTTCTACTCTGATTTGGTTCTTCCGGGCTACAACAAAAGGAAAAATTTAGGTATTTTACATTTGTGTAAATCTTCTGTTTTTGGTTTCTTTTGAGATTAAGCCAGAAAAATCTCATTGTTTGGTTTATCTGACGTGATCCAGAAAACTTAGAGTGAAGTTTTTTGAATTGTGTAAGCCCATTGGAAAGATACAATTATGAGGGTTTTAGGTGAAGTTGGAAAAACCTATTTTCATAGTGAACGCTAATATCCCCTGTGTGAGGATATTAGGAGTGGAGTAGCAAGCTGTGTGGCTGTTGTTTAACAGTTGGTGTGCACACAGGCGAACCACTATAATTCTTTGTGTTTTATGGATGTGTGTTTTATTTTCTGTATCTTTTATAATTCAAGTTTTTGAAATGTATTTGTGGATGTGAATGTTGTAATCTTTTACATTTCAAGCATTGTGGGGAATGTTGTAATAACTTAGATTTTATTTTCTTGTTATTTATTTATTTATTCCTCTGTATCAAGTTTGAGTTTTTGATACAAAGACCTTTCTAGGAATCAGGTTGTCTTACCATAAACCTTGGTTTTTGGTGTAAGGTTGTCCTTAGAACAACATTTGTATCAATCTCTCAATACTCATACATTAGAAGTTGCTTTACATTTCAGTATTTTGGATTGTTTAAAGTTTTTTTTTTTTTTTTTTTTCTTTATAAGGCTATCTTATTGTTTAAATTCCGCTGTTATTATTTTAATTTGACATTGTCCTATTCACGCACCCCCCTCTAGGATATATAGCTTGCCCTTTTCAAGTGGTGATTGAATGCGCACTGTTAAAAACTTTTTGCTGGCCACCAGAATGTTTCTTTGCCATCCATCCTGTTGATAATGTCACACCATCCTGTTAATAAGGTCATACAAATCTGGACAAGGGACGGTAGAAATATCAGCTTGATCCATGACTTTTGTGTTCACCAGTAAATTTTTAATGGTGGCTATTCAATCACCAACGTTTCCGTGTGGTCCACCTGAGATTTGGATCTGCTACATTTTTAGGATCATTTATTAAAATGAGCTGGAAAAATAGATGAATGGCATGGATTAAAAACTGCTGACGGAACATTTATAGCACCGATGTGCCAACTGGACGGGTTACTATGGAAACGGATTACGGGGGTCTATGTACGTGAATTAGTTCCGAGGAGGGGAGAGGCGCGGATTAGGTACTACTCCCGCCTGTTCGGAGCACGGAACAGGCGGAGGCTCCGACGGCCACAAAAGGGCCAATATGATGTATAAATTTTATCTACACCGTCCATTCATTTTTACCTATCATTTTAGGTCATGAACCCAAAAATAACCAATGTACAAAGCTGAAATCGACCATAAAGTGAGGATTAAATTCCTACCGTTGAAAATTTCTTAGGGGACACAAGTTTTGGATCATTTGCTTTTTTCACCTCATCCAGGTTTATATGACCATATCAACAGGTTGGATGACAAATAAACAACACGGCGGGCCCTAAAATGGCTTCAATGGTGGGGCATCCTTAGCACTGGTGCTTCCTATGGTGTGGTCTGTTTGAGAATTCGATCTGCCTTATTTTTTATCCAGTGCGTTGAAATGTTACGAAAAAATGAATGGACTGTATGGATAGAATTCATACATCACGGTGGGCCCCATTGGCCCTCGGAGCCTCCGCGTGTCCCAAATCTCCGAACAGGCGGGGTCAGTAACTAATCCGCGCGACAGGGGAAATGTCTGCGACCCCTACGTGGACCCACTACGTTTACGAGAAATCCAACCTATTCATACGTTTTTCCAGCTATTCATACGTTTACGATAGACATGCTTTATATCCATGCCGTCCATCTATTTTGTAAATACATTTTAAAGCATGATCCTAAAACTAAAGCAGATCCAAATCTAACGTGGAACTCACTATAGTGAAGAGTGGTGATTGAATGCCCGTGAACTATTAAAATTTTTTGCTGGCCACTAAAATTTTCTCTGCCATCCATCTGTTGATAAGGTCACACCATCCTGTTGATAAGGTCATATAATCTAGACGAGGGACACAAAAATATCAGCTTGATCCATAGCTTTCGTGGTCCAAATATGTTTTTTTCTGGATGGCCATTCAATCACCAACGTTTCCAATAGCGTGATTTACCTGATATTTGGATCTACTATATTTGTGAGCTTTATCTTTTAAAATAATTAGATGGATGGCATGGATTAAAAGCAGACTCTTGTAACTTTTACCGCACCGATGTTGCAACTGGAGGGGTTACTATGAATCACATCACGGGAGTCCCTGTACGTAAATTACCTCCGAGAGACAGAATATGCCTGCGACCCCTACTTGGTACCCACTACGGCGATTACGAGAAATCCACCTTATTCATACATATATCCTGATCTTGTTAGGATATGATCTCAAAAAAAGGAAACAGACCTAAAACTCAAGTAGGTCAGACGAGAGGAAACACTCAGGACTGAATGTCTACTGTAGAAATAATCATGGGTCACAAAAGTTTTGGAACAATCTAATAATTGTGTTTTTAGTTCATCTGAGTTGTATAGACTTTCAGCTTGAGTTTTGGATCCCCCCTCATTTTTTTAGCTTGTGTCCAGGAATGGGCTAGCAAAATGGATGGATGGAGTTTATTTATCGCAAATATCACAATGGGCCCTACCAAAGGTTACCAGCAATCTCTCTCCCCTTTTGTCCGGTTACAGTTAACAAATTTTAATGAAAATAAATGGGAAAATAAATTAATAATCCAAAGTGCTTGGACCTGAGATATAGTCCAACCGGATGGACGTGAGAGCGCCTCCTTTCATCCTGATAATGTGCATGCGCCTTAATCGGCTGCTTGGCATATAAACACCATGCTGGGCCCTACACAGAACTAGTGGCTGGCATTTTGTCCCAAATATTTCTTATGTCAATGCCTCCCTGAGTTTCGATTATCATGATTTCGAGCCCAACAGTTAAAATGATGAAGCACACCGGATGGACGAGCTGGATCCCATAATGTTTCATCCATGCGGCTCTTCGTGAGCAGAAGTTAGTACGTGCCTACTATGTAAACTAGTTCAGTTTTCCTCACGAAGATGGATGCGGATTTCCTGCGCTGGAAATAATAGGTGGGGCCACCCTGATGTTTGTGAGAAATCCACCCGGTCGGTCCGTTTTTTCAGCTAATTTTAGTACCTGAGACCTAAAGTGCGCAGGATACAAGGCTCGAGTGTGCCGCACTAAAGGAAGAGGTAGGTAGGAAAACTCTTACAGTTGAAACCTCTCTGGTCAACAGTGATGTTTACATGCCATCCATACCGTTCATAACGTCGTTCCTACTTGGATGAACTGAAAACACAAATAATATCCTGATTGAAAACTTCGTGGCCCCACGAATATTTCAACTGTGGAAGTTCAATCCACACGTTTTCCGCCCACCTAAGTATTGGATTCGGTTTATTTCTGGCCACATGTCGTAAAATGAACTTACAAAACGAATGGACGGGGTGGATTTCTCACAACCATCACGGTGGGCCGCACCTAAGTTGCCAGCGCACTAACTTCGTGTAAAAAGGCTTTCGCTGGAAATCCGCGCACGGATAGATAAAACGCATACATCACATAAGTTTGCTGGGATACATAAAACGCATACATCACAGTGGGCCCCACAGTCGGGTCACGAGGGATATCCCTGCGAAATCCGTGTCGGAGCAAGTGGGCATGTGGCGCACAAAGAATCAGTGGGACGGGCAGAGAATCACGATGTTGACCGTCCAATGACTACTGACGACGGCTGACTGTGTTTGTAGCGATTGCAGCAACGGACGATCAAGAACGACAGAATGTCCTTGCCGTACGGAACTATCTCCTAACGTCAGCCACCGTCATCTCTGTCAGCTTCCGTACGCGTGGAGCCCGAACAGGATCGCCCTGATTTAGGCAGCAGCGCGTAAAACAACCAGAAAACGTGGGGTGGTCTACCATGATGGAATTGTAAAATCCACTCCTTAATCAGCTGAGAACTATTTTTTTTCACCGTACATATATAATATGAGCCTGATTAAAACTCAGGTGAGCTATGCTAATGAACAATGTAAAATTGCTATCAAACCGCAATATTCACAAGGTGTGGCCCGTCTGAGCTTTTTACCATGCTGATTCTTGTATCTTTTTTCTTTCTGTTTTTACTGGTAATTTTTACCTGATTAACGGGTTTGATGAAAAATACACAGCATGGTGGTCTACACACAGGCATACGGTTGGCATACCATCTCCCATTGTTACATTTGATGTGGCCCATCTGATTTGAGGATCTAACTAATTCGTGGCCTGTCGCCCTAACATCGAAGCTAGAACCTGATAGACTGAGTGGATTTTACGTATCCAACATGGTGGCCCCACAGACCTGGCATTTTATGCACTGCCTTAAAAACAGATGAGCAGAGGATTCCAGTCTCGTGAAGTCACGCCAGCTCGGGAACGGCGCCAGGTGCATAAATTCTCTCAAAGGTGAGTTGCGTGTGGTAGCCCGTATAATCATGTGGGTCCGCCCTGTTCCTGTGACATCCACTGTTTTCATCAGTTTCACACCCGATCCGTTTAGCATGCGAGCTGCAAAGGAAACGGGAATTGAACGCCATTGAAACCTTATTTGAGTTCATATAAATTTTGGATATGGATGATATTTGTATTTCCCCACGTCAACGTGGAAATTACCTTATGAAGGAGTTTCATGGTACTGGTAGACAGACTCTATTTCAACACAGATCCTGACATCTAGGGCCCATGTAGAGTATGTATGTGAGTGTGTATATGCCATAATAATAATAATAATAATAATAATAATCATAATAATAATAATCAAGGTGGGCTCAAAGAAAATTCCAACATTATTTAGGTTTGTATTAAATAATAAGGTATTTGTAAATATTTTGGTATAAATAAATAATTTATATATAATTGTTGCTGCCAAAATCTTGACTACCCTTCACTCGGAGCTCCGAACTGCCTCTGAGCCTTGAACCTGCGCAACAACGGTGAACAAAGGAGACCCTGACTTAAACAGGAGACCCTTCGATGCCTAAGTTAGGTAAAGGGAATCCGGGTCTAAGTTGAATTGTCGAAAGAGTGCAAGATATTGCGTACCTGTCTCCTTATCAAAAGGTGCTATTTATACCCGCTCACTTAGGATGGGCATGTCCACACACGTAGGCGCATCTTGGGGCATTCACCACGTCTCGCGGATAATTCGCCACCCAGTCGTTCAATGGTCATGTGGACGTGGGCAGTTGAGTAACTGTCGGCAGTCATGTAGTAGTGGTACACCTCGTGGTCCCCCTCATTAGTGGATTCCGATCTGAATCCCGAGTAGACCACCTCGGCCTTGGATCACTCCGAGCCAACCGCTTCGATCTCAGATCATTTTAAGCTGACTGCTTCGCCCTAGATCAATCCTAGCCGACCGCCTCGGTCTCGGATCACTCCAAGCACTGAATTAGTCGTCCGGGCCTAGGGCCTCGGAGCGAAGGTATAACGGATGTCAAGTTGGGAGTCCATCCCCTGCCTATTCATGTAACCCTAAGCTTAGTCTTGTGCCTTAAGTCAGCTTTGAATAGCCTCTGGCCTCGAAGTTCAGGTGTATCTGATCTTCCCATAACAATAATTATATTATTAATTCATTGTTATTGCAAATCCTCATATTTTTCATTAGTTTTTCATAACTTTTGTTAGCAACTATTAAATTGAAAAAAAAATATCAATATAAACATAGTATAAAATTCTTCCTCATAAGAACATAATCTTTTAATTTTCTTTAATATAGATGATACCATGAATAATTTTAATTAGATTTTTCTGATTTGTAAGAGAGAGAGGTTTTAAGATAGGGTAGTTTAATCATTTTTCAAAATATACTAAAAAGGTTTAATATTAGTAAAAAAAATATACTAAAAATAAGTATTTACAATAATTATGAATCAAAGTAGTTATTTCCAACATATTATTTTTATGTGGGTATTTGTAAATATCATATTATTTAGATAGTTCTTTTGCAAAACTCTCTAAATTCATATTTAGATTCATTAGAAGGTCAACATTTTTATTATAGATGTCTTTTCATTGAGAACAAAATTTATATACAATGCAAATTGTGATGAATTATTAGGCACTTAGAAAATGCATACATGGCATATATACTACCAAAAAATCGAGCAATGCTATGGAGGTTGGAAGCTTTTAGCTACGGATTTAATCCGTAGTAATATAGCTACGGATTTAATCCGTAGCTATACCCTAAGTGTTCTGTAGCTAAAGCATACCTCCCCACCTATAATATATTAAATATAGATGGTGCTTAAGGGGATCCATGGGGTCCATTGGAATATATGTGTTTGATCTAAGCCGTCCAAAAATTCTGATATATAATTTTAGTGCATGAGCCCAACAATTATGTAGATTAAATGTCTAAGTGGACCACACCATAAGAAATAATATAAATTAAATTTCTACTGTTAATATGTTGTGTGGTCTCCTTACATATTCGATCTAACTCATTTTTTTTTATCAGCACTTAAAATAATAATTTAAAATTAATGGACGGATTGGATATATGAAAGACATCACAGTGGGCCCCACGGTCCTAAAACCATAAAATGTCTAGGGAGCCGTCCGTCACGCGCCCCTCCAAAACCCCGAAACCCTCCAAAAGCAAAAACCCTCGTCCGCCATTTTCTCCCGCTCGCTCATTCCTTCACTCCCTCCCTCTCTCTCTCTCTCGCTCCCTCACTCCCTCGCTCCCTCTCGATCTCTCTCCCCGTCTCTCTCCCGCTCCCTCCCTCTCGATCTGTCTCCCTCCCGATCTCTCTTCCTCTCTCTTCCCTCCCCTCACTTCCTCCCCTCTTGATCTCTCTCCCCATCTGTCTCCCGCTCCCTCATGGACGATCTCCCTCTCTGTCTCGATCTCTCCTCTCTCTTTCGCTCCCTTCTCTCTTTCTCTCTCACTCTCTCTATTTTCCTCTCTCACTCTTCCTCTCCCTTCAACAGAAACAGCGATCTTCGAGCCATTGATCTGATCGAGCTTCCGACGATCGGATTTCGCAGGTGTGGAGCGGCTTGAGTTTGGATCTGGTCCGTACACATAGGGATCTCCATCCATAAGGTGCGCTCGCTTAGGTATTTTCCAGTTTCTGTTTTCCCCCAAACAATATGATGAATGGCACAAAAGTCTCACTTGATTCTATTTAAAATCTAGAGGGAAATCTAATTGCTGGTTTCAAATTTGTATATCTACAATGAGGTTTTTGCCTGGGCCACAAGCATGCACAGGGCAATTCGTGAACATGCCACCATGTGGCAGTGTGAACTGGGCATGAGATCCCAAGGCACCCATCATGTTGGTTCCACCATGCTTATCTCTCTTCACTGAAATCAGGACAGTCCACTCTTCAGCTCCATTGTGGTGGAGATACTGGCCCACATGTTTATTTGACTGGCCATATTTTTCAAATGATCGGTCACAGTTATATAGGCACGATTGACTTCCTGTGTTTTTTCTTAAGATATCAAGATTTATAGATCCTTAACCTAGGCATTATGACCATGAAAGCCTGTTAGCTGATGATTTTGATAGAGGTCAGCTATTACATAGGAAACAATGGTGATTGACCATTAATGAGCCACAAATGCTTTGGATCAAGCTGATATTTGTTTTTTTTTTTTTTTGGTACCTTTATCCATGTTTATTTGACCTTATCAATAGGTTGGATGGCAAATAAACATTACGAAAACATTACAGTGGGCCATAGGAAGTTTTTAATGATTGGATGTTCAATCACTACTGTTTCCTATAGTGTGGTCCACATGATAAATGGATATCATGCTATTTGCCACTCAAGTGAATGTGGCAGTATGTAGGAGAGAAGATTTTTACACTCGTGGGCTTATCAAAGCTGTTTGGTCAATTCTCTCATGGGTACTATGCAGACCCTTCACCCACTGGGAGTGGATTTCATGAGGCCCTGGCTTTGCTAGATTTGATTGGTCCAGCCCCACTTTCAAACATGCTTTGCTTGACTTTAGCAGCAGCACATGATCCAATCAAATCGTGCCATGTCAGAACCTTATTGAATCCACTCTCTCACCCACGGGCCCACCGATGTGTTTTATGCATATGCTGTCCATTAGCATAGTCCTCACCACACACTTGGTGAATGCAAATAGTGATGGGGCCATTGATTTGGCATTCTAGCATGTGGAAAGACCATATCCTAAAATTGAAACAACTCAATAATTTTTGTGGCAAATAACGTCTTAGTCTTATTGCTGTTCTAAATGTTATTTCAGCAACTCTTAAATGTTGCATCATGAATGCTAAAGATATTGGTACAAAGAGGATTGAGAATCCTCTTTGAGGCACATCCATCAAGTAGGAAGCTTCTTCTTTGGATTGTATGATGATATAACCCAATATGCCAAAGTAAGAATTTCAGAAGTACTATGACTGAAGACTCCCTATTTTTGTTCATCTTGTCATTTGTACCAATCATGATAGTTTAATCTAGAAATGAAGGTTTTGAGGCTTCTTTTCCTATGCTTATGCATCCTGTAATTTATCAACATGATTTTATTTGTTCAGTGTTAAATGCAAGTTTTGAGGCTTGTTTCCCTATCTAGTTGTGCATCCTGTCATTTTACCAACTATGATTGTTCAATGTAGAAATGCAGGTTTCGAGGCTTGTTTTCCTATGCTTTTGCAACCTTTCAATAAATTAAAAAAAATCTGTAGAACAGCAGGTTTTGAGGCTTGTTTATGTGATCTATTGGGCTCAGCCAAAGGTCTTTACAATTGGCCTTGGTTTTGCAAGGTTTCTTTCATTTTTATATCAAAGTGACAATTTTGGAAATAGCACAAATAGAGGTAATGAGTGGGCATCCTTCAAATACAAATGGCAAGTGAGCTTACCTCATCAAATAGAAGAAATGAACACAATGGCCACAATTTGCTATAATTCTTTTTTTTTTTCCCCCTCATTCTTGTTATTTCTGGTGCAGGGTGTCGACCCAAGAATCAAGGTGGAGGTTTGGCCAAGAGTAAGATTTTCTAATGTTGTCATCATCTTAGCCTTTCTCCAACAGTTTGGGGTCAACTTTTAAATGGTAGATTGGTGACATTTTAGGATTGATTGCCCACATTAGATCAACCCTTCTTGTTTTATGCTCTGGAATTGGCCATTTCAGAGGTTCCATTTAACAAAAGATGGGCAAGAAAGAAAATACAGCAACAGTCAACACTCAATCAAAATGCAATGGTTAGGACACCCCATTTGGCAAAAGTACTATTGTTGTGTCTGCTGTAACCATAAACCAGTCTTGCAAATTTCCATTTCTAAATATTTTCAGCAGAAATTGATGTTTTTTGGGGGTTTTTAATAGATACCCATTACAAGAAATTCCAATTGGTGTTTGGTTTGGTGTTTGATTTGGAGCTTCTAAAGCTCTAATGCTAAAGGGTCATTCTAGTTTTGTGCATGGAAATGGAAAAGAAGCTGTAGGAATGAAATTTCATGGTATTGTGTTTTTTGAAGTTATTGAGTAAAAAGAGAAGGAATCTATTTTCCATTCTGCTAGTTTGGTGAGCTGTTAACTAATGCCATTCTTAACATTTTTTATTTGTGGCCTACAAATAGATGGTTAAGAAGAGCAGTAACTGTATGCAGGGGACAAAGAGACTCGGCTGAGCCTTGCAGGTTGTTGGTTTTGTTATCCACCCTGGGTGGCGGGAGCCCAATTCATGCGGGCCTCGACTCAGGTCCTCAGCTCATGTATTGGTCTTAAGCATGCTTCAGCCTGGCCACACCCAGCCTAGCCCCATTCGTCGGCCTTATCAGATCATTACCCCTTCCAGCACTTTTTGGACAGAGGTAAATGCTAGTGTGTGTGTGTGTGTGTGTGTGTGGTGTGTGTCTATATTATATAGTGTGGTGTGTGTGTGTCTATATATATATATATATATATATGTATATATATATATATATATATATATATATCTGTATATATATATATATATATATATGTATATATATATATATATATATTATATATATCATATATATATATATATATATATCTATATATATATATATATATAAAGGCTAGTATATTTTAAAATGTAGGCAAAGGTAGAAAGATTACAATATCCCATTCCCACCATCTTTCTAGAAAAGGGGGAAAAATGCTTGAACTTAAGTAGGTTATTTTCCTTTGTGTACCGTACCGGTGGATTAGTTGTAAATTTGACTTTTAGCTAATGTGTATGTAATCTTTCTATGGTCATTGCTGACAGAGTGTGATGCTGGTTTTATGTGCTACTTTGTAATCCTGAAATAATAATCTCCCATATAACCACCAGGTTTGAAGTTCTCTTCTTGATCCTTAATGTTGTGCCTGATTATTTCTTTGACTTTTAGCCAATTTGTGAGATTAAGTAGATCTGGCAATTCCCAGACATCAATGGTCTTGTTATCAATGTTGCAAGTGTCCATCTTTTTATTATATGCTTGGCATTAGGATATACATCAAAACCGTTATTTCTTTTGGTGAAATCAAGTATGCATCAGCTGGTGCACATTCACAGGATTGATGTCATTTTAAAGTGCCTACTGTCATTTTGTATATATTTTGTTATCTATGATCAATGACATTCATTATGGGTTCAAACCTTTTTAAGTTTTCTATTCTATGGCAATAGAACTTTCTTTTGTTTGTTTCCTTCTACTGTTCTTTTCCTGTCAATATCTGATTCCAACTTGTGTACTCGGTAAACAATTACAGCAAGAGAGGGACCGGTTATTAGCTGAAGTTGAAAGCCTTGCTTGCCGATTTGATTCTAGAGATGGATTTTGGTTTTTATAGCATTTGGTGGAGATATTACACGTGGCTTTTATGGTGATAATTCAATGTAGTTCCATACATAATAATGTTGATGGGTTTTGGTTTCTGTGGCATTTGGCATGGATTCTCTGTAGATTATATATGCATTTCCGTTTGTTTTTTCTTCAGAGCATTTTGTGAAGATTCAATAATGTAACATTTTGTGGAGATTCATCACTTAAGTTCTTGTTGTATCCATGCTTATTTCGGAACATTGTGTGGTTTCTACAATGCATTTCCGTTCTCATAGTAATTTCTGTTTATTCTTGTAGTTATCCATTTGCTTAGTTCTTGAAATGCATATGCTAATTAGGGAATTTGGATGCAAGGTCTATCTAAGTCAGCCTGCAAAGTAAGACCTAGACCTGAGCTCTTTAATGGCCCAAAACAAACTGTAGGAGCCATAGCTAGGCCATCTTGAAAATGAACCTCTTTTATTAGAATAGTACTAGCATTTTTCCTTTTCCCCCTTTACCTTCTTTTATTTATGCATACCTCTTAATTTCTCTTACAGGCAACGGAGATAAACAAGGCTGATTGGAATACCCTTTTCGAGCCCTACCCATTCTTTGATGCATACAGGAACTATCTGGAGATTGACATCATTTTCTGATCACTGCAAAAAATGATGATGACCCGAGGAAATGGAAAGGCTGGTTTGAATCTTGGCTCTGCCAACTGACATTGAAGGTGAAAGGGTTTCTGTTCATTTAAGAAATTATATGATCCTGGACCAATGGATATATAGCATCCTTTGCCAAGGTATGAATTTTCTATTACCACCAACTTTGAATGAAGGGGCTACCATACTTCCTTTGATCCCTACAGTTGTTAGAGAACTACCTAAGATGAAATTCCTAGCTATTCGATAGACATAAAAGAAATGAACATGATAGTTGTCCACACTGAACGGGAAAAGGCAAAAGATTGGACTGCTGGCATTTTCTAATCTCACACACATGATCCCATACATGTGGGAACATGGATCTCGATTCCATCTTATTGTTCCCACAATCAATTGGACTGAGACCCAGCTGAGTTGGGTCTTTTTTTTATTAGTTAAAAAGTATGGTGTTGTGAAGTGAAAATAGTGATAAGAAAGTGTAATTGTGTCAGGTTGGTGGATACACAGTGGAGTACAAGGGAGACAACACTAGTGCAGTGAGAGGAGTAGGTCATGATTTCTTTCTCAATCTTTTTTTTTTTTTTTCATCTTTTTAATAGAAAATCAGTAATAGTTTGTTGATGATAACATTTATAGGATAATGAGAAAGTGGATATGAGAAGGCTTCTTGATTGGAACCAATCAAAGGGTAGGTGTTTATGAAATACAATTGCTTTCACATCATGTTGGTAATGACCTTCATGATTTACTATTCTTTGCTTTTCTCTTTGATTTACTGAATTGTATTGCCTGGCCTAGGAATGGCTTTCATCTTGTATTTTTTGTGATTAGTTCTTTGATGACCATTTCATCACTACATCCTATCTTGTTCTATATATATTTTTGTTTAATGAGAATGTATTTCAGCAAGTGCAGCACTTGGTTGAAGTTCTCCTTTAAAAAAAAAAATAATAAAAAAAATGGTTTAGGTAGCTAACCCTCCGTATCATTCCAACACATTAGGCATACATAGACTGATCCAATGCAAGTGGGAATGGGACTGTTCAGGCCCATCATGACCATTTAAATTGTTATTTGGCCTATGTACATTTGGTGCTCTTCTCAAGAACTTTGGACTCCACATTAGGTACATGCAACCATATATAGTTGCCATGTTTTGCACCGGTTAACAACCAAAGTGTGTGAGTCTGCATGCAAGATTATCTAGGCTCTTACAACTTCAATACTTCAACCTAAGGCAGGCAAAAAAGAATCATGAACTCTCTTTTGCAATGTCAAACAAATCATATCATCATGATTAGTTCATTAAAGGGTTTCACATTTGCGAGCATCCTGACCTTGTGTGCGGTTGGTGGTTCCATCATACTTTGGTAAGGAAAATCGGATGTGTTTTTTGTTCCTAATTGCATTATTTCAGTTAGATAGTTCAATCGAATGATCTGAACATCCTTTAAGCCTATAACAGATTTCTAAGGCTACCATACGTAGATTGAATGTGCAGATAATGCAGATTTCTAAGCCATTGAATCTGAACTATCCTTTGCCACCTTATGGATGAAGGACAACCAGAGTATGCTGAGTTTCTACAGTTATACAAGTGTAACTTACTTCAATGGTAACAAGTTGATGAGGAGGGCTTGCATCTTTAAATTGAAAAACAATCCTTCATTTTGACAACCAGAGTACTTTTTGCTGCACTGAATTGGTTTTGTTTTTGTGATGAGTGTTAAAGATGGTGCATTGTTTGTATATTTTAGACGAATGTTGTTCCCATGTCTAGGTGGGGAATGGTGCAATACTTGCTTTGATTAACTCACATAACTTATTTAGATTAATTCTTGCTTCTTACAACTACCCCATGTACCTACTAAAAAGCTTAAATTATTCATCTCTAAGATTCTTGAAACATCAATTTTTGTTTCCTAGTGATCTTCTTCTTTCCTAGAAATGAATACACTTCTTTTGTTCTTTTTTATATATTCTAATTTGATATTAACATAGGGATTTATTTCAGGTTGAGTACAATGACAACCAAAATGCAAGCAAGCAAGATTCCCAACTTTCAAGTATAGAAGTGGCAGAACTGCAGATTCTGTTATTCTCCACCTCGCATTTTCTTTATGAAATCTCTTTCAGCATATCATTTTTGATAAAGAATTCAATTTGTCAAACACATCTTTTCAACGTTATATCATATTGTTATTGATTTTTCCTTTGGGAGTTCCATGACTTGCTGCCTAAAACATCTACACTGAACACTTCATATGCCATCAACTCCCAGTAGCCTCATCAATGATAGGTTGGAGCAGGTTCCTACCAACGTTCGCAAGATGCACACGTGTAATCATGCACTCAATCTTCTTTTACCTTTCTTTAAAAGAAAAAATGAAAAACAAAAAGCAAAATAAAAGAGGAATTTTTCTTTCTTCTAGGTTTTCCTCGTCCAATTAAAGTTTTGGATCCGTGATTTTTGCTGGTATAAAGTGTCCAGCCCATTTGAGGCAACTCATAAAAGTTTCTTGAGCTGCTTTGGAATTTCTTGGAGTTTTAACTATGCCTTCTTTTTGAGATTTCTAGGGCATGGAAATGTAGAAAGGAAAAATTGTGGAAAATACATGCAGTTCTAGGGCATGGTCCATGCATGACAAAAGTCCATAGAACCTATGGTTTGTTTTCTTTTTAGACTCTCTAGTCATTTTGATGATTTGATGTCCTTTATTTAGATCCTCAAGCATCCCAAACAAAACTACTTCTTAATCCAAAGAGTTCTTCTCCAATGGCCCTTTTTTTATGATTTTCTAGAGGGATGCTTCTGTCCCAGCAGAAATGGTATATTTGAAGCTGCAAGAGCAATAACAGAGCTGAGTGGAGTGACCAATCTATCACTGTTAGTATTGGGTAGTATGAATGCTGAATATTTCTTTGTTTTTTCAATAGTACTACTGATGTGTGTTATGAAGTAACCACAGTTTCAAAATACCTGATCCAAAGAAATGGGATTCAACCTGAATTCCTTAATCATGTTTGGATCCTGGGTAATGGATGTGTTGCTGGAGAACTGATGTGTTGTTTGGAAGACCATAAGTATGGTTATTTCAAATGCATGTTTTGCTGCATTTAAGTAGTGTAACTTTGACGTAGATGAAAGAGGTATATAGGGAATACTAAATGCCAAACCTACATATACACCTACCAGCACATATTCAGATTATATATTAATTATTGTACTGGTAATTATTTTTGTGGGCGTGCACTTGTGCAATGTGTAAAATTTGATGGAGTACTTGAACTGAACATTATTTGGGCAATATGGTTGTATGCTTTACTAGATATGAGCAATCATAAATCTGAACTAGATGGGTTCAAGCCAGATGCATGTAAACCTAGCATGTTGCTATCCTTGTAGGCCCTTAGTGAGATTTTTTTATTTTTTATTTTTTATTTTTATTTTTACATGTATTCTTAATTACTAACATTATTTGGTATGATTAAATTTTGTTTAGTTCATCATAGGAGTTTTCAGGAAAAAAAACTTAGGAAAAGTCTAGATGTTTATTTAAATTCTTTATGTTTTTCATTCCCCCATGTTTGGTTCATACATCAAGATTTTTAGAGAAACTTAGGAAAAGTCAAACTTTCTGTTTAAATTCTTTTTGTTTTCTAATTTTCAGCCAAAAGCTAGAGTAAAATTTGAGTAAAAAGTGAAAATGTTAAAAAGCAACAAAAATGTATGAACCAACTTTTTTTCTTTTTTCTTTTTGGCAAAAGCCAGAGAATTACTAAGACAAGAAATATAAAAATCAACACCAAACACCCCCCAAGTAGTTTAAGATTGACAGCCGTCTATTAGAAAGGGGGAAACAGGCCTAAAGAACTTACCAAGTTAGCTATTGAATGGTAAACAAATGACATAAATTTTTGTAAAATTATTTTTTTTCTGATTCACTTCTAACATGCTTCACTTTCTTGGACATAGACTAAATTGCGTATGAACGTATTTGGGCTTTTTTATGTGGAAGCACTTTGTATCTGGCATGGAACTTGGCTGCCTTATTCCATTTTGAAATGTTGAAATGCATTCTATATTCCCACTCATCATATT
This sequence comes from Magnolia officinalis, assembly GCA_021015155.1. NCBI lineage: Eukaryota > Viridiplantae > Streptophyta > Magnoliopsida > Magnoliales > Magnoliaceae > Magnolia > Magnolia officinalis. The sequence continues at coordinate 67,938,336 of JAJHSJ010000007.1, forward strand.
TAGAGCAGTTATTTGATATCCAGATTGTGTACAACTCTTGAAACATAGGTACTCAGAAATTGTACGCCTTTAAACTGTTACCTCTCAAACGAATCAATTAAATTGTGAAATGGTCACTAAGCTACATTCTAAAAATTAGAATGGTTGAACAATTATAACCTCTGATCCATGAATTATAGAAATAAATTGTACATGACATCCATTATGGTGTCAATAATCATCTCTCCAATGTTTTAGATGACATGTACATCCATTCTTGGTTCTTCAGATCAAATGAAGAGGGTGGTACAATTTACTGGAATTTTGAGCAATAAAGCTGAAGAAAATCTCGGTTTGTCTAAGACTGCATTCATTGTTTATTTTCTTTGTCTAAAATTGAATTCGATGTACAGTCATTCTTCCGGAAGGAATTAGGGTTGGGATTTTGGTGGTATTATTGGAATTTGTTCTTATTTTAGGTTACATTTATTATTTTCTCAGATTTTTACAATTGGAATAGAGTCAAGGTTCGATACTGTGATGGTGCATCCTTCAGCGGCGAAGGTGTAAATGAGGTCGGTAGGAATATCTGGTCTTTTACAATTTTCATCTTCTATGGAAATAAGCCTTACATTATATTCCGAAAGCTTATTTTCAATAGAGCGAAGCAGTATGAGGATCAGGTGAAAGAAATTCTGCAGCTCTTGCGTTTGAGACAGGTACGGTTAGGTTAGCGTTGGTTGTTTCTGTGGTTCCATTTCTTTTTAGTAATAAAAAACAATGTCTTGTTCTGATGTTTCGCCGTGATTTTTTTTTCCAAAACCGGATATTTATTGGTGTGTTTCTGAAGGTCAATAAGGCCACTGTGAACATGCTGCATAGGGTTGAGTCCTACGTGACATATGGGTTTGTATCTTTGTCCTGTCCTGTCATTAGTATTCCATTTATAAAAAAAGAATTTTAGACATATGAACAGGTTGGGATGTCCCACACACATTCCATGGTGGCTGTATGTGGTGCTGTTGGGCCTTACAAAGGCTCTTCTTCTTGAGTATGATGCAATCATGTCTCTTGGGTTTCTGTTTTTATTTGAGTGCTCTTGTTTTCAAAATAAATAATGATCAACTGAGATAGATGATGGTGATTTTAAACTTCAGAATCCTAACCTGTAGTTTGTATTCAACATCCAAAATCATGTCCAGGAAGTATTCAACATCCTGAACCTGTATCGAATGCGATGATGACTCCATAGACCTGTACCGAATGCGGAGATGATCGGAAGAAAGAACATCTAAGGGGCTGAGACTTTTTTTTTTTTAATTATAATTATTTCCCATATGTGAATGAATTGGAGATCTGTGCTATCTATACTCTCCTTTTTTTATGCATGCACTTTTTTTTTTTTATATTAGTTATCATGGTTTGGCTTATTGTATCAGCCTGGTACAGCCGTTTTTGACTGGTCTGGTGCTGCGAAACAAATTTGCAAACCTTGTCAGCTATTGTGTATTGCAGTTGCAACAGGTTTTGTGAATATCACAGCTTCTTTTGTGTATTCTTTTGGCTGCTTGAATGGTTCCACTCTTGCAGCTATTCATTGAAGTGAAGCAAAAAAGAAAGCTCCCCTCACTATCCAATGCAGCGTTTTATGTTTGTATTTGGACGTTGGGAAGCAACACATAAAAATCATTATTTTTTAAAACCTGAATTTTCTTTATTCAGCTGATAATAGGATCTTCTATTTGCTTTTTCAGTCCATCCTTCCAGAGGTTTGCAGTGAGGACTTCCAAAACAATAGACGACATTTCTAACCAGGGTAATGCAGAATGTTATTTTCACACATCTCCAATGTGTTTGTGTAGTAATACATTCTCATCTAGAGTCTTAACAAGAGTTCTTGCTGGATGCAGCTCTAAAGAAAAGACAAGAATTAACTGAGCAGTGAAGGATTTGTTTAGGAACATTGAGGTAAATAAGGACTGTCCCTTCCCATTTTTGCCTTGAAGAATGAAATGTTACTTCCAAGACTAAGTTAATGGTATACTATATTTTTCAATTTGTACAAGTGGGAGTTGTGCTTTAGATAATACTCTACTCAAAGTGATCCTTTATTGGTGTATCTACAAGTAAGAAAAATTTGAAATGAAACTCTGGGTAATGTAGTTCAAAGATGCCATGATTATGAAAAGAATAAAAACTGGATTTTTCTGCAAATCTCGAATCCCTAAAACTATAACCTATAACATATAACCTATAACCTAAACCTAAACAAAAAAATGCAATGAGTATCTCTGGTTTTATGGTTTTAAATGTAGATTCCTGTATTGATTACTCAAGCATGACAGTTATGCGTATTCTTTCAGGTAGATGTTGCATGTGTGAGGATTGGAGCTGCGTATTTCAGATTCAAGCATCTGGTATGTCTCTTGTCAAGAATGCACATGATTGGAGTGGCCTGGCCATTTGGACAAGCCGTATTTATGTATTTACTCGAAATTGATGGAGCAGACCCGGATGTGCGTCGGAGCTATCCGGAAGAGCGGGGGTCCCTGGAAGGTGGGAACCGCTGTTATGACCGTGATGAAGCTGTCCATTTCCTATGGACGACATTGTAAGGGCCTGGCCATTTGGACAGGCCGTGTTTATGTATTTGCTCGAGATTAATGGAGCAGACCCGGATGTGCGTCGGAGCTATCCGGAAGAGCGGGGGTCCATGGAAGGTGGGAACCGTTGTTATGACCATGATGAAGCTGTCCATTTCCTATGGACGGCATTGGAGGGGCCTGACCATTTGGACAGGCCGTGTTTATGTATTTGCTCGAGATTAATGGAGCAGACCCGGATGTGCGTCGGAGCTATCCGGAAGAGCGGGGGTCCCTAGAAGGTGGGAACCATTGTTATGACCATAATGAAGCTGTCCATTTTCTATGGACGACATTGGAGGGGCCTGACCATTTGGACAGGCCGTGTTTATGTATTTGCTCGAGATTAATGGAACAGACCCGGATGTGCGTCGGAGCTATCCGGAAGAGCGGGGGTCCCTGGAAGGTGGGAACCGTTGTTATGACCATGATGAAGCTGTCCATTTCCTATGGACGGCATTAGAGGGGCCTGACCATTTGGACAAGCCGTGTTTATGTATTTGTTCGAGATTAATGGAGCGGACCCGGATGTGTGTCGGAGCTATCTGGAGAAGCGGGGGTCCCTGGAAGGTGGGAACCGCTGTTATGACCATGATGAAGCTGTCCATTTCCTATGGACGACATTGGAAGGGCCTGGCCATTCGGACAGGCCATGTTTATATTTGTATTATATTTGTATTTGCAGGGACCACACCCGAACCCATTCTCAAATCCTATAACCTATAACCTATAACCTATAACCTAAATCAAACCCCTAACCTAAACCAAACCTAAACCTATAACCTAAACTCAATTCCCTAAAGCTAAACCTACACCTAATCCTAATCTCAACTCCCTAACCTAAACCTAAACCTTAACTTGAAAACCGAAACTTAAACCCAATCTTGAACCTGAACCCGATTTCCTAAACCTAAACCATAACCCATTCTCAAATCTAAAAATCTATAACCAAAACCTAAACTAAAACCAAAACCTATAACCTCTACCCGAACACATTCTCAAATCCAAAATCTAAACCTTAACCAAACCTATAACCTAAACCCGAACCCATTCTCAAATCCAATAACCTAAATCTTAACTAAACCAAAACAATAACTAACCAAACCCTAAACTCAAATCCCTAAAACCTTAACCTATAACCTAAACTCAAATCCCTAAACCCGAACCCATTCTCAAATCCCATAACCTACAGCCTAAACGAAAGCCAAAACCTATAACCTAACCTAAACCTATACTTATAACCTAAAACTATTCCCAAATCCCAAAACCTATAACCTAAACGTAACCTTTCCCTAAACCATAACCTAAACTCATTTCCCTAGAGCTAAACTCACCCTAATCCTAATCTCAACTCTCTAATCTAAACCTAAACCTAAACTTGAAAACCAAGACTTAAACGCAATCCCGAACATGAACTCGATTCCTAAACCTAAACCATAACCCATTCTCAAATCCCAAAAAACCTATAACTAAACTAAAACCTAAACCTTAACCTAAACCTTAACCAAAACCTGTAACCTAAACCCGAGCCCATTCTCAAATCCCAAAACTATAACCTAAACCAAACCAAAACTTATAGCCTAAACCCGAACCCATTCTCAAATCCCAAAACCTATACCTATAACCTAAACCAAAACCTATAACCTAAACCAAAACCAAAACCAAACCTATAACCTAAACCCGAACCCATTCTCAAATCCAATAACCTAAACCTTAACCTAAACCAAAACCATAACCTAAACCAAAACCTATAACCTAAACTCAATTCCCTAGAGCTAAACCTACACCTAATCCTAATCTCAACTCTCTAACCTAAACGTAAACCTAAACTTGAAAACCAGACTTAAACGCAATCCCGAACACGAACCCGATTCCTAAACCTAAACCATAACCCATTCTCAAATCCAAAAAACCTATAACCTAAACTTAAACCTAAACCTTAACCTAAACCTTAACCAAACCTGTAACGTAAACCCGAGCCCATTCTCAAATCCCAAAACCTATAACCTAAACCAAAACCAAAACTTATAAGCCTAAACCCGAACCCATTCTCAAATCCCAAAACCTATAATATAACCTAAACCAAAACCTATAACCTAAACCAAAACTAAAACCAAACCTTAACCTAAACTAAAAACCGAAACCCATTCTTAAATCCAAAAACCTAAACCTTAACCTAAACCAAAACCTATAACCTTAAACTCAAATCCCTAAACCAAAACCTATAACCTAAACTCAAATCCCTAAACCAAAACCTATAACCTAAACTCGAAAACCTAAACCTTAACCTAAATCAAAAACCTAAACCCGAACCCATTCTCAAATCCAAAAACCTAAACCTTAACCTAAACCAAAACCTATAACCTAAACCTTAACCTAAACCTAAATCAAAACCTATAACCTAAACCAAAACCAAAACCTATAACCTAATTAACCCTAAACCCTAAACCTAAACTTGAAAACCAGACTTAAAAACCCATCCTGAACATGAACCCGATTCCTAACCTAAACCATAACCCATTCTCAAATCCAAAAACCATAACCTAAACCTTAACTTAAACCTAAACCAACAAAACCTATAACCAAAACCAAAAACCTATAACCTAAACCCGAACCCATTCTCAAATCCCAAAACCTATAACCTAAATCTAAACCTTAACCAAAACCTATAACCTAAACCAAAACCAAACCTATAACCTAAACCCGAATCCATTCTCAAATCCCAAAACCAAAACCTTATAACCTAATCCCGAACCTATTCTCAAATCCCAAAAACCTATAACCTAAACCTAAACCTAAACCTTAACCTAAACCTTAACCAAAACCTGTAACCTAAATCCGAGCCCATTCTCAAATCCCAAA
>JAJHSJ010000007.1:67943918-68040895 GCA_021015155.1 Magnolia officinalis
AAGCATAAAAAATTGACCATTGATAGTTTCAATGGTGGTAAGCTAGTGACCACTTTTGTCTGTTGTGGGACTCATTTATGTAAATCTACTTAGATTTTTGACCTACACCCTTAAATAAGATGGTGAAATGGTGGATCGTTTGGATTTGCTACAAGCATCACAAAAGCAGACCCCACTAAGATTTAACATATCATAATAACCATTGATGCCCTCGCCTTGGTGTAAAACATTTCATTGGACTTGAATTGCATATGTAGAACACAATATCTTAGTTATGAAGGTGTTTACATGATGGTAGATGTTTGCCGTGATTACGGGTCCCACCATGTTCTTTGCAAGAAATTTGAGCCACCCACCATTTCCCTCATATGATTTTAGGGCTTGGGCTTAGAAATGATTTAGACGCAAAGCTCAGGTGGGCAGAATAACAAATAAAGGTATATATTGAACATTGTCATGGGGCTAAAGAAATTTTAGATCAGGTATAAAAATTTAGTGGTTACATTCAGCCCATTGGAAATAACTTTCTGAACAGTTGGAAATATCGTTTCAATAGTTTGAATGGCTTTAAAAAAAAAATGAACCATTAATTATTTTCAATGGTAATAAACTACCAACCAACTTTTTCCCTGTGATGGGACCTAATTGTGCATTGGAACTGCTTGATTTTGGGCCCATGGCTTAAAATGAGATGGCGAAAATGGTGGACCTTTCCAATCGTGGGCCTTACCTATGCTTCGGATTTGAGACGAGCATGATTGTGGAGTAACTATATTGTAGTTATAATCATTGAGTTTGTTTTAAAAAGGGATAATAATTTTTTTTATGAGATAATGACCATTTGATTAGCCATCCTTTAGTTAAAGTCAAATACGACAGCTTTAGGACCATCTTTTGAAAAAGTAGGGTTTTTGAAAAGAGCTTAAAGAAAGCTCTTTTATGATGATAGATGAAAGGATACTCCGGTGTACGTCAAAACCTCTAATTTTTAATTAAATACATTTAAGGATTGGAATAATATCCCTGGTATGTTTCTCTTGTAAGGCCTATTACAACCGTCGATTAGAAAATCCTAGTGGAAAAGAGAGCATTTTTCAGATACAAATTTTCTCATCTTCCAGTTGCACTGGATTGCCACATTCAGCAACAATATGCTAACATATGTACAAACTTCATAATATATAAATGCCAACAAAAGATTAAAAAAAAAACTTGAGAAAAATAAAGACCACAATTACTAATAAAACTATTAAAGCTCTGTTTTCTTCAGGGTAGCTTTCCCCTGTTGTTTTTTCTTTTTTTTGTTTGATGTTTAGCTTTCCCCAATGTGACACATGATCATATTAGAATATCCAATCAGTGGATATTCTTCAAGCTGGTTCATCTATGGTTGGGCCTAACAGAGAAATATTCTAAGATCACTGATGACAATGAGTATTCTTCCTTTTTTTTTTGGTCGTGATTGTAGAGTGAACATCTCACTTTCCTAGATATACTTGTCTACTTAGATGTGGACAAAGGAAGAGACAGATCAGTTATTTAACTTGTGTGAATGGTTCGATCTACATTTTATAGTGATAGCTGATAGGTTTTCATCGTCATCGTCAAGCAGGAGGAATTGAAGAGTCGTTATTATGCAGTAAGGTAATGCTTTGTTGCATTATCTTGGATTGATGCGCACTACGTTTCCTTATACTTCTATCAGCTAATGCACAAGCTACACATATGCTAGTGTGACTGACAGACAGGTGTAATATCCAAGACATCCATCATGAGGATATAACTCTGTAGATGCTGCTACTATAAAATAAAGGTAATAGACTAAGTAGGTGTGCCATCATATTAAAAATAAGTAAATCTCGCTGAGTCTATCTGACTCAGCTGAGTTTCGAGTCGAGTCGGTGAGTTTTAGATCTATGGTCTAATCCCAATATGTATTTTTCTTGAGGCTACAAAGAAAGGAGAAATTGTAAATAGGTCACTAGTATTTTTTTTTCTGTTCTTCCGTTCTTTTTTGTTATTGTTATTAATTTTGGAATCTATTTAGATCTTTTTTTTCTTCTCTCTCTCTTTGTTATGGGCTGATGCTGGTTAGGGCTTCCAAGATTTGGGGATTAACTGGTTAGGAATTTGAGTTTTTCATATTTGGAAAAAAAAAAAAAAAAACCCAATTGTGCTGTAGGTTAGGGATTTGCTTTTCCCCAAACATTCTAGGTAGCTTGAGATTCAACCCATGTGATGTTTTAGCATCTGCAGGTCAGGACATGCTTGCTCACAATGACATAAATGATTTGGTGTAGTGTAACTTATATTTGGATCATATAATATTAAATCACTTTTCCTTTATAATGTTTTGTACCATTTCTATGATGTGCAGGAAAGGGAAAGAAAATAGGTCGTCTCTATCATGTGCAGAGAAAGATGGATCGAAGAAAAAGGAGCAGTGGAGACTTTACAGAGGTAGTGGGGAGAAATTAGAAAGATATTTTTTTATAATTTTTTTTTTTTATGAATTTAGAAATAGTATTTTGGCTCACGTGTCTTGTCAACTGCCAGATTCATTAGTTGAAATTTCATTACAACAAAGTATAAAAAAGTTTCAACCCCATCAACAGTGTCAGATTGTACCTGTCAGCCCATCAACAGTGTGGAGTTTACCTCCACTGGGAATAGGGGCATTTTGTTGTTTTAAAAATGTTGTTGCAATATGCAAGTAGCTTGTTGGCAGTCTTAATTGTGTAGTTTGGAATTATGTTTGGCATGTGAGTCGGTATCAATGTGACCCTTTGCCATTTCCGATTCCAAGACCTTGGTAAAGAGGAAGGTGAATGATATAATATATATATATATATATATATATATATTATATATATATAATATATATCTATATATATATATATATATATATATATTATATATAATGAAAATGTTATTTTTTTTCTTCTTTTCAACCAGTAGTTTTTCATTTTTTAAAAAGTTCTAAATCCTTAAAAAAACTGTAATTTTGCAGATGAACTACATTCTGTTCGTGAAATAGAAGAGAAAGGAAGAAGAACATACCTTCTCTGAAATTGTGGTTATCTCTACATTTTTTTTGTTTGGTTTGTTTGTGGATTTCAGTTATTCTAGATCCGACATAGCTTCAATGGCGGATTTCAGTTGTTCTAGATCCGACATTGCCAGAACATGTTCCCTCCCTGATTGTGCAAATGCAACGCAGAGTAAGGCTTATGAGTTTCTCCTCAAGGCCCATGAGGCAGCGATAGGTGAATTGAAGGCTGGGAATAAGGTCGGTGTTGTTTACCAAGCAGCAGTCTCAGTGGTAGAGAGGGATGCTCCTGAATTTGCCTCTCATCGTACAAAGTCAGCAAGAACGGGAATCGGTCTCGAGTTCCGTGAGTCGAGATTGGAGTTTAAATGCCAGGAAGGATTGGGTGTTTAAGCCTGGAATGGTTTTTAATGTATCTCTTGGGTTCCAGAACTTGCAATCAGAAACCAACAATCCAAAGACTAAGATGTTCTCGTTGTTGCTTGTAGACACCATTATTGTCAATGAATAAGCTGCAGAAGTTGTGACTTCAATCAGCTCCAAGTTAGTTAAGGATGTTGCATACTCATTCAATGAGGAAGAGGAGGGAGGAGGAAGAAGAGCGTCCAAAGGTCAAAGCTGAATCCAATGGAGCTGAGGCATTCTTGTCGAAAGCGACTCTAAGGTCGGATAATGGGGGATTCTGTAGCTGGAGATGGCTGTGGTTCTGTAAAAGCTTCAAGCGATCTCATTGCCTACAAGAATTTCAATGACATCCTACAGTCGAGGGAATTAATGATACAGATCGACCAAAAGAATGAGGCTGTCCTTTTGCCAATCCACGGCAGCATGGTGCCATTTCACATTGCTACCGTCAAGAGTGTTTCAAGCCAGTAGGACGGCAAAATTTGCTATAGGATGTGCCTTGAGAGTTTTAAATGATCGCCGAGTACCATTCAAACTAAAAGGGAAGTTTTATAGAATAGTTGTAAGACCAACCACACTTTAGGGAACAAATTGTTGGGCAAGGGGAAGGCCCAAAAGACGTGGATGGAGGTAGTAAGAAAAGACCCACAAATTGTTGAAGCAACCGACATTATCCCACCCCCATTGTACCATGTATTGGAGGAACTAGTGGTGAATGGATGTTTGGTTTATCCAAAAGGTATCCAGTTTGAAGCTGAAAGGCATAAAAAGTGCCTCTTCCAAGTTCTTTTACTCGGTCTTCCACTTAAAACAAATGTTTACTATTGATCCTAATATTATCTACTACATACTAGTAACATACAACCAATATCGGGGCACCATACCATAAGCTACAAAATTTCATGTCCCCCTAAACAAGGCATCCTCCATTGATAACATATAAATATATATATATATATATAGATATATATATATATATATATATATATAATCATAAGTTTTTTATTTTCATTTACATTCACAAATACATTCATCATCCATCCAACTATAACAACATTTACAAAAAATAAATTATATCCAACCAACTCTTAATAATAATTTGCAACTTAACCTGCTAGGAACCGTCATGCACCGTAATGTCTTACGGCAGAGCGGGTTCTGAGGAGTTACAAGTTGACCCTGATGACAGCATATAAATGAAGCGATAAAAATATAAATGATTCAAGATTAATTAAAGGTTTCGAGAACTTACATCTCCACCTCACTCTTATTGCCAAGTAGTCCTGATGAAAATGCATCCACACTACAAGAAAAAGAAATAAAAAATAAAAAATTTGTGGCTGCACCGATACGGTCTAGTATGAACAGCTGCCTACATACCCAATGTTGGAAGATTGGGATCAAGCCACTACGTAGTTCTTAATATTTAAATCAGAACATTTTACGCATAAGCAAAGAAAAATTAAAACAAAACATAATAGAAATATGTGTACCTTCTGTCACGCATAAGAAGATGAAAAGTTGAAACAAATCACTAGATTAGTCAAGCAAAGCTACTAAATAATTCTGTCACGCATAAGAAGATGAAAAGCTGGGGCACCTAGTGCTTACATGATCAATCTTGATACCATTTTTTAATACCATGATATGTACAGTGTATACACAGCTGGACCCATATCTACAGGATACTAATCTAAGATTATACTAATTAGTTTGGATAAGGCTGCTATATGATGATATTAATCTACTAAGATTATGGCAATCAACTCTAACATGGCCCAAGTTTGATCCTTGACTTACTAGGCCTGAAAACCAAACGAACCTGAAGCTAAATGAGCTGCAATTTTCATGAAATCTAGAGATTTAAATAATTTACCATTTATATTTACACACACATCTTTGTATACACGTGCTTCATTACTATCACCCTTGGCAAGGATTAGTTTTTCTTATTTTGTTGGGATTTTCTAAGCATTGCCAACATTGGAAAACACCATGCAATGGCTGTTAGTGTTCCTGCAATTTGGGTATGTGATGTCATTCTAGCCAGTTTCACAGCATAACTGCTAGCTTTTAACATTTTAAGAAAACTTTGTCAAATGATAACGTGATTATATATTTTAAAAAACCATATTGTTTGCAATTTAGACTGGTGCAGACTCCTAGAAACTGTCAAATATCTGTTTTAGAATGAAACTGATGAGATGTCTATAACCTAGTTATATTAAACATGCTTTGTGCTTCTATGAATATTAGGGACAATCTAACAGCAAATACATAATGTAATGCTAGCAACCATACAACAGGTGTATCACACACACACACACACACACACACACACACACACACACACACACACACACACACACACACACACACGAAAAAGGGAATCCTTCATGCAAAACCAAATGCTCATACTGACAGCTGACGTCACAAAATCAGTGCAGATCATTCAATCCCAAGGGACTAATTATGCAAATATAATATAAGAAAAGTTAATCAAAGAAATGCCTACTCACCGAATCTCAGATTCCTTACGCTCACGCAAGCTTACCTAGAGGTATATAATATAGAGCACGGATTACATAATAACAAACTTCAGCAATGAATGACATTATAAAACAAATTTCAGCAATGAACCAAGTCTACATCCTCTACCTCACTCCCATTCAGTATTTGGACTTTTGCCAAATGAGCAATTAAAACAAATCGTGGGATACCACCTTTTCCTGGATCAGCTACTGGATTATCAGAAAGCCTAACATCCTTCACACAAATGTGACAGACAGGGTTGTAAGAATAGAAGCCAACAGTTAGTATGAATGGATACATGAGGAGGGCAGAGTGTCCAGAAATGTAATTGAAATTTGTTGTGTTGGGAAATGCTTCAAAGAAATGATCTCACCTTCAAACTAGGGAAAAAATTCAGTGAATCTACAGATTCCAAATCCTAAATCTTATTGCCTCCTGAAGCATGTAATGGATTAATGAGATACCAAAACAACTCATTGGCTAGACAAAATCAAGGAAGCATGGGCAACTTTTTGTGAAAGTTGTACAAGTTATTGTACCTAGGAGAGGGCATTGCAAATTTTCAAAAGGCTTGATGCCTTTTCCTTGCATTTCGTTACCAGTCAGAGAATCACATCTTGGAATACATTTGGGGTAAAATATGTGCTTCAAATTGTTCTTGTTCAAATGAAGCTACTGCAAGCTGAACCAGCACCCACATCAAAGCAGTTCAATGGTTTTATTGGGACATGTAACTGCAACTTGACAGTTTCTAACAAGAAATACTCTTGCCTTCTTAGCTGAGAAAACTTTACGATTTCATCCCACATATCTATGTAGTTATCTTCCAAATTAAAAAGTCGCAGCAAATCAAAGCCTTCAACATATGTGCCTGCTGCAGAAGGCTCAGGCTGTGGGAAATATATGCTTCCAAATCAGTCATGCATGCAGTTGGGCAGTTTAAGAGAGGTAGCACGCTAGTAGCAAGACCAGAAAGAAAGAATGAAAAAGAAAAGAAAAGAAAAAGAAAGACAAAATCAATTCATAGCTAGATCAATCCAAATCCAGCTTAATTAGAAACCATAAAACTTGTGATATTAGGAATAAAATATGTATGGCTGCATGAACAGATTCTCTTTCAGGTTTGCATGTCTATGGTCACTCGAGCACAATATCAGATAGTGGCTTTCTACTGTTCTTACATTTAGGCTGATGCCACTTCTAGTTTAACCTAAGCTAGACAAATAATATAAATGATTCAAGATTTGAACTGACGACAGTATATAAATGAGAGCATTACATTCTATCCGGTCTTGAACTGTCCAAACAGGGACAACTTAAGGATTTTTATGCACCAAGGAGCACACTGTATCTATGCCTGGCCACATAAAAACCTTAAATGGGTAACTGATTGTCTTAATCTATATACAATCACATCAAAATTTGTAATCTAAATGAACATAATTCAAAATACAACTCATTTCTAAATGTAGAATCAAAGCAAAAGAACTGGTAACCTGAGTTGTTTTCCTGCAACCAGTCTCACCAGATGCCAGCACCACCTGTTCTTCATACATGAACAGATAAACAAAACTCAGAACATGACATTGAATAACATTGAATCCTCCTTTCACCAGTAGTAACAAAATAATGCTCAATACAAGTGTAACAGGTTTATCCTCCTTTCTTTTTATTAAGCATGGTGATGGGGATATTCTTTTCTAACAGATGGGTGTAATCTATTTAGAGTCCCATACATGAAAGTAGACATGACCAAAATCTGAAAATCCTAATCAATCTAACAAAAACCAACAAAATCCAAAACCCAAAATAAGATTCAAAACAAACCTGATTGGGCAGTCAAAACTGAAATATGTCCAATGGTCTTACTTGACAAACACGTGTCCCAATCAGGTTAGAATTATTCAACCAATCTGACTTATGAACAGGAACTTGGCTCACTTCATGTACAAACTGAAAGATGAAACATACCATGAAATCTCTCTACCCGAGAAATGATTGCATTAGATTTAAAATCAACAGTATACATTGTTAACATTCAACCATTATAAGGTCATGATATGATTTCTAAACCCTGTAAAAGAAAATAAAGCAAACAGATGATAGACACACAAAACAGTAAACAAAACTTGTGAAAGAATTAAATACATCAGCAGCAACTCATAGTGCCCATCTTCAAATATCAAAATTAGAGAAATCAACATGTACTTTCTCATAGTGCTATCCTTAAACTGAAAACCATCTCAGCACCATATCTCACCATTTGCAATAGTTTATCTTTATTAACAGCATCACCAAAAGGACAAGTGTAAATGGAAGTACTTTAGTTTGTAAAACCAACTTGTATTAAAAGGTGCAAAAATACCCCAAGCAAGTATGGATTTCAAATGTTGGGAAAAGGAAAGGTGGATCCCTTATCATTTTCCTTGTGCATGCATAGAATGTTAGTGTGATTGATCATCACTAACACACACAATGCCTATCCTGTGGAGGGGCGGTGGATCTAACTCGTTCAAATGGGTTGGGAGGAGGATCCAACTCGTTCAAATGGGGATCCAATAATGGACAGGAGATGCCCCAAAAATCATCCAATGTCGAGTTTGTCGGCTGAGGTACCAGCCTGGGATAACAGCAAACGTCGTATATGACAAACTTGTTTTGCCAATTCCATACATGGCCAATGCAGGCACATGTGTGTATGTGCAGCAGATGATAAGATTGTAGCCGCTCATTTGTCCATCTGATGGCAGCCTGGATGTTCTTGATGTGTGGGAATCATTGGTACGTGTGGGAATTAGCAAAATAAGATGAAAACATGACTGGAAACTAAGAAAAACATGGCTATCAGCAGTTTTAATTTGTTATAGGAATTTATATAACTCACAGGAATCAGTTGACTTCCCACCTAGGGAAGATCTTCGAGAGCTGTCCCAATTCGAGCACACTAAAAAGAAGAGATTGACATTTATAACTAGGGGTGTAAATGAGCCAAGATGGATAGGCCAACGCTGGTCCCAGCCTAGCACGTGGGCAAGACATTCTGGTCCACGTCAAGCCCAACAAGCAATCCCGATCTGGCCCATTAGTTGAGTATGCCTTCGAATGGCATTAAATGAGTCGGGCCAGAACAGGCTATCATGTCAAGCCTTTATGCACATCAAGATGACAGTCCCTTCGACTTAGTTCTCTGGCCTCAAAACTCATGCCCAAGTTCAGCCCTTGGAATTTCACCATCAGACCAAATCCAGCTGAGCGCACCAACTGGGCCCACTTTCACCCCTGTTTAGAACAGAGGAGGGACAAACAAACAATTCCCTCCGAGCTAAGGCGTCAATCTCGGAAGTACCTTCACTAAGATTGTTAGAGAACCGCGATCCTAGAAAAAAAAAATCCCTAATTTCACCCAATTCTCCGATCTCCACTAATTAGAGGTCAGGATTATTGGGTCAATCTGATTCGGGGGTCTTGCCCAGTCAACAGTGGGGTCCACTTGGGAATGTTTGATCTGATTTACTTACATGTACTCCACAATTTTGAGTGCCTGCATGTGAACCACCACACTCTACCAGAGTATTAATAGAACTCCCCACACAGGACTTGCATTATTCTTGCCTGAAGGTATGCGTTCTATCCCAGAGCCTTGAGACTAAAAGTGGAGTCTATGATTTCGCTCTCCAAAGATAGACCACACCCCCAAAAAATCTGGGTGTAAGATCCTAAACATCCAATTTGGGTAGTTTTCTCCATCAAATATGGATATTGAAATGAATTATTTTTACAACCACATTAGAAAAAAAAAAAAAAAAAAAAAAAAAAAAAAAAAAAAAAAAACCTTAACATCTGATTAACAAAGATATGTTTGTCAAATCCAGACGATCAACTGCTTTTCATCTCAATCACCCATTCAACTACAATTGATCGTGTATTTATGATCGTCCACTCTGAATCGGGATTTGGACGGTTCAGATAGAGGTACCCGCTCACCAGTGGACCATCACAGCCCCATCAGCCACACACATTCAAAAATAGAAAAACCAATCCACACCGTCAAAGCAACAATCCCCTCTACAATGTACCTTTTGGAAGGTAGATGTGTCTTTTCCAGTAGTAAAGGTAGAAGCACCAACGGTTATGATAGGTGGAACCTGTTGGTGGGGTCAGTGCAATGGATGTCTCCATGCGCCACTCGATGGAAGAAGAAGCCGCGCCACTCGATGGAAGAAGAAGCCGCGCCACTCGATGGAAGAAGAAGCCACGCCACTCGAAGGAAGATGACGCCTCGCCGCTCGAAGGAAGGAGTGCGAATGTGGAAAGAGAGAACGCGCTCGTTATTTTGCAATCCTTTTCTGAATTTTATAAAATTTTGAAATACGATACAGTGTGTGTTTACTACTATTTATAACAAATACTCTGTTAACAATCATACATGCAAGAAGGACCATTTTCTGGATGGTTAAGATCGTATTATATAATAAAATTATAAATATTAAACAAATACAACTAGACGGATTATTTCAATGGTCTGGATAACTTTATATCATTGCCACTTTTTTCATGAACGAGTCACCACTATTTTACATTATGTACAAAACTCTCAGTTTTTTTTTACAGAAAATAAAAGGGTAAACAAAGCTTTGGAAAGGGGAGGGCTCTATGGGCCCCACCATGATGGATATGTTTCATCCAATCCGTCCATATATTTTTATATATCATTTTATGATATGGTTAAAAAAATTATGTATATCTCAATCTCAAGTGGACCACATTACAGGAAAAAGTGTTAAATAAATTTTGACCATTAAAAACGTTTTAGGGGCTATAAAATTTTTGGATCAAGCTGATATTTATTTTTTCCCATCATCTGGGTCTTTATGACCAAATCAATTGATTGGATGTCATATAAACAGTACATTGGGCCTTAGGAGGATCTTAATTGTGAATATCTATTCATTATTTTTGTCTTGTGGTGTGGCCCATCTAAGATTTATATCTCTGTTATTTTTTATATAGAGCACTAAAATGATATGTAAAAATGGATGAACGGAATGGATGAAGCACATACATCATGGTGGGGCCCACAAAGCACCGACCACTAGCCACGGGGCTGTTGTCAGGGGGAGTAGCCAATCCGTTCAGGGACGTGGAATTCGTGCTAAAGCCTTTCATGGGAAGGTCCTGCGCACGAATGTTGGGTGGGGCCCACCACCATGTTTGTGGGAAATCTACTCCGATAATTCGTTTATAGAGATCATTTTATAAAAAAAAGATATGAAAAATGAAGTGTATCCAAAACTCAAGTGGGCCACACGAGATGAAACAGTGGGGATTCAGTGAGAACCATTGAAACATTCTTACGGCCATAAAAAGCTTTGTTTCAGGCTCTTTTTTTTTTTCTTCTGTATTTTCACTTATTCCTAGTGTTAATGACCTTATAAACTGTTTGGATGGCATGTAAACATCAACGTGGAGTCCTGAAGGTTTCAACTGTAGGTATTTATTTCCCCACTGTTTACTCTTGTGTGACCCACTTGATTTTTGGATCCAACTCATTTTTGATCTCTTGTCCTAAAATGATCTCTAAAAATGGATTAACGAAGTAGATTTTCTAAACACATGGTGTTGGGCTCCACCCAACATCCTTACCCAGGACACCAAGGGCTTTAGCAGGAAATCCACTTCGCGTTAAAAAAGTGGTGACCAGCCAATGGCTGGTGGTCGGTTCTCTATGGGCCCCAACATGACGTACGTGTTTCATCCAGGCCGTCCATCTATTTTTTCAAAAAATTTTATAGTATAAGACCCAAAATGAGGTATATCCCAATCTCAAATGGACCACATTACAGGAAACAGTGTTGAATGAGCATGGACCATTAAAAACCTTTTGGGGGCCATAAAAATTTTGGATCAAGCTGATCTTTGATTTTTCCCTTCATCTGGTCCTGTATGACCTAATCAACAGATTGGATGTCAAATAAACAATACAGTGGGCCTTAAGATGGATTTTAATAGTGGATATCCAATCACCATTGTTTTCATGTGGTGTGGTACACCTGAGATTTATGTCCCGCTAATTTTTGGTATAAATTTGTAAAATAATCTGAAAAAATGGATGAACGAAATAGATGAAACATGTACATCATAGTGGGGCCCACCCGTTGAAGAGGATTTTAATGGTGGATATCCAATCAATATTGTTTTCCTATGATGTGGTCTACCTTAGGTTTATATCCCTATCATTTTTGGTTAAGCCCTAAAATGATCGGTAAAAATGGATGAAATACATACATCATGGTAGGGCCCACATAGCACCGAATACTAGCCAACGAGCTGGTGGCAGGGGAGTAGCCAATCCGTTCCCATCCATGTTTGTATTTGTGGTGCGGTCCATTTAATCTTTGAATATGATTCATTTTTTGAATAATTCTTTGAAATGATCTCGAAAAATGGATGAACGGTATGGGTTGATCCCAAAATTTTCGGTAAATCCAAAACTCAAGTGGACCATGCCACACGAAACAATGTGGAATAATGATTTCCACCATTGATACCTTCCTTGGGCCCATAGTAACGTTTATTTGTCATCCAACCTATTCATAATATCAAATATATATGAATGAAGAGAAAACACAAACATCAGCTTGATCCAAAACTTCTACGGCCTCCAAGAAATTTTCAATGGTAGAGGTTCAATCACACTATTTCCTGTGGTGTGGTCCACTTGAGCTTTGGATATGCTTCCTTTTTGTTCTTTAGACTTCAAATTATCTGTTAACGTGGATAAACGGAATGGATAAAATAAATAAATAACGGTGGACCCCACAAAGTTTACTTTGGTAAGGGTAATGATTAACTCACCTAAATGTAGAGGGGTTTCCTTAAAATTTTCATAATCATATATTGGGTTTGTCTTAATGTGATTCACATATCCAACCCACTCATTATGTGTGTCCCACTTGGATGAGGGGTCAAACTAAGTTTTAGTCGCATCCAAAACTCATGTGGGCCCCACCAAGTACTTTTATATTTTTTAATATGTCTTGACATGGTTTTAGATGGTATGGCCCACCCGAGTTTCTTTTACGGATGATTTTTGAGATATCTCATAACCTATAGGGGACACATTAAATGCACGGTGTTGATGTTCGACACACATCATGATGGGGCCCACAAAACTTATTAACATCAATTCTTAGGTTCTCGCAAGGTCAGTAAGTTGGGTTACAATTTTGACAACAATATTTAGCCCATTTTATATGTCTAGCCCATTCACTCCATTTTACTGATCAATACCCTCAATTTAACTAGTTACTAGCCCCAATCAAGCTAACTACATATGATAAAGATACTGGGCATACAAGATTGATTAGCAATTTGAGTGAAATTTTATTTAAACATATGAAGTTATTTACTTTTCAATATGGACTAATTCGATTGTCAAAAAACGGTTAAATATTCAATTAGTGGATGTGCCTAATAATTTATTAATTTTTTTCACAAATAAATTTCAATTTCCATTTAAAAATAACATGTTTTTCAAAATGTTTATTTTTTTACTCTTAATTTTTCTATAAATTTTTTAACAAAATATCATTTTTATTATAAAATATTTCAAAAAATAAATTAAAATATAAATTCTGAAGAGTTATTTTAAAATATCTAAAATTTTCACGAATTTTAATTTTTTTTCCCAAAAATTCCAAAATGCCGATTTTTTTTTCTTCAAAAGCATCATGTTGTTTTAAACTTTTCAATTTTTTTAAATTATATATATTTTTTCAAAATCTTAGTGTTTTTATAAATAACTTTTTCTTTTAATTTCGAATTTTGAACATTTTCAATTATTTTTCAAAATCACAAAATTATTTAACTTATTTATTTTTCGTTTCAAAATGTTTGTTTTTTTGATAAAGTATCGATTTTTTTAATATCGTTTTATTTTATTTTTCACTCAATTTTTATTTTGAGTGAAAATAAAATAAAATTTCACATTTTTAAAAATATGAAATTTTAATTTATTTTTCAAATTTCAAACTCTCATTTTCTTTTTTAAAATATTTTCATTTTTCAACATTGTGAAAAATTCCACATTTTATAAAATATTTTTAATTTTCTTTTTCAGGATATTATTTTTTTCTCAAAATCAAATGCTTTTTTTTTTCAAATTTATCAACTTTATTCAAAATTCTTTTTTGTTCCCACAAAATAGATTTTTATTAAATTACAATTTTTATTTTTTTGAAATCTAATTTTTTTCTCGAACATTGTTAAATTTTTTTTTCTCAATTTTCTTTTTCATGTGATATTACAAATCATTTAAATATTAATTTTAAATTAAAAAATAAAAATAAAAATTCCACTCATTTGATATAAAAACAGAATAAAATTTCTTTTTGCATTCAATCAATTGTTAAAAAATAATCTTAGATATAAATATGTACAACTAAACCACCGAAATTCTATTAAAAAAACAATTATTAGACCATAAAAAAACTTATTTTTCCACCATATTCTTAAAAAATGAAAAAAATTAATGTGAAGGTAAAAGTCCTATTACGACGGACCATGATCCGTCACAAAAGCAACTGAAAAGCGCGCCATTTGGTGTTTTGGGCAGCGTGACAAAATCAAAATTTGCGACGGATTTCGTCCGTCGCCTATTAACGACGGACCACAATCCGTCGTAAATACGTCGTAAATCAGGTTTTAGCGACGGATTTTGGTCCGTCGTTAAATTCAGCGACGTTCAGACTACGAATTTTCGAGAAACGCGGGATTAACGACGGACATTTTCCGTTAGCGACGGATTTAATCCGTCGTTAAACTAAGAGATTTTAGCGACGGACGAAGTCCGTCGCCAAAATACGTCGCAAATTCAATTTGGCATAGTGCACCATAGCGTTTATTTTCCATTCAATCTGTTCATACGGTCACAAAGACCTGGTTTAAGAGGAAAAACATATATCATTTTGATCCAAAACTTCTGTGCTCCCAAGGAGTTTCAATGGTGGACGATCAATCCCACACTAATTATTGCGGTGTGGTCTACCTAACAAATGGTTGGATGAAACATATACATCAAGGCGTGGTCCACTGTAATATTAGATCTGTCTTATTTTTAGTCTCAAGCCTTGTGACAAGCTAGCCAAATGGATGTATGACTGGATAGTCCTCAGTATCAGGGTGGGCCGCTGGATGGCGTGGCTAAAACATATACATTAAAGTGGGATCTCCACCGTCCTAGTCAGTGGACGGTGGAGATGGACGGTCTGGATGTTACACATACCCCACGATCTGACCCTCTTGCTGGTGTCACCACAGCAGGTAGGTGGGACCCACAGAGTTGTTGACATCAGTGCAGTAACCCCACAGCTGGTGCGAGGTACGCCAGTCAATCCGCTTCTAACCACGTCCTGGATTGGACGGTGTGCACAGCCACATATCAAGGTGGGCTCTACCGTCCATAGCTGGACGATGGATGAATGGATGAGATACATGCATCTGGTGGGTTCCACGTGGAAGTGGCCCACCATCTCATCCCTTTAAATATAATATAATATAATATATTATATTATATATATATATGGTAACCCACGGTGCAGAATTCTTTTATAATAAAGGTATGTTCCATGTGGAAGTGGTCCACCATCATAAGGTAATATAATATCTTATATTATATTATATAATAATATATTATATTAATATATATGTACGTGTGTGTATGAGAGGAAGGGAGACCAGCGCTGTCAGCGCCCAACATCCAGAGACGCTGGACAGACAGCTGATGGTAGGCCCCACGTATATGGACGGTTTTGATGTAACACATACATCATGTGGTGGGGCCCACAGTTCTTACTCACGTCAATATATATCTGTTGTTTAGCCGACGTGAGGTACACTATCCAATCTTCTCCCACCGTCCATGGATTGGACTGTGCGGATACAACACATAAGATCGAGGTGGGGTCTATTTGGGTGGGCCATGTAGCTCCATCATCACCCCAAGAAAATGAAAGAGAGAGAGAGAGAGAGGGAGACGAGATGGAGAGGTGGGACCCCGCCATTATGGGTCCTCCATTTCTTACATTACATACTCCAAACGGGTCCCGCCACATGTGGTCCCAAAAATGAAATTTAACGGTGGATCACCCACCTATTGCACTCCTCCTTGCCCCCTTAACCTCCTTAGCTCTATGCTTAACCTTCGACGGTGGATGGAGTTTTGATGGTGGGGATGAGAGATTGGGTGGTAGAGAAGTGGGCCACACTTGGCTTGCTCTTGGAAGGGTTGGACGTTTGGAATTTGTGGCTTGGAAAATGAGTTGAGAATGAGAGAGGGAGAGGCGATTGATTGATAAGATGGTTTGTAAGGAAAGGGGATGGAGAGGTATGGGTGTGTTTGAATTTTTGTAAAAGAGGGATGGGTAGGGGAGAGAGAGAGAGTTGACTTGTGAAAAAAGGAGGGATGGGAGTTGGTACTTGTGGTAGGGTGAGGTGGCATGGAGTATGGGTTTGTGTACTTGATTTGATGTGACATGTCGTAAAGATTCTCTCAAAATTTGTAATGCACGACGTTTCTTTGAAATGAACGCGGACCCACATCTCCTGACCCGGGTATCAGATCGGTGCGTGAGTCGCGGCATTGGAACCGCGGCGATGGCGCAGTTGCTAGGGTACAAGTTTCAGGTCGAGCCGAATTCGGTATGTAGGTCTCGGCTTAGGATCGCGCGCAAATATCGGATACAAGTCGAGGGTTGCCAAAATTCGACCAGGAGGACCGCAGAAGCCTACGGAATGGTACGGTCTAGGATACGGGTCTTACAACTCTCCCCTCCAAATAAAAATTTCATCCTCGAAATTTACAGAACAGACAAGGGAAGAGGAAACATCATATATAAGTCAAGGCGTAATCTGTTTACATAAGGATGGGGATAGCGCTCTCTAATCTCAACCTTACGCTCCCAAGATGCCTCACCAACACTGTGGTGACCTCTACTAAACCTCAGATCATGGATCAGAAATGATCGAAACTAGGATACCTTACAACCTCACCATCTCACCAATGACTAATCTAACAAGCTCGTCCTAATGCCTAGTTGCATGAATCGTCGGCGACTCCTGACGACTGAGGGTCTTACAAAGCTGCATAAAACCCGCCCTAGGTCTGCTGGGGAGGTGTATGCCCCCCCCCCCCCCCTCCTTGTAGAAGAGGTTGTTGCTGCTGAAAATGGGGGCACTCACGCTTACGATGCCCCGTCTCACCACATCTGAAGCAAACGCTCGTAAACGGTCTCTTTGATAGTGCTGAAGGTGTTGGTGGCACTCAAAAGGATGGACGGTTCCTGTGTCTCTGTGGCCGTCAACGCTACTGCTGCTAAAAACTACCAGAGGGGATCTTCCTCTTCCGGTCTCCTCTGTGGTCACGAACCCTCTGCGAATCGCTCCATTCTGCCTCGTAAATCTAAGCCCTCTAAACTACCTGATCAAAGGTCAGGAGCATGTGTCCGACGACACGGCTCCTGAGGCCAAAACTTAAGCTGTTTTCAAAATGGAGGCCCTTCCGCCCCTCATCATCAACTAAATATGGCGCAAACCTCGATAGCGCCATAAAACGGGCCACGTACTGTGCCACGGACATGTCCCCTTGCACCAAAGTCTCGAAATCTAACGCTTTCTTACGACGAATGTGGTCGGGGAAGTACAGCTACTCAAATCGATCAATAAAATCCTCCCATGTCCAAATAAAATCAAGCCTTGCAACACGAGTAACGGAGGTCCACCAGTGCTCGGCCTCACCATAGAGAAGAAATACGGCCAACTGGACTCGCTTCGGGTTCGTACATGACACCGTATCAAAAATCTTCTCTACCTCGGAGTGCCATCTCTCAGCTGTTGTCGGGTCAAGTTCGCCCTGGAAATGCGGCTGATCGAACTGTTGGAACTCTTGAAGAAGGGCGCTCACTCGCTCCTGCTCTGCCTAGGCTAGCAAAACAACGGGGTGCCTGCCCAGCCCCTAGAGGGCGGTCGTCACAGCCTACAACATCTGCTATAAGTGGGAGGCACTCATAGGTACAGTTGGATCCGCACCGGTCTCAGGTGGAGGAACAACATCCTCAGTCTAGGGAGAAGGGATCTCTGGGGGTGGAGCTGGGGTCGCAGGTGGTAAAGCTAGAGCCTCATGTGGTGGAACGGGATTCGCTCGAGTCACTCTTCTGGGCGGCATGTCCTATAGGGAAGAATAAAGGCGCCTATCAACCTTGAGAAGTCTCGAAGGCACACACGTTAACAGTCTATAATAGAAGATCGCTAAGTTATTCAAACTCGGGACCTAATCAGTCTAAGTTCTCGACAATCATAGAGTGTAGGGTAGCTATCAACAAATAGGTGATGTTATCCTCAGGTATTCCCAAGTTATGTTCTGATACTAACTTCTGTCATGCCCCAAACTAGGAAATCGGATTCAGAGGAATCCTGATCGCCGAATCCGGTGCTGACAGCCTCCATAGTACCCAATTCTTGGCTCCCAGCGCCCATATGCCAGGTTCCAATCCTGGGATCTTACAAGGAGGATTTTCCAATGTACATTTTTCTCGTAAGAGGTAAAAACACAAGTTTACCCGAATCACAAAGGCAACATCATCATCACATATCCACTAATATAAACATTTAAATACAATACTGAAAGGGAAATACATATGTTAAAATCAAAACTCCATAAGTCAGCTACATGCTCCAAGCTCCACGATACTGTAACCTAACATTACCTGCACGCATCTATCGTGCATAAGCTTATAGAAAGCTTAGAGGGTGGTGTATGTGTGTGAGCAGTATATGCGTGCACAGAATGTAATATTAGAGTAAACAGAAATGCTGGTAAATCCACGAACCATATAATGTCAGAGTAAGCAGAAATACTGACAAGTCCATAAAAATATCATCAACCTCATCCAGGATATACGATGAAAAGACATAGCAAGCTAATGTCATATACTGAGAAAGCAATGAAAATCGGCTGTGTAATGTGGAAATATAATGAACCAGATATCAGATATCGAGGATGCAATACAATATACAATTCGAAAGAGCTACAGATACCATCAGCCTCATCTAGGTCATTTAAATGTAGAAACATAACAACCTAAAATGTCATATGCCGAGGATGTAATGCAATATGCAATATGTGGTGCGAATAAAATGACCAAGCTGCAGTGTGAAGTCGGGATGATAGTACGTGGTATCGCAGGCTATGAGGCATATCACAAAGAACTTCTATCCAAACCCGTCCCATACCTGAATTTGGATAGATAGACTCAACGTGGTAAGCTCCTGATCTCAGGTTAGTCACGCGCTCCAACCGAAATCCTGGCCATTGCAAAAGTATACATAACAATTTGTTGCGCACTACCAGCCTAAGTGGATAGTGAATGAATGAATGAATATAATACTGAGTATTAAACTCCTGCTCCACAAATCGGTACTGTACATCTCTGGAATCATCACCGGGGTCTAGTACACTCTACATGCAAATCGCCGCCCAATGACACGCGACCATGCAAGTGGAAGAGACCTTACTCTCCGCCTGACCAGTAGTCAGCCAATATCTACCCGGCACATCGATAGCGGACCTATTCACGAGCTAGTCAAACTCAGCCTAGCTATGCCCCCTACTCTCGGGCGGGTAAGGCCACATCCCCTCCCAACCGACCCGGACACAGTGGGAGACACGGCCTCCTGGTATTCGGCACTCGGGCGCTCATGTATCCACTTGGTCTCGATGTTGGGGCATCTCTTGTCCACGGAGGTTTAGAGACTTTCACCCACAGACATCCAAAGTGCCCAAATGCTCGAACCAAATATTTTCAGTATCCCATCTAGCCATCCACGACATGCCTGTGGAGGCTACGAGCCTGATGTCTCTAGGGCATACAATAATTGCAACACACAATACAAGATGCATGAGTCATACAATCCAGCCATGCATCAACCCTACGCATACCGTCTTCTCATGTGAGATAACCTCCGCCTATCAGAGAGTCTCATAACAATCTGCCTAATGACATATGCAATGGTCAACCACATCTCATAACAAACATGCACATGATGCGTATGGGCATGTATCATGATGCTATGCTGTCACATTCTCATAATCGGTATTAATAACCGGCATTGACAATGTGGACATTTAACCAACATTGCCCCCAAGGATTACCCCACATAGAGCCTAACATATAGTGGACCCATGGCCTCACACAAGCGCCTAACATACAACACCATGGGCCTCACTCGAGCGCATAATACAAATTACGATGGGCCTTTCACATGGGCCTAACATACATCACAATGGTCTCCATCGCTTGGCCCTCAAATGCATCACAATGGGCCTCATCCCAAAGGCCTCATATACATCATATTTGCCCTCAAACACAAGCCGAATGTGCATCGCAATGGACCTTAAATACGGGTCGCATATTCATCACATTGGGCCTCGACAATTGGCCTCGGTATCTGGCCTTGACAATTGGCCTATACAATTGGCCTCATCTGAATCGATCAATAATCAGCCTCGATGATCGGAATTGGCAATCGGCCACAACAATCAGAATCGATCAATAATTGGCCTCGATAATCGGAATCGGCAATCGGCCATAATGATCGAAATCGATCGATAATCGGCCTTAATGATCGAAATCGATCGATAATCAGAATCGGCAATCGGCCACAACAATAGGAATCGATCGATAATCAGAATTGGTAAATCGGTCACGTCAATCGAAATCGGCAATTGGTCATGTTAATCAGCCTCGATCGCTAATCAATAATTGGCCACGACAATCGAAATCGATCAATAATCGGAATCGGCAAATCAGTCACATCAATCTGAATCGATAATCAGTCATGATAATTGGAACGATTGATAATCAGAATCGCCAAATCTGTCACGTCAATCAGAATCGGCAATTTGTAATGATAATCGGAATCGATCGATAATGGAAATCGGCAAATCGGTCACGTCAATAGGAATCGGTAATCGGTCATGATAATCGGAATCGATCGATAATAGGAATCGGCAAATCGGTCACATCAATCGAAATCGGTAATCGCATTAACAAAAGGCCTAAGGGAAGGTCACAACGTGGACATTTAATCATCATTACCCATCAATGTGGACCTTTAACCAACGTTGCTCCCAAGGATTGGCCCACATAGAACGTATAGTGGGCCCATGGCCTTACACAAGGAACTAATATACATCGCCACATGTCTCACTCAAGGGCTTAAGACACATCACAGTGGGCCTCACTCATGGGCCACATATGCATCACATTGGGCCGGATATCTAGGCCTCAAATACATCACAATGGGCCGCTCATACATCATAAAGGGCCTTTTTACATGGGCCGCCAATATATCATAGTGGGCCTCATACACAAGCTGAATATGCAACACAATTGTAACGCCCTGAAAATCGGGGGTCGAGCAAAGCTCAACTCCCGAGTTCCAACGCATCACTTATGCAACAAAATGAATGATGATTGAATGTTGTCTGTATTAGTGCATTGAACATGAGTGAGATTAAGCCAAAACAGCATATCATACTCCAGAGACAGTTAAATTGCAAGCGGAAGACTGTGATTGATATATAAAATATAAAATATATATACTGTGGTGAGTCTCCAGAGTGTGATAACATTACCAGGTTAATTAATTACAAGTACAATTCCAACATATACCAAATGTGTAAGGTCCTCTAGTCAACATCCATGTAACCCCGTCGAACAAGGCACAACTCACACGAAGCCGCCAGAAAATAGCATATACGAGAAAGCATCCTCGTCGTCACAAAAGTCCAGCTCCGCCTCAGGAGTAGCATCGCCATCTGCAATCAGACAAAGTCTGATGGGTGTCCGGAACACCGTCCCGTAACGTGGGAGTGAGTGATAAACTCAATGGAACAATAAAGCATAGGTTAACATGTTATCAATTCAGTCAAGCAGTAATGATAAAGCAGTAAAGTCAAACACTCCTAAATACTCTTATTAATGCAAGTATGAAAATGCAGTCATGATGCATGCCCTCACCATCATACTCCCTCATGCGACACCATCTTACGTCCGTGGCATGCATTCATCCCTCAGTGCTCCACATCTTCCAGGTACATGCAGTGCGATGATGAGCATGATTACTGAGTTATTATTAGTCCTTTCCATACAGCAGTATTGGGAAACTAAGGTACCTTCCTTATATCATTCCCAAACAAGGATCCTATTTAGGGTGGTCAGTCCTAGATAATCTCATACGATGATGTGGTTCTAGGTCGCTGCAAGGGCTGTCAGGGCTGTTACACGGAATCGTTGCACCACTCCCCATCACCTTATCAATATAGGCCTAGTTTATACTCTGTTTACTACGGGAAGGCTCGTCGCATCTCCGCAGATTCAAAGTATGCTTGAGGTCACTACACCGGGTACGGTCAGGGCTGTCAGGGCTGTTCCACGGAATCGTTGCACCACTCCCCCATCACCCATCAAAGCAGTGTAGGCCGACAACTCGAATATAGTGTCCCATACCACCATAATCGGCTCACGAGTCTGGTTGCTCAATGGTCACTACGGAGAGGCTCGTGGCCCCAGCGTAGGCCGACAGCTCGACCACGGTGTCCCATACCACCATGCTCGGCTCATGAGTCTTAACGGATCGAGGTACCAAGGTTAACGGGGTTGCACTGGTAAGTTCGGTACCTTAGGTTCAAGCAGTAACGTCCAGACATGGTGAATATACATTAGACAGATCAGGTTACTTGATGAGCTCAACTAGCTTGTGCGCACGACAAGTTGAACGACATGAAGTACATAAGCACTTCATGTGGCCAACCACTATCGCCAACCGAAGTACGGCTCGGGTTCGTCGAACACATCTCACGTGGCGAATGAATCTCAGCCACGAATTCAATCCCGTTACCGATTGCCTGGACTATACAATAGCCCCAATCACATTCAAGTACAGAGAGTCAAAGCAGTAATGGATCAAGATTTCACTCATACAGTCATATATCCAATATCGCCCGCTTAGGGCTGCCAGGGCTGTTGCACGGAATCGTTACACCCCTCCCCCATCACCCTTCACGGCTCTTATGGAATACAACTTAAACATGAATATTCCATTTCATCCATCTAGCATATAAGATACTCAAGCAGTAATGGAGCAATAATTGCATAATTACAATCACATGAACATATTGAGAGGTGCAACACAATCATGAATTCACACACATTCATTCCACAGATAATACAGACATCTTATGGTAAACATACATGGAGGAAATCATACACATAAATAAGGTAGCCGAGATTCACATCTCAACCCTCATACAAGTACTCTTAAGTAACAACTAGCACATTCAGACATTTTCACAAATACATAGAACACATACATCACCATACATGGTGAGTGATGTTCACACATGTGTTAGGCCAAATCCCGTCACTAGGGAGTTGCCCCGTATATCACGTGCATATATCCATGACGGGTGATCATGGCATGCATGAATGCAGGTTCCATATCCGTTGGAACATTTTCACAAACACTTGGGCTACACATTTAACACATATATCGTATTTTTGCCGTGACGTGATTTAGCGCAAGTCCTTTCGCTAAGGAGTTGTCACACATATATTAAGCATATATTCATGACAATTAAACATGTTAAACATAAATCTAAATTTCATACGTATACGGTATTTTCTATAAATACGAAGAATACAGTATATTCAACATATCTTACTTATAACTGAAAAATGAAACGGACAACACTTTGTACATGTACAATAGCATGCAGATCATGAATCTATCATTATCTGACATTGAAAGCGTTGAAAACCATAACCTATACATCTAAAGTCCGCACCTTACATCGTAGAAGCGTAATAAACTCGATAGATTCACTAAGCTTTCGTATACGGCAGTTTGGCAACCTATAGAATGAAATAAATTACCTATCTCATCATTTGCAATGTTCATAACCCTAGATCAGATTAGGTTTAGGGTTTCTTACCTAGAAACGAAGTTGAAAACGTCGGGAAAGCGATAAGAACGATGTGGTTAGGTACGGATAGCAGCAGGGTAGAGTGGCAGGGAGATGCTCTCACAACTCTCAACCTTTCTCTCTCTTTTCTCTCTTCTCTCTCCTAAGTTTTCTTAAATTCGTATGGGCTGGATATGAGAGAGTTTAAGGTCCTTATATAGACTAAAAACTCTCCAAAATAGACTCAGGAACAAAGTATACTTAGGTTATGTCCAAAGGGAGACTGTTCCGTCTCAATGGAGCACTTTTGGAAGCCCTCCTTGAGCCAAAGGTTGGACTTAAGCTCACAGACATTGGATCTAGGTCGACTTAAGTTTTCATTCCAGTCGGGTTCTCAGATCACATGTGGCGGACCAGTTTCAGTTCAACGGTCACTGAAACTCGATCGGGGTTACAAGTACACGGACACATAGGGGCAAATATCCCTGATCCGAGGGTGTAATCTGGCCTGATTCTGACGGTCGGAATCCTTATAACTGATCAGCAAGCGACACGTGCCAAATTACTTAAATTTATATTTTATTTTTAATTAATTTCACATTTCTCACACTCTTCACTCCGGGCTCAAGCGAATAGCGCTGGGACATTATCTGGATTTCATTTCTGAGATGGTTGTCAAGCCCAGCAAGGCGGTCCTAACCGTTTAACTTCGCGTTAATCGGACCTTTGATGTGCGGTCCAGATCTGATACGGAGTTTCGTGATGCTCCCGAGAGCAGTCGGGTAATGAGATTTATCCTAGTTTTTAGGGTAACCTAGCGTCAATGATTCTACAAGTTTTGGGTCTTGCGGATCATATTTAAAGTGATTGGTGCTAATTTCACAGGTACTCTAGTTTAACACTAGCTAATTCTCGCCTAATTTCTAAAGGATTTAGTCCTGAGTGATTTCTGCCTGAGGTGATACTCGGGCCTTTGGTAGTTCGTATAGAAGGAGATTTAACTTATTAATACTCAACTGAATCGCGCCCTAATTACAACAGGAGAAGGTCCTAAGGTAGGAGAGGCTAATGTTCCAAATAGCTTATACGTTTGGTGGGGTTCTATAGGGGTAATGGTTAAAAGCCCATTTTATTTTTGTATTTACTAGTTACAACAATTTATAGTTTAAGTATTGTTCTTCATCACCTAAACCTTAAGATTAGTGTCTAATGTAAAAGTACTTAGAAAGATTTAAAGAACGAGGTGGTGAAAGGTGAGATTTGTGCAGGAAAAGGGTTAAAAAGCGATTTTAGATTATGAGATTGGGTTCTGACAAGTTAATAAGGTGCTAGGAGTGACCCATTGCCTAAGGACGTCTAATTCCAGGCTGGCATAAATTCAGGATGTTACAATCTACCCCCCTTAAAATAAAATTTTGTCCCCGAAATTACCTAAGGGTAATAAGGAAAGATTTAATTATTTCTTTTGCCTAAGTTTTATTGATTGCGAGTTTCTACACGTGGTAGGGTATATACTAGTCTGGTTCATTTTAGTCTACCCCCCTAAAAAATTTATTTCTTTATCCCTTGCTTTTATCTTGATGGTTTGCTATAATGGATTTCTTTCCCTATTTGGAGTCTTGACTTCGATTCCCTACTAGTTAGAGTAAGATAGTTGTTTTCAATGTTTGACCAACACGGAGAGACGGTTATAGTGGGCTTGATCCCGATACATCAATCATCTACCTGGCCAGGGTAGAAAGCTCATCGTATCCCTTCCTAGTCCTGGTAGATCCTGGTCTTCTGCTCGGCCAAGCAGTGAGTCCATTGGTAGTCGCCCAGAATTGAGAATTGGGTCAAGCCGCGAATGCTTCGCAGTTGTATATTTCAGTAACTCCGTAGTCCGATCACTCTAAAACCTTAGGGAATGTCCATCATTGAAAGGCTCAAATGTCCTATTTCTCAGGTTGCCCTTTAGGTCTTGATCTAAGAGAGTCCTCGATATTGTCTATGTCCAAGGAAATGGTGAGTCAAATCTTACTAGATCATCCTAAAATGGTTTCTCATAGTAGAACTTGCTAGGGCTTCTATTATGTTCATTTACAACGAGCACAGTTGTAGATACGTTGACCTTGGCTATTGTAACTCAGTTCGTACCCATTGTTAGGCCTATTCTGTAATATGAAATTGTTTAATACTTGAACCCTAATTGATTTTCTTTCATGACTTCATTATTGGCATTCTAAGGAAGATTTAGATCCTATTTAATGACCTAACCTTACGTATAACTGGGAGTAATTTCTTTCGATCCTGGGCCAGTGGGTAAGGGCCAACCATGCTTCCGTTGCGCCTATGAGCGGGTAGACGTATATACCTACTTAATTCAAGTGGGTTCATAACTTGTCTACACCCCTTAAAATTATTTCTATTCTCAGGGTTCAAGAATTTGTACATCGATCTATATGTCAGAACGAGGTGTAATTTAGGACCTATCCCTCACCTGAAATGGGATACGATCACCCAATACCTTGGTCTTCCTTTCATCGATGATGTGTACTATGTCGTTGGTACCTATGGTTATAGAAAGGAGCTAAAGATAATGGGCATTGTGGTTGATTTGAAGTATGGGTGTGAGTTTGTGGCAAGATGTCTAATTCTACCTAAGGAGTTTTGTCACGGTCCAGACTTATCCTATTTAATCATGTCTAGCTTAACAGGTAGGCTATCTTTCTACGTTCATATGCACAATATGTATGCCAACATGGCATGTGATTTGGGACCTAATTCCTTATTATCTGTTGCCCATTTGGGAAATTCCTTAGGCCTAAAAGGAGAAAGTCTCTATCGGCTATATACTCCTAATACTTCTCAAAGACAAAGTTATAAACGTTTAGTTGCAAGTGGTCAGGCCAACATGGAAGGAAAGTTGTGTAGTGGGTCTGAGTCGGTTAAGCCGAATAACTAAGTCTATTATTCAATTGGCTTAGTATAATTAATTAGTCCTTTACCTTCCTTAGCATAACTAGTAGTCTAGTCTTAATTTAGGAGTAGCGGTGATCCACTGGTTGTAATCCAAAGTCTATGCTTATACACTAGATGATTTTATATCATTTCTAATATAAGAAATTGTCTTATCGCTTAGGGTCAAAGTTGTCTGATCGAAATTGAGTTGCTTGAACTACAATGTAACTACGCTCGAGCACTTCACACATGACCACACCAACTAAGGAGGTCCTAGGGTTCACCTTATCAATCTATTGGATTTCCCCTACTGTTAGGTCGTTCGTATCTAGGAACACCACTCTAGGTCCAAAATTCCAAGGGCCTATTTGGCCAGTGGTCTTAAGTTGTATTAAATGGGCTTGCCTTGCTAATCCCTCCTTGGGATTGGGAATGACATGTTTGGTAGGAGGGTGGGGTGGGATAAAAATTAATTTTGTAGGCTTTGAAAAATGAACCTTGTGTCGAAAAGTATGAGATGGGATTTGCAAATCCCATGATGACGAATTTCTAAGTGTAATTTGAAAGAAAATCCCGGGATTTACTTTTAATTGCATATATTCCAAACATGGTATTGGAAAACATGAGATACACCCAATCCAAGGACAATACCTTACACATGCATTTATTGTTACTTTTACAATTCCATTCACCTTAAACTCACCTAATGCAATTGGCCGAACGGGCCCTAAATGTCCTAAACATTTGGAGGTTGTGAAGGTTATGGGACACAAGATCGTTGAAGCACACTATGGTATGTGTGTATTCAAAAACAAGGAGGAATGCAGAGAGTTGAAGAAATGAAGAAGATTAGAAGAGGGATTGTTGGGTTTTGGAATCTTGAGCTACAAAAGGGGATGTGTAGGATCAAATGAAAGGGGTTGAAGAAGGAAATATGAAAGGATGAGATGGCTAACGGGTACTACACGAATTTGAGCCTCAAGTGGGGGTATGAGAGCTCAAATGAGAGAGAATGGAGAGGGTAGGGGGATAACTATTGTTGTGAACGATGGAGGGGTATAGGTTGTGACAGAAAGCGACGGAATGGGCAATTGGAGGGACGGTTTGAGAGAGAAAACAGAAAATATTGAAGGAAAGGGAGAGCTTGGAGGAGTGTTTGAGAGAAAGGGGGCAAAAAGACGTGAAATAGGGGCCCCCACGCAATTTCAAGGGCCCCACACGTGTCCAGGGGTCGGGCTGACACCGACCCGCGCCAACCCGACCGGCCCGTACAAAGGGGACCGCGGTCAACCGCGGTGAGCGCGGCGCCGCCGCGGTCCTCTGGACTAGGTACGGTGGCCGCCGCGGTAGAGTGGTGGCCACCCCCTCCCAGGGCGCCAAATGTACCCCGGGTCCACCGTGGGTCTCCCCGGATTGTATCAATTCGGCCCCGACTCTGTTTCGAGTCGTTTCGGGTCATTTCGGGTATTTTCTGATACATAATGGTGTTTACCAATTTTCAACGGCTGGAATGGGGTGAGTTGTGATCTAAACCCGTCAATAGACGGTGTAGAAGTGATCCGGGATCATTTCATGCAATCATTGAGGCCTACGGGTCCAATCTCTACGGTTAATCTCAACCAATTGTGCTATTTGGCGAAATTGGAGAACCTAAGTCAGTTTCTACATTCCTTCGCTCCCTCTTAAGTCAGAGTGCATTAGTACATCGTGATACCATAACCTAGGTCCGGTATAATCCAAATCATGCTTTGATACCATCTTGTAACGCCCTAAAATCGGGGGTCGAGCAAAGCTCAACTCCCGAGTTCCAACGCATCACTTATGCAACATAATGAATGATGATTGAATGTTGTCTGTATTAGTGCATTGAACATGAGTGAGATTAAGCTAAAACAACATATCATACTCCAGAGATAGTTAAATTGCAAGCAGAAGACTATGATAGATATATAAAATATAAAATATATATACTATGGTGAGTCTCCAGAGTGTGATAACATTACCAGGTTAATTAATTACAAGTACAATTCCAACATATACCAAATGTGTAAGGTCCTCTAGTCAACATCCATGTAACCCCGTCGAACAAGGCACGACTCACATGAAGCCGCCAGAAAACAGCATATACGAGAAAACATCCTCATCGTCACAAAAGTCCGGCTCCGCCTCAGGAGTAGCGTCGCCATCTACAATCAGACAAAGTCTGGTGGGTGTCCGGAACACCGTCCCGTAACGTGGGAGTGAGTGATCAACTCAGTGGAACAATAAAGCATAGGTTAACATGTTATCAATTCAGTCAAGCAGTAATGATAAAGTAGTAAAGTCAAACACTCTTAAATACTATTATTAATACAAGTATAAAAATGCAGTCATGATGCATGCCCTCACCATCATACTCCCTCATGCGTCACCATCTTACGTCCACGGCATGCGTTCATCCCTCAATGCTCCACATCTTCCAGGCACATGCAGTGCGATGATGAGCATGATTACCGAGTTATTATTAGTCCTTTCCATACAGCAGTATTGGGAAACTAAGGTACCTTCCTTATATCATTCCCAAACAAGGATCCTGTCTAGGGTCATCAGTCCTAGATAATCTCATACGATGATGCGGTTCTAGGTAGCTGCAAGGGCTGCCAGGGCTGTTACACAGAATCGTTGCACCACTCCCCCATCACCTTATCAATACAGGCCTAGTTTATACTTTGTTTACTACGGGAAGGCTCGTCGCCTCTCCGCAGATTCAGAGTATGCTCGAGGTCACTACACCGGGTATGGTCAGGGCTGTCAGGGCTGTTACACGGAATCGTTGCACCACTCCCCCATCACCCACCAAAGCAGTGTAGGCTGACAGCTCGAATATAGTCTCTCATACCACCATAATCGGCTCACGAGTCTGGTTGCTGAATGGTCATTACGGGGAGGCTCGTGGCCCCAGTGTAGGCTGACAGCTCGACCACGGTGTCCCATACCACCATGCCCGGCTCATGAGTCTTAGCGGATCGAGGTACCTAGGTTAACGGGGTTGCACTGGTAAGTTCGGTACCTTAGGTTCAAGCAGTAACGTCCAAACATGGTGAATATACATTAGACAGGTCGGGTTACTTGACGATCTTGACTAGCTTGAGCGCACGACAAGTTGAACGACATGAAGTGCATAAGCACTTCGCGTGGCCAACCACTATCGCCAACCGAAGTACGGCTCGGGTTCGTCGAACACATCTCACGTGGCGAATGAATCTCAGCCACGAATTCAATCTCGTTACCGATTGCCTGGACTATACAATAGCCCCAATCACATTCAAGTACAGAGAGTCAAAGCAGTAATGGATCAAGATTTCACTCATACAGTCATATATCCAATATCGCCCGCTTAGGGCTGCCAGGGCTGTTGCATGGAATCGTTACACCCCTCCCCCATCACCCTTCACGGCTCTTATGGAATACAACTTAAACATGAATATTCCATTTCATCCATCTAGCATATAAGATACTCAAGCAGTAATGAAGCAATAATTGCATAATTACAATCACATGAACATATTGAGAGGTGCAACACAATCATGAATTCACACACATTCATTCCATAGATAATACAGACATCTTATGGTAAACATACATGGAGGAAATCATACACATAAATAAGGTAGCCGAGATTCACATCTCAACCCTCATACAAGTACTCTTAAGTAACAACTAGCACATTCAGACATTTTCACAAACACATACATCACCATACATTGTGAGTGATGTTCACACATGTGTTAGGCCAAATCCCGTCACTAGGGAGTTGCCCCGTATATCACGTGTATATATCCATAACAGGTGATCATGGCATGCATGAATGCAGGTTCCATATCCGTTGGAACATTTTCACAAACACTTGGGCTACACATTTAACACATATAACGTATTTTTATTGTGACGTGATTTGGGGCAAGTCTTTTCGCTAAGGAGTTGTCACACATGTATTAAGCATATATTCACGATAATTAAACATGTTAAGCACAAATCCAAATTTCATACGTATACGGTATTTTCTAGAAATACGAAGAATACAGTATATTCAACATAGCTAACGTATAACTGAAAAACGAAACGGACAACACTTTGTACATCTGCAATAGCATGCAGATCATGAATCTATCATTATCTGACATTGAAAGCGTTGAAAACCATAACCTATACACCTAATGTCCACACCTTACGCCGTAGAAGCGTAATAAACTTGATAGATTCGCTAAGCTTTCGTATACGGCAGTTTGGCAACATATAAAATGAAATAGATTAGCTATTTCATCATTTACAATGTTCATAACCCTAGATCAGATTAGGATTAGGGTTTCTTACTTAGAAATGAAGTAGAAAACGCCGGGAAAGCGATAAGAACGATGTGGTTAGGCACGGATAGCAGCAGGGTAGAGTGGCAGGGAGATGCTCCCACAACTCTCAACCTTTCTCTCTCTTTTCTCTCTTAAGTTTTCTCAAATTCGTATGGGCTGGATATGAGAGAGTTTAAGGTCCTTATATAGGCTAAAAATTCTCCAAAATAGACTCATGAATAAGGTATACTTAGGTTATGTCCAAAGGGAGACTGTTCTGTACCAATGGAGCACTTCTGGAAGCCCCCCTTGAGCTAAAGGTCGGACTTAAGCTCACAGACATTGGATCTAGGTCGAGTTAAGTTTTCGTTCCAATCGGGTTCTCAGATCACACGTGGCGGACCAGTTTCAGTTCAACGGTCACTGAAACTCTATCAGGGTTACAAGTACACGGACACGTAGGGGCAAATATCCCTGATCCGAGGGTGTAATCTGGCCTGATTCTGACGGTCGGAATCCTTATAACTGATCATCAAGCGACACATGCCAGATTACCTAAATTTATATTTTATTTTTAATTAATTTCACATTTCTCACACTCTTCACTCCAGGCTCAAGCGAATAGTGCTGGGACATTATCTGGATTTGATTTCTGAGATGGTTGTCAAGCCCACAAGGCGGTCCTAACCGTTTAACTTCGGGTTAATCGGACCTACGATGTGCGGTCCAGATCTGATATGGAGTTTTGTGATGCTCCCGAGAGCAGCCGGGTAATGAGATTTATCCTAGTTTTTAGGGTAACCAGCGTCAATGATTCTACAAGTTTTGGGTCTTGCGGATCGTATTTAAAGTGATTGGTGCTAATTTCACAGGTACTCTAGTTTAACACTAGCTAATTCTTACCTAATTTCTAAAGGATTTAGTCCTAAGTGATTTTTGCCTGAGGTGATACTCGAGCCTTTGGTAGTTTGTATAGAAGGAGATTCAACTTATTAATACTCAACTGAATCGCGCCCTAATTACAACAGGAGAAGGTCCTAGGGCAGGAGAGGCTAATGTTCCAAATAGCTTATTCGTTTGGTGGGGTTCCATAAGGGTAATGGTTAAAAGCCTATTTTATTTCTGTATTTTCTAGTTACAGCAATTTATAGTTTAAGTATTGTTCTTCATCACCTAAACCTTAAGATTAGTGTCTAATGTAAAAGTACTTAGAAAGATTTAAAGAACGAGGTGGTGAAAGGTGAGATTTGTGCATGAAAAGGGTTAAAAAGTGATTTTAGATTATGGGATTGGATTCTGACAAGTTAATAAGGTGCTAGGAGCGACCCATTGCCTAAGGACGTCTAATTCCAGGTTGGCAAAAATCTGGGATGTTACAACAATGGGCCCCATACACAAGCCGAACCATAAGTAGTCGAGGACATAATGATCGAAAGATCATCGGGACCCTTCCACAAATAGCAGTGGTGACAATGATCTCCACCGTTAAAACTCCACAGGGTCCACCATAGCATTTATTTTCCATCCAATCCGTTCATACGGTCACAAAGACCTAGTTTAAGAGGAAAAACAAATATCATTTTGATCCAAAACTTCTGTGCTCCCAAGGAGTTTCAATGGTGGACGATCAATCCCACACTGATTATTGCGGTGTGGTCACCTGACAAATGGTTGGATGAAACATATACATCAAGGCATGGTCCACTGTAATATTAGATCTGTCTTATTTTTAGTCTCAAGCCTTAACACAAGCTAGCCAAATGGATGAACGGCTGGATAGTCCTCAGTATCAGGGTGGGCTGCTGGATGGCGTGGCTAAAACATATACATTAAAGTGGGATCTCCACTGTCCTAGTCAGTGGATGGTGGAGATGGACGGTCTGGATGTTACACATACCCCATGATCAGACCCTCTTGCTGGTGTCACCACAGCATGTAGGTGGGACCCACAGAGTTGTTGACGTCAGTGCACCAACCCCACAGCTGGTGCGAGGTACGCCAGTCAATCTGCTTCTAACCACGTCCTGGATTGGACGGTGTACACAGCCACATATCAAGGTGGGCTCCACCGTCCATAGTTGGACAGTGGATGAATGGATGAGATACAAGCATCTGGTGGGTTCCATGTGGAAGTATCCCACCATCTCATCCCTTTAAATATAATATATATATTATATTATATTATATTAGATATATATGGTAACCCAATCTGGACGGTGCAAAATTCTTTTATATTAAAGGTGTGTTCCACTCAGAAGTTGCCGACCATCATAAGGTAATATAATATCTTATATTATATTATATTAATATATATGTACGTGTGTGTATGAGAGGGAGGGAGACCAGCGCTATCAGCGCCCAGCGTCCAGAGACGCTGGACGGACGGCTGATGGTAGGCCCCACGTATACGGACGATTTTGATGCAACACATACATCATGTGGTGGGGCCCACAGTTCTTACTCACGTCAATATATATCAGTTGTTTAGCTTACGTGAGGTACACTATCCAATCCTCTCCCACCGTCCATGGATTGGACGGTGTAGATACAACACATAAGATCGAGGTGGGGTCTATTCGGGTGGGCCATGTAGCTTCATCATCACCCTAAGAAAATGAAAGAGAGAGAGAGAGAGAGAGAGAGAGAGAGAGAGAGAGAGAGAGAGAGAGAGGAGAGGAGGGACCCCGCCACTATGGGTCCTTCATTTCTTACATTACATACTCCAAATGGGTCCCACCACATGTGGTCCCAAAAATGAAATTTAACGGTGGATCACCCACCTATTGCACTCCTCCTTGCCCCGTTAGCCTCCTTAGCTCCTATGCTTAACCTTTGACGGTGGATGATGGAGTTTTGATGGTGGAGATGAGTGATTGGGTGGTAGAGAAGTGGGCCACACTTGGCTTGCTCTTCGAAGGGTTGGACATTTGGAATTTTATGGCTTGGAAAATAAGTTTGAGAAATGAGAGAGGGAGAGGTGATAGATTGATAAGAGATGGGTGTTGTAAGGAAAGGGGATGGAGAGGTATGGGTGTGTTTGAATTTTTATAAAAGAGGGATGGGTAGGGGAGAGAGAGAGTTGACTTGTGGAAAAAGGAGGGATGGGATTGGTACTTGTGGTAGGGTGAGGTGACATGGGGTATGGGTTTGTGTACTTGACTTGATTTGATATGACATGTCGTAGAGATTCTCTCAGAATTTGCGACGCGTGGCGTTTCTTTGGAATGAACGTGGGCCCACATCTCCTGACCTGGGTATCACATCGGTGCGCAAGTAGCGGTGACGGCGCGGTCGCTAGGGTACAAGTTTCGGGTCGAGCCAACTTTGGTATGCAGGTCACAAGTTAGGATCACGCGCAAACGTCGGATTCAGGTCGAGGGTTGCCGGAATTCGACCGGGAGGACCGCGGAAGCCTATGGAATGGTATGGTCTAGGATACGGGTCTTACACTTCCTCTCTCTCTCTGATATCTCTCTCGCTGACCGTTGTCGAACGCCCTAACCACGCACGCCCTCTCTCTCTCTCTCTCTCTCTCTCTCTCTCTCTCTGAAGCTCAGTTGACCGTGAAGTATCTCTCTCTCTCTCTCTCTCAATCTCAATACCGATTTAGGGATTTGGGGATTTAGGGATTTAGGGTTGGATGGCAAATAAACCTTACATTGGACCCTAGGAAGTTTTTAATAGTGTCCATGGACCCTACGCCTATCAATAGAATGGGCCCTACGACTATCAATAGAATGGGCCACGATGGGGCCAATACATGTATACGTTGTGGGGCCCACTAACCCACGTGAAAGTGGCCCACCATAGAGTTTATTTGCCATCCAACCCGGTGTTAATCTAAAATATGATGTTTAGTGGGGTTTTTTTTCCTGTTTATGACACTTGAGTAGAAGATCAGAATGGTGAAAAGGGTGGGCAGCACCAGGAAGATCAACAGGATGGAAAATTGGAACAATCTTTACATTGGTTGGGTTACACCTATCCAATTGACAGACCATCATCCTTGAAATGATTTCCAGGGTGTAGTCTGCTTGATGAATGGACCATCCGGGTTTTATCCTCTGTTAATTTATATGATGTGACCAACTTTTGCAAGGCATGACTATCAAAACCTTACTAGAAATGATTTCCAGGGTGTAGTTTGCCTTGATGTGTGTATTTTGTATCAACCCTGTCCATCCATGCTTTTAGATCATTTTGGGACATGATCCCAAAAATGAAGAAGATCCAATTACCAGGTGGACCATAATTTAGGAAACAGAGATGATTGAACATCCTACCATTAAAAACTTCTTTGGGCCCACCTTAATGTTTCCATAGTATTTATTTATTTGCCATCCAATCTGTTGATAAGGTGACAAAAGCCTGGATGATGTTGACCCACCCAAGTCATAAACCATGATGATGATGATGCCACAAATAATAAAATATTATAAAAGCCGACAAAGTGCCATATTGCACCCCATGGCCTACTATCAGAAATGGCAATACACAATCATGCATTCCATACCAAAGCACATTGATTCATAGCCAAGGACATTCATGAAGATATAGCTATCGGAGAACCATTAGTAAGAAATGTGGTCTGAATGGTACTTAGATCAGTATATTGTATAATCTAGGGAAATCAACTTCAACATGCCACCCATCTGATGCAGGACTATTGGATCAACAATCAAGGTCCACTGCCTGACCCCTTGTTGCTTGAACCCCACCAAATAAAGGGTCTGAGTGGACTATAGGAAATCTTATAGTACAGTTGACATGTGGCTCCATAAGATCAATCAGTTAGCAAAAGCAATGGACTGATTGGACTGTGGAGGCCAGCACATCGAACCAGCAATTTCTACGAGCTACATACAAACGTGTAAAGAAAAGGCTATTGTACAAAGTACATAGCCACAAGGACCATATAGTTTGTATCTTTTAGTGTTACTTGGGAGTCTTTAGGCTAGTTTCCTCTTGTTATCTTCTTTTCTTGCATTTTATCGATTAGTTTCAGACAATTCAATTAAGCTATTTGTGAGGGCTAGTAGGATCAAGTTCTGGTATCCTTGGATTTTACCAAGGCTATAAAAGCATAGCCATTTAAACAAATTCCTCTTTTTCTATGTTTCTTGATACTAGAAACAATGTTTTGAAGAGACTTCCAAAATTTTAGAACCGAAAGTCTTCTACACTCTCTATGGTGAAATTCCACATACTCATCCCCAATTTTTAATTTTCCATTATTCGTTGCTGCCATTGAGTGATTAATGAATGACTGAGAGCTTCAATCACCTAAGGTGAAATTTTGTTTTCAAACTTCCTACATAGTCTATTATTCTTCTAGAAGTTTTGGTTCCATGTTTGGGTGCTTCATTGATTGGTATCAGAGCAAGTACCTTCCTTAGGCAACCTTTTTTTCTCATTTTTCATCCTTTATCAACACAAAATTTGTCCATCACTCATAAACCTAACCCTAAATTTAGCCGTTGATCCTCAACAGTACAACCCAAAGCCCTAGGCTCAACCTCAAATCCTTTACTACATCCCAATACCCTAACCAAAATCCAAACTCCAGGCCTCAAACCCCTGTCAAAAGCCTAACCACAGTCCTAAACACCAATCAACCCTCACCCAACAGCAATTCCACCACTACAACAATCAACCGTAGCTTCTTGACCTATCCTATAGTCCTTATAACTTAAAATCCAGTCCTCCAAAGCACTCCCGCAGCAACCTTAGCATTAATACAGCATCTACGCCAACCAAAGGCCACCTATAACCCTAAATAGTTTGTAAATCCTAGCTATAGGCCCTGTCTAAAACCCAGTCTCCATGCAACCATATTTCAACCACTGCCTATGCTGCACACCTAAATCCCCCTTCAGTCTAAACTTATATGCGAAATTCTAATATGCAGCATTTTGACACTTCCAAATCTATGCAGAAATTGCTCACAGGACTGTCCAAATATGTTCCTATCCAAACTGAAAACTTAATCCACCTCAATTCAATTTCAACCCCACCACCACCCAGAAATTGTCCTGTAACAGTTATTTTCCAACACTTTCCTAACCACAATTCCGTCTGGAGAATGTGGCAAGGATTCGCTGATCCGACCTGGGAAAGTCCCATCCAAGCCCTCCCTGAATAAGGTATGATAAGGCTAGCAAATAGAGAAAGGAAACTCAAGGCTAACTGAAATGGCTAAGCTATATGTCCTAGAGGAGGGGGGGAGGGGGGTGAATAGGACTATGCCAAATTAAAATAAAATCAGCAGAATAAAGATAAATAGATAGCCTTACAATTATATAGCAATTCACAATGCTGAAATCAAATCAACCTTTCTAAATAAGAATTGAGAGGTTGATACAAATTCAGTTCTAAGGACAACCTTACACCATAATAAACACAGGCTTATGGTAGGACAACCTTATTTCTAGAACGTCTTTTGAATCAATAACTCAATCTGAATAGAAATAACTAAATAGCAAGGAATTGAAATAAAGTACAGAAATAAATATCTAACTTATTACAACAATCTCCACACTTGCTTGAAATATAAATTGTTACAACATTCACATCCACACGTACATTCCACAAAATTGAATGATAAATGATATGAAATTTAAGCAAGCAATCAATCCACAAGACAAAGAGTTATAGTGGTTCGCCTTTGTGTACACCAACTGTCTTTCAACAGCCACACAGAATGCGATCCACTCCTAATATTCTCACATAGGGGATATTAGCGTTCACTATCAAATAAGTTTTCACAGGTTCACCCAAAACCTTTACAATTGTGTCTTTTTAACTTGGGCTTACACAATTCAAAAACCCGTACTTTTGAGTTTTCTAGCTCTCCTCAGATAACCACACAAATTGAGATTTTTCTGGCGAATCTCAAACAAAAATCAAAATTGAATGGAATTTACAAAATCATAAAATACCTGGATTTCTCCTTTTCGTAGCAGCCCGGTAGAACCAATCGGAGTAGATGTTCGAATATAGAAGTTCAACGTCCACTACTCACTTTAATATGGTTCT
Organism: Magnolia officinalis; assembly: GCA_021015155.1. NCBI lineage: Eukaryota > Viridiplantae > Streptophyta > Magnoliopsida > Magnoliales > Magnoliaceae > Magnolia > Magnolia officinalis. The sequence goes on from JAJHSJ010000007.1 coordinate 67,982,224, forward strand.
AAGTTCTAATTGATTTTAGATTTAAACCAGTTGGGCGTAGCTATATTTGATTTTGATTCCAAGAAGAAGGAATAAGGCAATTCCTCTTTTCAAATGAGATTGGAATACAGGAACAAAACCAAATTAAATAAGCTAGCAAAAAGAGAAAGCAATTATGCACAAAGTAGCTTAAAAATAAACACAAACTTATCTCAGAGTGGAGCCTTAAATTCACTTAATTTTCAATATAAAACTCTGAAATTCGTATGCTATTTATAGCTAAAGAAATTCGTATTCGACTGGACCTAGGGTCACCACGACTGGTCCTGGAATAAACCGATTTTTGAATTTTTAAGCGCGATTGCATCAATCCGTTGTACGACCGGTCGTAGGTAGTCCACAACTGGTCGAAGGCAGTCCACGACCGGTCGAGACCCCTCTACGACTGGTCGTGCGACACTTGATTTAGTCGCTGGAGTTTGAGTCGAAGTTTTACGACTGGTCGAAGGTCGAGTCGAGACCATCCCACGACCGGTCGAGCAGACTCCAGGACTGGTCGTAGCCGAACCAGAAAATCTGATAAATTACAACAATTCTAGGACTGGTCTTGGAACTTCTTAGACTGGTCGAAACAGTGCTAGGACTGGTCGAACAAAGTCTAGGACTAGTCTCAGAATAGACTAAATTCATGTAATAATATTCAATTGAATTATGTAGCCAAAGTGACCTACCCTAAGGTCAATCTAAGGTTTATCATACCTGGGATATGAAGCATAGACATTAAACACTACATCTGTTTAGACTTTTATCATTACGAAGCTTGAGTCTTGATCTTGAGTTCTTCTTTATGTAGCTTGACTACTTCACAAGCTTTGAAGTTAATGTCACTTGTACTTAAGTCCCGTACTTATATTTGAATCTTGAACTTCCACTTGCACTTGATCTTGAACCTTGACACTGAGCTCTTCTTCAATATCTTCTACATTGTAGATTGAACTCTCATGAAGCTTGAAGAATTCTTTGAACTAGACTTCAAGTGTTAACATGGTGTCTCGTACAGATTTATCAAGATATAAACACAAGACATACAAAGAAGTTTTGGCACACAAAATTTGACAATCAAAGAGGAATCAAATCATAGCACTTACACTAACAAGCACGACTAAGCCTACCCATATGCTTCTGAGAAGAAGGGGACAAATATTCTTTGAATAGTCGGAACTCATTGTGGATTTACTATAACTATAGGAGCTTAGTTGGTAGCTGCATAACCTACACGCAACCTTCTAAATAGAAATATCCTGATGTTTCTGTTTATCCACATCATCTATTCTCTATCATACTACATAATAAGATTAGTTGCATTAAATGCAAGAGTCATCTTTGGTGTGGTATGCTTGAGTATTGGATATACTTCATTTTTTATGCACATACCTTAAAATGATTTGAGAGAAGTGAATAACGGCATGAACAAAACGGATACATCAAGGTGGGCTCACCTACACAACTACCTGTTTATGGCTAGAGAGGGCAAGGGTAGGACACATTTTACATCCATCATAATGTTTATGTTTCCGACCCTGTGGGCCTCACATACCTTCCGACCCTAAACAAATGGCAATAAATGAAAGAAATCAGCTAGTAACCCCTGTTTGTGTCCTTTTTGAAGTGATTTGCCATTTGTTTTCCTCCTAGTAACCCCTATTTGTATCAATGGATCATAGGAGATCCTGTTAACACTTTTTTGAAGGATTTTTTTGTCTCTTACACATGCAACCTCTTCTCTTTTAAATTAGGCCTTAAAGATTGCATTTGTAACTGGGTAGACATTTTTTTCCTAGAAGTCATCGGAATTTGTTTACTTAGCATTGTATTTCTCTTCTCAGTATGAAGATAAAATGTGCATATTGTTTCATTACCTTCTGTTGCCAAAAATGGTCCTTACAAACCTTATGGATAGACCCAGATCTGCGTCAGAGCTATCCAGATAGTAGTTATTCTATGTGATTAATGAGTCGCATTTCTTTAGTTGGACTTGGAGAAAGGAATGATGGACTGCTTATACGCAAAATGTGAGTTTGCAATTAGCTTTATTACAATGCCTCATTTCATAAGCTGAAAATTTGTCATTGAGTTCGTGTTTTATGTTCGGTTAGTTCGTGACATATATCATCTACAGACTAGAGACAAGCAATCATATGCTATTGACTTCCTCACATCATCATAAAGGATTGATGAACTATTCATTTGTGATTTTTTGAGAAATTTAACTGACTCATTTTATGGACAACATAAGTGCTATCTAGTCGCTACATGTGATAGAGACTACAGACTAGAGACAAGCAATCATATGCTATTGACTTCCTCACATCATCATAAAGGATTGAGAACTATTCATTCGTGATTTTTCGAGAAATTTAACTGACTCATTTTATGGACAACATAAGTGTTATCTAGTCGCTACATGTGATAGAGACTTGAAGTTGCATAGCATTTTTAGGAAATATTTTGAACATATTAGGATGGATTAGGAAAATGAAAGATTACTTTGTCTAGTTCATGCCTATTAGTCTCATATCTACTTGAAGAAGAAAAAGACCTGGATGTGCGCCGCAGCTATTCGGATGTTGAGCGGGGATCCCTGGAAGGTGGGAACTACTATTATGACCATGATGAAGCTGTCCATTTCCTATGGACAACATTGGAGTGGCCTGACTATTAGGATAGGTCGTGTTTATGTATTAGCTCGAATTTATTGAAGCAAACCCAGATGTGCGTTGGAGCTATCTGGATGTTGACCGGGGGTCCCTGGAAGGTGTGAACCGTTGTTATGACCATCATGAAGCTATCCATTTCCTATAGACAGCATTGGAGTGGCCTGGCCATTTGGACAGGTCGTGTTTATGTATTAGCTCGAAATTGATGGAGCAGACCCGGATGTGCGTCAGAGCTATCCAGATGTTGAGCGGGAGTCCCTTAAAGATGGGAACCGCTGTTATGACCATGATGAAGCTGTCCATTTCCTATGGACAACAATATTGGAGTGGCCTGGCCATTTGGACAGGCCTTATTTATGTATTTGCTCGAAATTGATGGAGCAAACCCGGATGTGCATCGGAGCTATACAGATATTGAGGGGGCGTCCCTAGAAGGTGGGAACTACTGTTATGACCATGATGAAGCTATCCATTTCCTATAGACAACATTGGAGTGGCCTGACCATTTGCACAGGCTGTGTTTATATCTGTATTTGCAGGGACCACACCCTTAACCTAAACCACACCCTAAACCTATAACCTAAACTTAAACCTTAACCTATAACCTAAACTTTAACCTATAACCTATAACCTAAACCTATAACTTATAACCTAAACTCAATTCCCTAAACCTTAACCTATAACCTAACCTAAACCTAAACCTATAACGTAAATCTAAACCTTAACCTATAACCTAAACTTTAACATATAACCTATAACCTATAACCTAAACTCAATTCCCTAAACCTTAACCTATAACCTAAACTTTAACATATAACCTATAACCTATAACCTAGACTCAATTCCCTAAACCTTAACCTATAACCTACATTTAATTTCCTAAACCTTAACCCGAATTCCTAGACCTAAACCGAAAACCTAAATGTATTCTCAAATCCCTAACCTAAACCTATACCTAAACTTGAAAACCCAAACCTAAACCTAAAACCTAAATGTATTCTCAAATCCTTAACTTATAACCTATAACCTAAAACTTAAACCTAAACCTAAAACCTAAATGTATCCTCAAATCCTTAAACCTAAACCTACACCTAATCCTAATCTCAACTCCTTAACCTAAACCTAAACTTGAAAACCCAAACCTAAACCCAATCTTGAACCCGAACCCAATTTCCTAAACCTAAACCTAAACCTATTCTCAATTCCCTAAAGCTATAACCTATAACCTAAACCTAAACCTAAACCTATAACCTTAACCTAAACCTAAAACCTAAATGTATTCTCAAATCCCTAAACCTACACCTAATCCTAATCTCAACTCCCTAACCTAAACCTAAACCTAAACTTGAGAACCCAAACCTAAACCCGATCCCGAACCCAAATCTGAATCCCTAAACCCTTATCCTAAACTTAAACCTATAACATAAACCTATAACCTAAACTTAATTCACTTAACTTAAACCTACACCTTAACCCAAACATATAACCCGAACTCGAACCCGAACCCGAATTCCTAAACCTAAACCTAAACCTAAACCTATTCTCAAATCCCTAAACCTATAACCTAAAGCTAAACCTAAACCTATAACCTATAACCTATTCTCAAATCCCTAAACCTATAACCTAAACCTAAACCTAAACCTATAACCTAAACCTATAACCTATAACCTAAACCCAAATCTAAACCTATAACCTTAACCTAAACCCATAACCTAAACCTAAACCTTAACCTATAACCTAAACCTATTACCTATAACCTAAAACCTAAACCCAAACCTAAACCCGATCCCGAACCCGAACCCGAACCCAATTTCCTAAACCTAAACCTTAACCTATTCTCAATTTCCTAAAGCTATAACCTATAACAGAAACCTAAACCTATAACCTAAACATATAACCTAAACCTAAACCTAAAACCTAAATGTAATCTCAAATCCCTAAACCTAAACCTACACCTAATCCTAATCTCAACTCCTTAACCTAAACCTAAACCTAAACCTCTAACCTAAACCTATAACCTAAAAGCTAAATGTAATCTCAAATTCCTAAACCTAAACCTACACCTAATCCTAATCTCAACTCCTTAACCTAAACCTAAACTTGAAAATCCAAACCTAAACCCGAACCCGAACCCGATTTCCTAAACCTAAACCTAAACCTAAACCTAAACCTAAACCTAAAACCTAAATGTATTCTCAAATCCCTAATCCTAAACTTACACCTAATCCTAATCTCAACTCCTTAACTTAAACCTAAACTTGAAAACCCAAACCTAAACCCGAACCCGAACCCGAACCCGATTTCCTAAACCTATAACCTACACTTGTAACCTAAACCTAAACCTATAACCTAAACTTCTAACCTTAACCTAAACGTAAAACCTAAACCTAACCCTAAAACCTAAATGTATTCTCAAATCCCTAACCTAAACCTACACCTAAACTTGAAGCCCCAAACCTAAACCTAAAACCTAAATGTATTATCAAATCCTTAACTTATAACCTACAACCTAAAACTTAAACCTAAACCTAAAACCTAAATGTATCCTCAAATCCTTAAACCTAAACCTACACCTAATCCTAATCTCAACTCCTTAACCTAAACCTAAACATGAAAACCCAAACCTAAACCCGATCTCGAACCCGAACCCGATTTCCTAAACCTAAACCTTAACCTATTCTCAATTCCGTAAAGCTATAACCTATAACCTAAACCTAAACCTAAACCTATAACCTTAACCTAAACCTAAAACCTAAAACTAAACCTAAAACCTAAATGTATTCTCAAATCCCTAAACTTACACCTAATCCTAATCTCAACTCCCTAACCTAAACCTAAACCTAAACTTGAGAACCTAAACCTAAACCCGATCCCGAACCCGAATCTGAATCCCTAAACCCTTATCCTAAACTTAAACCTATAACATAAACCTATAACCTAAACTTAATTCACTTAACTTAAACCTACACCTTAACCCAAACATATAACCCGAACTCGAACCCGAACCCAAATTCCTAAACCTAAACCTAAACCTAAACCTATAACCTAAACCTATTCTCAAATCCCTAAACCTATAACCTAAACCTAAACCTAAACCTATAACCTAAACCTATAACCTATAACCTAAACCTATTCTCAAATCCCTAAACCTTTAACCTAAACCTAAACATAAACTTATAACCTAAACCTATAACCTATAACCTAAACCCAAATCTAAACCTATAACCTTAATCTAAACCCATAACCTAAACCTAAACCTAAACCTTAACCTTAACCTATAACCTAAACCTATTACCTATAACCTAAAACCTAAACCCAAACCTAAACCCGATCCTGAACCCGAACCCAATTTCCTAAACCTAAACCTTAACCTATTCTCAATTCCCTAAAGCTATAACCTATAACATAAACCTAAACTTATAACCTAAACCTAAACCTAAAACCTAAATGTAATCTCAAATCCCTAAACCTAAACCTACACCTAATCCTAATCTCAACTCCTTAACCTAAACCTAAACCTAAACTTATAACCTAAAAGCTAAATGTAATCTCAAATCCCTAAACCTAAACCTACACCTAATCCTAATCTCAACTCCTTAACCTAAACCTAAACCTAAACTTATAACCTAAAAGCTAAATGTAATCTCAAATCCCTAAACCTAAACCTACACCTAATCCTAATCTCAACTCCTTAACCTAAACCTAAACTTGAAAATCCAAACCTAAACCCGAACCCGAACCCGAACCCGATTTCCTAAACCTAAACCTTAACATATTCTCAATTCCTTATAGCTATAACTTATAACGTAAACCTAAACCTAAACCTAAACCTAAAACCTAATGTATTCTCAAATCCCTAAACCTAAACTTACACCTAATCCTAATCTCAACTCCTTAACTTAACCTAAACTTGAAACCCAAACCTAAACCCGAACCCAAACCCGAACCCGATTTCCTAAACCTATAACCTACACTTGTAACCTAAACCTAAACCTATAACCTAAACTTCTAACCTTAACCTAAACGTAAAACCTAAACCTAACCCTAAAACCTAAATGTATTCTCAAATCCCTAAACCTAAACCTAAACCTACAACCTAAACCTATAACCTACAACATTAACATAAACTTATAACCTAAACCTATAACCTACAACATTAACCTAAACCTATACTTATAACCTAAACCTATTCTCAAATCCCAAAACCTATAACCTAAACCTATAACTTATAACCTAAACCTTAACCTATAACCTAACTTAAACCTAAACTTATAACCTAAACTTAAACCTAAACCTAAACCTGTAACCTTAACGTAAACGTAAAACCTAAACCTAAACCTAAAATGTAAATGTATTCTCAAATTCCTAAACCTAAACCTAAACGTATAACCTACAACATTAACATAAACTTATAACCTACAACATTAACCTAACCTAAATCTATTCTCAAATCCCAAAACCCGTAACCTAAACCTAAACCTATAACCTAAACCTTAACCTATAACCTATAACCTAAACTCAATTCCTTAAACCTTAACCTATAACCTAACCTAAAACTAAACCTATAACCTACACTTATAACCAAAACTTAAACCTATAACCTAATCCTATAACCTAAACCTAAACCTATAATCTAAACCTAAACCTATAACCTAAATGTATTCTCAAATCCCTAAACCTAAACCTAATCCTAATCTTAACTCCCTAACCTAAACCTAAACCTAACTTGAAAACCCAAACCTAAACTTGAAAACCCAAACCTAAAGCCAATCTCGAACCCGAACCCGATTTCTTAAACCTAAACCTTAGCCTATTCTCAATTCCCTAAAGCTATAACTTATAACCTAAACATAAACCTTGACCTAAACCTTAACCTAAACCTATAACCTAAACCTAAACCTATAACCTTAACCTAAACCAAAACCTATGACCTAAACCTTAATCTATAACCTATAACCTATAACCTAAACTTATAACCTATAACCTAAACCTTAACCTAAAACCTAAAATCTAAACCTAAAACCTAAATGTATTCTCAAATCCCTAAACCTAAACCTACACCTAATCATAATCTCAACTCCCTAACCTAAACCTAAACCTAAACTTGAAAACCCAAACCTAAACCCGATCCCGAACCTAAACCCGAATTCCTAAACCTAAACCTTAACATATTCTCAATTCCCTAAAGTTAAACTTAAACCTATAACCTAAACCAAAACCTAAACCTAAACCTCAACCTAAACCAAAACCTATAACCTAAACCTTAACCTATAACCTATAACCTAAACTTATAACATATAACCTAACCTTAACCTAAACCTAAAACCTAAACTTAAACCTATAACCTGAAGCTATAACCTAAAACCTAAACCTAAATCTAAAACCTAAATGTATTCTCAAATCCCTAAACTTAAACCTACACCTAATCCTAATCTCAACTCCCTAACCTAAACCTAAACCTAAACCTAAACTTGAAAACCCAAACCTAAACCTGATCCCGAACCCGAACCCGATTGATGTAATAATGTAGCCCAATCACATGGCAACAAACAAGAAAATCTTGCTTTGTTGGCAAGCATACTTGAACTCAAGCATCACAATGCATCTATTTCCATCTGCACTATCTCTTATAGCATAGATTATTTGATATTTGCATTTATCTCATTTTTAGAGTCATGTCCTAACACAATATGATAGTATTAATAGATAAGGTGGATTTGTCACCAACATTATTCCAAGACCCATATAACTTCTCCTTATAGGAAGTTGGGTAGGGCACATGCAACTTGAATCCATCAAAGGAGATAAGGATCACCTCTCATATGTTCTCTCTCTTTTCATTAGTTTGGATTTAGATGGATGTGAATGTGAATATGATGAAATATATTATATAATAGGTATATCATGATGAAATATATTGTAACAGGTGTATATCAGGAATTTTGTGCTGGAATATTGGAAAAAAAAAAAAAAGACTTTTACCTACGAAATATTTCGTAGGTAAAAGTCTCATCCACGTTTTTTACCTGCGAAACAGTTCGTAGGTAAAAGTCTCACCCACGTTTTTTTACCTACGAAAATTTTCGTAAGTAAAAGTCTCATCCACGTTTTTTACCTACAAATATTTTCGTAGGTAAAAGTATTGTGAAATATTTTTACCTACGAACAAATTCATCGGTAAAACTCATACCGCAAACCTTTTCAAGGTAGTGGGAAAACTTCTGAGGTAAAATTTAAATCATTATTCCTGACGAATGTTTTTCGCCGGTAAAGATGTCTTTTACCTACGAAATTATATTTCGTAGGTAAAAGTAAACTTTTTGATTTTTTATTTTTTAAAAATTCAAAACACATTTTACCTACGACATTTTCGTTGGTAAAGATGGCTTTTACCTACGAAATGTAATTTCGTAGGTAAAATTAAGCTTTTCAATTTTATTTTATTTTTTTCAAAAATTCAAAACACCCTTTACCTATGAACATGTTCGTCGGTAAAGATGGCTTTTACCTACTAATTTCGTAGGTAAAAGTAACGTTATCGATTTTTTGTTTTTTCAAAAATTCAACACACCCTTTACCTACGAAACTTTTCATAGGCAAAGATGGCTTAAAAGTAACCTTTTCGATTTTTTGTTTTTTCAAAAATTCAACACACCCTTTACCTACGAAACGTTTCGTAGGTAAAGATGGCTTTTACCTACGAAATCTAATTTCGTAGGTAAAAGTAACCTTTTCGATTCTTTGTTTTTTCAAAAATTCAAAACACCCTTTACCTACGAAAATGTTCATCGGTAAAGATGGCTTTTAGATTTCGTAGGTAAAAGTAACCTTTTCGATTTTTTATTTTTTCAAAAATTCAACACACCCTTTACCTACGAAACTTTTCGTAGGTAAAGATGGCTTTTACCTACGAAATCCAATTTCGTAGGCAAAAGTAACCTTTTCAATTTTTTGTTTTTTCAAAAATTCAACACACCCTTTACCTACGAAAGATTTCGTCGGTAAAGATGGTTTTTACCTTCGAAATCTAATTTCGTAGGTAAAAGTAACCTTTTTGATTTTTTATTTTTTCAAAAATTCAACACACCCTTTACCCTACGAAACGTTTCGTAGGCAAAGATGGCTTTTACCTACGGAATCTAATTTCGTAGGTAAAAGTAACCTTTTTGATTTTATTTTTTTTCAAAAATTCAAAACACTCTTTACCTATGAAAATTTTTGTTGGTAAAGATGACTTTTACCTACGAAATTAAATTTCTTCGGTAAAAGTAAACTTTTACTGAGGAAAATAATTTTCGTCCGTAAAAGTCATCTTTATCTACGAAAAAAATTTCGTCGGTAAAAACCATATTTCTTGTATTGTGTGAGACGAAGTTGCCCTACATGATCGCACATTATGCGTAGGTTTGATGCATGATTAGATGGTATGACTCATACATCTCATTTTGTGTGGTATAATCACTATTCACCCTAATGACATCGGGGCTGCGGCCTCCACGAGCATATCGTGGATGGTCAAATGGGACACTGAAAATGTTTGGTTCTAGCATATGGGCACATTAGATGTCCGTGGGTGAAAGTCCTTAAACCCCCGAGGCCAGGGGATGCTCCAATGTCTAGACCAAGTGGATGCATGAGCGCATGAGGGCCGAATACTAGTTAGCCACGCCTCCTATTGTGTCGTGGTCGGTTGGAAGGGGGTGTGACCTTACCTGCCCGAGTGAGGGGGCAATGGATAGGCTGAGTCTAACCCAGCTTGAGGAATGGGTCCCCTATCGAAGAGTCGAGCCCGATATTGGCAAGCAGATAGTGAGGTTTCTTCCACTAGCCTAGTTGTGAGCTTAGATGGGGCGACAAGCTGGCGTGGAGTGTATTAGACCTCGGTGATTATCCAGATAGGAACTGTATTAATATATGTTTTCCCAGAGATGTACAGTACTGATATGTGGATCTACTGAGTGGAGGTTACACGTTCATCATTGACTCATTCATCCATTCATTAGCCACTCGCGCTGGTAGTGCACAATTATACCATTATATGTACATTCGCAATAGCCATGATTTCGGTTGGGTACGCAACCAACCTGAGATTAGAAGTTTACCACATTGAGTCTAGCTATCCAAATTTAGGTATGGGGCTAGTTTGGATAGAAGTCCCTTATGGTGGGCCCCACAGCTTGCGATACTATGCACTATCATCCCGACTTCCCGCTCTAGCACTGCATATTGCATTACATCCCCAGCATATGGCATCTTATTACATTGCATCTTTCGCATATAGCATCTTATTACATCGCATCTTCCGCATATAACACCTTATTGCTTTACATCCTCCGCATATGGTGTCATATTGCATTGTATCCCCTGCATATGACATTTGGTTTACTGTGATTACACATTTTGAATAAGGTTTATGACATTCATGGACTTGTTAGTATTTCCATTTCCCTGATATTGTATGATTTATGGACTTACATTGTATGCCTGACACCTATATTGTGCACCCACCTACACCACCCTCTAAGCTTGTCATAAGCATATGTACGATAGATGCATGCAAGTGATGCTAGGACGCAGTCGAACTGAGGCAGGAGCATGCGGCCGAGCTTCTGTAGTTTTTTTTTATATTTATATTGTATTTCCTTTTGTATTGTACCCAAAAGTTTTTGATATTAGTGGATATGTGGTGATGTTTTTGTTGTTATTATGGGTTATGCTTATGTTATGCTTCTTATGAAACAAATTATGTTAAAAATTCTCATTGTAGGATCCCTGGATCAGAACCTGGTATATGGGTGCCAGGAGCTGAGAATGGGGTACTATGGAGGCTGTCAGCGCCGTATTCGGCGATCGGAAATTTTGTGAGCCCGGTTTCCAAGTCTAGGGCGTGACAACTAGCACTGCCACTGTATAATGAAAATGTACAATCAATCCACAGAAAATATTTGCCAATTATCCAACCACTATAACTGAAAAAGCAATGATATAGGGAATGACACTCTCTACCTGAGTTTTTCTCGTAGGCAAATAAATAGCTTTGCAAATAATCCACTGTCTCATGACTTGCTTCCACCGTTCCACATGAAAATCTTCAATTGAAACTCTCAAGATCTTTTTTGATAGAATGCTGAAATTTTTATTGAAAACTAACTGAAAGAAGGAAAGTTATCCATTAAGATAATGGACAACTATTGCCAATTAGAAGAGAGTCCCTTACAACACAGTCTATAGAGCTAGGGAGTAGGCGATTTGATGAAGCTGAGAAAAATAAATTCTTCTGCTTGAAATAATTGACATGTTTGGATGTTCATTTAGCTTGATGAATGTTTGAAATGTTTGTTTCTGATTTATTGATTATCGCATGATGAGCCTTAGTGATTGAGACTGCTCTTAGGTAGGCCTATAGTGTATGATCATTGCTTAGAAAAGGTCCACCATTGCATAATCCTATCCATCTGATTTGTTATCTCTTGTGTCTTCAAGAAGTTCCTCAGATGTCGCACCATGTAAATCAAATACACAATCCCACTTTCAAAAAAGAAAACAAAAGGGAAATTTGCGTTTTAGTTTTTGTATTGTTTCTAATTTTGTGTTGTGTTGGTCCATGAATACTAAAATGAAGAAAAGGAAGGTTGTAACTCAGCGAAAGCATACTTGACCAACCGAAAGCACTCATCCTGAAGAGGTGGTTTGATTTTGTTCTCTTAAATAGCTTATGTTTTCATCAATTATATTTGTGAAAAAATTAGTTTCTAGGTTTGTTTACGCTGCGTTTGGATGCATCAAATTTCATTATATTTTCCACCAGATTAGATTTATTAATCATGAAAATCATGATTTAGGTGCAACCAAATACACCCTTATGATAAATACATGACCATTTGTCTCCACGATTTGTATTGAGCATTCTTCTTGTTGGATACACCCTTATGATAATGCTGAGAATTTTCAAACTTAGTTGGAATCAATACTGCTTGGAGTTGACCAATGGGCTGTATGTATTTACTGTAGCTAGATGAACTTGTGGAATTAGTTGATACCTGTCGATTAGATCGGTATGTGTTGAAATTGAATTGTGGAATAAGTTCACCAATGGATGATTTGTTTCTAGTACTTCTTTTTAGCTCTTAGTTTGTAATATGTGTTGAAGGCTGCATTTGGATGCACTGTCGAATTGAATTGCGATGGTTAGTTCAAAAAATTGTAATTACCTTAGTCTTGGCATTGAAGGACTCAGCTCCAAATTGCAATTACATTACTGTCAAAATTAGACTTGAAATGTATGTAACTGGGGTTTTACTTTGATGGCTACTCTTGTTTTGGGCACATCATTAGAGTATCATTATTTTGACTTGATTCAACTGAATGTTCACAATTCAATTTGGTTGTGCATCTATATGCACAGTCATATTTCTAGTAGTTATTATGTTGTGATTGACACATACACATACGCATACAGATACATGTACATATACATATACACATACACACATTTTCTGTGTTATATTGTTGAAGCTGTAGAGTTGTTGCTTATCCCATTGTTGAACAGGGGATTAATCTTTTTCTACTTTTTCTTTTTAACCCTTACGTTATCTTAGTTGCTCTTCTACAAGCATATGTAAATGTTTATCCACCTTTCAGATAGCTATCAGATCATTAAATAACCATTTTGAGTTCAGGAGTTTTTTTTTTTTTTCTTTTTTTTTTTTTTTTTTTTTTTTAATACTCTACTATGCTGCTTAATGCTAAACTGTAGTGAGAGCATTGACATCTTGGATCAACTCAATACAATTTTATTGCTTATATGGTTAAATGAAGAGTCCTCAAGTTTGAGTTGGAAGCTTTTTAATATCTGTCATGATTTGTTTAATGAATAATGAGAAGTTCCGTTTTCAGGTACAACTTGGACAACACCATGCATGGTTTCTACATCGCCCTAACTTTCATGGACAAGCTTGTTGTCCACGTCAGTAAGAATTTCATGATCTTGCCTAACATTAAGGTATACTAATTTCTATGTATGAGCTTCACTGGGATTGTGTTGGGTTGTAAACCCCACACCTTCTGCTGACGAGAATAGCTTCTGCTGACGTGTGGCTGCAGCCACTGTAAGAAAGAAAAAACTAAAAGATAAAGAGAACTCTTGCTACTGTATTTCTTATTATTTTATTCAATTGAAAACGTATAACATTACTGCCTTTTATAAGGCTTTCTTACTGTATGAAATTACTGATTTATCCCTGTCTACATACATTCTAGGGGCAGCAAAAGAAAGAAAAAAAAATCAGAGAATATCTACTGTTTATCTTCACGCAGCTAGTATTCTAAACTTAGAAAAAACTCACAGCTAGCAAAATCTCACAGCTAGCATGCACAGCTAGCACAACGGATCCGGTTTTGGATTTGCACAAATCCTCCACCGTATCCAACACTCCCCTTCAAACCAAAACCGGCTTCATTCCGAGCATCGTTCTTAGTCGTTTGAATGCGTCAGTTGGCAATGCCTTTGTGAAAATATCCGCCACCTGTTCCGTAGTATGACAATACTCTAATTTCATCGTTTTCTGCTTCACATGATCTCTCAGAAAATGGTATCGGGTATCAATGTGTTTGCTTCTTCCATGCTGCACTGGATTTTTAGCTAGCTCGATTGCCGATTTGTTATCCACATATATGACTGTAGATTCTTCCTGCGGATGCTTCAGCTCCTTTAGTAGGTTTCTCAACCAAATTCCTTCACAGACGGTAGATGATGCTGCCATGTACTCTGCTTCACATGTGGACAGGGCGACCACACTCTGCTTCTTCGAATTCCATGTGAATGCTGTTGACCCAAGATAGAAAACATAGCCTGTGGTGCTTTTTCTTTCATCTTGGTCACCACCCCAATCACTATCAGAGTATCCATATAGTGTTGCCTCATCATTGTACGGATAAAAGAGACCGAATTTCATTGTTCCTTTAATGTACCTAAGGATTCTTTTTGCAGCTAGCCAATGTGATTCTTTTGGTGCTTCCATGTACCTGCTTAGAAGCCCAACACTGTAGACGATATCTGGCCTTGTGATTGTGAGGTACCTTAAGCTTCCGATTAGGCTCTTGAATAGGGTTGAGTCGACGTTTCTTCCTTCTCCATCTTTTGTGAGCTTCAGGCTTGTTGTAACAGGTGTATTTACGGCTTTACAGTCGACCATCTGAAACTTCTCAAGAAGTTCCTTTGTGTACTTCTTCTGGGATATGTGAATGCCGCCAACTTGTTGCTTCACCTCAATGCCCAAGAAGAAAGACATTAATCCACCATCAGTCATCTCGAACTCTTTGAACATAGCCTGCTTGAATTCTTCAAACATCACCTGACTGTTTCCAGTGAACAACAGATCATCAACATATAAACAAGCGATAAGCATATCACCACGAGCATTCTTCTTTGTGTAGACAGCATGCTCATATGGACATTTGATGAAACCATTCTCTTGAAGATAACCGTCGATCCGTGCATTCCAAGCACGAGGAGCTTGCTTTAACCCATACAGGGCTTTCTTCAGCCGATACACTTTGTGTTCCTCCCCTTGCATGACAAAGCCTTCAGGCTGGTCAACGTATACTTCTTCTTCGAGTATCCCATTTAGGAATGCGGATTTCACATCCAGTTGGTAGATCATCCAACTGTGATGAGCTGCAAGGGAGATAATCATTCTTACAGTGTCAAGGCGAGCAACTGGGGCGAAAACTTCTTCATAGTCTACCCCATATTTCTGTTTGTAACCTTTTGCTACGAGCCTTGCTTTATATCTTTCGATCTTACCATCGGCATTCCGCTTGATTTTGTACACCCATTTGAGACCAATGGTCTTCTGGCTTTTAGGGAGTGAGGTCAACTCCCATGTTCGATTCTTCTCGATGGCATGAATCTCTTCTTCCATAGCCTTTATCCAACATTCTTCATTCACAGCCTCCTCGAATGTGAGAGGCTCGTGGTCCGCATACAGGCAGAGTAAATTCACTTCCTCAGTTTCTGCATAGATGTCGTTGAGGCTTCTCATTTTAATAGGAGCCAAGGGTGATGAAGATGTGCTGGATGAATTCTGATTTGATGAAGTACTTCCAGGAGATATGGAGCGTACTCCTGAACTTCTGCGATCCGAAGGGGGTGATGTGGGTGTCTGCTCTTGATTCACATGCCTCCCTTCTTCATATTCTTCGGCTTCAACCTGACTTTCTTTGGCCGAATCTTCCTGGTTCCACTTCCAAGATTCTTCCTCGCAGAATACTACATCTCTACTTACCACCAGCTTATTAGTTAGTGGGTTGTAGAGCTTATATGCCTTTGACTCTTCGCTGTAGCCGATGAAGATGCACTTCTCGCCACGATCATCAAGCTTTTTTCTTCTCGCTTCTGGAACTTGAGCGTAGGCGACACACCCAAAGATCTTAAGGTGCGCCACGCTCGGCTTGTAACCACTCCATGCTTCCTGCGGTGTCTGGAATCTGACGCTCTTGGTTGGACACCTGTTGAGCAGATAGGCAGTACATGCAACTGCTTCTGCCCAGAAATTCTTTGGCAAACTTTTCTCCTTCAGCATGGTCCTCGTCATATCGAGGATGGTGCGGTTTTTCCGTTCCGCAATTCCATTTTGTTGTGGCGTGTACGCTGCAGTGTGTTGTTGTTTAATGCCATGTTCCCTGCAATATTCTCGAAAAACATTTGAGGTGTACTCCCCACCTCTGTCAGATCTAAGGGTTTTTATTTTAAGACCACTTTCTTTTTCAACAAGGGCCTTAAAATTTTTAAAAATAGTAAAAGCAGCAGACTTCTCTTTGATTACATACACCCACAACTTTCTACTGAAATCATCAATGAAGGTAATAAAGTATTTATTACCTCCAAGAGAGATTGGCTCTAATGGTCCACAGATGTCAGTGTGAACCAACTGCAACGGTTCTCTTGCTCTTCGGGATACTCCACTCGGAAAGGAGTTTCTTTGTTGTTTCCCAAGTGTGCATGCCTCACACACATGTTCTGGAGCTTCAATGGTAGGCAAGCCATGCACCATGCTTGATGAGGACAGAAGTTTCAAGCCACTGAAGTTTAAATGGCCAAAGCGAAGATGCCACATCCTGGAATCATTTTTTGTTTTTCCATATAAACACTTCTCAAGCATTGTGTTTATATGGAGAGGAAACATACGATTCTTCGCCATCTGGACTTTTACAATCAAACGTCCATGCATATCTCTTATAGAAAGAGAAGAGTTCTCCATGTGTATGACATACCCTTTTTCGAGGAGTTGTCCGAGACTCAGTATGTTACTTTTCATGTTGGGCACATAGTACACATTGGAAATATAGTTTGGAACACCATTCTTCTGAAAGATTTTGATTTTACCTTTACCTTTCACTGGCGTTTTTGATGAGTCTCCAAACGTTACATCGCCATGAACTCCTTCTGTGAGTTCCACAAAGAGTTTCTTGTCGCCGCACATGTGATTACTTGCACCTGTGTCAAGATACCATACGTCCTGCTGATCACTACCTTTCTCTTGTGCAAGGAGAAGTGTGGAGCTTTCTTGTTCATGTCCTGATGCTTCAGCATAATTGGATCGCTCGTCTTGATTCATCGGCTTGCTCCAACAATCAGATGCATAATGGCCAAGCTTGTTGCAATTATAGCACTGGATGTTCTTTGTACTTCCTCGTCCACGCATCGATCTGCCTCTACCATTTCCTCTTCCACGAAAATTGGTATTTTTCTGCTGGTTTTGGCCATGACTTTGTTGGTATCCGCGCCCTCTGCCTCTTGCGCGATTGTTAGTGAAACGTCCACCACGTTGTGAACTTCCACGTCCACTATTGTTATCATTCAGAGTCAATCTTAACTCCAAAGCTTGTTCCATCGGCATGGAACTGGCATTCTTCTGCATTCGTTGCTCATGAACTTGCAACGATCCCATCAACTCCTCAATGGAGAGTTTTTCAATATCTTTTGATTCTTCGATCGCCACAACCACATGCTCAAACTTGGTTGTAAGGGATCGAAGTATCTTTTCAATAACTCGGACATCTTCAATCTTTTCACCATTTCTTTTCAAATTATTGACAATTACAAGCAAACGCGAAAAATAATCAATAACATTCTCACCTTCCTTCATGTGAGTCGCTTCGAACTCGGCTCTTAATGTTTGAAGGCGAACCCGCTTCACTCGATCTACACCCTTGAAGATGGTGCCAAGGGTATCCCATGCTTGCTTGCTTGATATTGCTTCGGCAATCTTTTCAAAGGTGGATTCATCCAACCCTTGATAGAGGAGAAACAAAGCCTTGTTATCTCTCTTCCTTTGATTTTTGAGAGCGGTTTTTTCTTCGTTGGTGAAGGCGGCTTCTTCTTCTATAGTGGGTTCTTCATACCCATCGGTGACGATCTCCCATAATTCTTGCGACCGAAACAACGCCTTCATTTGGATGCACCATTTTTCATAGTTGTCCTTTGACAACTTAGGAACCTGCGGCTGAATAGTGCTGGCCATCTTTTCCTATTTTTTTTTTAAAAAAAAAAAATGACTGATTTTTTTTTTTGAAACAGTGGAATCGTGGACAGATTCTTGGCCTTTTGCAATCTGATTTTTTTCGCTACAATCTGATTTTTTTAAAAAAACAGATTTTTGCTGAAATGGTGGATCTGGACGTTTCAAACTGATTGAAAACTGCTGAAAACAAATTTTTCTGTTGTGGCTGAAAACAGATTTTGAAAAACAGATTTTTGAAACTGTTGAAAAACAGATTTTTGAAAACAGATTTTTTTTCTGCTACAATCTGATTTTTGAAAAACAGAATTTTTTGCAATCTGATTTTTTTTTTTTTTTTTTTTTTTTTTTTTTTTGGAAACAGATTTTTCTGCTGCAATCTGATTTTTGAAAAACAGAATTTTTTTGCAATCTGATTTTTTTTGAAACAGATTTTTCTGCTGCAATCTGATTTTTGAAAACAGAAATTTCGAAAGCAGGGAGTGCAGCGGGAACTCCTCACGACTGATGAGGCCCAAAGATCAGTTGCTCTGATACCACTTTGTTGGGTTGTAAACCCCACACCTTCTGCTGACGAGAATAGCTTCTGCTGACGTGTGGCTGCAGCCACTGTAAGAAAGAAAAAACTAAAAGATAAAGAGAACTCTTGCTACTGTATTTCTTATTATTTTATTCAATTGAAAACGTATAACATTACTGCCTTTTATAAGGCTTTCTTACTGTATGAAATTACTGATTTATCCCTGTCTACATACATTCTAGGGGCAGCAAAAGAAAGAAAAAAAAATCAGAGAATATCTACTGTTTATCTTCACGCAGCTAGTATTCTAAACTTAGAAAAAACTCACAGCTAGCAAAATCTCACAGCTAGCATGCACAGCTAGCACAACGGATCCGGTTTGGATTTGCACAAATCCTCCACCGTATCCAACAGATTGGAATGCAGCTGCAACATATGAACCATGCATCGGGTCTTTAGGTGGGCCACACAAAGTGATAGAGTGGTCTACATGGATAGTGGCCAGTCTCATTTTTGGGCCAGGTCATGTACATTGTGGGGCCAACCTGATGCACAACTCAGATGTTCAACTCTCTTCTATTAGGCTACTTCTGAAGTGGGTCCCATGATTGATTTCTTGAAATTTGAATGGTTTCAGTGAATCGTAACAGGTTCCACTCATTCCGGGTATTTGGGGAGGTAAAGGTCAGGGAAAATCATTTCAATGTGAACTTGTCTTTGCCAAGATAGGAATCAAGTGAGTTATCTCTCTTGCCTTTTCTTGTTCCATTTCTCTGGAAAATGCTTCAATATTGAGGGGCTGAGTATGGCTCATGACCATTTCTGGAGTAGAGAAAAATAGTTTATGATTTATGAATTTCTACTCTTAAAAAAACTTACAAAAAAAAAAAAGAGAATTGGGGCTTGTTTATGTTGTTTTAGAAAGGGAGAGCTCCGAAAGGAGAAAAGAACAATTGGGTCATGCATGAATATCGGCTAGAATGGAAAGTCTCATATCATTATCTCTCTAGATCATCCAAGGTAAGAGATTGCCTTGTTCTTATCTCTAGATCATCCAAAGTCTCATATCATTATCTCTAGTTCTTGTCAACATAAGAGCAGCACCAGGAATTCACGTAAGTCTCTTCCACTCTTTCTCCCACCTAATTTCCTCTTTTCCACTCTGTCATGGGGATTCACTTATAAGATTTGCTAATACCACACATGTTCAAGGCAGCCCCTCTACACCAAATATCCAAGCTGTCCATCAAGCGCACCCTATGTGGTTCTCCTAGCTCAAAAGCCAATCCAGTCCATTCATTGGGTGGGCCAAGTCGAAGAAACAAATGAATGTCTAAGAAAATCTTGGAGGTTCTTTAAGCTTCCATTTGTTTCAAACATTGTGTCTTATGAGTTACCAGCCTGATTATTGGGCCAGGGCATATAAATGTAGGAACCCCAGCTGATGGACCATGGATCTTGAGCATGTAACACATTAACCCTTGTCCTGGCATGTACAAAGCCCAGTTTTGGGATCTTTATGAATTATGAGAATGACAAGCATACTTCCTTGAATCTCTATTCAAATGACCCATTTTACATCGACAACAAATAAGCCTTGGCTGACATAATGGAGAAGGAGAAGACCGATGCCAAGTGGGGCAATTGGCTTGGATATATAATCCTGCCATTCTCCATTCAAATGCGAGACAATCCTCTAGATTATATTCGCAAAGCAAAAGAAATTGTGGATCGAAAGCTCTCTCTTGAATCTCTCTTTACATCTTCGAGTTCTACTCTACTCCGATGCTTTGGCGTTAAGGTACCATTTTCTACTAAAAAAAGTTCTGAATTTAAACATAGGGTTACTTTCTGCTTAACATGCCCGCTTGGATGAATGATGCAAAATTTTCATTTGATGGGCCCAGCCGTAGATGGGAACCATGTAAAATCACAGTGGTTGGACAATCCAATCTGTCTAGTTGATGTCCTTTGATCATCCCACACTTTCCCTTATAGGCCATTCCTGTAGGGCTAGAGCTAGGGCCAGGGCTTCCGAGCCGACTCCGGCTTACCATTGCTACCCCAGATACGAATCTATTTCTTTGGGGAAAATTAATATGATTACACTTATTTTGGTTTTGGGAATTAAAATAGTACAAAAATGAACTACCTCAATTCCTAAATGTTGGTTCCTTTTGTTTTTCCCAACACATTTTACTAAATATTACTAAATAATGGTGAACTTTGGACAAATATGAATTCTTTCTCGTCCACTTGAGAAATTCAAAGGTTGATTGTGCATTTTCTTTCATGTATAACTTTCTTTCATGTATAACAAGCAGCGGCAACCGTATCTCATAGAGTCCTCTCAAATGTCCTTTTCTAACATCATTCGACCCTTGGAAGAAATCAATTTCTACGGCCATCCAATTGTCTACCTTGCGCCCAGTGTTTACGGGCACCCGCATGTAAGTATCGCTCTTTAAGAATAACTGGTAGAAAATGGATGTTATTACTATTTGGTCATTTACATGGACGGCTAAGGTAAGCTTAGATGTTCATGCATTTCTCGGGCTAATACTATGAAGAAACATTTATGCTACTGAAACTCATGCCTCATCAAGCACTTTATCCCATTTATATTTTCAATTTTGGTACTTTCTTTGGTTCCATGAAGTGCCCTCCAAAACATCTACTACGCTCTACATGTTGCGATGGTGTGTATTAATCAGGAACTTCGATTTGGTGGGCCATAACCCTAATGGCATGGTGATCAGACTGTGGCAGTCATCCAAACAACTCTCCAAAAAAACAAAAAGGATGGTTAGACTTGAATGATGAAAATGATGGCTGACTTAAAAATGAGAACCAGTCCACATTCCACAGGCAAATCTCATAACATTTTGATGGATAGATTCAACTAATAACTAGGATATTTAGTCTATGGCCCATCCATGTGGTGGCCTACCAGATTAATTGCCCAGATCACCCCCACGTTTTTCTTTTCTCTTGATGCAAAATCAGAAATGTCTTTTGTCTTATACTTAAAAGAGTTCATGTGGTGGATGGGTAGAAATTAGCCATGTAAAGGCTACCATAGCTTCATTTATAACATGTGCTAGAGTCAAGCTTCATAGCACAGTTGATTTGAGGCCCTTGATTGATCCCAGCCCACCCATAATTATCCATGTAAAGGCTACAATAGCTTCATTTATAACAAGTCAAACACACGAGCGCCCAACTGATTATTGGACTGGCACATTTGGGAAGCTTCTATATGTCCCTACACCTGATGACAATAGATGTATATTGATTCTAAAAGCCCATGCTCGGAAGAAGCCTCTTGCTATTGATGTGGATTTGGATGCCATTGGACGGAGGAAGGCATGTGAAAATCTAAGTGGGGTTGATCTTTTCGCTTTGGTATGACTTTAAAATTTCTGCATGGCTTTCTATGATATCCAAAGCTTCTATATTTCTCTCATTTCTTTTTTTAAAGCATATATCCAATCTAAATATTTGGAATTTGGATGATAGATTTCATTTTGATTTCTTCTTTTTCTATTGTGTAGACTTAATTACCTTCTCAAATAGGTTGGTTCGTTTACGGCTTTGGAGAAATGGGTATATCTAGTTTTGGATGTGTGTTGATAATCAACGCACACATCAAAAACTAGATATACCCATTTCTCCAAAGCCCTGAATGAACCAACCTATTTGAGAAGGTAAAGTCTACACGATAGAAAAGGAAGAAATCAAAATCAAATATATCATACAAATTCAATGAAATTTTTTTTTAAAAAAAATTAATGAGAATCGTCGACGGCTAAAACTGTCAAAAACACTGACACGCCGACGGTTTTAGCCGTCGAAAACGCCGACGGTTTTGACTGTCGCTCTTACCGTCAGAAACGCCGACGGTTTTAGCCGTCGAAAACGACAACGGTTTTAATCAGTCGGCAAGCAACGCCGACGCACCCTTTACCGATGGACTTTGCGACGGCTAAAATCCGTCGATGAAGGTCATTGTTGACGGTTTTTAGCCGTTGGGGTTGCCCTGTGTTTTTATAGTGCTGATACGTTTGAGTTTTTATTTACTACGCAATCTATTTAAATCTCTAAATGCACCATGTGAATTTTGTATAAACCACATGTAATTTACTCTAATTAGCTCCTAAGAGGAATGATCATAAGGGGATGAACAAGGTTTAGAAATGAAAAGTAAAGTTTCGAAGGTTTAATTAAACTGTTCAGTTAAACAACTGGAAGTGTGGAAATTTTTTACTTTTATCGCTTATGCCTTCTCCATAGATAGATACTATTTATTCTTGGCGGTGTGTGATGGATGATACGAAGGCAGTTAGAAATCGCCATAAAATTGCATTCACGGCATACAAGTAATTCAAAATCAATCATGCAAATTATGGGCACCATTTTAGATGTTTTCTGAATAGGGGTGTACATCGAGTCGAACCGAGTCGAGCTAGCCTCAGCTCGACTCGGCTCGGCCACTAGCTGACCTGAGCTTGAACTCGGCTCGGCTCAGCTCGGTTCGGTTAGCAACTCGGGCCAATTCGAGCCAAGTTCAAGCCAAGATCGAGCCAAGTTCGCCATTACAACATTTTCACAAACACCTGGACTGCACCTTTAAAATCTCACTGTTTTTTATACAGTAGCAATGGTTTTACAGGTATTTTATCAAACACCTTCTAAGCAACATAACAATCAAGAACAAAGGGTATTAGTTTCATATACATACCTTCCTTGCCACCAGCCACACTTTGTTAAGTCATTTCATCAAACACTTGGTGAGCAACATCAATATCAAAGTAACCGAGTTACCGAACTAGTTCGATTCGAGTTTGATTCGAGCTAGGTTCATCTCAGTCGAGTCAAGCTGGGCCAGCTTGAACTCGACTCGGATTCATTTTCGAGCTCAAAAAATCAGCTCGACTCAGCTCGAACTCAGCTTCGAACGAGTCGAATTGAGCTTTTTTGAGTCGAGTCGAGCAAGCTAACCGAGCTAGCTCGGTTCGTGTACACCTCTATTCATTAAAAAAAAAAAAAAAAAAAAACTCTGATTTGGTTATCAAACTATTAGACTGCAAGAAATTTATTGGACGGTTACAAGTGAATAACGTCCAAAGGTCTCGTTACAAAAAACCAAGTGCCCACGAACCAAAGGTTAAGATTAGTCAACCAATCTGACGTCTATCCTTTAATTTAAAACACTGGGTCCCACAAGTTAATGGATTAGATTGAGTAAATGTTTATCACCTATGCTATTTATTAGTGCCTACGTATCAAGCGTCATACTCAGCCAGAGTATGAAATAATTCCCCTTCTCGAAAATGACAGAGATTGCCCTCGCGAAGCCGCAACTACTCAAGTAGATTCGAAAATTTTTTGACACACCGACAGAGATGATGGCTGATACGCATGCATAGAGAGTTAGTCCACGTGGCGTATAAACAGTTAAAGTGGAACTGACAAGATGCTGTTCTCCCGTTCAGATAGATCATAACAATAAAAAGAAGCATTAATTTATTTAACTAACTGAAGGATTGGTGGATATAAGTGGAACTGACATGATGCTGTTCTCCCATTCAAATAGACCATAACAACAAAAAGAAGCATTAATTTATTTAACAAACTGAAGGATTGGTGGATATTTTGTGGACATAAATTGCAAACGGTCGAAATCAGGCGAAAAAGTGTTACCGCAGATGCTATGATTTCCAACCGATCTGATCTCCTGATGGTCAACCACCTTAAATGGGTCACTGATTTTGGATAGTTTTAACTTGGAGCGGATTAGGTGCGCCCCGGCCACACCCAAGACGGTGCGGCCCTGACTGTGGGGCCCACCTTGATGCATGTATTCTATATCCACGCCGTCCATCCGTTTTGCCAGATCATTTTATATAAGCAGCCGATGTGAAGAAGATCCAAATCTAAGGTGGACCATACTACAGGAAACAATGCTGATTGAACGCTCTACCCTTAAAAACTTCTTAGGGCCCACCGTAATGTTTCGGTGCCATCCAACCAGTTGATAAGGTCAGGTAAACCTAGATGAAGGGAAAAAAAAAATATCAGCTCGATCCAAAACTTGTAGCCTATTAATAGTCAATCAAAACTGTTTCCTATGGTATGGCTCACTTAAGAATATGATCCGCTTCATTTAGGAGCTTTATGGCCTAAAGTGATTTGGAAAAATGGATGAACGGTGTGGATATAGAATACATGCATCAAGTTGGGCCTTACGGTAAGGGCCACACCTTCAGTTGTACGTGTAGAGCTGGGCAAAATTGATCCGATCCGCTGGATCCGACCCGATCAGACCCGATCCTAGCCGAACTGACCGCCTGGATCAGTGAGCATCGGGTTAGTCATTTCAGATTCGAATGGTTTTCGGATCTGACTCGGATCGTGGTCAATCCGAACAGATCCGATTCGAAACCCGATCCGAATGGACCCGATCCGATCAGATCTGACCCGATCCGGAGCCTGGGGAGGATTTTAATAGAGGATATCCAATCATTATTGTTTTCCTTTGGAGTGGTCCACCTGAGATTTTTACCCCTCTAATATTTTTTATCAAGCCTTAAAATGATCCGTAAAAATGGATGAACGGCATCGATGAAAGACATACATCATGGTGGGGCTCACATATCACGAACACAGGGAGTAGCCCATCCATTTCTGTCAGCATCAGTAACACGAAATGGGTTGTCTTGTTTTATGGCACAGATCACGTACTCAGTAAGCTTTTATGGCACTGAGTAAACTCAGTGGGGCCTACCATGAATGTTTGTGGGTTATCCACATCGTACATCCATTTTTCCAGCTAATTTTGGTGGTTGACCCGAAAATTGAAGAATGCACAAAGCTCAAGTGGACCACACCACAGGAAACAGTGGGAATAATGACTTCCACCATTGAAACCTTGGTAGGCCCCACAGTGATGTTTATTTGTCATCCAACCTGTTCATAAGATCACAAAGGCATGGATGAAAGAATAACACAAATAACAGATTGACCCAAAACTATTGTGGCCCCTAAGAAAATTTCAACGGTATAATTTCAATTCACACTGTTTCTAGTGGTGAGGCCCACTTGACATTTGGATATATTTTATTTTTAATCTAGGGTCCTCAAATTATCTTTTAAAATGGATGGACGGAGTGGATAAAATAATTAAATCATGGTGGACCCCACAGAGGCTGGAGTGTTGAGTTACTCGGTACGCAGTCCGTGTCCGAGTACAAGCACCAGCTGTGCCGTAGGCTGTAGCCTAGGCCAGCTGGACGACACTGACGCGGATGCTCCTCGAGATCCGAGTTATACAAACGGTTCAAAGGAGATCAAGTTATATGGGCCCACAGTGATGTATTTATTATATCTACCCTGTTCATATATTTTTAGAGATCATCTTAGAGCATTATTCAAAAAATGAATAGTATCCAAAGATCATCTGGACCACACCACAAATGGCAGCAAAGAATGATTTTCACAGTTAAACCATTTGTGTTGTCCACTTGATAGTTAGATCTGCCTTATTTTTCGTCTAAGGCCTTAAGACGAGCTTGGCCAAATGGATGAACGGTTTGGATATAACACCTACCCCATCGTCAGATCTACAAACCTCGCTGACATGTGGATACACAATTCGAATTCACCCGGTCGTGATTACGTGAAAAGCAAGCAAACAGTTTTAACTTTAAAAGTTAAATAAAAACGTATACACGGAGATTGGAAGTTCTTTAAGAGCCATGTGGGGCCCACCTTGAAGTATATATTTCATCTAAGCCATTTATCCATTTTGAAATATTATTTTAGTCATTGAGCACAAAAAGGAAATATATTAAAGGTTAACTTAGACCACACCATATGAAACAATTTAATTTAATTCATACCGTTCGAATTGTACGTAATCCGATCCGGCTCAATTTTCCTGACCAAGGCGGACTCGGTTCGGGTAAGGTCAATCAGGCATCGGGTCTGTCCGAATTAGGTGACCCGAATCTGGTCTTGGATCGGATCGAGTTCGAGTCTAACCATTGGAAATTTGGATCTGATCGAATTATACCTAATCCGATCCGATCAGGACCGATGCCCAGCTCTATGTACGTGTGCCATAATTGAGTTTGTGGCTCAATTTAAACGGAACAACTATGACCCCAAGCACCAAGATAAGTGGACACAGTGTATGACCGAGATCTGATGAGATCGGTTGCCTATTCGACCACTCACTCAATGTGTAAATAGGATCACGCAATATTCAGAGGGTGAGGTTCGTCCTCTGATGATGGGTTGCACATTTGCCTTTGATACGAAAGTACTTTTCAATACAGATAAAGCGAAATAAGAAAATGATTCTTACAGTTGGTTGTGAAGAACAATTGTAAAGCAAATTTTTGAGTGAAAAACTGAATCCAACGTGCGAGCGTAGACTCAAATTACAGCTAAAATTACTAGCTACTTGATTAACGCTACAGATTACACTACATAATGTAAACAGCGAGCTGAAAGTAAAGAATTACACTATGGAATTTGCTTGATAGGAAAAGTAAAAGATTACACTATGGAATGTAATTTGACTAATAATTGAAAGGTAATGTTTGGTTTGGTTGGGTTGGTGTGAGACAACTTTTCTTATTGAATTCGTTTGCTATTTATACCCTTATTCCGATCATCTGGATCCTTCTCACGTTTTGACGGTTGCAATAATCGTTCGCCACTACTTGACTTCATCTATTTCTCCCTTTATCATATGTCCTGTTATCGTTTCTTTTTTATTGCTTCTTCATTGGCCGCTTAGACATTGACATGGCACTGTCTGATACGTCCCAGCTATTGTTTGTTAAGAAATCTTTTCAAATCTCCATATAAACCATGAGGATTTGTATAAATCACATGTAGTTTATTCTGATTGACCCTTAATAGGAATGACGATAATGGGGATGAAAGTTGCTCCCCCACGTCGCTTCACCTTTCCAAAAAGGTGAAAGCGACGTGCGACCCCTCATTAATGTGGTATTTATTGCCTATACGTGGCAGCAAGCCGATAACTGTCTTCGGCTGATTCACCGTAACAGCGACCCCTCATTAATGTTAGCACCAGTTGCACTTTATCAAAGTAATAGTCAAACCCTATGTCAGCGCGTGCTCTTACATCATTTCCCACACAATCGTAATGATGCCCTAATAAATGTTATCCTCTCTTGGCCAATATAAGAGCGGTTTCGAATTCCTTTTCATTCTTACATTGCATTCCTTATTCTTCGAAACAACTCCTAATTCCACCCTTTTCTCGAGCAATGGTTGCCTCTTCATCTTCCACCCCATCGTTCAAGAAAAATGATCTTGTTATAGTGATGGATGCTCTTGCCGATAAGTGCATCGATAATACAGTCTTTCAATTGCTCATCTACAATTACCATTCACTCCAACAACCAAAGTTGAAGAAGTGAACATGATGGATGCTTTGATCTTATCTGATTTTATTCCTGATTTCGCCAATGCCTTGAAGAAACCTCGATCATAACCAAAGCCTCTTCCAGAATGGGATGCTTAGTTCGCCCGTGTCTCATCTCAACAAGAGACAACATGGAGAACATCAGGAATTTTTAAGTGTATCAAGCTCTCCGTCTATGATTATCCATCAGATTCATCCTTCCTTGTCCCAGCATCAACATTTTAGAGTTCGTCGACCAATACATTTTTCGTCAACTACGGTCCCATGAGTCCAACCACTTTTTTATATCACGGCTTTAACCCAACTTCTCCCCTTTGGTGAAGCCATTTATCCAGGTTTCACACATAAAGATGACAAGCGCTTCTCAAACAAGGCTAGAAAGGCCTATTCTCACTTCATGTAGGCCTACCGTAATCTTAGTGGACTGGTCGATTACGAGGAACACACAGCTTTCCTGCTGCTTTGGATCTGTCACCACTTGCTTTGCGTGAACGCCCTACAAATAACCACTGAATATGTATCTCTAGATGAGGCCCTTGCACATGGTCGAAAACTTGCCCTGGCGCCTTATGTACTCAACCACCTGTAAAAAGGAATCTACAAGTTACTACTAAAGGTCTATTTCTTGGAGAATGACCGTTGTGGCTTCTCTAGATGTGGATCTACGAGTACTTTTGTCCTTCTCTTGTACATCACTCCATCCATTCCGAACTAACATTACTTCCTATAGAGAGCTCATCATCCATTCTCCCCAAGAAACTTAATCTTTTTTAGTGTATATGAATACATTGTTTTTCTCTTCAGGTAGAAGCAGACGAAATCGGTTTTTCACTGCATTCCACAACGAAGAATATGGTCTTGGTTTTTTTACTGGCCGATATATGCAAGAGAATGATCATGAGGCATCTCATACGCACTTGGCTTGGGAGAGCTACCTCATCGGCCAATACATTCCTTATGGAGGTTCAATCGATTCCAGTAAGAATGTCAAGGCTGAGATCGATTAGTATTGCCCATATTTACTTGCTGGGCAATTCAGTTTGGTTTATTATATCCCCTATCTATTTACCAAAAAAACCTGCAACCAACCCCTTTTAAATCGGTCGATTGCTAATAAAGTCGAACTCTATCGGTCTTCACTCTTATTTTCAAGAAGTCAGCCTGGCTCTTGATCTTCGCTGTTATCCAAATTAACCACAGGCAATGGATACTTTTGTTGTCTAGTGGAAGAGCCATTATCAGCAGTTACTGAATAAATCTCTTGAAGAGATTATAGCTCGACTTTCTTCATAGCTTGAGCCTAAAGGAAAGAAAATGACAATACCCCCATTGGCCAGTACACTGAGCTGGAACAAAAATAAGCCGAAGATAAGATTGGCCATGATATCTTCCCCTTAAACTTCACCAACTAAAGCAGTAGCTGCTCCTCTTAAGCGCCAAAAGTTGTGGCGAGGATTTCTGTTGTTCCTGTACCTCCACCAGTCCGTAAATCTCCATCAGCTTTGAAGAGAATTCTTGACTTGGGAGCTCCGCTCGGTCCACCTCCAAAACCTCTTGTCGTAGATCTCCAATGTGTTAATCCACCTTCTCAACCAACAACTGTGGATCGACCATTGCCAACTCCATCAAAGCCATGACGGACATCAGGTACCTTCGTCGGCCAAGGTCGTATCCTTTAAAAAAATATTTCAAAACTAAGTACTGGCCAAGTCTCTCCATCGCCAATTACTCAAAATAAATCGAGGAAGGCTTGAAACATCAACAGGAAGCTCATTATAACAAATGTTGGAATAAATGATAGCGGGATAGGAAAAGATTAAATAACCTTGATCTTCCCTTTGATGAAAAGTATCTTACTCCTCATCCCAATTTTCTACCACTGCCTGCTTCAAGGCGAGTGCTGGCGATGATTATTAAAAAAATCCTCGGGCCGTGAACACACGATCCATTGCTTACGCTATCTGTTTAGATTTAGATGGAAATTACTTACCTACATATAATTATCTTGAATTTTCACGATTTTAATATTGATTGATTGTGTCTTTTTCTTTAGTTACTTGGGAGCTTTTGGTAGCTGACAAACAAATCATTGTGATGCAACCGTTACAACAGTGTCCACCAACAACTGATATTCTTGAGATCATTGATGTCCATACCATTGATTCTGAGAGCACGGTCAGCGCTGAGGCCCTCCCATCTCATAATTCTCCTGAGGTCACAACTCTTCCCTCAACATTTAAATATATGATTGACATACCTACAACACCTCCTACTGCAGTTGATTAGGAAGAAGAAGAAGAAGAGCAACTCCTTCACCATTCTGGCGAGAAACCATCTTCCCAACTAACAATCCCTTCATTTGACGAACAAGTTCCTCCAAAAGTTGAAGAATCTTCAGCTCATGAGGGAATTGTTGTCCTGGCCAAGGAAGCTGTAGCGATTGATGTCCCAAAGCCCGACTCGCATCTATCACCCACTCCCATACCAATAATGGCAGGTGATGCTCCAACTCTCGCCACTTCTAATGAAGATGAGCTCCATGTCAATGACATCCTCTCTTCACTTGAGTGGGTTCTGACAGAAGACTTTGTTGTGGCTGAGTCACCCTCTCTCTCGACTAGCCTGCAAAGCCTCGAAGAAGAATTCCATATTCTCTTAGAAACAGTATTATCTGGAACCTTGACTGTAGAGATAACCATTAAACTTGACCAATTAATCGAGTCATACAATGCCTTCTCCTGCTCAAATCGCAGTCTCATGGCTAGATCACCAACCCTCTGTGAGTTTTTGGGATTCATTAAAGAGAAACATAGGATAAGCATTGTCGTCAGTTGTTTTGAAGCAGGACAAGCAGCAATAGAGTCCCAATTGGCTTCTGCTATAGACATTGCCAACTAGCTCTCGACTAGTACTGCCAAATTAAAATCGTCTGAGGCTGAGCTGGTTGAGATGGGGACAAAAATAGTAGCTCTAGCGATAAAACTACTAACTCTAAAGAAAGGTTATGCAGAAAAACACACCGAGCTCGGCCATTAGAAGAAATTGGTCAAGGACCTAGTGGCGACCTCTAAAGCTCAGACAACAACAATCAGTCGGCTCCGTCGAGTTGCCATCAAACATTAAGTTGTTTTGCATGCGTCAAGGAATCAATTAAAGGAGATGGGGGCATCGATCCAACAATTTTCTTCTTTCAAATTGTAGCTGATTTACTGTAATGATTAAATCTTATTAATGCAATCGGCTACCAAGCCTCTTTTGTTTTCTCGTGCCTTAGCTTTTCTGTTCTTTTGTGTTTGTAACTAACTGCTGACTTAGCCCTGAAAACCCGAAACATCATGGGCTTATTCCGAATCTAAAGCCTTAACCACTACACATTCCTAATTGCTCGGAATATGTAGTGATCTTTTTGTTATAACCACTACAAATCATGGGTGTCAAAAATCATCTATTTAAACTGATCTAAACCTCATTCGAATTCACACTAACTTCATCTTCATACCTCTGTCTTGCTTCCATGGCTTCCAACCCTTATCCTTTCACCGCTAGTGCTAAGAGTTATCTGAAGGGGACCTTTGAATGGGTCTTAGCAGAGTTCTGTCAATCCTCATTCTCTTTAATGCAAACTATTTCATTAAAGAGGCTTCGCCAACGGCCGAATCAAAGGTTGCGCTCGGAGAACTCCTCCAAAAGATGAAGCGTTCATATTCTATGAGATGTCGTTATCTCGAGCTTACCTTCGATTCTAAAATGCTATCTGGATACCTCTGCTAGCAAGCATCAACCAAAGAATATTTTGCAGGAGTGAGCGAAGCTCATGAACTAGCTTGGCACGACCGATTGCGTTGGGTCCAGACACATCAGTTTAACTGTATCATGCTCTGTGTGTTGCAAGCCTATCACACCAAACTAATGGAGAAATCAAGGAACAGGAACGTTCCTTTTTTGCCAAAGATGTAGTCGTCTTAGAAGACCTCTAATTTATGGATGAATAGATCGCCATTTACTAGATGCGGTCGAAAATAAGTCTTGACGCAAAGAGAGAAGCCAAAAATAGGGTTTCTTCAACACCATCCGCATGGACCAGCTACTTCACCTTCACCTGATCAGCATTGAGAAATGAGCAGATTGGGCACCAAAACATGAGAAAAATGAGGCCGAGATGCAAGCTCTCCTCGAGGAGTTCGAGGGAATGAAGATCAAGATGAATTAAGTCACTCAGTCACCTCATGTTTTCCTTTTCTTTTCTCTTCTTCAGCTCCTGTAATGCGGTTGATGGCCGACAGTGTTATTAAATAAATCTCTTTTCATCAATAAGATCGATATGACTTATCATGGGAAGTATGGAATATTTTCTCCTTTCGAGGTACTAAGTCTTTTATCATTAGCCACAACTTGAGATGTTTGAAAAAGATAACTGGTCTAAACAGTATCCCCAAAGTCGATTGAATCTTTCTATCACAAATCGGTCACTCCATACTTCGCCATTTTTCCATTCACGTATTTTTTATCATATGCTGACTCAACAGGAGTAAATACACAATGTTCCTCGAGGAACCTCATTTATTCCATTGCAACCCCCCATATTCTCATAAACGAATTGATAACTCAACCGTCTGCTTCGAGTTCCCAACCGTCGAACCATATCCAATGCATGCATTTGTTACCCTTAGGATGTCTATAAAAAAGCACTCCCCACTTAGATTTGCAACACACCATGAACAGAAAACCTCGGCAGCAAGCTTAACGCCATGACTTCTTCCATTTTCTTTTCCCAATCCTTAAGGGTTCTAGAGGAAATCCTTAAAGGAGGGTTTGACTCCTATTCCTCCTTCCTCCCCGACGCTCATCCCTTCCTTATGGATACAACTAAAGCATCCAAGACCGATGAATCTCTACATGAGGTTCTCCAGGTTATTTTGAATCTCCAATAGCTCGAAGAGGCATACTCTAAGGTCGACTCCGAACTCGAACAATGCATTACCCCACTGATGGAACTCTTGGCCCTCCATGCTGAGTCCATGACTCTTTCAGCTCACTATGATGCAGCTTGGAAGAATCAATTACGATCCGTTGAGGTTGTACTTGGCAACCTCTTCACTGACCTCTCCGAGGCCCAATGGCTCTATCCAAGCCGTGATCGGTCGAACAATCAGGACCTAAGAAACGTCATCGAGTCCCAGATAGAATTTTATCGGACTCATGAAGAGTCTAGCAAATCCAAAAGGTTGGAGGCCGAGCAGGAGTTCATAGCCATCGACCATCGTATTGATGAAGTCAACAACCTCTTCGTAAGCTCACAGACCGACAACCATCATGGAGAAGTAAATGCACGCTAGCTATAAAGGCTAAGGAGTCGGCTCCCAAAATTTTTGAAGAAATCAAGGTGGCCTGTTAGTAATTCAGCCGATTGGCAGAGTATTGTATTTTTTTTGTAATCAATTGCCCTCTATTTCAAGGCCTTTTTATTACAATATAAAATTTTTGTTAATCATTTTGTCTCTTGGCTTTACTCGGCCTGATCCTGAATGACTTCACACAACGAAGGAAAGTGTGGCTTTAAGAATTGACCTTTAATCAGGGCTTTCGCGGCCTTTCCATTCATATCCCTTAAAACATATGCTCCTCCTTTGAGAATTTGGATAACAACATATGGTCCATCCGATATGGGAAGCCATTTCTTACCAAGAGTGCGATCTTTCTGACCGATACGTAGTATCACCTTCCACACCATATCTCCTACCCCAAAGGATTTCTCTTTCACCCTATTGTTATAGGCATGAGCAACGACCACTTTATTGGCGACAATTGAATCGAGTGCCCTCATTCGAACTTCATTTAGCCCTTCAAACTCGGCCAACATTGCTTTCGTAAACTCGAGAGGGATTAGTTTGGCTTGATAAGTGGTCTGTAAAGATGACACAGTGACCTCTAGGGGCACTACTGCAACATGTCCATATGTAAGTGCAAATGGAATCACGCTAGTACTTCTATGCAGTGAATTTTCATAGGTCCAAAGTGCTTCTAGTAACTTCATATGTCATTTCCGAGAATTCTCTTCAATCATTTTTCTTAGAATATTTTTTATTACCTTGTTACTAGCCTTATCCTAATCATTGGCTTGTGCATAATATGACATCAAATGTAAAAGTTTTATTCCATACTTTCGACCATCACCCGTACTTCCTTGGCCGAAAACGTGGCACCTTGATCAATCTAATGGATTCTCGAATTCCAAATCAATGGATGATACTGTTTTCAATGAATTTAATGATTTCTCAATTTCTCGATGACTAACTCCTTTCATGGGCTTTGCCTCTACCCATTTAGTGAAGTAATCGGTCACAACAATTATAAACAAATCCATCCGTGACGAAGGTGGGTGGATTTGTCCTATCAAGTCGATCGTCTAACCTCGAAATGGCCAATGTTTTATAATAAAATGTAACTCTGTGCTGGGTACATACTGGATTGGCTCATTTCTCTAGCAAGCCTCGCAACCTTTGGCATTATGAATACAGTCAGCCATCATCGTTTGCTAGAAGTATTGTCACGCCCCAAATTCGGAAATCAGATTCACTAGAATCCCAATCATCGAATCCGGTGCCGACAGCCTCCGTTGTACCCTATTCTCGGCTCCTAGTGTCCATACGCCAGATTCTGATCCTGACATCCTACAATGAGGATTTTCCAATGTACATTTAACTCATAATAAGCATAACCACAAGTATACCCAAATCATAAAGGCAACATTATCATCACATATTCACTAATATAATCATTTGAGTACAATGCTGAAAGGAAATACATAAATCAAAAATCAAGCTCCAGAAGACCGTCGCAGCTCCAAGCTCAACACTGCTGCAACCTAACATCACCTGCATGCATCAATTGTGCATAAGCTTATAGAAAGCTTAGAGGGTGGTGTAAGTATATGCACAAGGTAAGCGCCAAGTATTCAACGCAATGTCATAATCATATAATGTCGAAATAGGCGCAAGGTCATAAATCATACGTTATCAGATTAAGCGAAAATACTGACAAGTCCACAAGTCAAGCAATATCAGAATACACAATACAGATCAACTATACAAATGAAGAATAATATGAGAATACGTGATGCAGATCAACTATACAATTGATGAGTAATATCAAAATACACGATACAGATCAACTATACAAATGAGGAGTCATAAAGAGTCAAATATCAGATGTTGTATCTAAACCATATAAATGCAGAAACACAAGTAACCGAAAATGTCATATGCCGCGAATGTAATGCAATATGCAGTGCGAATGGAATGACCATGCTGGAGTGTGAAGTCAGGATAATAGTACGTAGTATCGCAGGCTATGGGGTCCATCATAAGTGACTTCTATCCAAACCAGTCTCATACCTAAATTTGGATAATCAGACTCAATATGGTAAACTCCTGATCTCAGGTTAGTCGCGCGCCCCAACCGAAATCCTAGTCATTGCGAAAGTTCACATAACAAATCGTTGAGCACCACCAGCCCGAGTGGATAGTGAATGAATGAATGAATGAGTATGTAAATCCTGCTCAATAAGTCCACATATCAGTACGGTTCATCTCTGGGATCATCACCGGGGTTTAGTGCACTCCAAATGGCACTGCCGCTCTCCCGGCCGCACAGTCCAAGTGAGCGTAAGAAACCTCACTATCTACCTGGTCAATAGTCTACCAATACATATTCGGCACGTCGATAGCGGACCCATTTACGAACTGGTTAAACTCAACCTAGCATTACCCCCTACGTTCAGGCGAGTAAGGCCACACCCCCTCCTAACCGACCACGACACAGTGGGAGACGCGGCCTCCTGGTATTCGGCACTTGGGTGCTCATGCATCCACTCGGTCTCGTTGTTGGGGCGTCCTCTGGTACCAAGAGAGTTTTAGGGATTTTCACTCAGGGTCATCT
Source organism: Magnolia officinalis (assembly GCA_021015155.1). NCBI lineage: Eukaryota > Viridiplantae > Streptophyta > Magnoliopsida > Magnoliales > Magnoliaceae > Magnolia > Magnolia officinalis. The sequence goes on from JAJHSJ010000007.1 coordinate 68,018,362, forward strand.
ATGGCAGCCCGATCCTAGAACAAATTTTTGGTGCCCCGTCTAGCCATCCACAATATGCCTGTGGAGGCTACGGCCCTGATGTTGCTAGGGCGTACAGTAATCATAATGCAAGATGCATGAGTCATACAATCCAGTCATGCATCAATCCTACGCATACCGTGTGCTCATGTGAGATAACCTCCACCTATCAGGGAGTCTCATAACAACATGCTCAATGACATATGCAATGATCAATCACATCTCATACTAAACATGCAGATGATGCGTATGGGCATGTATCATGATGCTATGCTGTCACATACTCATAATCGGTATAATAACCGACATCGACAATAGACCTCGACAATATGAACATTTAACCAACATTGCCCCCGAGGAATGGTCCTCATAAATCCTAACATATAGTGGACCCATGGCCTCACACAAGAGCCACATATACAACACCATGGGCCTCACTCAAGAGCTTAATACACATCACGATGGGCCTAACATACATCACAATGGGCTCCATTGACTGACCCTCAATACATCACAATGGGCCTCATCACATAGACCTCATATTCATCACATTAGGCTTAAAACACGGGCCGAATATATATCACAATGGGCCTCAACTACGAGTCGCATATACACCACATAGGTCTCGACAATCGGCCTCGACAATTGAAATCGACCTCGACAATCGAAATCGACACTCGGACTCGGCCTCGACAATTGGAGTCAGCCTCGATACTTGACCTCTACAATCGAGTTCGATTGATAATCAGAATTGACAAATCGGTCATGACAATCAAAATCGATCAATAATCAGAGTCGACAAATCAGTCACGTTAATCGAAATTGACAATCGGTCATGACAAATCGGGATCGAGCGATAATCAGAATTGGCAAATCGGTCACGACAATCGGGATCGATCGATAATCAGTGTCGGCAAATCGGTCACGTTAATCAGAATTGACAATTGACCACGACAAATCGGGATCGAGCGATAATCAGAATCGGCAAATCGGTCACGACAATCGGGATCGATCGATAATCAGAGTGGGCAAATCGGTCACGACAATCGGGATCGATCGATAATCAAAGTCGACAAATCAGTCACAACAATTGGGATTGATCGATAATCAGAGTTGGCAAATTGGTCACGTCAATTAGAATCGACAAATCAGTCACATCAATCGAAATCGGCAATCGATCATGATAATCGGGATCGGTAAGAATGGGCCTAACAAGGCCTAATGGAAGGTCATAATGTGGACATTCAGCCATCATTGCCCATCAATGTGGACATTCAACCAACATTACTCCCAAGGAGTGGCCCACATAAACATCATTACATATCATGGCAAAATCACATATCTCAAAGGGCCTTGAATATACAACAGGTGGGCCCTGCACCTTGGCCTCAAATACATCACATTGGCCCCTCATCACACGGGCCTCAAATACACAATAGGTGGGCCCTGCACTTGGGCCTCAAATACGGGCCTAAAATATACATTAAGTGGACCGTATCCACGGGTCGTACCAATGGGCCTCATACATCAAGTGGACCGCATTAATGGGTCTCATGTACACAACAGGTGGGCCTTGCACATGGGCCTCAAATACACAGTATGCGGGCCCTACACATGGGTGTCATATACATTAAATGGGCCACGTATCTGGGCCACGAATACATCAAGTGGGCCGCATCATATAGATTGCACCAATGGGCCAACATACATCGAATGGGCCGCATCAAATGGGCCGATACAAATGGGCCGAATCAATGGGTCGAGATCATCCACACCATTCACCTAGAGATTATTTAAGAGTATTATTCAAAAAAAAAAAATGAATCATATCCAAGGATCATCTGGACCATACTACACATAACAGTAGAGGTAATGATTTTCCACTGTTAAAACCTCGATGGGCCCATCATAGTATTTATTTTCCATCCAGTCTTTTCATAAGGTCACAAAGACCTGGATGAGAAGACAAACAAATATCATATTGGTCCAAAATTTCTGGAACCCAAAGGGTTTCAATGGTTGAAGTTCAATCCCACTGTTTCTCCAATGTGGTCCACATGATACTAGATTTGTCTTATTTTTTATCTCAAGCCTTAAAATTATCTGTCAAAATGGTTGGACGTTGTAGCTACAACACATGCATGATGGTGGGGTCCATTGATAACTAGATTTGTCTTATTTTTGGTCTCAAGCCCAAGGACGAGCTTACCAATGCATGGGCGATTTGGATGTAACACATGCATGAACGGTGGGGATCCACGACCGTGTCCATTGGATGGACGGTCTGGATATCATATCTGCTGCACCGTCCAGCACCCGGACGGTGCAGATAGGACCATTCATCATGGTGTGGTCCACGTGGTGGTCCACCAATACAATATCATTATATAATATATATTATATAATATAATATTATATTTTATATATCTGAACAATGGCAGAATACTACCTATCCTCATCGTCTAGATCCATCTGGACGGTGCAAATACCATATTAGAGGTGGGTCCCACGTGGGAGTGGCCCATCAAAGAAATATAAAATATTAAATTATAATATAATATGCATCATATACATACATATATATATATACACACACACACGTGTGTGAGAGTGGGAGTGTCAGCGCCTTAGGACACGCCCCACATGAATGGACGGTCTGGATGCCTGACCTGCATCAAGATCGGGGCCAACATGGCACCATCCAAATGGGCAGTGCAGATACAAAATATTCATCAAGGTAGGGCCCCACACGTGTGGCCCACCAGATGGAAGGACGGTTGGATATAACACAAATATCAAGGGTGGGGCCTACTGGTCGTCCAGCAAATGCCTGAACGGCATTGATAAAATACATACACGGTGGGTTCCACCATCCACAGCCGTGGACGGTGTGAATAAAACACATACATCATTGTGGGTCCCACGTGGGGCCCACCGTAACGTTTACTTTCCATCCAATCCATTGATAAGGTCACACGAACCTGGATGCAGGGGAAAAACAAATTTCAAGTTGATCCAAAGCTTCTATGGACCCAAACAGGGTTTCAATGGTAGACGATCAATCCCACTGTTTCCTATGATGTGGGCCACCTGGGTTCCAGATCGGGTTGATTTTCAGAGGGGGCCCACTTCTCTAAAGGGGGTAACAAATGCACGGTTTAGATGTTTAACACACATCACGATGGGGCCCATAGCTAGGACCTGTTTCCCTTGCCCATCCGCCCGTCAACCGCAGCAGGCGCTGTCTGCGCGCCTCTGGAAGCAACAGCGTCTGCTGCATATATTATTATTATTATTATTATTATTATTATTATTATTTTGAAATCACGTATTTTCGCGATTTTTCATGCGTGGGGCCCGCATCGGAAGAATCCACCCCGCCCAGTGGTTTCCATAGCTCAGGACAAGCCAAACAAGCCCAATATCCGATATATTTTGGTGTATAGGAACGACAGAGGATATTTTAACGGTAAACATGCCGCTTGCTATGCTATGGCCCGCCCGAAAGCCGGATTGGCCCCATTTTTTGGTTCAACGCCTAAAATAGTTTGGGGAAAGGAATGGACAGCGTGGATTAGATGTACACATCAAGGTGGGGCCTGTATGAGTGGTCCACCTAAAAATCTAAAAAAACTAACTGACGTTGTATATATATTATTATTATATTTTTGGTTAGCTTGTTAGTACACACCCACGTCAGTACACGCACTCCATGTTAGCCATGCCCTGCTTCACGTCCAGCATCCAGAGACGCTGGATGGCATGGATAAACACAACATCATGGTGGGTCCAACATGTAGGTGGCCCACATTTCATCAAGGTGGGTCCCACATGAACGTGGCCCACCTGATGGGTCTGATGTTTGTGTTTTCTCATCATCCATAAGGTAGGGTCCACATGACTTGGACGGTTTGGATAAGACATACATCAAGGTGGGGTCCATCCGAGTGGGCCACACATCACAAAAAAATGAAAAAGAGAGAGAGAGGAAGAGAGAGAGAGAGAGAGAGAGAGAGAAGCACCCACTTTAGACTTCTCCTTCTTCTGTCAATGCATGTTAGAGCTCCAAATGAACAATTTCAATGGTTGGGATCACACTTGGATGGTGGAGATAGGAGATAAGAAGTGGGCCACACAAAGCTCCCTCTTATGGTGCTCTCATGAACGAATTTCTTGCTTTGGAGAAAATGAGGAAGAGAGATGAGAGAGAGAGAGGTGTAAGAGAGAGAGAGAGGGATGGGTGTGGGTGATGGGTGTACTTGGGTGTAAGAGAAAGTTTGACTTTGGGGTTGCTTGGGGATGGGGTTGTACTTTGACATGTGAGGTGATGTATACTTGATTGATGGGATTGATGGGATGTTCTCTTGGGTTTTGCAACGCGTGGTATTTTTCCTCGAACTGAATGCAGGCCCACATCTCCTGGCCAGGGTATCGCCTTGGTGCGCGAGATGCGACACCGGAACCGCGGCTACGACACGGTCGTACGAGTACAAGTCTCGGGTCAAGCCGGCTCTGAAATACGGGACATGGCTCAGGGTTATGCGTAAACCCCAATAACATAACACGGGTCGCCGGAATTCGAGCGGGAGGACCACGGAAGCCTACGGAACGGTACGGCCTAGGATACGGATCTTACAAGTATCCCTAACATCTAAGCATGAGTCTCATTTTCCTCCCTGCTTGGTGAGCCCTGCATATTCCTTCATGGACTTCTCACCTTGCTAACAAAGCTTCTTTCTTATACAAGCAACGAAGCAAAACTCCATCAGCCCCTTTGCGATATAATTTATTGTCGATCATGACATAATTGGCGGATGATCTCCTCACATTCCTATCGGCCTTGGTATGCGGGCTCTTCAGATAACCCATGGGAGGAGCCCTCTAACCTTCTTCCCCTAATTCTATCTGGCATATTTCCATAATATCTTCTTTTTCGAAGACAGACGGTAGGGACCTTCTTTGGACGGCAATTGTTTGCTCTATCGGTCCTCTCAGGGCATCGAGCCTTGTGACTAGCTGTGTCATTTCATTGGCATCCATGTTATGTTCCCTAGTCACGTGTACCAACTCCACTTCTTCAAATCGGTCCAACATTTGGGTCGCTAAGGCATTATAGGGAAACAAGGATGTATTGGTGCATTTGAACAACCCTGCCAATTAATTGATCATTAACTGTGAATCACCTATAGCCATCACAGTCCTTGCACCCAATTCTAACAATAATTCTAGGACGATTATCATGGCTTCATATTCGGCCTGGTTATTGGTGGTCAAATTCTAGTTGAAATGCAAATTCCTACCAGTTTCCATTTGGAGCAATTAGGATTACACCAACCCTTGATGCATTTTGCGTTCTTGACCCATCGAGGATCAACTTCCATGGTGTCAATTGTACATAATATAGATTCAAGATTTCTTGAAGAATTTGCTCTTCCAAATCAGAGGGGTGGTCTACAAAAAAATCGGCTATGGCCCGACCCTTTACTGCTTTATATGGAATGTAACAGAGATCAAACTCAGACAAGGCTAACACCCATTTTTCAATTCGACCATTTAAGATCGGCTGATTTAACATTTACTTCACCAAATTGGTTACCAGTATTAAATTCATTCTTTAGTCCAACAAATAATATCTTAATTTAGTGTCCTCAAAATACAATGATAAGCACAACTTTTCCATAACAGAGTATCATCTCTCGGCATCGAGTAATGTCTGACTTAAATAATAGATCACACACTCCTTCCATATATCATCATCCTGGGGTAAGAGAGATCCACCAACTCTGCAGAGGATACAACTTATAGCTTGAACAGTCGACCTTCAGATGATACTCGGTGGCATCAGAACTAGTGGCTTCATCAGATACTCATTGATTCTATCAAAGGCCAACTAGTGTTCCGCCTCCTAAACGAACTCGGACCCTTGCTTCGACTTTATCAATGGAGAGAAGATGTTAGTCTTTCACGTGCAATTAGAGATGAATCTTCGCATAAAATTGACTTGCCCTATGAACCTTTGCAGCTCTGATTTTTTCCTCAGTGGATGATGCACTAGGAATCCCAAGAAATTGTCAGTCGAGACCCCGAAAGCACACTTCAATGGGTTCATTTTCAGTTTATGGAGCCTCGTCTGCTCAAATGATTTGCGCAGTTGGGCCACATGATCTTCCATGTCAGATGACTTGATGACTATGTCATCCACATAGACTTCCATGAATTAGCTGATCATATCATGAAAGATGGCATTCATTGTTCTCTGATATGTAGCTCCTGCGTTTTTAAGTCCAAGCGCATTACTACCCAGCAATAGGTTCCTAATGGACCTGAACATTTGAATGATATTTTCGGAACATCGTCTATTGCAATTTAAATATGATTATATCAAGAATGTTTATCCATGAAAGACACAATTCCATGCCCAATAGCCCGATCAATTAATTGATCGGCTATCGGCTTATTAGGTATTCATCTTTTGATGTAGCTAAATTTAAATTTTTGAAATCAATACAAATCCTAAACTTTCCATCTTTTTTATAACTGGAACAACATTTGACATTCATTTGGCGTATTTGATTGGCCAAATAAAACCAACCTTAAAAAGACGTTCAATTTCTTCCTTTATCTTATGGGTTACTTCGGTTGTCATTCGCCTGGGCGGTTACTTGTGTAGCCGATATCCTTCTTTTATCGGCAATTTGTGATCGACTAAACCCCTATTGAGCCTCGACATATCATAATAATCTATACAAAATATCAGCAAAATCATTGGGTAGACTTGTCAACTGTTCCTTCTCGTGAGGCTTCAACAAGTCGTTGATGAATGTAGGTTTTAGATCTTGCTTGGTCCCTAAGTTGACTTTGACCAACGGGTCTTAGACTTGGGGCCACAAATCTTCCATCTTATTGGGAGCCTCTTCAAGCTCAATGCCATCTTTTTTGGTTTAGTCATCCATATCGGCCATATTTACAAGGCATTCATCATCCATCTCTTTCAGGATTTCTTCGAGCCTTCTTATTTTGGCTGTGAAATCAGCTTGGTGGTGTCTATTTCTTAGTGTGCTAATCATAGAATTTCTTTGATAGTGCAACGTAAGAGCGACTGACAAGGAATAATGTCTCTCAATAAGGTGTCACTTAATCACATTACTTCAGTGATAGCTTGCACAACACTTTTTGGGTTCTTCTTCATTGATATTCCAATTGGTCGGTCTAATTTTTTTCTCTCAATGGACCGAATCGTGGCTAAGAAATGTTTATTATCAGCTAGGACTAGCTTGACCTTATCTTGGTTTTAGAAAATCACGAATTGATGTAGGGATGATGAGATATATGCAAACGAATGAATCCAATCCCTCCCCAATAAAGCATTATAGCTTGATGAGGTATCGACTATGAAAAATGGTGGCAATACTATCTTGGTTGCAATAGTCAAATCGACTGGTAATACACTGTGAGTATTCGTAACATGACTGGCGAAGTTGCTGACGATCACCTCTGATGGAATCAAGTTGGCCGTTATCTTTCCTAGTTTAGACATCATCCTTAATGGCAAAAGATTAACGACGGCCCCGTTGTTGACTAAGATTCTGGTAACGGGGCATCCTTTGAGGTGAGTCGATATGTACAACGGCTTGAGATGTTGCATCATGCCATGAGTGGGTATCTCTATGACCACCCTTTCAGACATAGCCCATGCCTCTACTGTGATGGCATTAACATGAGGTGCTTCGTCCGTCTTAGGTTCATTTCTAGCATCTTCTTCGAATGGGAAAGAAGCATGCTATACTATTATTGGGGGGTATATTCTTCTACATCGCTCGCCATTCTGTTTGGCTGGACTGGTCTGGCCTGTGAACTTAAAGGCAATGTGAAAACTATGTTGCAATGGAACACGACTGGTGGCAATGCCTCAATCACAATTCTATCTTTTGGACATTGCCCCTTTAGTGTTTCAGCGTCTGCTTCTGTTCTACAATCTTCCATCTGATCAGCTCCTTCATTGGCTATAAGGTTGGCTAAGGCATCTGCTGGTGAGACAATTTTCAATGATTAGCCAATAATTCATCCATTGGGAAGCATGCATTGCTGAGGTAGTCTGATAGGTTACCACAACTGTCTTCCTCTGTAGGACTTGCAGACTAATTAGGTCGGCCTAGAACATCGGAATCCTAGTTTTGTAATAAAGGATACAATACTTCTCCTATTTTGTTTACAACCACCTATCCTTCAAACACTGGGATCCTCCAGAAAGGCCTAGGTTGAGCTACCTCTAACCGAGGCAATTTTGCTGCTTCTTCTTATTACCTCCTTATCACAGCCAGATGCCTTTATCATCAACGCTTTTGAGTCCAGGTTAGAGCCTCTGGCACCGCTGAAAATTTTGAATGTATAACCCACTTCCATATTCCATCTTGAGTTACTGGGGGTTTAATCGTCCTTTGGCTTAGTAGTGTCGAGGGTTAAATATTGCATATTATCCCCCATTTATTACTTGGTTTTATGAACATGATAATGCTTAATGTTCTATTTTAATCATGTTTGTGTCGTAAGGTGAATTTAAGAGCTTGGATTGAAAAGGATGTTAAAAGCATGGATTTAGTGCTCAAGAATCACCACGACAAAGGATGGATCATAGGGACCAAAAACGGAGAATTCTCATGCCAAGATCTTAGGAAACTAAGTACAAAAGATGGAGAAAAGATTGGCAAAAACACTAAATAACCAATTTCGGTGCCACCTAAGCCAATTCGGTGCCACCGAAAGTGCACAAAACAGTCCAGTAAGAAAACAACTTAATTCAGTGTCACCTAAGCTTAATTCGGTGCCACCAAAACTAATTTCGGTAGCAAGTTCGATGGTACATTTTGCCACCTAAGTACTCTGCACATACAATTTCAGATGCAGATACAATTTTGGTGCGTAAGAGGAGGATACACAACTATAAATAGGAGTCCCTAGGACGTTCCTAGGCATCTTCTAGGGTTTAAGGAGTGGAGCAAAAGGGTGGAAAAGCTGTCGCCAAGAGTTTTTCTTTTTCTTCCTTAGTTGTTTTCATGCTTTCTTTTAGGATTTTAGATCCAATCATGTCTATGGTTGGCTAAATCTCTTAGTTAGGGCTAAGAGGTGAAGCTTGTAGCATGATGGGATGTTTCTATTGCTTTAATTCATGTTTATGTTGAACTCCATGGATTTTAATTTGATATTCAAGGAATATTTTCAGTTTTTAATGGTTTATTGTGACTCAAATTACAGTAAATCTGCAATAGCTTTGAGTATCTTATTTTCCTGATTTGAGATTGTGAAATTAGTAAGTCCTGTTGTTCACCATCGTCCCTTGGGCATGGTAAGGTGATGGAATCCTTCCTAATCTTCACAATTCTCCTGCTTTGAGATTATGAGATCGGTAAATCCTATCGTTTGTCATTATCTCCTGGGCATGGTTTAGTGATGGAATCCCTGCCAATTATTATAGTTCTCCTTCATTGAGAATTAGGTCAATGGAAGTTCAGATTTGGTTTTATTGATATATTGTCCAATTGGATAGGATAAGACTCCAATTCTAATTGTGTTACTTGAATCAAGCAAAAGGGCTCCCTGATCACTACAAGTGGATTCTTGACATCCTAGTTCCCACCTTTAAATTCTTAGTTTTAATTACTTTATTCACAATTACTCTCTCAAATACTTCAGAATTAGTTTCACATCTTCTTCTAGTTCTACTTCTAGTTAATTTCAGAAATGTAGAAGTTTCAGTCTCTATGGATTCAACCTCGGTCTTACCGAGATAATTACTACATCGCAACCCTACACTTGGGGTTGTGAACAGGTAGTTCAAATTGCTTGCGGCAATTGGGAGCCATGCGTTGTGGTCAATGCTGGTCATTCCCTCTAACTAGCCTATGAGCCATGTAATGACCTCTCTATCGTGGTTCGAGAGGATCCCCCACCCAGGAACAATTCTTCGAGCACATCAGACACATAGTTGCGAGCCTTGACTGGCCTATCGAACGACATTCGACCGATTATCATTCGAATGAGAGGGCCAACATCGGCCCTGTATTAGTCGTCGTAATACCTCTCCTTGATTACTCGGGCCGAGATCGACCTTCAATCGTGACTGATTCCTCAGATTAGTTGTGACCGCATTAACCTCAAGGTTGGATGGGAATGGATCCGTATCAATCAGAATGACTTCCTCACCTTTTTTAGGAAACTTCAGCAATCTCGATGTGATCCTAGATGACGTTCCTAAACACAACACATTTATTAGTCAAATGAGACAACTTCCGTGCCATTTGCAATATTCATTCTTTTGCAATTCGTCGGCTGGGGGTATTTTATGATGCATAAGAATTTTAATAAATTTCTTGGCCAATAGAATGTCAAATATTTCCTCAGCTCTTCTGATGTCAAAAGTGTAAACTTTGCGCTTTTTATACGGTCGATGTGGTTGATTACACTTTAACCAATGCAAAACATACCAATGGCTTCTTAGACACCACTTCGTCAATTACGACCTTGAATTCGAATCGTTGTAATATGTCCCTAATTATGAGTTCTTTTGCCTGGTCCTGGTTCCTTCTTTTGGGAGTTCCTCATAGCAAGAGACATTCTTGGTTAGGTCATATAAATCTATGAACTTCGTGCCTATGAACTTCTTATGAAATTTGTACTCAAGCCCATCTTGCTCAAGTTGCATAAATTCGGCTTCAGTCATGACAACCTTACAACGGCTTTTTGTCCGCTTAAACTATGTGATATAACTCTCACACACCTCTTCAGGCAATTGTTGAAAGTGGGTGAGATCAGCCATAGTTATTTCTCTATTCTTAGAGAAAAATTGAGAATGAAACTTTTCTTCCATTTCTTGCCAAGTGTGTACTGAATCTGGCAATAGGTTCGAATATCATGTGAAGGCCCCTGCCATTACGGAATGACTAAACAATTACAATTTGTTAAAGTCATTATGATCAATTCTCCGCACTGCATTGCGAATTGGTCAATGTGTTCAATAGTCAACTGACCAGGTTTACTTGAAAATAAGGAAAAATCCGATCGATAGTTCATTGGTAATAGGTGTTGCTGATCTATCCATTCGGGGTATGGTTTATGATACACTTGGATAGTGTTGCGGTCAATTACTTAACCAGCAACTTCTTGGATGATTTGGATAATCTGGTCACGATCCATCCGCTAAGGTTCTAAGACTGGCAGTGGGTGGGGGCCAAATCAATTTAAATTATCCTGAAATCTAGGGAATTGTTGGAGATTGAATCATCCTGGCAATCCTTGATTTCAATTCTCAGGTATAAAGTTCATGGCCTCTTGGTCCAGTCGCCTAGCATCCACAGGAAGTGAAACATTTCTCATCTCCAAAATTGGGATAAGTGGTGAATTCCATTGCGGAGGCGACATGGATGACAGTGGAGTTGTATTGCCGATAGAACTTCCCTCGACAATGTATTATATTGTCGATGTCATTTGCTTGGCCATCATAGTCATTAATCGATGCATGGCCTCGGCCTGTTTGTCCATATATTGATTAGTATTTTCAACTTGAATACGAAATTGCTCTCCTTGGGCCATTCCATATTCTCATCTCCTAAATTGGGATGAGTGGTGAATTCCGTTGCGGAGGTGACATGGATGACAGTGGAGCTGCATTTCCAATAGAACTTCCCTTGGCAATTTATTATATTTTCAATGGCATTTACTTGGCCATCATAGTCATTAATCGGTGCATGGCCTCGGTCTGTTTGTCCATATATTGATTAGTATTTTTAGCTTGAATATGAAATTGCTCTCCTTAGGCCATTCCATATTCTTATATAAGCTGAATACTCAACTCTACATCTCGAAGTATGACAACTATCTCGTATGGAAGAGCATTTCGAGAAGTCAATGCTCTTCACTGATCTTCAGTACCATGCGTTGGACTATTGTTTATATTCAATGCCTTAGGGGCTGATGAAACCAACACGTCCTCAACTGGAGGTGGTACAGTTAGGGTTGAAGGATTGACCCCAGCAATGGGAGCACTTCTTTTATTTATAATTGGCAATATTACACCAAGTTAGAGACAGAGTCCCACTGGGCATACAAAAAACTGTTCCATAGGTCTCTTTTCGGCTGTACGTGGGCGGGCGTGCCAGAATTGAAATTACGACTCAATTCAAACCAAACAACTATGACCCCAAGTGCCAAGATAGGCAGACACATTGTAAGACCCGTATCCTAGCCCGTACCGTTCCGTAGGCTTCTGCGGTCCTCCCAGTTGAATTTCGGTGACCTACGATCTGTAATCGGCGTTCGTGCGCAACCCTGAGTAGTATCCTGTATTCCGGAGTCGGCTCGACCCGAGACTTGTACCCTTACCACCGCGCCGTCGCCACAGTTCCGATGCCGCGTCTCGCAAGCCAAGGCGATACCCGGGCCAGGAGATGTGGGCCTGCGTTCATTTCGAGAAAAATGCCGTGCGTTGCAAATCCTAAGAGAATCCATCACATCAATCACCTCACTTGTCAAAGTACACCCATCCCTCAACCCATTACTCTATCCCATCCCCAAGTATAAAAGCAACCCCAAAAGTCAACTTTTCATCACTTCACCCATCCCTCTCCCCATCACTCCACTCACACCCCATGCATCCTCTCTCTCTCTCTCTCTCTCTCTCTCTCTCTCTCTCTCTCTCTCATTTTCTCCATTTTTTAAGCAAGCAACCCATGTCCAAGCTCCAAGCTCCAAGCTCCATGGATAGAGCTTGTGTGGCCCACCTTCCTACCTCCCATCTCCACCATCCAAAGTCCATCTCGACCGATGAAATCATTCCCTTGGAGCTTTAGAGGCTATAGGTGGAAGAAGGAAGAGGAGATCAAAGGTGGGTGTTCATCTTCTCGATCTTTGATGATTTGAGGGCCCACATGTAGTGGGACCCATCTTGATGTATGCATTGTATAGGGAGGGCCCATAGTGGCGGGGTCCCTCCCCTTCACACGTTTCTTCCTCTCTCCTTCTCTCTCTTTCTTTCATTTTTATGATGAGGTGTGTGGCCCACCTGGTGTGTGTGTGTGTGTATGGCCCACCTTAATGTTGATCCACACCGTCCACCTGTGTGGACCACCATGATGTATATGTTATTCCACACCGTCCAGATGCCTTAGATGGCGGTACCCACCTGTTGAATGGAAGAGCATTGGCTGGTGCGCCATCACCAAGTTCCGCGGGACCCACCTGACGTGTATGGGTTTCATCCACACAGTCCGTCCATCTAGACTGGACCCACTTGGTGCGTGGGTGGAAACCCAGACCGTCCGCCAACAATCGTCCAGGGTCTGGACAATTCACATGTATATGATATAATATATATATTTCACATGTGTATATAATATAATATAATATATATCATATGACATATTTGTAAATAATATAATATAATATATATAATATATATGATTTTAGATATCTAAATAGCTGGTGGGACCCACGTATGACCCACTAGATGTAGTGATTCATCCCTCTATCCACCGTCCAGTGGATTAGACGGTGGATAACCCACCACGATGTATGTGTTTTATATACACCGCCCATCTATGGGCCCCTCTACATGAGGTGTGACATCCACACCATCCAGATATGATGGACGTGGAAGCCCACCCTGATGCATGCAATTCATCCATGCCGCCCACCATCCAGACCTTAGACGGTGGGGCCAGCCACGATGTACGTGTTTTATCCACCGTCCACGTGGACGTGTGGACTTCACTGTGATGTATGAGTCGTGGGACCTACCTATGATGTAAATCCAGACCGTTCATATGACAGTGGGTCCCAGCAGCCATAGCTGCGTTGACGTCAACAGTTTTGTGGCCACACCTTGATGCATTTATTCTATATTCATTCCGCCCATCTATCCAGATCAGTGAGGCCCCCATGATATATATGTTATATCCACACCGTCCAGATTGTGCTGGACGGTGCTGTCCAATGTTTGGATAGTGCTGATTTACATGAACAATGTTTGGGTGGTGCTGATCATCGTTAGGGTGTCATGTGCCCCATAGAATGATGCGTACAGTGATACACATGTTGCACCTGCAACTATTGAAATGATTTTAGATGTAATCCAAGCTCCCATCTGTGAGGCCCACCTTGATGTATTTTGTGGCCCATTCGTCAGGCCCACTTTGATGTATTTTGTGGCCCATTCGAGAGGCTCACTTTGATATACTTGTGGCCTATTTGTGAGGCCCACCTTAATATATTTGTAGCCCATCTATGAGGCCCATTAGTGCGGCCCATTGATGCAGTGCACTTGATGTGTATGAGGCCCATTAGTGTGGCCCATTGATGCAGCCCACTCGAGGTGTATAAGGTCCATTAGTGCAGCCCATTGATGTAGCCCACTTGATGTGTATGAGGCCCATTATTGCGGCCCATTGATGCAGCCCATCATGATGTATATATGGCCCTTGAGCAAGGCCCATTATGATGTATTCGTGGCATATGGGCAAGGCCCATTGTGATATGTATTAGGCCCATGACGCGTGGCCTATTTGATGTATTCGAGGCCCAGATACGTGACCCATTTGATGCATATGAGACCCATGTGTAGAGCCTACATGTTATGTATTTGAGGCCCATGGGTTGTGACCCATTATGATGTACTAAGGTCCATGGGTCGTGGCCCATTGAGATGTATTTTCGGTCCATATGTCGTGGCCCATTGTAATGTGTTTCTGGCCCATATGATAAGGCCCATTGTGAAGTATTTCCGGCCCATTTGGCAAGGCCGATTGTGATGTATATGCGGCCCATGAGTGAGGCTCGATATGATGTATTTATGACCCATTGTGGTATATATTAGGCCTCTGTATGGGGTCATGGGCCCACTTTATGTTTAGCTCTATGTGGGTCACTCATTGGGAGTAATGTTGGTTAAACATCCACATTGTTGGGCAATGATGGTTAAATGTCCTCATTGTGACATTCCCTTAGGTCGATTATCGAGGTCGATTTTGATTGTCGAGGCCGATTCCAATTGTCGAGGCCGATTTGATTGTCGAGGCTGATTCTGATTGTTGAGGCTGATTCTGATTATCAAGGCTGATTCCGATTATCGAAGCCGGTTATCGATACTGATTATGAGTATGTGACATCATAGCATCATGTACATGCCCAAACGCATCATCTACATGTTTATTATAAGATGTGGTTGACCATTGCATATGTCATTGGTAGGTTGTTATGAGACTCCCTGATAAGCGGAGATTGTCTCACGTGAGCGCACGGTATGCACAGGATTAATGCATGACAGGATTGTATGACTCATGCATCTTGCATTGTGTGTTGTGATTACTGTACGCCCTAACGACATCAGGGCCGTAGCCTCCACAGGCATGTTGTGGATGACTAGATGGGACACTGAAAATGTTTGGTTCGAGCAACTAGGCACTTTGGATGTCCGTGGGTGAAAGTCCCTAAACCTCTGTGGCCAGGAGATGCTCCAACGTCTAGACCGAGTGGATTACATGAGCGCCCGAGTACCGAATACCAGTAGGCCGCGTCTCCCACTGTGTCGTGATCGGTTGGAAGGGGGTATGGCCTTATCCACCCGATTCCTAGAGGGCGAAACTAGGCTGGGTTTGACTAGCTCATAAATGGGTTCGCTATTGACGCGCCAAGTAGGTATTGACTGACTACTGGCCAGACGGATAGTGAGGTCTCTTCCACTCACCTGGTTGCATGCGATGGGGCGGCAATCTGGTTGGGAGTGTACTAGACCCCGGTGCTGATCCCAGAGATGTACAGTACTGATTGGTGGAGCGGGAGTTGCATACTCAGAATTTTACTCATTCATTCATTCATTCACTGTCCACTCGGGGCTGGTGGTGTGCAACTATTTGTTACGTGTACCTTCACAATGGCCAGGATTTCACTTGGGGCTTGCGACTAACCTAAGATCAGGAGTTTACCACATTAAGTCTGACTATCCAAATTTAGGTATGGGACGGTTTAGATAGAAGTCCTTTCTATTGGACCCCGTAGCCTGCGATACTACGTACTATCATCCCGACTTCACACTCCAGCTTGGTCGTTTCATTCGCACCGCATATTGGATTGCATCCGTGGCATATGGTATTCTGGGTTGCTACGTTTCTGCATATATATGAACTAGATGAGGTTGATGTTATTCGTGGCTCTTCAGGATTTGCATATTGCATTGCATCAGCAACATCTGATATTTGGCTCTCTATGATTCCGCACTTGCATAGTCGATCCGCATTGCATATTCTGATATATTTTCGCTTACTCTGATATTGTATGATTTATGACATTGTATTACATACTTGGCACTTACCTTGAGCACACACTTTCGCCACCCTCTAAGCTTTCTATAAGCTTATACATGATAGATACGTGCAGGTGGCGTTAGGTTGCAGTAGAGTGGAGTTTGGAGCATGCAGCATCTCTTGGAGCTTTGATTTTGACATATGTATTTCCCTTTCAGCACTGTATTCAAATGTTTATATTAGTGGATATATGATGATGATGTTGCCTTTGTGATTTGGGTACATTTGTAGTTATACTTCTTACGAGACAAAAGTACGTTGGAAAATCCTCCTTATAGGATCCCAGGATCGGAATCTAGCGTATGTGCTCTGGGAACCGAGAATGGGGTACTACAGAGGCTGTCAGCACCGGATTTGACAATCGAAAATTTTGTGAGCCCGGTTTCCGAGTTTGGGGTGTGACACACATAGTGTTTAACTAGGATCTGATGAGATTGGTAGCCTATTCAGCAACTCGCTCAATTTGTAAACAGGATCAGGATAAGGCAATATTCAGAGGACGGGTTCGTCCTCTGATGATGGTTTGCATATTTGCCTTTCGTACGAAAGGACTTTTCAATACAGATAAAGAGAAATGAAAAAAGGATTCTTACATTCGATTATGAAGAACAACTGTAAAACCCCTTTCCGAATGAAGAGTTGAATCCAACGTACGAGCGTAGAATCAAATTACAGCTAAAATTACGAGTTACTTGATTAACGTTATGGATTACACTAAAGAACGTAAACAACGAGCTGAAAATAAAGAATTACATTAAGAAATCTAATTTGTTTGACAAGAAAAGTAAAGGATTACATTATATAATGTAAATTGACTGATAATTCAAAGGATAATTGAAATGTAATGTTTGGTTTGAATGGGTTGGTATGAGATGACTTTTCTTATTGAATTCATTTGCTATTTATACCCTTATTCCAATCACCTAAATTCTTCTTAGGTCACCAAGGTTGCTATAATTGTTTGCCACTACTTGACTTCCTTTGTTTCTTCCTTTCCCATGCCTACTATAACCACTTTTTTTACTATTGCTTTTCATCGATTGACTATACATTGACGTAGCAATGTCTGACACATCTCAACTGTTGTTTGCAAAAAAAAAAAAAAAAAAAAAAAAAAAAAATTTCAAATCTTCAAATACATTGTTTGGATTTGTATAAATCACACATAATCTATAGGGGTGTACATCAAGTCGAACCAAGTCGAGCTGGCCTCAGCTCGAACTCGGCTCGGCTCAGTCCTCGAGCCTGACTGGCCAGCTCGGCTCGGTTCGGTCAGCAGCTCGGGCCAGTTCGAGCCAAGATTGAGCTGAGTTCGCCATTGAAACATTTTCACAAACACCTGGATTGCACCTTCAAAATTTTACTGTATTTGAGACAGCAGCAATGATTTTACAGGTATTTTATCAAAAAATCAAGAAAAAAAAGCGTGTTGGTTTCATATGCATACCTTCCTTGCCACCCGCCACACTTCTTTGAGGCGTTTCATCGAACACTTGGTGGGCAACATCAATATCAAAGTAACCGAGTCAACGAACTGGTTCAATCCAAGTTCGATTTGAGCTAGGTTCAATTCGAGTCGAGTCGAGCTGGGCCAGCTCGAACTCATTTTTGAGTTAAAAAAATCAGCTAGACTCGGCTCAAATACAGCTACGAACGGAGTTGAATCGAGATTTTCAAGTCCAGTCGAGTGAGCTAACCGAACCATCTCGGTTCGTGTACACCTCATTAATCTATTCTTATTGGCTATTAACAGTAATGACGATAATGGGATGAAAAATACGGATGATACCTGTGGACGCAATTGGCTCAAACGTGGCATGCATGTACTCAATCCTAACCGTTCAAATTGCGCCCACTCTTGATACGGGCAGGTCAGAAATAACAATGATCAGTGATCCTGCCCATTTGATTGTGACCATCAAATGGGCAGATCAGATAGAGAAACGGTCAAATATCCCTCCTCGAATTGCGAATGTCCATTGATCAGATGAGATCAATGCGATTTTTTGGGGTAATCCCCCGTCTGTGACCATCTGTGAGGCTCACGTTTTTGACGGTTTAGATGCGTGTGCCACGTGCAATGACAGGCACATGAGCAGGTGAGATAATTGATCTAGTCTGTACGGGAGCGGATTAGGTGTTACCCAGGGGACACCTTACTGGATGTTACCCTTACCGTGTGAGGCCCACATTGATGAATTGTTTGTATATCCACGCCACCCATCCGTTTTTAAACCTCAATTTAAGATGTTATCCCAAAAGTTAAGCATATCCAAATATCCTGTGGACCACAATATTGGAAAAAGTGGTGAATGGCCATTAAAAGCTTTTTGCAGGCCACAAAATTTTGGATGATATGATATTGATTATCAACGGGTTGGATGGGAAATAAACATTACAGATCTTCTTACGTTTGACCCTGGGAAGTTTTTAATGGTGGGCGATCAATATCCTATGGTATGGTCCACCAAATATTTGGATCCGCTTAATTTTTGGAAAACCTCTTAAAATGTCCTGGAAAAACGGATGGTTGGCGTGGATATACAGCACATCATCAACGTGACCCCGACGGTAAGGGTAACACGTTACACCTAAGCTCCCAGTCTGTCGACCTAGTGCGTACCAATGGAAACAAACTGATGGGAAGATCCAAGCCATCCATCCCTAATGCAGTGATCCAGAAAGGCTTACTACGTCAGTCACATCTGAGTGACCCTTCTTAAAAGTAGACCCACCCCAGCAATCTAGACGTTGAATATTCTGCTTTTGACTTTTGCTAGCACTCCCTCTTCCAACTCTACAAATAGATATTGATTGAAGCCTGAGATTGCGAATCTGGGTTGTAAAAGCAGTGGCCGTACATCATTGCCCCAATTATCACCTCTACTTGTTGACCCAGACCCTAATATCCCAAGCCTACTCTCCCTCTCATGTGTATAATGCTCGGAAGCGGAAATTCTGTGGGCGCCGCCCACCGTGATCTATATATTTTATCCGTTCCGTCCATCCATCTTATCAGATAATTTTAGACCTTTTACTAAAACATGAAGCACATACAAAGTTCAAGTAGAGCACACCACAGGAAACAGTGTAAATTGAACATCTACAGTAGAAAATTCTTGAGGGGAAACAGAAGTTTTGGATAGAGATGATATTTGTGTTTACCCTTCATCCATGCCCGTGTGATCTTATGAACAGGTTGGATGACAAATAAATATCACTGTAGGTCTTGGAAGGTTTCAACGGTGGACACAATTACTCCCACTGTTTCTTGTGGTGTTGTCCACTTGAGATATGGAAATGATTCAATTTTGTATTGAACGGTTAAAATAGTCTGTTAAAACGGATGAACAGCTTGGATAAACCACGTACAATCATAGTGGGCCCAACGTTGTTTTCTTAGTGCAATAAAAGGCAACTGAGTTACTCGGTAACGTACCTGGCAGATACAACGCTCAAGTGTACCACACGACATGCTTTGTACATTTAACGCAACCCAAGCTTATTATTTGGTGTGGTCCACTTGAGCCTTGGATCTGCCTCAATTTTTATTTTCATACCTTAGAATATTCTGAAAGAAGGGATGGACGGCGTGGATAAACAGATACATCACGGGGGTAGGACGCAATCCGCGTCCTTGAGTTTTCGGGAGCGGATTAGGTAACATTGTTCTTCTTCCTGGATTAGGCAGTGCCGCGAATAAGGATCACCGGCTTGTGTTGCACCATTGTGGCCCACGCGCTGAGGTGGTTTGATGATCAAAGCCGTTCATGTTCTAGATGTTAATTTGTACGGGTTGACGTGAGAAGTTACACCGGACCAATGATACCGAAGATCACTATATTTGGATGAGTTCATATCAATGAAAATAAAAATTTTAACAGCAAAGATTCAATTCCAGAATTCAACGGTCAGATCATTCTGGAAGCATATCATTTAACCTAGTTTATTTATAGTACGGACGAGAAGATGGACGGTTCTGATCATCGAACCATCTCTACGTACGCCAACTCCCAGAGTCCTATCAATGTTGAAAAGGATTGAGAAATGCCTCTTGTTTATCGGGTGGGAAGACTCAAAGGAGACTGTCCAATTGGAATGGTTTCCAGGTCATCCTCCATTCACTAGCTAGCGTGTCAACACAATTAACGGCATGGATCACCGATCAATGGGCCCCACATGCAGCAATCCCGCGCGGTACATGACACCTACACTTCACGAGGCATCAGACCAAAAACACATGTTGAACTTGCATCGGGATTCCCACCCAGCTGCTTATAGTCGGCAGGAGATAGGCCACGCTGAAATTCTCGGTGTACAATGGGGTACGCAGTAGTCTGGCACAAATATGAAAGATGAAAAAGTTGCAAGACAAAAATAAACGGTACTTTCTTTGAATTTACCGTTGGTTAAAACAAGGATACTTCATTTTTTCCGGTGGTTGTGATGCGAGGGTGAGAATCAATCTCTGGTGGTTTTTCCAATCTAGATATTCTACGTCTGAGCTATGATCCCATGAGAGAATTGTTTTGTACCTTATTACTGTACAAGTCTACATGTAGTTCCCAAGTGGGCCAACCTATCATCTAATAAGTCCAACAGAAAATGGACCTCCACCGGACATTTGAGTAACTACACAAAGAACGGGTGAAGGAGACCCTGGCTTGGAGAGGGGACGCTCCAATTTCTAAGTAGAGAATCTGGGTCTAGTTGTAAAAGAGTTTTAGATTTAAGATTGTGCGTACCTTTCACCATTAGGGGTGCTTTTGTTTATAGGTGAGGAGAGGTGGTGGCGTAGAAGGTATTCCGTGTTTACTAAGAATATATTGTAGTAGAATTTGGATCCCAAATTGGAGATGTTTCTAAGGATGCTGCAGATATCTCTGGATATCTTCCGCTGAGATTTCGGAGAGATACGTATTGTAACTGACTTCAGAAACCCTCGACTGAGATTTTGGATAGAGTCAGTCGGGCCAGGTTGGAATTAGTGGAGGCATATGGTAGGAGGCCAAGGTGGAGAATATGGAGTGACCGATACGGCTGTTCTAGAGATTGGTTCACCGACCTGGATTCCTTGGTGAATCATGGTTGTGTTTTCCTTTGGTGCTAATTGGATGGCCGATCTGCTGACTTGACCTAAGCCATTGAGACCGAGTTGCTTCTCTGCTCGGGTCAAGGTCTCTACCATGGCCGAGCTCAAGTTCCTTTCCTGCTCGGGTTGGAGTCTTCATCGTAACCATCATTGAGTGATTTTGTAGTGCACACAGATTTCCGACCTGACCCCATCTTATTGGTCAGTCCATTTTCACCCACAAAAGAAGGTATTGTTGTTCGTCTTTCTGGTCCATATTTGAATGGTTTTGATTGTCTAATTTGGGTGATATTGGAGTCATGTACAACATAGCACAATGGACCCCACTTATCCAATGGTCAACCGTGATCATAGGTGGCTCCAGATGTGGGATGATGAGTTCCGTTAGATTTCGGAGTGGATCATAGATGCATATTGGCAGCAGCATTTGGTTGAGGATTATTTACACTATTTTGGATGTGTTCAGCGATTTTGAATTCGGACAGGTGGGGCCATGATTTGGTCATCGAGAATATTGTCCGTGGACCAGAATCCTCTGCAACGCCTGTTGTAACGCAAGTGGTACAACACCACAGCTCTTTGGGGCCACCATGTTGTTTGTGTGAAATCCAACTCAGGCCATTCAATTGACCCTCGATGTTAGGACCTGAGGTTAGAATTCAGCCCGATCCAGAATTCAGGTGGGCCACAGTACGGGCAATGATGGAAGGTACGCCAACCATGGTATGCATGTGGCGCCACCATGGGGTTTGTATTCCATCTCGAAGGGACTCCCAAAATCGGACGTGATTGGCTGCCTTCTCTCACGGGAAGTTCATACGCTGGGAAGTTAAGTGAGTCCTTTATAATTCCCATTGTCGCAAATTCCTCTAAAGTCCATCAGAGTGAGTGACTTATCTGTTACCTGAATGGATTTACTGATGTGCATGGAGGATTCTACGGTAAGCTGAAGTGCATTGAAACATCACGTCATTCACTAGGTAGTGTTTCGAAGAGCTATAATGCCGAAGCCGTTAACCATATAGATGACAGGATTATAAGAAATAAAAGTTAAGACACATGTAATAATTATAGC